>CM060975.1:204091006-204778506 GCA_030765065.1 Deroplatys truncata | reverse complement strand
ACGCACATAGTAGGTAGTGAAGGTAGGTATTACTTTGCACCCAAAAATTCGATTCTGAGATTTCACCGGAAGTACATGTTTTGAATAAAAACAGGCATTTTTTAGAAAAAGGTCCGCACGTGTGTCTGTGTATGTTTGTGTTTGTGTGTGTGTCTGTAAACAACCAACTCAAGAATGAAAAGCAGGATAAATACCAAACTTGGTATTTAGGTTCAGGACGTTCTAAGGATGCGACTTTCCAAGAAAATTCCCCCATTCCAAATTACCCTTTACATGGAACATTTTTTGGAATTTTTTTGTTTTCTTAAAGGTAGCTCTAACGATTTTGACTAAAATACCACATATTAAAGATATTTACATTACAAATAAAATGTGATTCTTGTAATTCACATTCCCTCTTCATTCGGAAAAAACTTTGTATAATCTTGTATAACTGATAAATGTTGAGATAGACGAAAACGTACTACACAAAAAATGTAGATCTCTTTAAAACACACAATTTGTTTCAAATAAGTTTGTTTTGTGGAATAAGCCATTTCTGAGATATCCTTTATTGACGGTTTAAAGTTTTCATTTCTTGGTCATTCTCTTAAACTCCTGCAAATATTCGGTCGTTTCTCGCCAGTGCATGTAAACAGTATAGAATGGCAGAGTAGAGCGTCCAGTTCTTAAACATTTGACTATCGCTATTCTCTATCGCTGTATCTATAACGAAATGTGTAATGTGGCTATTTCTGCTAGGGCTTCTTTGGATTGAAATGTACTAGACAGAAGAATAGGCTTTAGTAAGAATAGTTTGTATATACACTAATAAACTATGTAGGGTAGAGAAAGTCTGTGAATGTATCATGTCAGATTTTTTTCCATCTGCTTGATGTTGTTTGAGATAAACGTTTACAGAAATAGTTAATTAGATATTTCGTTAATTGTTCAGGGTGATTCAGTAGGTTGATGTTTAAAAGCGAGTCACTATTGCTGGTTTTATAATTTCATACGCTTTTCATGACATCGCGAGAAACAACTGAATATTATCAGCTCTTAAGAAACGATATAGTTTGAAAAATGTAAAATAATAACATTCGATAGCTTCCAAAATGGTTAATACAATAAAGGGTTATTTTAAATAAATTTAAACAAATATGCGTTTTGTGTAGCACATATTTGTCTCTTTTCTTATTGTTTACCTGTGTATAATATTGGAGACAATTACTTCGGAATGAAAAGGACTTCATAGGCTATTTCTAGAAAATGTAAAATATATATTTTATTACTTTCTCTACTACATATAGTAAGTAGGGGAAGTACTGCATTCCACACAAAATTTTCGATACCAAGATTTCATCGAAAATACATGTTTAGGGTGCCCTGAATTCAAGTAAAGTATTTTTGGAAACATGTCGGTGTGTGTCTGTCTGTCTGTGAACAGGATAACTCAAAAACGAAAATTGGCATAAATAGCAAACTTGGTATTTGAGTTTAGTATCTTATAAGGATGGGAGACGAAAATTTTCAAGAAAATTTCCCACCCGAGACTACCCTTTACATGGAACATTTTTCGAACATTTTGATTAAAATATCAGATGTTTAAGATATTTTTATGGTAAATGAAATGTATTTTGAATTTTCTGGGAATGTTCCCAAAAGTCCTCTTCATTCTGAATGATTTTCACATAACTGGTAAACCGTAAGAGATAGCCAAAAGTTTACTATACAAAAAATGTAGATTTCATTAAAACGATCAATTTATCATATATATTGTTTTTGTCAAGTTAATCATTTCCGATATACTCCCTGTTATTTGTTAGAATTTTGCAATATTTATTCTTTTAAGCAAATGAGAATTCGTTATTCTTTTTTTTATACCCTGGACATGCAAAGAGAAAGGAATACTCCACATAGCAACCAGCTCTTAAAAGATTTGACTATCGCTTAATGCCTACCATATTCTCCTGGTACCTACAAGAAAATTAGCAATAAGTTAGTTTCTGCAAATGTTTATTTCGATTAACATGAGGTACATGGAGAGTAATTCCACCTAACTACATGAATGAGGTTTTACTGTTACGTTGTGTAATACAAATCTGTGATATTCCCTAGCCTTTAAATACTTTTATGATATCTTTTGCATTGTTTTAGTTTGCAAGGATGTTTTAAGCGATGATCAGGCCAAATTGGTATTTCTGTGCGCATGTGATGGTTAGAAAGTCTAAATTCGTAGCAATAAATTTAAAGTAAAAAAACACAGTTTTTACCTTCATTCGATTTATAGATAATTACACACAAGTTTATTTCGTTTAATACTTAATAAGTTATGTTAAAATGCTAATGTCCGGTGTAGAATCGAACGACGTCTTCCGCGTGACAAACAACAACACCAACTAATATACTACATAGAAACTGTCAGGAATAGAAGCATATAAGTGTTAATAGCACTTCGTGGATTCCATTTTGGTATATTCCGTTTCTAATGGTAGGATAGGATAGGACTAGAAGCGGAGGGGGACCTAGCACCTCAATCCACGCAGATCTTTTGTGCCTAGGCCCCTGACTGAGCGCCCCGGGAGGGACGGATGTGGTGAGAGGAGACAGACCAGGAGGCCGGATCAGGAGGAACGACGGCAGAGGGTAGGGTCCCTATTTACAAATTTTGAACTACCCGGGTGCTGGCTGGTGCAACCGGCCCCCTCCCCCTGTGTGCTTACACATACCCTGGGGGTTTGGGACTCCGAGACCGCTCGCAGCCCGGGAAACGAATGTTTACTCAGAGCATCCTTTTCTCCTGTCATGCACACACTGAGACCTTCCGCCGACACTTGCAACCATGAAAGAAACCAAGCAGATGAAATGTGAAGTGAAATGAGAATGGAGATAAAATGGAGGGAGAGGAAATTGGGGGGATGTAATGATCCTTCCCAGCATTCGCCTGGCAACCCGGGGAAATCCCCGAAAAAACCAGAGTCAGGAAGGTCGGCCACGAGAACCCACGATCTCCCGAATAATGGCCACAGACGTTATTGCCTGAGCCATCCCGCTTGGCTTCTAATTGGTAACAGCTAAACAAAAATAAAAAAAACCGTGTATTTATTTCCTCACGCCAGTATGCAGTCAGTTACTATACCTTCCATTGCTGTTTCTTTTAGTTACAAGGTTTCAAAGTAGACTCACTTCGGAAATATTCAGCTATGACCTCGATTTGAAGGTCCATTATCATAACTACCCTTAATTTTGTAACAATTTCCACAAAAATTTATACATGTGGACAAAGTTTGCTCAAAAGTTTGTTTATAAAATGTTAACTCCATGCGTACTGTCGAATGCATGGGATCGTGCCGATATAATGCGCAGTGGTTTATGTTGGTAAGGAAAAACTAAAACGCCTTGACACACCCTTGCCCCGCCCATTAGCTGGTTCTCCTACTCCAATTAATGTTTGCCTTATTTACCCTTTTCCTTCGCTCCTGGTCCTGAAACTGACCTGTGTCCATAGGTTATTGTTAGAGTGCCAGACCTTTGATATCAGACTAATACGAGATGGTCTCATCCAGGGGCTGGTGTGGATCGTAGTTGCGAAGTATTGTTTCCAGCCACTCAGGTGAAATGTTTCCATACTTCTCCCCTTTCGCCACTCACCTAAGCCTCGTGTGCCGGACTTGAATTCAGAATAATAAGAGATGGCTTACCCAGTGCTATTGTGGAACGCAGATAATAAGAAGTTTCTGCCAACACTAAATAAATTGAATTCAAAAGCATCCGTGCAACTCGACTGTGCAGTGGTTCGCCCAAAAATTGAAAAGTGTGAAAGCCTATTACCTAAATTCCCTTAATTTTTTTAAACAACATGGCCTAAAAGTAGAACTTCTAACACAGTACACACGAGCTAAAAGCTATATATTGTCGCACTAGTGGCATAATATCCATTGTGACCAACTTTGGCTTCAAGTCCTATCACATGTCAGTTACCCTTTATATTTGCACATGTTTAATAATGTGATTTGGTTTGATTAGGTTTTACTTTTCGTTATGTCTTTTTACATGATTAATTTCTTATGGCGCTCGCATTGTCTGTTCACAATAGAAATGATCATACTTCAATTTATCGTAATTCATTGTAGAGTAACCTATACTTATATTGGCTGCCTTCTGCTTTCTTTGGTCTAAAACATTATTATTTTGTCTATTGTAACCTAAAGAAAGATAGATGGTAGAAATTATGAATTCAGAAGAAACTGAAATAGAATAGCCAGGGTGAAATTATAGAAGCAGCAGAAATCTTACCCAAAAAATCCAGAAAGTCAATGATACAGCTTCATTGGTAAGTAAGGCAAAATTGCTGAAAATAATTTCACTGAAAATGACTGCTAGCAAATTAACAAAACATCTAACATCTCGCTTTTTAAGGTCATTTCTCTTGTTTCAAGAATCGCGTTCTAAATATGATCTCTGTTAGTTTCAGGAATGAATATAATATTACTGATATTTTACAAATTCGAGCGCTGCCTAAAAAATACTGTATGCCACACGTGTTAAAAGTGGTTTTAATTTGCTCGTAGGATTGCGAAACGAAGGCCTATAAACATCGCTACTCGCATAATAGAACCCTACTATTACCCCTTGTATCATAATCTACTATTACTGATTTAAACCAGATTTGCAACATGTCGACCACTTTTCTTTACTTCGTATATACAAAATTTCAGCTCTTTACGTGGTTGGACATTTGTTTCGTACATACAGACGATTAGAAGGATGGACCGACAGACAGACAGATGCACAAGGCGGCGCTCTGCAGAAGTCTACATATCTAAAAACCAAATATCAGAATTTTATATAAGAATTCGTTTTGAAGAATTCACATTCCTGTGACTGGAACTGTGCAAAGCAGTCACAACATTGTTCTGTTGATGGTGACTGATAATTACCAAATGGATCGTATTCTTTTCTAGTGTAGTGATGAAACAGAAGAGCAAGCAATAGAAGTAAGACTACACCACCATTTTTGTTTCTGCTGCTTTAGCTTTACTTTCCCCTTGGCCGGAAACTAAAGCCTCTCGTCTCTGTATCATTTTATTACTCTCCTCTTTTATCTCAATTTTGTCGTTTTGCTTGGGTCATTACTCTTGGAGGAGTCCGGTGCAAGTGGGGCTAACATCTCGGAGAAGCGCAGAATCAAGATATTATGTGGACGGTTCGAAAAGAATTATATCCAGCACGTATAGCCCATATAACGTTGGAGGGAATATCATCATTTCGGGGGAAGGGGGTAGAGATTCAAGACACATGGAAGGAGAAGGGACAGAGAGATCACAAGACGGTGCGAGGGGGAGGGTTTGGGTGAGCATTGCAACGAGAAGTGGGGGGAGGGGGGCCTCAGCTTAATGGCCGGAGCCCGGAAATTGTGCGCTCATATATCTCGCAGCAGATTTATGAAAGTGCTTTTCTTCCGAGTGGGGAAAAGCGGTGGGAGGATGAAGGAGAGGTGGGAGGAGGAAGAAATATATACAATGTTCTCCTCTCACACACCTTCCTACTTTTCGTTCTGCTCTCGTCCGAAACTTTCTCACTCTCGCTCCGTCTTCTACTTCTTCCTTGTGCTATCTTGAAACGCATTGCTGTAATTTTCTGGTGTGAGATTTATACGACGTTAAGGTGCGTTCTCTGCTGTTATCGGTATGGAATGCTGGGAACAGTGGCGGAGCACCGTGGGGAAAGTGAGAATTACAGCATCACTAACAACAACAACAACAACAACAACGGCAGTGTGAAGAAAGGCCAGTCTAAGGTTGCTTACATATCCAGTTTTCCCAAGTCCACATTGCTGTGCCTCTCGGTGACCTATTCCATTATGTTTCCTGCCCTTTCTGAACTACTTCTAGAAGTTTCAGTGATTCGTCATTTGCCAGCGGATATCGAGTAAGCGCTTAAGTTTGTTCTTAAAACCTGACTACCAACCCTCATTAATTTTTGTCTCTAAAATGTCCCAAGGTTGCTTCTCCTGCTATCGTTATTAGCATTCTTCTCCAAAACGCAGGACATTTATCCTAGGTATGACTATATCTGTTATTATTATAATTACTGCAAATCATTGTTTTAAATAAGCAGTAGATAATAATTCACTTTGTGCGGTCATTTAATATGACGAAGGAACTATTAATGACAGTATATAAAATGTGTCTTCAGATTTCACCTTGTAGCAAAGATGCTTGCTTATAAAGGAAAGGAAAGAATATAAATGTAACCAATGCGATTGGTGCACAACAGTATTGGAGATAAGTGCTAGATAATACATCAATTACATTTTTTTTACTTTGGTTATTGGAGAGATAGAACGTACACTTGTGGGGAAAGGACAACCAGGAAGATAAAGTAAGCTGAGTCGAGCATAATCTAGCAGCCAGCTTGAAGAAACACATGTCATGGACAAGAGGTGGAAGAATAAGGTTATGTTTTGTGGAATTGGAAATATTGAAGTTAAGCTGCAACCACGAAAATGAAGAACATACAAAATTTTGTTTTGGGGAGCATAGAAGAGATCATTATTCCGGAATAATTTTTTTGACCAGCTCCAGATTTCATTGAGAGCACGGATCGCAAAGTTACGGAAACATAAAAAGTATACAGCATAGGTGCTTGTAGAAGAGGTGTTCCAACATTAATCTCATGTGAAGAGCAGAATGTAATCAATAATGGAAAACTTATAGTGATTGAAAGGTACAAAATTGACCATTGGATGACTACAGTGTTCTCAGTGTTTATTTGTCAGAGAGGTTAGAAGATATTGTGGAAGCAAAGTTGTTGGTGTACTGTGCAGAAAGTGAGTGTACATGTACTGCATGTAAAGGCATATAAATCCAACCTTTTGAAGATATTACTGGTACCAGGTTTATTTATAAATACATTCTCCAGCTATTTCTTACTGGATTACATTCCACACCTGAAAACCCAATCAAACAAGACCATCGAGTGCGTTCCCGCCACAATCTCAGTGCTTGCCTCTAAAACTTGACCACGACAAAGAACTGATGAGAGACACTTCTTCACATAGGAAAAGGTAATATTACCATGAACGAGTAATTTTGGGCTCAAATAAGAACAGTTATTGCGGAGCAAGGGAAATAGTAATAGTGCACATTGAACCCACAAGCCCCCATTCTCATACAAATCTACGTATGTTCATTATGATTCTTCTTATATTCTTTATCACAATTTTTTATCTTCCCTTATTCGTGAATTGCATCCCTCTCATTGTTGTGACTCTGACCACTGTCAAATGAGTATTCTTTGTATATAAAACACGGAGGTGATTTGCATATCTGTAGAACCGTGAGAGACAGCTTGATGCAATGCAATCAGCAAACTGTGTTAAAATGTGAAAATGTTCGATTTTTAGTTTTTGCATTTTTATTATAACCTGTACTTTAATGCTATATAATTGATTTTCTAATATCAACAAATTTTAAGCCACGCCTAATATGCGAAACCTATTAGGTTCCAAATAATCGTTTCAAAATAATGACACAGTATGTCCACGAGCATTTACGCATCACAAAATGTTCTTGGTCCACTGTTACGATACTTGACTTACAGGAGCTATAGTTATAGGTACCTACAGGTTATACAATGGAGGGGGACACTTCGCGCACTACAACCTACATAAATCTATTGTGACTACAAACCCTCAGGAGGAAGGGATGAAGTGAAGGAACCACAGGAGGCCACAGGCCGCAGGCAGACACTCCACAAATACACGTGGTAAATCCCTAACAGTTCCAGGCTTGAAGATCCGTCCCACTTTTGGAGCTGCCTAGAGAAGATGATGAACAACCCGTCAACTAAGCAGCCCTTTGGTGTCCGCGGGTACTACTCTTTCCTTTGAGCAAGAATCCTCTCCGTCTGTCCGGCACCGTCATACGCCACGAAACCTAGAAGACACCTTAAAGATGAAAAGGAAACAGAATGAAAGGAAAACGATGGAAAGGAAATCGTGGTAGATGAGAAACGATCCCAGCATTCGCTTACCATCTGGAATACCACGAAAAACCCAACCACCTGTGGGTGGTCAATAAGAATCGAACCAGAAACCTCCCGAATGCGAGCCTCACACGTTATCACGGAGCTATCTCGTTCGGTTACTAGGGTTCTTTCGCATTTAGTGGTCACTATGCGTCCCGGTATCTGAAAATGATTAGGTTTGCTCTACCCTCCTGTAACTATAACTGGAACTATTTCAGCAAATGTTTATCTCATCAACATGAAGTAGATAGAAAAGCAAACTTGCTTAAAAATAGTTTGTAGATGCTACATAAAAATAAACGACAGTGGGTAGAGAAAGCCATGTGAGTATCATCAGAATTTTTTTTATTGGTCGTGCAACTATCATTATATTAGATATAATGGTTTGTTGTTTCTTAGTTCCATTTATACCACGCCTTTAACTACATTGGTCTTATCGGCGGCCTTTCCTTTGGAACTTATTGCCTATTGGCAATGGTGTTAACCTGTATTCTCTTGTCGTTTGGTTTTTTAATTATTAAATCACATCAACACTCTCATTTATACTTCCAGACTCTGGGGAGGATAGGGAATAATGTTGGCTAGAGAAAATTCCCACCACCAGTCGGGAACCGAACCCGGGATTCCTTGCACTGCAGCCGATATAATGGTTGAAGCCTTTTGATAAAGTAAAAATAATGACAATTTTTCCATGTAAAGGGTAAACTGGTATGGGAGAACCTTCACCTGATATGCTTAAAGAGTAAATACTTATCATTCAGAAGATATATATTGTGAAAGTCCACCTACGACTGTAGATGCTTAAAGGATGTCTGACTCAAATATTGTAGTACTAACATATAGATTGTAGCGCACACTTGAGATGCTCATTTAAGGATCAACGACATCCTGAGCATTCTGCTTTCGTTGTCGAATCATCTTTTACTTTCTCTACTACATATAGTAAGTAGGGGAAATATTGTATTCCACCCAAAAATTCGATACCGAGATTTCACCGGAAATACATGTTTTGAGATCCCCTGAATCCAAAAAATCTGATGTGCTACACTCACATGACTTTCTCTACTCTTGTACAAACTATTTTTACAAACGCTTATTCTCCATCTACGTCATCTTAATCGAGATAAACATTTGCAGAGTCTATCTTATTGCTAATTTTCTTATAGATGTAAGGGGAATATATATTTACAAGGGCAATATAGAAATACAGCAGCCTTTAAGCACATACATATCTCTTAATAGCTGGTTGCTAGGTGCAGCACCATTCCCTTTCCCACAGATTAATACTCTTTGCATATCCAAGACAAAAAAATGAATAACGAATTCCGATTTGAGAAAATAAGTATTGCAAAATTTAAGGGAATAACAAGCAATATCTCGAAAATGGTTCAATCAACAAAAAAAATGTATATGACATAAATTGTGTATTTTAACGCGATCTACATTTTTTCTGTAGTAAAATTTTGTCTATCTCTTATGGTTTACCAGTTATGCAAAAGTCGTTCACAATGAAGAATACTTTTGGAGACATTCCTAGAAAATTCAAGATATACATTTTATGTGTCATAAAAATATCTTAAACATATGATATTTTAATCAAAATCGTTAGAGCCGTTTTTGAGAAAATTAAAATTTTCGAAAAATCTTCCATGTAAAGGGTAATTTGGGGTGGGGAGATTTTCTTGAAAACATTCGTTCGCATTCTTGGAAGAATACTGAACCTAAATACCAAGTTTGGTGTTTATCCGACTGTTCGTTTCTGAGTTATTGCTGTTCACAGACAGACACACAGACACGGACAGACACACATACGTACATGTTTCCAAAAATGCTTTTTTTGGATTCAGGGGATCTCAAAACATGTATTTCCGGTGAAATCTCAGTATCGAATGTTTGGGTGGAATACAATACTCCCCCTACTTACTATACGTAGTAGAGAAAGTAATAATGACAATTTTTCCATGTAAAGGGTAAACTGGTATGGGAGAACCTTCACCTGATATGCTTAAAGAGTAAACACATACCTTTCAGAAGATATATGTTGTGAAAGTCCACCTACGACTGTAGATGCTTAAAGGGTGCCTGACTCAAATATTGTAGTACTAACATATATGTAGATTGTAGCGCACACTTGAGATGCTCATTTAAGGATCAACGACATCCTGAGCATTCTGCTTTCGTTGTCGAAATATCTTTTTAGAATAGAATTAGGTGTTATTATTGAAGTACTATTTGGTCATCATTTCTCGTTGTTAAGTATGTCTTAGATGGAAAGATAGAATCAGACGACTGAAAAAAATTCAATGCCATAGCCGGGATCTGAACCAGGATCTCCCGGTCTCCGCCCGGTTGCTTTAACCACTGAACTATCATGGCAACATGCCAGCACGACACTAAATTCTCCAACTGATTCGCCGCATTTTACCGGTAAACCACAAGGTAATCTCAAATTGTATTGATAAATACATCAGATAAATATTGGGTTGGATGTTCAATACGCTACCCAAAGTTGCATCTCTTGGAAAAAATGGTATGTATATATTTACTTAATTGTTTTTATTTATACAGATATTAAATAAGTTTTACAGAAACGTGAATTTACATTGAAGCCGTCCAGCAGAAATTTACTCAAGCTGATGGTTTATGAAGGTAGTCGTGCAGTGCTGGCGTACCGTGAGGTTGTAGTTCTCTGTGTGTGAGTGTAACCGGCCGGTGAGAGTTGTTTTTGTGCTGCTGTGTACAAAGTGTCGGAGTACACACTTGTTTAATTGGGTGTACTTTAATAACTGTTTCGTAAATTCTAAACAGTAATCATGGTGGTTTATAAACGTGTGAATACTATTAAAATTCGGTTTACTATAACGGTGATTAAACCAACTTCATGGGGCTGCAAGCAGATCAAGTGAACACTCTCCAGCTTCACACCGGAGAAAGAACTATCTATGTGAAATTGCATCGGCGGTATTGTATGATAATCTTATAGCTCGTTATAAAAAAAAGCAGAATTTTATATACGCCTCCGGCGCAATCACAAAAGTGAATATTACACCGGGTGATCAGCAAACAGTGAATGTTCGAGTGTTTATCCTGCTCCTGACGTGCCTTTTACAGTGTTATCACCGTAACCAGTAAATATCGGTACAGTGTATGACATCTGCATGGAAAAATGGCTTTCAGTATCTTGCAGTGCCTGCAAGAAAATAGGGTGAAATGTCATATACCGGCTAGTTTAGTTATTGATATGTGCATTCGGTCATAATCAGTTACATCGGCCAACCACAAGCTTGTCATTTGAGTCATGACACTGCACACTTGAAAGTATTTTGTCCTCTCCGTGCTACGAGGATACCCGTAACTCCAAGAAATCGATCGGTAACTTTAAGGGAGACGGCGAGTGCTAACACTTCTTCCGATGCTGTCGTCCAGGAGTAGTCATCCATTACATCAGTAACGTCCTTGGAGTAACCGTCGACTTGAACCATGTAGGACAACCTTCAATGCCTGAAAGTGTCTGTCCTGCAGGGGCGGAGACACCGATGTTGATTACAGCGCCCGATAATGCAGTTGTGGACAGACATATCACTCATTTTCTTGAACAAAAGGCTGCTATAACCACTTGGTGTACTAATTCTCAAGACGGACACATGCAGGTAAGTGATGACGAAATAAAGATATCGAAGCGTGAATAATCCTTTTAAAACAGAAGTCTGTACTTCCTTGTGTGGTCGAGATCCGCGGCTAAGAAGCCAGCATAGGCTTCGACACGACCGCAAAATCCCGATGTGCATCTGTTGTCATGTAACTCTCCGGTTTGTTCCAAAACAGAGACAGACCCAGGCAAGCGGCCGTCAGTAGATGACAGCAATGAGAATGAGGATAACCTACGTTTCCCTAAACTTACGAAGGATGACCCCACCCGGGAAGTGATAATTGAGATTGTTTTGGTTCCGGAGTGCTGCCTGCTAGTTCTCATTATGCCACCATTGAAGATACGACCCTTGCTCTTTAAATACCTATAGGTGTTCAAATACGGGCGTCGCTCAACGTTAACGGCCTGCGACAGGTGGTTAAACAACAACCTTTAAGGGACGTTTTGATAAGCAATGATATAGACATTTGTTTTTTACAGGAGGTGAATATTTGTAATCTGGATTTTTTTGTATGGCTTCGATTACGAGACCAATCTTGGGACTCCCAAGGTCTCCGGTACGGCGATTGTTTACACAAAAGGCTTACGGTTGCACAGTTTTGAATACCATCCTTCCAGTAGGGCTCTTTCGGTAGTTTATGATGGCGTTACATTCATGAACATCTACGCCCCTGCTGGTAGTAATAAAAGAAAACAACGAGAAGAATTTTTTCGTCAAGAGCTCCTGGCCATATCTCCCATCAAGTACTATCTTCGTGCTTGTCGGTGATTTTGATTGCACGCTGGCGCCAAAGATCAATGAGTAGCCTTTAATGAGTGTATTACTTTGCACTAGTTGGTGTAGCAAATGCACTTGAAGGATACCTGTGAGCATAAGCATGGTTCCACAGTCCAGCTTATCTTCGTGAAAGGCCAATCAGCTTCGAGCCTAGACCGCATGTACGTTCCGGTTGAACTCTTACCACGTCTTCATCGTACGGTAATAGTGCCCGAAGCATTCCGTGATCATAACGCACTCATAAATACCATTGAAGGTAGTCAGCGATCTACAGCAGAAGTGGAGGTTACTGGAGACTCGTTACTTATGGATGAGGAAGTTCTGAGGAGATTTCCTGGATTGTTGTTCATGATTGCGGGAATCCTTTCTGTTAGCACCGAATAAAGCCTCATGGTGGGTACGGTTAGGAGAGAAACCATGGACTATTACTTTCATGTCCTTCAGGAGCTACACATACGCCAGCAACAAGGTGAAGATGTCAAGCTCTAACGATTGCCATTAAACTACCCTATATTAAATGTATATATGTACATGAAAAATAATATGTATAACTGGAATTTTCTGGGAACAGCTTGTGAAGTCCACTGCATTCGGAAGACATTTTCTATAATCATATATAACTAATAAGTGTTAAAGCGGTAGACGAAAACGTACTGTACAAAAAATGTAGACCTCTTTAAAACACACAGTTTATTTCAAATAATTTTTTTGTGTAATAAACCATTCCGAGATATCCATTATCAAAGCTTCGAATTGTTTATTTCTCGGTCATTCTCTTTAAGTCCTGTCAACATTCAATAAAATTGTTTCTCGCGATTGCATGGAAACAGTATGGAATTTAAGGCCAGCATATAGCGTCCAGATCTTAAACATTTGACTACAGCGTAATTGGATCTATAACGAAATGTGTAATGTAGCTATTTCTGCAAAGGTTTATTTGGATTAAAATTTAGTATATGGAAAGATAAGCTTTAGTTTGTATGTCCACTAATAAAGGTAGAAGGGGAGGAAAATGCATGTGAATGTATCACATCGCACTTTTTACCTTAGGGCCTCTAGCGGAATAAGATGTAAATAATTGGCGGGAGCTATAAGCTGCTGCTTTGTAAGATACGTTATTAGTAGAGATATAATGCCGGTTTGAGCACAGTAGAGAGATGCCGACAAGCGATAAAGTTCTTTGTTCTACGCCGACAAGCCCCGCCCCCTCCCTTTGTGTGCTCACATGCCGCCAGGTCTCGTGTCGTTAGGCCCCGCCCCCTCTCGCTTTGTGTGCTCACCTAATGCCGACAGTGTCTGTGCTAACAGGTCCTACCCCCTCTCCCAATGCGTTCTACTGTGGCGTCATGACTTGAGGGAATTGTTTTCTCGAGTCCTGCCGCCCCCCGGCAAATTAATTAGGTAATGTTCGTCAAACATTTTTTTTTATGATTACTAAGGTCTGCAGATTGCATCCTCGAGCAATTAAGTTTTTTGATTAATGAATTGTTGACTGGAACGTGAGTATAAGTAGTCTGCTCACGGGGACAGTCTGTCATTTAATGAAAACACTGGAGTCTTCTTCTATCTGGGGAAAGCGCTTGTCCATTAGCTGAACATGTTAGACGCTTTCAACACATTAATAGGCTTTTAAGTTTACATTCCGGATCTGTTTACATACATTAGCGATCAACGACATACTTCCGTCTGGAGGTAACGGTGACCCACATTAGCTGACCCGTTAGACGCTTTCACCCCATTAGCGAACAATGTCAGTAATTGTTTTCCTAAGTGCTCTGCCCAACACTCAACACTTTAGATTTTAGCGATGGAAATGATATAAAATGCACCAGCTTCTCCAACGAGTTCCAAGTTGACCAGGATGCCCGGGTTCGAATTACAAATTCAGCTTCTAATAACTCAGAGACTAATTACGATAAAGACATCAAATAAAGTTTATTACATTAATGTCATTAGATAGTTTCTTGTGAATGTATATTTGGGTACATGGTGTCCAGGGTTCGAATACCGATAAAATGTAATTTAATTATAAATTTAATAACTCCTAAACTAATTAAGATAAAGACACCAAATAAACTTTATTGCCTTTATGTTATTAGGTAGTATCTTGTGGAGGTGTAATTAGATACCTGACGTTCTGGGTTCGAGCCTAATGTTTAAATCGTCATTATCTCAGAAACTAAGAGAGGTAGAGGAATTGACCAAAGCATGATTGATAGCTCCTATGATGGGTAATTAATACTGTATATAATTTTTAATCAGTTGTCCTTATTTCGAATCCCGACCTTTCAATCACTTACTTATTTTTTCTCTATACTCTAGAATATGTCACTTAGATTGATGCTGTAACTGCATACAGCACCTTTAAACATATCAAACTAATATTGTAAATAATTTTGTTTCTGGTGACCAGGGTTCGAATACCGATAAAATGTAATTTAATTATAAATTTAATAACTTCTAAACTAATTAAGATAAAGACGCCAAATAAACTTTATTGCCTTTATGTTATTAGGTATTATATTGTGGATGTGTAATTAGATACCTGACGTTCAGGGTTCGATCCTAATTTTTAAATCGTCATTATCTCAGAAACTAAGAGAGGTAGACGAGTGAACCAAAGCATGATTGATAGCTCCTATGAGGGGCAATTAATACTGTATATAATTTTCAATCAGTTGTCCTTACTTCGAATCCCGATCTTTCAATCACTTACTTATTTTTTCTCTATACTCTAGAATATATCACTTAGATTGATGCTGTAACTGCATACAGCACCTTTAAACATATCAAACTAATATTGTAAATAATTTTGTTTCTGGTGTCCAGGGTTCGAATACCGATAAAATGTAGTTTAATTATAAATTTATTAACTTCTAAACTAATTAAGATAAAGACGCCAAATAAACTTTATTGCCTTTATGTTATTAGGTATTATCTTGTGGATGTGTAATTAGATACCTGACGTTCTGGGTTCGATCCTAATTTTAAATCGTCATTATCTCAGAAACTAAGAGAGGTAGAGGAGTTGACCAAAGCATGATTGATAGCTCCTATGATGGGCAATTAATACTGTATATAATTTTTAATCAGTTGTCCTTACTTCGAATCCCGATCTTTCAATCACTTACTTATTTTTTCTCTATACTCTAGAATATATCACTTAGATTGATGCTGTAAATGCATACAGCACCTTTAAACATATCAAACTAATATTGTAAATAATTTTGTTTCTGGTGTCCAGGGTTCGAATACCAATAAAATGTAATTTAATTATAAATTTAATAACTCCTAAACTAATTAAGATAAAGATACCAAATAAACTTTATTGTGTTTATGTTATTAGGTAGTATCTTGTGGATGTGTATTTAGATACCTGACGTTCTGGGTTCGAGCCTAATTTTAAATCGTCATTATCTCAGAAACTAAGAGAGGTAGAGGAGTTGACCAAAGCATGATTGATAACTCCTATGATGGGCAATTAATACTGTATATAATTTTCAATCAGTTATCCTTACTTCGAATCCGGATCTTTCAATCACTTACTTATTTTTTCTCTATACTCTAGAATATATCACTTAGATTGATGCTGTAAATGTATACAGCACCTTTAAACATATCAAACTAATATTGTAAATAATTTTGTTTCTGGTGTCCAGGGTTCGAATACCGATAAAATGTAATTTAATTATAAATTTAATAACTCCTAAACTAATTAAGATAAAGACGCCAAATAAACTTTATTGCGTTTATGTTACTAGGTAGTATCTTGTGGATGTGTAATTAGATACCTGACGTTCTGGGTTCGATCCTAATTTTAAATCGTCATTATCTCAGAAACTAAGAGAGGTAGAGGAGTTGACCAAAGCATGATTGATAGCTCCTATGATGGGCAATTAATACTGTATATAATTTTTAATCAGTTGTCCTTACTTCGAATCCCGATCTTTCAATCACTTACTTATTTTTTCTCTATACTCTAGAATATATCACTTAGATTGATGCTGTAAATGCATACAGCACCTTTAAACATATCAAACTAATATTGTAAATAATTTTGTTTCTGGTGTCCAGGGTTCGAATACCAATAAAATGTAATTTAATTATAAATTTAATAACTCCTAAACTAATTAAGATAAAGATACCAAATAAACTTTATTGTGTTTATGTTATTAGGTAGTATCTTGTGGATGTGTATTTAGATACCTGACGTTCTGGGTTCGAGCCTAATTTTAAATCGTCATTATCTCAGAAACTAAGAGAGGTAGAGGAGTTGACCAAAGCATGATTGATAACTCCTATGATGGGCAATTAATACTGTATATAATTTTCAATCAGTTATCCTTACTTCGAATCCCGATCTTTCAATCACTTACTTATTTTTTCTCTATACTCTAGAATATATCACTTAGATTGATGCTGTAAATGTATACAGCACCTTTAAACATATCAAACTAATACTGTAAATAATTTTGTTTCTGGTGTCCAGGGTTCGAATACCAATAAAATGTAATTTAATTATAAATTTAATAACTCCTAAACTAATTAAGATAAAGATACCAAATAAACTTTATTGTGTTTATGTTATTAGGTAGTATCTTGTGGATGTGTATTTAGATACCTGACGTTCTGGGTTCGAGCCTAATTTTAAATCGTCATTATCTCAGAAACTAAGAGAGGTAGAGGAGTTGACCGAAGCATGATTGATAACTCCTATGATGGGCAATTAATACTGTATATAATTTTCAATCAGTTATCCTTACTTCGAATCCGGATCTTTCAATCACTTACTTATTTTTTCTCTATACTCTAGAATATATCACTTAGATTGATGCTGTAAATGTATACAGCACCTTTAAACATATCAAACTAATATTGTAAATAATTCTGGTTCTGGTGTCCAGGGTTCGAATACCGATAAAATGTAATTTAATTATAAATTTAATAACTCCTAAACTAATTAAGATAAAGACACCAAATAAACTTTTATAGGGGGAAAGGATGCTCTCCTGAAACATTAGGTCTCTAGATAGAAGTATTTATAGGGGAGAGATAGGGAATACCAGGGCTGATGCTAGGCTAGTCAGATGCTAAAGGAGGGAGGGATATGCTTTATACGAGAGAGATAGGGAACACAAGGAAAGATGCTATACTAAACAGGACTTGAAGGATAGAATATGGGCGATATAGCGAACCGAGGAGAGGTATTAGGATAGGAGTTTTGAATGATGGAGTAGGTGTTTATATGCGAGAGATAGGGAATACGAGGGTCGATGCTAGGCTAGACGGTGTTGAATGAGGGAATGCATCTTATATGAGAGAGGTAGGGGAATATGAGGAGAAGTGCTAGGCTAGTCGGGAAGGTCTGAATGAGAGAGTATACGTCTATATGGGAAAATATAGGGAAAACGAAGGTAGGTGCTAGGTTGAGAGAGTCTTCAAGGAGGAAAATGCATTTATATGAGAGCGTTAGGGCATACGAGGAGAGGTGCTAGTCTAGACATGGTTTGAGGATTAGAGTATACGTTTATATGGGAGAAATATGGAAAACGGGAGAGATACAAGGATAGACAGAGATTGAAGGAGGAGGAATGTAGGTTTATACTGTAATATAGAGAGTAATTCGATTATAAAACTTTTCTCATCCAGCCTTACAACACTTTTATATACTTATTTTCTAAACCTTACAAACTTTATATTTGTTAAACAGTAGTGCGCGAGACGGAGAGGGACAAACAGTATATCGGTTTACAGTGAAGTATACATCCTAACCTATTCCCACCTTGTTTGTTCTGGATCTTCTCATTGTCTATCATCTAACGTAAACACGTAACAAGACGTAACACAGGAAATCATACATATGGCACATAAAAAATAAAGGTATATATAATGAAACATAAACAAGTAGACAGAGGGTCATCGATACATAGAAAACCAGGAGTTGTATGTACTGAGACCATAGATTAGTATAGGCAAACAACAAAGAAGTGAATTTATAGTGTAAATAGCCAAATATTTTCAAATATTATTATAGTCTAAAAGTATATAACTTAATTATGTATCGAGTATTGAGAAATAAACGTTATTCATTATTCACTAATCTCAGATCACTGCAATTGTATTGAATCAATTCACAATAGCTAATGCCATTCAACTTTCATTCGTCTCTGATACATAAACAAATTGCAAAATGGAGAAGAACGAAAGTAATAAAAAGACTCAGGCAGCAAATTTTAAGAAAGAAGAGAAAGATATATGACCGACATTGTTTTGGAACACAAATTAGTCTTGAAAATAAAATGACTGATAGCTCTGCTAAGCGTAAGGAAGAGACATGGAAATAAATTGCAAATGAATACAATTCTAGGTTGGAAAAGAAGATAAACAACATTCATGTAAACCAATTTTTAAAAATCAGTTTAACTGAATACATGTAAAAAAACATATCACTTTACAAAAAGTAATGCAGACAACATTTATTTTTTATAAACATTATCCTATTGCATTACTTTACAAAAAACCATACATATTTCCTAAAGGCAAAGGTGATAGTCTAGACATTCTAAACACTCAGTTATATAATCATATACATCACACAGAAAGAGACCTGCATTATCAGTAAAAAAACTAAACATCTCAACAATGTCTGAATGATGTATTTTATAAGTACAAGTTTTTTGATATTTCAAAGTTCCTGTTAACCATGGCAGTAATTGATTAACACAATTTCTCGATCCTGTCATGCTATAACTTTAGATGCTTTCAGCTTACTTATAATTTCCTCAATCTCTTGTGTGTGACTATTATTACCAGCATCCCTCGACGGAATTAGTAACCTCAATATATTTACTAGTCTATTCGGATTTTCAAGCGTTGATATCACTGAATCATCATCATCTGAAGATTTCATATTCTCGCAACTTCCGATGTATCCAGATTTTTCACCAACAGTAGTCTCCAGTGAAGGACAGAGGCTTGATCCGGTATAACATTCCCCTCTATACATCTTCGGATCTTCAAGTGCAGGTGAGAGAGTCGATTCAGTATAACATGTTGCTCTATGAAACTTAAATCTTGACAAAGAACGATTCTTAAAAATCCGCCCGCATACACAGCATCTAATAACGCGTTTTCCTCCATGTGTAATGTATGAAAAATCGTGTTTCTCATTCCTCAGTTGCACAGATTTTCTCGGGCAGTAGCTCATGCTAAAACTAAAAGAAATTAAATGAATACGTGAATGCTAACGCTCGAAGGAATTAAAAGCGAATGAATGAATTCATAACACGCACCTATGTATATATCCAGGATGAGGACGACGGAGGGAATTGCAATCAATGCATAGCAGGGAGAAAGGATACTCTCTTGAAACATTAGTCATCTAAACAACTATTGTTCACGGAGCCTGTAGACGTCAGGTTGAATGGGACAGACCTCAGCTTCAAATCTTTAAGGGTACGGACCCCTGGCTTTTGCCTGGCATGTATACTAAACCATCCTAACAGCGTAACATTACATAACAACGACACGTAACCAGAACATGACGAGTGCGAGCATGGAAAAAAGGATGCTCGCTGAGAACATTAGTGGAAAAGGATGCTCTCTGGAAACAGTAGCCATCCGCACAACGGATTGTCCCTAACATTTCAGGATTTCAAAACGTTCAACATCGTGACGCGCTACTGTCATCTACATTTCGACGAAATTTTACCTCCTGAATTAGTTTGATGCTCTGTATAGAACCTCAGAACATGCATTACGCTGCGTGTCCCTAGCGTTTCCAGCTCCTGAATCGTTCCAGCTAGTGGAATGTCTCTACCATCTTCATGTCAACGATCTGTTACTCTGAATTAAAGTTTGGTGATATGTATAGACCTGTACAACATGCATTACGCTATGTAACAGACTCATCACGCTATGTAACAACACAATCACGCTATGTAACAACTGATCACGCTATGTAACAACATGATCACGCTATGTAACAACCTGAGCACGCTATGTAACAACAGGATCACGCTATGTAACAACTGATCACGCTATGTAACAACCTGAGCAGGCTATGTAACAACAGGTTCACGCTATGTAACAACCTGAGCACGCTATGTAACAACCTGAGCACGCTATGTAACAACATGTTCACGCTATGTAACAACATGAACACGCTATGTAACAATACGATCACGCTATGTAACAACCTGATTACGCTATGTAACAACTGATCACACTATGTAACAACCTGAGCACGCTATGTAACAACATGATCACGCTATGTAACAACATGAACACGCTATGTAACAATACGATCACGCTATTTAACAACCTGATTACGCTATGTAACAACTGATCACACTATGTAACAACCTGAGCACGCTATGTAACAACATGATCACGCTATGTAACAACCTGAGCACGCTATGTAACAACACGATCACCCTATGTAACAACCTGAGCACGCTATGTAACAACATGATCACGCTATGTAACAACATGATCACGCTATGTAACAACCTGAGCACGCTATGTAACAACATGATCACGCTATGTAACAACATGAACACGCTATGTAACAACCTGAGCACGCTATGTAACAACCTGAGCACGCTATGTAACAAACTGAGCACGCTATGTAACAACATGTTCACGCTATGTAACAACCTGAGCACGCTATGTAACAACCTGAGCACGCTATGTAACAACCTGATTACGCTATGTAACAACTGATCACGCTATGTAACAACATGATCACGCTATGTAACAACCTGAGCACGCTATGTAACAACATGATCACGCTATGTAACAACATGATCACGCTATGTAACAACTGATCACGCTATGTAACAACATGATCACGCTATGTAACAACATGATCACGCTATGTAACAACATGATCATGCTATGTAACAACCTGAGCACGCTATGTAACAACATGATCACGCTATGTAACAACCTGAGCACGCTATGTAACAACATGATCACGCTATGTAACAACCTGAGCACGCTATGTAACAACCTGAGCACGCTATGTAACAACATGTTCACGCTATGTAACAACCTGAGCACGCTATGTAACAACCTGAGCACGCTATGTAACAACATGTTCACGCTATGTAACAACATGAACACGCTATGTAACAACATGATCACGCTATGTAACAACATGTTCACGCTATGTAACAACACGATCACCCTATGTAACAACATGATCACGCTATGTAACAACCTGAGCACGCTATGTAACAACATGATCACGCTATGTAACAACCTGAGCACGCCATGTAACAACATGATCACGCTATGTAACAACATGTTCACGCTATGTAACAACACGATCACCCTATGTAACAACCTGAGCACGCTATGTAACAACATGATCACGCTATGTAACAACATGATCACGCTATGTAACAACCTGAGCACGCTATGTAACAAACTGAGCACGCTATGTAACAACCTGAGCACGCTATGTAACAACATGAACACGCTATGTAACAACCTGAGCAAGCTATGTAACAACCTGAGCACGCTATGTAACAACATGTTCACGCTATGTAACAACATGAACACGCTATGTAACAATACGATCACGCTATGTAACAACCTGATTACGCTATGTAACAACTGATCACACTATGTAACAACATGATCACGCTATGTAACAACCTGAGCACGTTATGTAACAACATGATCACGCTATGTAACAACCTGAGCACGCCATGTAACAACATGATCGCGCTATGTAACAACATGTTCACGCTATGTAACAACACGATCACCCTATATAACAACCTGAGCACGTTATGTAACAACATGATCGCGCTATGTAACAACATGTTCACGCTATGTAACAATACGATCAGGCTATGTAACAACACGATCACGCTATGTAACAACATGATCACGCTATGTAACAACTGATCACGCTATGTAACAACCTGAGCACGCTATGTAACAACCTGAGCACGCTATGTAACAACATGATCACGCTATGTAACAACATGTTCACGCTATGTAACAACACGATCACGCTATGTAACAACACGATCACGCTATGTAACAACATGGACACGCTATGTAACAACATGAACACGCTATGTAACAATACGATCAAGCTATGTAACAACCTGAGCACGCTATGTAATAACATGATCACGCTATGTAACAACATGAACACTCTATGTAACAACCTGAGCATGCTATGTAACAACATGATCACGCTATGTAACAACCTAATCACGCTATGTAAGAACATGATCACGCTATGTAACAACATGATCACGCTATGTAAATAGGGTGGACCATTTAAGTTGAGGCTATACAATATATCCAAAACTAAGCGTTGTAGAAAGAAATGTCTTTAATAAAACTTGACTGATATTATGACGAAAGTAAATGCTGCTAGTCGTATTTCGTTTGGAGGACGTAGTGAGGGTCATTTCAGGGTCTTTTTAAATGGGACCCTAATTGTAGGTTCCCATTTAAAAAAATAAATTGACCCAAAATTACCCTCATAACGGCCTCCAAACGAAACACGACTAGCGGCATTTACTTTCGTCATAATATCAGTCAAGTTTTATTAAAGACATTTCTTTCTACAACGCTTAGTTTTGGATATATTGTATAGCCTCAACTTAAATGGTCCACCCTATTTACATAGCGTGATCATGTTGTTACATAGCGTGATCATGTTGTTACATAGCGTGATTAGGTTGTTACATAGCGTGATCATGTTGTTACATAGCATGCTCAGGTTGTTACATAGAGTGTTCATGTTGTTACATAGCGTGATCATGTTATTACATAGCGTGCTCAGGTTGTTACATAGCTTGATCGTATTGTTACATAGCGTGTTCATGTTGTTACATAGCGTGTCCATGTTGTTACATAGCGTGATCGTGTTGTTACATAGCGTGATCGTGTTGTTACATAGCGTGAACATGTTGTTACATAGCGTGATCATGTTGTTACATAGCGTGGTCAGGTTGTTACATAGCGTGCTCAGGTTGTTACATAGCGTGATCAGTTGTTACATAGCGTGATCATGTTGTTACATAGCGTGATCGTGTTGTTACATAGCCTGATCGTATTGTTACATAGCGTGAACATGTTGTTACATAGCGTGATCATGTTGTTACATAACGTGCTCAGGTTGTTACATAGGGTGATCTTGTTGTTACATAGCGTGAACATGTTGTTACATAGCGTGATCATGTTGTTACATGGCGTGCTCAGGTTGTTACATAGCGTGATCATGTTGTTACATAACGTGCTCAGGTTGTTACATAGCGTGATCATGTTGTTACATAGTGTGATCAGTTGTTACATAGCGTAATCAGGTTGTTACATAGCGTGATCGTATTGTTACATAGCGAGTTCATGTTGTTACATAGCGTGAACATGTTGTTACATAGCGTGCTCAGGTTGTTACATAGCTTGCTCAGGTTGTTACATAGCGTGTTCATGTTGTTACATAGCGTGCTCAGGTTGTTACATAGCGTGCTCAGTTTGTTACATAGCGTGCTCAGGTTGTTACATAGCGTGATCATGTTGTTACATAGCGTGATCATGTTGTTACATAGCGTGCTCAGGTTGTTACATAGGGTGATCGTGTTGTTACATAGCGTGAACATGTTGTTACATAGCGTGATCATGTTGTTACATGGCGTGCTCAGGTTGTTACATAGCGTGATCATGTTGTTACATAGCGTGCTCAGGTTGTTACATAGCGTGATCATGTTGTTACATAGGGTGATCGTGTTGTTACATAGCGTGAACATGTTGTTACATAGCGTGATCATGTTGTTACATAGCGTGTTCATGTTGTTACATAGCGTGAACATGTTGTTACATAGCGTGCTCAGGTTGTTACATAGCGTGCTCAGGTTGTTACATAGCGTGAACATGTTGTTACATAGCGTGCTCAGGTTGTTACATAGCGTGCTCAGGTTGTTACATAGCGTGATCATGTTGTTACATAGCGTGAACATGTTGTTACATAGCGTGATCATGTTGTTACATAGCGTGTTCATGTTGTTACATAGCGTGAACATGTTGTTACATAGCGTGCTCAGGTTGTTACATAGCGTGCTCAGGTTGTTACATAGCGTGCTCAGGTTGTTACATAGCGTGAACATGTTACATAGCGTGCTCAGTTTGTTACATAGCGTGCTCAGGTTGTTACATAGCGTGCTCAGGTTGTTACATAGCGTGTTCATGTTGTTACATAGCGTGCTCAGGTTGTTACATAGGGTGATCGTGTTGTTACATAGCGTGCTCAGGTTGTTACATAGCGTGATCATGTTGTTACATAGCGTGCTCAGGTTGTTACATAGTGTGATCAGTTGTTACATAGCGTAATCAGGTTGTTACATAGCGTGATCGTATTGTTACATAGCGTGTTCATGTTGTTACATAGCGTGAACATGTTGTTACATAGCGTGCTCAGGTTGTTACATAGCGTGCTCAGGTTGTTACATAGCGTGAACCTGTTGTTACATAGCCTGCTCAGGTTGTTACATAGCGTGATCAGTTGTTACATAGCGTGATCCTGTTGTTACATAGCGTGCTCAGGTTGTTACATAGCGTGATCATGTTGTTACATAGCGTGATCAGTTGTTACATAGCGTGATTGTGTTGTTACATAGCGTGATGAGTCTGTTACATAGCGTAATGCATGTTGTACAGGTCTATACATATCACCAAACTTTAATTCAGAGTAACAGATCGTTGACATGAAGATGGTAGAGACATTCCACTAGCTGGAACGATTCAGGAGCTGGAAACGCTAGGGACACGCAGCGTAATGCATGTTCTGAGGTTCTATACAGAGCATCAAACTAATTCAGGAGGTAAAATTTCGTCGAAATGTAGATGACAGTAGCGCGTCACGATGTTGAACGTTTTGAAATCCTGAAATGTTAGGGACAATCCGTTGTGCGGATGGCTACTGTTTCCAGAGAGCATCCTTTTCCACTAATGTTCTCAGCGAGCATCCTTTTTTCCATGCTCGCACTCGTCATGTTCTGGTTACGTGTCGTTGTTATGTAATGTTACGCTGTTAGGATGGTTTAGTATACATGCCAGGCAAAAGCCAGGGGTCCGTACCCTTAAAGATTTGAAGCTGAGGTCTGTCCCATTCAACCTGACGTCTACAGGCTCCGTGAACAATAGTTGTTTAGATGACTAATGTTTCAAGAGAGTATCCTTTCTCCCTGCTATGCATTGATTGCAATTCCCTCCGTCGTCCTCATCCTGGATATATACATAGGTGCGTGTTATGAATTCATTCATTCGCTTTTAATTCCTTCGAGCGTTAGCATTCACGTATTCATTTAATTTCTTTTAGTTTTAGCATGAGCTACTGCCCGAGAAAATCTGTGCAACTGAGGAATGAGAAACACGATTTTTCATACATTACACATGGAGGAAAACGCGTTATTAGATGCTGTGTATGCGGGCGGATTTTTAAGAATCGTTCTTTGTCAAGATTTAAGTTTCATAGAGCAACATGTTATACTGAATCGACTCTCTCACCTGCACTTGAAGATCCGAAGATGTATAGAGGGGAATGTTATACCGGATCAAGCCTCTGTCCTTCACTGGAGACTACTGTTGGTGAAAAATCTGGATACATCGGAAGTTGCGAGAATATGAAATCTTCAGATGATGATGATTCAGTGATATCAACGCTTGAAAATCCGAATAGACTAGTAAATATATTGAGGTTACTAATTCCGTCGAGGGATGCTGGTAATAATAGTCACACACAAGAGATTGAGGAAATTATAAGTAAGCTGAAAGCATCTAAAGTTATAGCATGACAGGATCGAGAAATTGTGTTAATCAATTACTGCCATGGTTAACAGGAACTTTGAAATATCAAAAAACTTGTACTTATAAAATACATCATTCAGACATTGTTGAGATGTTTAGTTTTTTTACTGATAATGCAGGTCTCTTTCTGTGTGATGTATATGATTATATAACTGAGTGTTTAGAATGTCTAGACTATCACCTTTGCCTTTAGGAAATATGTATGGTTTTTTGTAAAGTAATGCAATAGGATAATGTTTATAAAAAATAAATGTTGTCTGCATTACTTTTTGTAAAGTGATATGTTTTTTTACATGTATTCAGTTAAACTGATTTTTAAAAATTGGTTTACATGAATGTTGTTTATCTTCTTTTCCAACCTAGAATTGTATTCATTTGCAATTTATTTCCATGTCTCTTCCTTACGCTTAGCAGAGCTATCAGTCATTTTATTTTCAAGACTAATTTGTGTTCCAAAACAATGTCGGTCATATATCTTTCTCTTCTTTCTTAAAATTTGCTGCCTGAGTCTTTTTATTACTTTCGTTCTTCTCCATTTTGCAATTTGTTTATGTATCAGAGACGAATGAAAGTTGAATGGCATTAGCTATTGTGAATTGATTCAATACAATTGCAGTGATCTGAGATTAGTGAATAATGAATAACGTTTATTTCTCAATACTCGATACATAATTAAGTTATATACTTTTAGACTATAATAATATTTGAAAATATTTGGCTATTTACACTATAAATTCACTTCTTTGTTGTTTGCCTATACTAATCTATGGTCTCAGTACATACAACTCCTGGTTTTCTATGTATCGATGACCCTCTGTCTACTTGTTTATGTTTCATTATATATACCTTTATTTTTTATGTGCCATATGTATGATTTCCTGTGTTACGTCTTGTTACGTGTTTACGTTAGATGATAGACAATGAGAAGATCCAGAACAAACAAGGTGGGAATAGGTTAGGATGTATACTTCACTGTAAACCGATATACTGTTTGTCCCTCTCCGTCTCGCGCACTACTGTTTAACAAATATAAAGTTTGTAAGGTTTAGAAAATAAGTATATAAAAGTGTTGTAAGGCTGGATGAGAAAAGTTTTATAATCGAATTACTCTCTATATTACAGTATAAACCTACATTCCTCCTCCTTCAATCTCTGTCTATCCTTGTATCTCTCCCGTTTTCCATATTTCTCCCATATAAACGTATACTCTAATCCTCAAACCATGTCTAGACTAGCACCTCTCCTCGTATGCCCTAACGCTCTCATATAAATGCATTTTCCTCCTTGAAGACTCTCTCAACCTAGCACCTACCTTCGTTTTCCCTATATTTTCCCATATAGACGTATACTCTCTCATTCAGACCTTCCCGACTAGCCTAGCACTTCTCCTCATATTCCCCTACCTCTCTCATATAAGATGCATTCCCTCATTCAACACCGTCTAGCCTAGCATCGACCCTCGTATTCCCTATCTCTCGCATATAAACACCTACTCCATCATTCAAAACTCCTATCCTAATACCTCTCCTCGGTTCGCTATATCGCCCATATTCTATCCTTCAAGTCCTGTTTAGTATAGCATCTTTCCTTGTGTTCCCTATCTCTCTCGTATAAAGCATATCCCTCCCTCCTTTAGCATCTGACTAGCCTAGCATCAGCCCTGGTATTCCCTATCTCTCCCCTATAAATACTTCTATCTAGAGACCTAATGTTTCAGGAGAGCATCCTTTCCCCCTATAAAAGTTTATTTGGTGTCTTTATCTTAATTAGTTTAGGAGTTATTAAATTTATAATTAAATTACATTTTATCGGTATTCGAACCCTGGACACCAGAACCAGAATTATTTACAATATTAGTTTGATGTGTTTAAGGGTGCTGTATGCATTTACAGCATCAAGCTAAGTGATATATTCTAGAGTATAGAGAAAAAATAAGTAAGTGATTGAAAGATCGGGATTCGAAGTAAGGATAACTGCTTGAAAATTATATACAGTATTAATTGCCCATCATAGGAGTTATCAATCATGCTTTGGTCAACTCCTCTACCTCTCTTAGTTTCTGAGATAATGACGATTTAAAATTAGGCTCGAACCCAGAACGTCAGGTATCTAAATACACATCCACAAGATACTACCTAATAACATAAACACAATAAAGTTTATTTGGTATCTTTATCTTAATTAGTTTAGGAGTTATTAAATTTATAATTAAATTACATTTTATTGGTATTCGAACCCTGGACACCAGAAACAAAATTATTTACAGTATTAGTTTGATATGTTTAAAGGTGCTGTATACATTTACAGCATCAATCTAAGTGATATATTCTAGAGTATAGAGAAAAAATAAGTAAGTGATTGAAAGATCGGGATTCGAAGTAAGGATAACTGATTGAAAATTATATACAGTATTAATTGCCCATCATAGGAGTTATCAATCATGCTTTGGTCAACTCCTCTACCTCTCTTAGTTTCTGAGATAATGACGATTTAAAATTAGGCTCGAACCCAGAACGTCAGGTATCTAAATACACATCCACAAGATACTACCTAATAACATAAACACAATAAAGTTTATTTGGTATCTTTATCTTAATTAGTTTAGGAGTTATTAAATTTATAATTAAATTACATTTTATTGGTATTCGAACCCTGGACACCAGAAACAAAATTATTTACAATATTAGTTTGATATGTTTAAAGGTGCTGTATGCATTTACAGCATCAATCTAAGTGATATATTCTAGAGTATAGAGAAAAAATAAGTAAGTGATTGAAAGATCGGGATTCGAAGTAAGGACAACTGATTAAAAATTATATACAGTATTAATTTCCCATCATAGGAGCTATCAATCATGCTTTGGTCAACTCCTCTACCTCTCTTAGTTTCTGAGATAATGACGATTTAAAATTAGGATCGAACCCAGAACGTCAGGTATCTAATTACACATCCACAAGATACTACCTAGTAACATAAACGCAATAAAGTTTATTTGGCGTCTTTATCTTAATTAGTTTAGGAGTTATTAAATTTATAATTAAATTACATTTTATCGGTATTCGAACCCTGGACACCAGAAACAAAATTATTTACAGTATTAGTTTGATATGTTTAAAGGTGCTGTATACATTTACAGCATCAATCTAAGTGATATATTCTAGAGTATAGAGAAAAAATAAGTAAGTGATTGAAAGATCCGGATTCGAAGTAAGGATAACTGATTGAAAATTATATACAGTATTAATTGCCCATCATAGGAGTTATCAATCATGCTTTGGTCAACTCCTCTACCTCTCTTAGTTTCTGAGATAATGACGATTTAAAATTAGGCTCGAACCCAGAACGTCAGGTATCTAAATACACATCCACAAGATACTACCTAATAACATAAACACAATAAAGTTTATTTGGTATCTTTATCTTAATTAGTTTAGGAGTTATTAAATTTATAATTAAATTACATTTTATTGGTATTCGAACCCTGGACACCAGAAACAAAATTATTTACAATATTAGTTTGATATGTTTAAAGGTGCTGTATGCATTTACAGCATCAATCTAAGTGATATATTCTAGAGTATAGAGAAAAAATAAGTAAGTGATTGAAAGATCGGGATTCGAAGTAAGGACAACTGATTAAAAATCATATACAGTATTAATTGCCCATCATAGGAGCTATCAATCATGCTTTGGTCAACTCCTCTACCTCTCTTAGTTTCTGAGATAATGACGATTTAAAATTAGGATCGAACCCAGAACGTCAGGTATCTAATTACACATCCACAAGATAATACCTAATAACATAAAGGCAATAAAGTTTATTTGGCGTCTTTATCTTAATTAGTTTAGAAGTTAATAAATTTATAATTAAACTACATTTTATCGGTATTCGAACCCTGGACACCAGAAACAAAATTATTTACAATATTAGTTTGATATGTTTAAAGGTGCTGTATGCAGTTACAGCATCAATCTAAGTGATATATTCTAGAGTATAGAGAAAAAATAAGTAAGTGATTGAAAGATCCGGATTCGAAGTAAGGATAACTGATTGAAAATTATATACAGTATTAATTGCCCATCATAGGAGTTATCAATCATGCTTTGGTCAACTCCTCTACCTCTCTTAGTTTCTGAGATAATGACGATTTAAAATTAGGCTCGAACCCAGAACGTCAGGTATCTAAATACACATCCACAAGATACTACCTAATAACATAAACACAATAAAGTTTATTTGGTATCTTTATCTTAATTAGTTTAGGAGTTATTAAATTTATAATTAAATTACATTTTATTGGTATTCGAACCCTGGACACCAGAAACAAAATTATTTACAATATTAGTTTGATATGTTTAAAGGTGCTGTATGCATTTACAGCATCAATCTAAGTGATATATTCTAGAGTATAGAGAAAAAATAAGTAAGTGATTGAAAGATCGGGATTCGAAGTAAGGACAACTGATTAAAAATCATATACAGTATTAATTGCCCATCATAGGAGCTATCAATCATGCTTTGGTCAACTCCTCTACCTCTCTTAGTTTCTGAGATAATGACGATTTAAAATTAGGATCGAACCCAGAACGTCAGGTATCTAATTACACATCCACAAGATAATACCTAATAACATAAAGGCAATAAAGTTTATTTGGCGTCTTTATCTTAATTAGTTTAGAAGTTAATAAATTTATAATTAAACTACATTTTATCGGTATTCGAACCCTGGACACCAGAAACAAAATTATTTACAATATTAGTTTGATATGTTTAAAGGTGCTGTATGCAGTTACAGCATCAATCTAAGTGATATATTCTAGAGTATAGAGAAAAAATAAGTAAGTGATTGAAAGATCGGGATTCGAAGTAAGGACAACTGATTGAAAATTATATACAGTATTAATTGCCCCTCATAGGAGCTATCAATCATGCTTTGGTTCACTCGTCTACCTCTCTTAGTTTCTGAGATAATGACGATTTAAAAATTAGGATCGAACCCTGAACGTCAGGTATCTAATTACACATCCACAAGATAATACCTAATAACATAAAGGCAATAAAGTTTATTTGGCGTCTTTATCTTAATTAGTTTAGGAGTTATTAAATTTATAATTAAATTACATTTTATCGGTATTCGAACCCTGGACACCAGAACCAGAATTATTTACAATATTAGTTTGATGTGTTTAAGGGTGCTGTATGCATTTACAGCATCAAGCTAAGTGATATATTCTAGAGTATAGAGAAAAAATAAGTAAGTGATTGAAAGATCGGGATTCGAAGTAAGGATAACTGCTTGAAAATTATATACAGTATTAATTGCCCATCATAGGAGTTATCAATCATGCTTTGGTCAACTCCTCTACCTCTCTTAGTTTCTGAGATAATGACGATTTAAAATTAGGCTCGAACCCAGAACGTCAGGTATCTAAATACACATCCACAAGATACTACCTAATAACATAAACACAATAAAGTTTATTTGGTATCTTTATCTTAATTAGTTTAGGAGTTATTAAATTTATAATTAAATTACATTTTATTGGTATTCGAACCCTGGACACCAGAAACAAAATTATTTACAGTATTAGTTTGATATGTTTAAAGGTGCTGTATACATTTACAGCATCAATCTAAGTGATATATTCTAGAGTATAGAGAAAAAATAAGTAAGTGATTGAAAGATCGGGATTCGAAGTAAGGATAACTGATTGAAAATTATATACAGTATTAATTGCCCATCATAGGAGTTATCAATCATGCTTTGGTCAACTCCTCTACCTCTCTTAGTTTCTGAGATAATGACGATTTAAAATTAGGCTCGAACCCAGAACGTCAGGTATCTAAATACACATCCACAAGATACTACCTAATAACATAAACACAATAAAGTTTATTTGGTATCTTTATCTTAATTAGTTTAGGAGTTATTAAATTTATAATTAAATTACATTTTATTGGTATTCGAACCCTGGACACCAGAAACAAAATTATTTACAATATTAGTTTGATATGTTTAAAGGTGCTGTATGCATTTACAGCATCAATCTAAGTGATATATTCTAGAGTATAGAGAAAAAATAAGTAAGTGATTGAAAGATCGGGATTCGAAGTAAGGACAACTGATTAAAAATTATATACAGTATTAATTGCCCATCATAGGAGCTATCAATCATGCTTTGGTCAACTCCTCTACCTCTCTTAGTTTCTGAGATAATGACGATTTAAAATTAGGATCGAACCCAGAACGTCAGGTATCTAATTACACATCCACAAGATACTACCTAGTAACATAAACGCAATAAAGTTTATTTGGTATCTTTATCTTAATTAGTTTAGGAGTTATTAAATTTATAATTAAATTACATTTTATCGGTATTCGAACCCTGGACACCAGAAACAAAATTATTTACAGTATTAGTTTGATATGTTTAAAGGTGCTGTATACATTTACAGCATCAATCTAAGTGATATATTCTAGAGTATAGAGAAAAAATAAGTAAGTGATTGAAAGATCCGGATTCGAAGTAAGGATAACTGATTGAAAATTAAATACAGTATTAATTGCCCATCATAGGAGTTATCAATCATGTTTTGGTCAACTCCTCTACCTCTCTTAGTTTCTGAGATAATGACGATTTAAAATTAGGCTCGAACCCAGAACGTCAGGTATCTAAATACACATCCACAAGATACTACCTAATAACATAAACACAATAAAGTTTATTTGGTATCTTTATCTTAATTAGTTTAGGAGTTATTAAATTTATAATTAAATTACATTTTATTGGTATTCGAACCCTGGACACCAGAAACAAAATTATTTACAATATTAGTTTGATATGTTTAAAGGTGCTGTATGCATTTACAGCATCAATCTAAGTGATATATTCTAGAGTATAGAGAAAAAATAAGTAAGTGATTGAAAGATCGGGATTCGAAGTAAGGACAACTGATTAAAAATTATATACAGTATTAATTGCCCATCATAGGAGCTATCAATCATGCTTTGGTCAACTCCTCTACCTCTCTTAGTTTCTGAGATAATGACGATTTAAAATTAGGATCGAACCCAGAACGTCAGGTATCTAATTACACATCCACAAGATAATACCTAATAACATAAAGGCAATAAAGTTTATTTGGCGTCTTTATCTTAATTAGTTTAGAAGTTAATAAATTTATAATTAAACTACATTTTATCGGTATTCGAACCCTGGACACCAGAAACAAAATTATTTACAATATTAGTTTGATATGTTTAAAGGTGCTGTATGCAGTTACAGCATCAATCTAAGTGATATATTCTAGAGTATAGAGAAAAAATAAGTAAGTGATTGAAAGATCGGGATTCGAAGTAAGGACAACTGATTGAAAATTATATACAGTATTAATTGCCCCTCATAGGAGCTATCAATCATGCTTTGGTTCACTCGTCTACCTCTCTTAGTTTCTGAGATAATGACGATTTAAAAATTAGGATCGAACCCTGAACGTCAGGTATCTAATTACACATCCACAAGATAATACCTAATAACATAAAGGCAATAAAGTTTATTTGGCGTCTTTATCTTAATTAGTTTAGAAGTTATTAAATTTATAATTAAATTACATTTTATCGGTATTCGAACCCTGGACACCAGAAACAAAATTATTTACAATATTAGTTTGATATGTTTAAAGGTGCTGTATGCAGTTACAGCATCAATCTAAGTGACATATTCTAGAGTATAGAGAAAAAACAAGTAAGTGATTGAAAGGTCGGGATTCGAAATAAGGATAACTGCTTGAAAATTATATACAGTATTAATTGCCCATCATAGGAGCTATCAATCATGCTTTGGTCAATTCCTCTACCTCTCTTAGTTTCTGAGATAATGACGATTTAAAATTAGGCTCGAACCCAGAACGTCAGGTATCTAAATACACATCCACAAGATACTACCTAATAACATAAACACAATAAAGTTTATTTGGTATCTTTATCTTAATTAGTTTAGGAGTTATTAAATTTATAATTAAATTACATTTTATTGGTATTCGAACCCTGGACACCAGAAACAAAATTATTTACAGTATTAGTTTGATATGTTTAAAGGTGCTGTATACATTTACAGCATCAATCTAAGTGATATATTCTAGAGTATAGAGAAAAAATAAGTAAGTGATTGAAAGATCGGGATTCGAAGTAAGGATAACTGATTGAAAATTATATACAGTATTAATTGCCCATCATAGGAGTTATCAATCATGCTTTGGTCAACTCCTCTACCTCTCTTAGTTTCTGAGATAATGACGATTTAAAATTAGGCTCGAACCCAGAACGTCAGGTATCTAAATACACATCCACAAGATACTACCTAATAACATAAACACAATAAAGTTTATTTGGTATCTTTATCTTAATTAGTTTAGGAGTTATTAAATTTATAATTAAATTACATTTTATTGGTATTCGAACCCTGGACACCAGAAACAAAATTATTTACAATATTAGTTTGATATGTTTAAAGGTGCTGTATGCATTTACAGCATCAATCTAAGTGATATATTCTAGAGTATAGAGAAAAAATAAGTAAGTGATTGAAAGATCGGGATTCGAAGTAAGGACAACTGATTAAAAATTATATACAGTATTAATTGCCCATCATAGGAGCTATCAATCATGCTTTGGTCAACTCCTCTACCTCTCTTAGTTTCTGAGATAATGACGATTTAAAATTAGGATCGAACCCAGAACGTCAGGTATCTAATTACACATCCACAAGATACTACCTAGTAACATAAACGCAATAAAGTTTATTTGGCGTCTTTATCTTAATTAGTTTAGGAGTTATTAAATTTATAATTAAATTACATTTTATCGGTATTCGAACCCTGGACACCAGAAACAAAATTATTTACAGTATTAGTTTGATATGTTTAAAGGTGCTGTATACATTTACAGCATCAATCTAAGTGATATATTCTAGAGTATAGAGAAAAAATAAGTAAGTGATTGAAAGATCCGGATTCGAAGTAAGGATAACTGATTGAAAATTATATACAGTATTAATTGCCCATCATAGGAGTTATCAATCATGCTTTGGTCAACTCCTCTACCTCTCTTAGTTTCTGAGATAATGACGATTTAAAATTAGGCTCGAACCCAGAACGTCAGGTATCTAAATACACATCCACAAGATACTACCTAATAACATAAACACAATAAAGTTTATTTGGTATCTTTATCTTAATTAGTTTAGGAGTTATTAAATTTATAATTAAATTACATTTTATTGGTATTCGAACCCTGGACACCAGAAACAAAATTATTTACAATATTAGTTTGATATGTTTAAAGGTGCTGTATGCATTTACAGCATCAATCTAAGTGATATATTCTAGAGTATAGAGAAAAAATAAGTAAGTGATTGAAAGATCGGGATTCGAAGTAAGGACAACTGATTAAAAATTATATACAGTATTAATTGCCCATCATAGGAGCTATCAATCATGCTTTGGTCAACTCCTCTACCTCTCTTAGTTTCTGAGATAATGACGATTTAAAATTAGGATCGAACCCAGAACGTCAGGTATCTAATTACACATCCACAAGATAATACCTAATAACATAAAGGCAATAACGTTTATTTGGCGTCTTTATCTTAATTAGTTTAGAAGTTAATAAATTTATAATTAAACTACATTTTATCGGTATTCGAACCCTGGACACCAGAAACAAAATTATTTACAATATTAGTTTGATATGTTTAAAGGTGCTGTATGCAGTTACAGCATCAATCTAAGTGATATATTCTAGAGTATAGAGAAAAAATAAGTAAGTGATTGAAAGATCGGGATTCGAAGTAAGGACAACTGATTGAAAATTATATACAGTATTAATTGCCCCTCATAGGAGCTATCAATCATGCTTTGGTTCACTCGTCTACCTCTCTTAGTTTCTGAGATAATGACGATTTAAAAATTAGGATCGAACCCTGAACGTCAGGTATCTAATTACACATCCACAATATAATACCTAATAACATAAAGGCAATAAAGTTTATTTGGCGTCTTTATCTTAATTAGTTTAGAAGTTATTAAATTTATAATTAAATTACATTTTATCGGTATTCGAACCCTGGTCACCAGAAACAAAATTATTTACAATATTAGTTTGATATGTTTAAAGGTGCTGTATGCAGTTACAGCATCAATCTAAGTGACATATTCTAGAGTATAGAGAAAAAATAAGTAAGTGATTGAAAGGTCGGGATTCGAAATAAGGACAACTGATTAAAAATTATATACAGTATTAATTACCCATCATAGGAGCTATCAATCATGCTTTGGTCAATTCCTCTACCTCCCTTAGTTTCTGAGATAATGACGATTTAAACATTAGGCTCGAACCCAGAACGTCAGGTATCTAATTACACCTCCACAAGATACTACCTAATAACATAAAGGCAATAAAGTTTATTTGGTGTCTTTATCTTAATTAGTTTAGGAGTTATTAAATTTATAATTAAATTACATTTTATCGGTATTCGAACCCTGGACACCATGTACCCAAATATACATTCACAAGAAACTATCTAATGACATTAATGTAATAAACTTTATTTGATGTCTTTATCGTAATTAGTCTCTGAGTTATTAGAAGCTGAATTTGTAATTCGAACCCGGGCATCCTGGTCAACTTGGAACTCGTTGGAGAAGCTGGTGCTTTTTATATCATTTCCATCGCTAAAATCTAAAGTGTTGAGTGTTGGGCAGAGCACTTAGGAAAACAATTACTGACATTGTTCGCTAATGGGGTGAAAGCGTCTAACGGGTCAGCTAATGTGGGTCACCGTTACCTCCAGACGGAAGTATGTCGTTGATCGCTAATGTATGTAAACAGATCCGGAATGTAAACTTAAAAGCCTATTAATGTGTTGAAAGCGTCTAACATGTTCAGCTAATGGACAAGCGCTTTCCCCAGATAGAAGAAGACTCCAGTGTTTTCATTAAATGACAGACTGTCCCCGTGAGCAGACTACTTATACTCACGTTCCAGTCAACAATTCATTAATCAAAAAACTTAATTGCTCGAGGATGCAATCTGCAGACCTTAGTAATCATAAAAAAAAATGTTTGACGAACATTACCTAATTAATTTGCCGGGGGGCGGCAGGACTCGAGAAAACAATTCCCTCAAGTCATGACGCCACAGTAGAACGCATTGGGAGAGGGGGTAGGACCTGTTAGCACAGACACTGTCGGCATTAGGTGAGCACACAAAGCGAGAGGGGGCGGGGCCTAACGACACGAGACCTGGCGGCATGTGAGCACACAAAGGGAGGGGGCGGGGCTTGTCGGCGTAGAACAAAGAACTTTATCGCTTGTCGGCATCTCTCTACTGTGCTCAAACCGGCATTATATCTCTACTGTTATTGTTTTAATTTAAATTCAATAAAAACCTTTTAGTTTTCATTTGATAAAATGTGCAATGGCAGCTGTTATTTGTAAAAGTTTCAAGAAAATGGAATTTGGATCATTTTAAGGTTTACACTTTAGGTAAAGACAATAACAGCAGTTTTCCTTCAACTGAAAGAATAGCTGCCTGGTGAAACGTCAGGATTTTGTTTTAGACAACTTTATCATATTCCTATGATGATTTGCTGTGAGCGGTTTTTATATGTGTTATTGCGGTTAAATATTGCATAGTTTCCATTCAATATTCCTGCCATTCATACCGGATTTAGGATCTATAGTATAGTTTTGTTTTCTTCAAAGAATCTCGGACTACATCACGTCAGCTAATGAGACATTGTTCTCCCAAGGTAGCTAAGATAGATTGCAACACAATCTGTGTACCTTAGAGTTACAGGCCATTAGGCTGTTAGACTCTTGATTATCCAAACCGTGTTGCTTATAACCTTTCCTGGCTGTTATACATTCTTCCACGCTCCCTTTCCTTCCCCTATCCCCTTATTGGCTAATGCACAGCTTTGAATGGCGTTGTATGACAAACAAGCCCTAGGCAATACAAGGTCAGGCGATAAAAGCGTAATAAGCACATTGTCAAGATATGTGAACGTGCTTTCGTCCTAAAAGGCAGGTTTAAATCGAAGTATCCTCCTACCTATTTGTTGATAAGAATTTACATGTATTACAGATGCATTAACCCTGTTGTACGTAATATATATTTTTAGATAGCATGGCCTAAAAGAAGAACTTCGATCACAGAGCACACGAGCTAAAGGCTTTAGATTATCGCACTAATCTTCACTGTGACCAACTTTGGTTTCAAGTCCAATCACATGGCAATTACCCTTTGTATTAGCACATTTTAATAACTCAATTTGGTTTGATTAGGTTTTACTTTTCATTATTTCTTTTTACATGATTATTTCTCATAACGCTTGCATTATCTGTTCACAATACAAATCTCATACTTCAATTTATCGCAATTCGTTGTAGAGTTAGCCTACACGTTGTATTGATAACTTTCTTTGATCTAAAGCGCTATTATTTTATCTAACCTATATAAAATATTAAATAGCGGAAGTTATCAACTCAGAAGAAACTGAAATGGCAGTAAAATTACACAAGTAGCAGAAAGAATATCACTAGAAGTACTTACCCACAAAAGTCAGAAAGCAATATGATATAGCGTTTAATCGCTTCATTGCCTAATGTAAGGCAAAACATTGTGAAAATAATTTCACTGAAAATAACTGCTAGCTAATCAACAAACCATCTGACATCTCGCTCATTTCCCTTGTTTCAAGAATGCATTCTATACTTCCTATCTGTTAGTTTACAAAATTAATAGAATATTATTGATATTTTACACATTTGAGCGCTGTCTAAAATAGTATACACCACACGTGTTAAAAGTGATTTTATTTTTCTCGTAGAATTGCGATACTTGGTCTATAGCCTTGGTTTCGCAGTAATTCCTACTCGCAAAATAAAACCCTACTTTTACCCCTTGTATCGTAATCTACTATAGTTTATAGGGTTATAAAGATGTAAATATGACGATTCTCTTCAAATATATTAAATACGGAACTAGTTTGTATCGCACAACAACCTATTCCATGACAGCAGCTAATCAGAAGATGACTAGTGCACCTGACAGTTAAGAGATACGGGGCATAATTATATGGAACAAAGTTTAACTGAAGCTCTGAATTATAATCCGTGAGTTAATAGCCTAAGTTTAACTGCACACAGGTAATGTTTCTAATGAGAAACACAACAAAGCTACGATTTATGTTTTAGCTATGATTTAACCCTATTTTTACTTTTTATAGTAAAATAAAACTTATTCTCAAATCTGAGACTGATGTGAACGTTTTTTGTAAGTATAAAACCATTAATTAGTAAGTTCCAAAACTCATTAGTTTCTAAACAGTTGTGTACCTTAGAATAACATTAGTAATGATATGTGCACAATGCTGAAACTACTAATAGGTTTCATTGATGTTTGCAAATTAGTTGTTGATGACCTTACGTTGAATGGTTAAAACAGCTGTGCGTTTAGTTTAGATGCATTCTGCACATTCAGTTAATTGCGTAATGAACACCAGAAGCATTTAAAGTCATAATCTACATTGCATAGCTCGAAGCGTTTAACACAAATGGTCATTATTAACGACTGCTGATTTAGTACAAGAGAGCAATTCTCTCAACGTTATATTTGCATTAAATCTAAAAGGAATATTCTATAACATATAGGGTCTTTCAACAAGAGTGTCCTATCTTTGAACTTAAATAAAACACTTTCTATAAATGATAGAGGTTTATTTATTTTTTATTTTGGAACATAATGAATGTCATTACGTGTGGAAGAGAACATCGGTTAAGTGAGCGCCGCGACTTTGTTGGGTTGCGCGTATACCTTTGATACCAGACCCAATTTTCAATGACAGAAGAACGTAAATTAGGTCCAACTTCACGAATAACACGCGTGATGTTATTCATAAGATCATTTACTGTTTCTGGTTTGTTGACATAAACTCGAGATTTAACATACCCCACAAGAAGTAACCCGACGACGTTAAATCACATGCCCTCGGGGCCAGCTAACATCACCACCACAGGAAATGATGAAACCTCTGAACTTCTTCAAAAGAACGATTGTTTCGAGAGAAGTATGACATGTGGCACCATCTTGCTAGAACCAGATGTTTCTGAGATCCATCCATAGCATACAATTCCTTATAAGAGCCCGGTATCTTTCGCCATTGACAGTTAGAGCTTCTCCATCTTCATCTTGTAAAAAAATATGGACCAATAATTCCACCATACCAAAATCCAAACCACACAGTAACCTTTTGGGGATAAAGTGGTCGTTTTTGAATCTGCATTGGATTGTGATTGCTCCAGTAGCGGCAATTTTGTTTGTTAACACAACCATCAATTCAAAAGTGGGCTTCGTCGCTGAAGATAATTTTCCGACAAAAATCCGGGTCAGCTTCCAATTTCTCCATAGCCCAGTCAGCGAATACACGGCGCAAGCTATGGTCGTTGGGCTTTAGTTCTTGAGTTAACAAAATTTTGTAAGCGTGAAACGTCAAGTCCAGATACAGAATTCGCCAAGTTGTGATCGGCGAAAGCCCCAGCAATTGATTTGTTTCCGTTCTCGCGTACACTCTCACGAACGGCGCCTATGTTTTCGTTGGAGCGCTTACGTCGATTACGTACAGGCGTTCATTGATCCCTGACAGAACCACTTCTTTCAAATTTATCGATCAAATGCCGAATCGTTCTCTCGCAGGGATGATTATGCACACCGTAAACTTCACGCAATACACGGAAGGTTTGGCGAACAGATGATCCATTTTGATAATAAATTTTCACAATTTCTACGCGTTGCTGAATGCTATAACGTTCCATGGCTATTTGTCAATAACAACTGTAACCACATGAAAAAAATGACTGCTGTAACTCAACAACGGCAGCTATCACATGTTAAAGATAGGACACTCTTGTTGAAAGACCCTTTATAACCATCATTATCTGTTACTACTAGTCTAGTGCAAATGGATAGTTTCTAAAGTCTCGATTACGTCGAGCGACTCTATTCCCCTTCCGTGGATATCTTCCAGAAGCTAAAGAATGAGCATTTACCGTTTAAGTTCGCTGGCATACAGCATCATCTGATAGTGAGGACTAAGCAATCAGTTCAGTGATTTTATAATAGTTTCCTACATGTCACTAAGCAAGGTGGCGCCGCTGTAACTCGCATTCGGGAGGTCCCGGGTTCATTCCCCGACGACTGCCCACTATGACCAATTATTTTTTCGTGGTTACGCCGGATAGGCAGGCGAATGCAGAGGTGGTTAATATTCCACCACGATTCTCTTGCCCCTCATTTCCAATGCCCATGATCTTCCTTGTCATCTGTTTCCGGGTTGTAGGACCAGGCGACGGTTTTTGGCGGGTTGCGGCTGGGCGTTGGATGTGAGCTCTGTAGAGGTTCTTCCTTGGCGTCGTTGCGGGGCTGCTCAGTTAGATCTCGCCTCATAGTAGGCCCCGGGAGATTTGGTGGCTTATGGGTGGGCCGGGAGGCTTCGGTTGCGTTCGATTCGGAAACGTTAGGGACTCCGTCCATCCTTGCGCCCGTCGTCATCGGATCTGGACGCCCTTCGGATCTCCCCCCTCATACCACCCTTCCAGAGGTCACGGAAAAGCAAATAAAATCTGTCCCTTTACCTTACTGTTCGTGTCTCTTCCTCCAGTCCACGTTATAGACCATGGCTTTCATACCTTTTAACATGTTACTCTGGTTAGTTTCGTTTGTAAACGTCGTAGCGAGTGCTAGAATCTTCCCATTGATAATTTCTTTAGGCATTATACAAAGTGTCCAGGAATTCGCGCACTGTCTCTTCAGGATCACATTCTACGGATAAATTGGAGACTAAACGTGTGTCATGTCTATATTCTATGTGTAATAGTTCGCAGGTTATAACTATAGTTAGATAATCAAAAGGCACGAATACAATTTTATTGCAATACTTTGGCCAGTCTGCTGCCAAAAGTATTCATGCCTTAAAGGTCTGCATTCGTTGAGACCAAACCTGGGGCATAGGCCCGACCCAATCTGCAGCCCGGGTTCGTGCTTAACTTGAAAAATGTTTTTCGTACTCGGGGCTTGAAAATAAAGACAAAAAATATAATTTATCGTATTCAACATATGCATTGTATTTGTCATGTAAATAGATTAAATATATGACATTTAATCAAAATCTTTACCATCATTTTTTATAAAATTAAAAATAACGAAAAAAGTTTCATGTAAAGGGAAAATAATTTATCACTGTTTTGGCCTGCGATGTTGAGATAGCACAATTATCACAGAATGCACACATCCATAGCGGTCGTAGCATTACTACTACTACTACTACTACTACTACTACTACTACTACTACTACTACTACTACTACTACTACTACTAATAATAATAATAATAATAATAATAAATGCTCGTTTTTGGCCATTTGTGAATAACGTTACATAAACACGGCAGCTGCAAACTCCGCCTCCCTTCGTGCATGTACACCCAGGATATCTTGGGCAGAGTGCAGTAATAGGAGCGGCATGTGGTCAATAAGGCCGCTTACTACACGGGGGTTTCAGGACATTAGCCGCCACTATTTCTGTACAAACGCTCCTCAATTGGTCCCAAGGACCTAAGTGCATACCTTATCAGGTCTTCCAGCAGAGGAAAAAAGTTCATTTCCGCGAGTCCCTTCTTCGCACCACAGGCAGCACCGTTGGTGGACTAGTAATAATAATAATAATAATAATAATAATAATAATAATAATAATAATAATATTCAATATCTGCAAAATAATTTTATTTCAAACAAAATTAGACAATTGGGCCCGAGCCGGGTGGTAGAGTGTACCTCTTCTCGGGCTGGGTTCAGGCCGGACCTAAAACATTTCGGTCCCTCCAGACCTCTAGCTCGGCTACCCAGCTAAAGATCAACTTGACACTGTTCCTCACCCCCTACCTGCGCTACAATTAATTGAGGACAGGGCGGGACTAGGGAGGGGAGGAACAGTGGCAAGTTGTACTGTATCCAGGCAGCCGGGCCAGCCCACATGTGTATTATGAGGAGCTGCTGGGCAAGTGCATAGCGCTAATCTGCAATGCAAAATCGCGCCATTTCATTGGTTTAGCTCTTTAGGTATAACTGAGACTTTTACACTTAAAAAATATGGCACATAAACGACTTGTCTCCAGTTTTCCGTTGAAGGGATCCTGGAGAGTTAGTACGCGAATTCGTGGACACCCTGTATACTGCTTGAGTTTAGGTATTAGAGGTAACACTGACGTCGTTATTCGTTCTCATCAGTGACACAGAGCGACTAAGTCGTCATGGTCTAGCGAATAAATCCTCGATTTTGGAAGTTGGAATTCAGACGCTGTGCTCAATTACACAGAGCTAATTTGAAAGATTTCTACATAATGGACGCTTAAGTGGTTGTAAAAAGAACTTTGGTATTTCTCATATAAATTCTTACATTTGTTTTTCTGAACGTTCAGGCTTTTGGGAGTATCTATCAAAAACGTGTTATTCATCCATATAACAATGAACCCGTGGAGTTGAAGCATCAGTTAAAAGAGGTCGATATATTTAAAATACTTTGTCGGCAATTGGTTAAAATTTTGTTGGCTCTAAAATATCTACTGAGTTTCAAATATATGTATTGTATGAGCGTTTCATCATTTATCAACGCATTGAGACGCAGTTTCATCAACATGTTTGAAGATTTAACTAGCATTTTTAAATTAACAAATATCCTGTTTTTTCACTTGCATTATTTTCAGCAACGTATGAAACCTCTTGTTCGACTAATTTTATATTTCTTCTGTGTTAATCGTTTAAATTAATGTTGAAGTTAGAAAATGAAACTGCAAATCAAGCTGCAGATAACGAATGACTATAGGTTCTGCTTTTAAACCCCCTTCTTGGCATATAAGGAACTATAGAGGTAATGAACTTAAGGACATTTGAGAACAAAATAGCGAGATTGTGGTTAATATACGAGAGAAGTTGGAGAAGTGTACAAAGAGAAACACGTCTCATCGAAACTATTCGTTGTTCGTAATGTTCAGATGTTATGTTCCAGTCTCTTTTCAGTTAATGGACAGTTAATCTGACGCAATTCCCTAAATTACTGAATGTCTAAGATTAGAGCGATTGTGCAGCATTTTTATGAAAAATAGAATAAAAATATTGGTAGACGAAGGGTTCTGGGACATACAGGTTACATTCTCTACCACGCACATAGTAGTTAGAGAAGATATTGCATTCCATCCAAAAATTCGATACCAAAATCCACCGGAAATACGTGTTTTGAGGACCCATCAATCCAAAAAAGGCACTTTTAGAAAAAGTTACATATGCGTGTCTGTGAACAGCATAACTCAAAAACGTAAGTTAGGATAAATACGAAACTTAGTATTTAGGTTCAGTACCTCTCAAAGATGCAACACGAAAATCTTCAAGAAAATCCCTTCACCCTAAACTACCCTTTAGATGGAACTTTTTCGAAATGTTTAATTTTATAAAAAATGACTATAACGATTTTAATTAAAATACCAGACAATGAAGGTATTTACGTGGCAAATAAAATGTATATCTTGAATTTTCTGGGAATAGCCTATCAAGTCCTCGGAAGGAATATTGTATAATTTTGTTTATCTGCTAAACGTTAAACAAAAGACGAAAACGTACTATACGCAAAATGTAGGTTTCTTTAAAACATACTATTTCAAATAATTTTTTGTGGCATAAGCCATTTCTGAGATATCCGTTATTAAAGCTTCAAATAATGTTCATTTCTTGGTCATTGTCTTGAAGTCCTGTCAACATTCAATTGTTTCTCACGATTGCATGGAAACAACATAGAGCTGGACAAGTGTCCAGCTCTTAAACATTTGACTAATACTGTTCCCATTGCATCAATAACGCAATGTGTAATGTAGCTATTTCTACAAAGATTTATTTGTATTACCATATAGTAGAAAAATAAGCTTTAGTGAGATTCATTTGTATACCCACTAATAAACAATAGAGGGTAGAGAATGCCATGTGAATATAAATACATCAGATTTTTTTTTAATGGATGTCAGAATTTGGAACTCTAACCTTCAAACTATGAATAAAATTGAGGTATGAATTAACACATAAGAGTGTGAAATTTTAAAGGAGTCACGCTGATATAGTCGATACCCTTTGAGAATATTTTAGCGCTGTAATTATTTTTAAATAAGAATTCATTGTCATATAATTGTAAACAAACAACATGAGATAAATAGGAGTCAGAGAACGAGTACACACATTCCCTAGAGAGAACTCTGTCCTCTAAACCCCTTGAACAGAGCACCCAAAAAGCTATAAATTGCCTTTCCGGACGCTTTTCTTGGGGATGTTAAAGTAATCAAAAGCGTATTAGTTATCATTTTGCGGCAAAAGCTTAACGAAACATAAAAGACTAACACAACGTTAAACAGAAAATACATGCTAGTTTTTTTACAATGTTTTTCCACTATAGTGCGTTTTCCTGAGCTTTGTTTCTGAAATCAAGCCTTTTTGATGCGTTATGCAGGCGTGGAGAACTGCAACACAATTGTGCGCCACGTAAAAAGATGCCACTGAGAGATGAGTAACAGATGTACTAATTTGTCACTTTCCTATTAATGCTAATAAATAAACAAACGTGGACTATGGAAGGTGAACCTATGTCTTCCCCTCACTTTCCATTTTTTCCTCATCAAATAGTTCATAATTGTATATTTCGCCTTGTTGCCTGTTGCCTAAGATTCTTAGTATATTCTTGAATTCACGCCCTAGCTTATAAAATGTTAGTTGACGCATGTGCAGAATTGAGTAGGGTAAGTATAACATGCAAGTCCCCTGATCCTTGAACGAAGCACACCTTCGTTTTAAGGAAGAGACAACGGTATGCAACACCAGAGACAGTCATCTCCTTCTGGTTCAGCGACTTTGAACCCGTGGGTCACCTGTCCTCTCTCTGCAGCTACCGTCTTCATTGTGGATCTGCCCCCCCCCCCCACGTAAGAGGTAAGGGCCATAGCTTATACGGCAATGGGCAGTTATTTCTCGGCCAGTGACCAGTAGACGGTTTTCGGCCCTAAGATAAATGGCTAGAGAAGGTCGGAGGTCAAAGGGGATGGGAGGAAGTGCGAGGGAGAGAATGTGTATGTGTGCAGAAGACGGTTTTCGCTATACCCTCTCAGAACTGTACTAGGATTGATGTCTAGCCCCGTGCTGTAACTTACAGCTGAAAAGAAAATAACACCAAATAACACTCTACACAACTCAGGAAAAATAACCCTTTTTTTTTATTCTGCTCTCACTTGTGTTGACTGTCCCAGGAGTGCTCTACACCATGCGGGGTAACTTTCCGAAGTACAAAGCTGTTAGCCTATTGTATAACGCACACAAACCATGAAATTGAACAAGATGTAGAATAGCACTCCAGAGGGAACTCACCGTGCAACTAGAAAGAAAAGAAAGACCACATTTACAATATATTTGGCGTAACACTCATTCTTAAATTATCGTTTGTTTGATCTCTGTTAATTCCTGCAAGATTTAAGGAACAAATGTATCACAAAATATGTTTTATGGCTAGGGGAAACAAAGTGTGAAATTTGGAAGGTGTGTGTTTTTAAGAGTTAGATTGATTTTTGCGACATATTGGTGGTGTATTCCTCAACAAACTTTCAGTTTTTCAGATTTTCCTTTAGTAGTTCCTGAGGGAAAAATATTTTCTACTTTTAATTATCTATAGGAAACTTTTATGCTGCAGTTTTCAATAACTTGGAACCAAGTTTCAAGGCATGCTATTTAGCAAACTTATCGCATAATTTGCAAGTAAATTATGAATTACTTTAGAAAACAAGTTAAAATGCATACTCTTCTTGCTTTTTAGGGTTTTAAGGGGGATGGAAGACCCTTCTATTTTCTATAATATTTGAGATAGAAGCTTCATTTTCAACACAACAATTTTCTATAGTTTACTAATCAACATATTAAAGTTTCATTTGGTTGGGAGTAATAATTTTTGAGTTATTAGTGTTTTTATTTAACCATACACTTTCCCAAAAACTGTACCCTCCTATAAATTTTGACCAAAATATTTTTTGAAAATTCTGAAGTAATATTCACTTGTGTAAACTTTAAAGTACTCAGACCTTTAATATTTGTCTTTTAAGATAAATGAAAAGGTAATACATGAAATAAACATTAAAATTTTGAACATTTTGAGAACTGTATCCAATATTTTATTTTTATTTTAGGAACCACATAAGGTATCAAAACTCTAATAATCATTTCCACTAATCACATTTCTTTAGAATATCCAATAAAAATTACAAGTTCATTGTATGGTATTTTTAGGACTAAAATAGAAATTTGAAAACGTAATTTAAAGTATTCGTTTCAGTTAATTCGAATAGGGAATCCTTTTATGATGCCATAATGTATACATTTAAGTACTTGAAACTCAGGGACAGATAAAGTAGGTTTGATACACTTGTTTGTAAAAAAACTGAAAAAGTGAATTTTTTACAAAAATTGGCAATTTCCACCCATATTCTCCTTTAATTAATAAACAAGATTTATAAAGGCATGCGCTTCGTTATTTTTACTTTACTGAAAATTTACAGCGATAACTCTTTTATCATCTTAACACTCCTTGGTAAAATTGTGAAAGTATTGGCAAAATTTTGCACCGCAATTTGGGTGATAAGAAGCACTGAAAAATAATGAAGAAAATAATTAGTTTTTAGGGGAAAGAGATGATTTTAGATTTCAAAACTGTACTCTTGTTTTGACTGAATTTAAATCAGTTTAGTCTCTGCACAATAATAGTTATGCTCAACCTTCTTAAAATTACTAAAATTTATTACTGCCCAAAATCTGTATTTTTCATAATTTTTGACAGTTTTCGCAGGTTTGTTCTCTTAACAGACTAGGACTTCTCTCGCTTTATTCCAATGTGAAAAACAAGGAAACACTTTCTTTTTAACTTCACTCATTCCATCCTTTCCAAAGATTCCCTATCATTTTGGCTTTTAACACAAAAGTTTTATTTTTATTTTTTACTTTCTCTACCGCATATCTATGTGAAATTAATGTATTCCACCCAAAAATTCCACATAATGATTTCACGAGAAATAAACATTTTGAGGTTCCCTAAATTTGCATGAAATACTGTTAGAAACAGATCGTTGTTTGTACATGAGACCATATGTGCTTCAAATTTCAAAGTTATCTCAGGTAAATTTTAAAATTGCAATATCAAGATGTTAAAGAAATTCCTTCCGCACCAAACAATACTTTTTATGGTAGATGTTTCCTTATTCTTTATTTTCTCAAAAATATCTCTCCAACAATATTCATTAAAAATCACTTGTTTGGTAAATTGGCATGATGAATAAAAATATACATCTTAAAATTTTCCAGAAATAAACAGTTAAATCTATCTCATTTTAATTGAATTTCATAGAGGTCAAATGTAAGTTTCTTAAAATACAATTTTTGTCAGTTAACTTATTATTTCTCTCCTTTTATCCTTTCTTTTAGCACTTGTAGTATCCAAAATATTTGTTTTTCCAGTTTGAAGTTTACTTTGGTGAGCATTCTATATATTCGCTTAAACTTATTGCTAACAAAAGATATTTGTGACATAAGCATCTGAGTGTTGATTTTGCGCCTTGCGTGTAAGCAAGATTCTATTACACGATTTAAAATCGTTTCCAGTAAGAAATTTGTCGTGATTAAATAATATATATTTTAAAAATTAGTCCCTCTGCCTAAACCTGAAAATCTGTATCCTTGATTAGTTACACAATTGTTTACTAGATTACTGATTGCACTATGTGACAAGATGGCTTCAAATATAAGATAACTTTGTCGCTCCAAAGCCTCACACCCCAGTAAGATGCTTTTCGTTGTTTCGTCGGTTTTTAAACACATTCGACATATTGGTTCTGTTTGAATTAGCCCCATTGTCTTACTATGTTTACTGAACGGTCCATATCCGGGTATAAAACCTATAACTCTTCTTCATGAAGGCTTGTTTAGTGTAATATATAAGTAATACGGCTTTTACAGTGTGTTATGATTTGCTGGTAGAATTTATTTATGGATATTGATTTCTACCTCCTTTGGGCTTCATAAGAAATCCAGTCTTTGACTGCGGCTTTAGCATTTCACATGATTATATGCGGACAGGTTCAAGGCATATGAAGGAGAAATTTATTCGTTGTTTTAGCAAGGACATCAATTTTTCATTTCCCGTAATAATTACCTGTACGACCAGGTACCCGGAGTAATTCCACTATGTTACGGGACCGTATACTAGATACAATAACTTATGAAACCTATATGTGGATAAAGACATTTGGGGTGTGTTGCGCGATATTTGTTTTTTTTTAACAGATTCCGCTTTTAGCGCTTTTTAGTTATATTATTCTTGAGGTTTGGTTTTGCTTTTATCTCTCATTTTAATATTCACGTCTGTAGTAATAGGCTCCGCGCATCGACCACTGGGCAGGTAGAAGTAGGCCACAGAAGTAATATTAACTAAATACAAATAATATTCCTATGAATCCAATAGGAAGCACATGGAAATTCCAGAAAATGTTCAAACGTTCAACATTGTTAAAAGAAGGCAAACTGCGAAAAAAGCATATCCACCACCAAGCCACCGAGATCTTAGAGACATACTATGAACGTTTTGCCAAGGACTGCGTTTAGCATCTTTCGGTTTCAAGCCTTCTTCGCTGGATTTGGTTTACCGGCATTTGTAACTAGTTGATAGTGTACATTTGTAACAACAACAACAAATAGTAATAATAATAATAATCGTTAAGGTTATGTAACGATTCTAGCTTTCAGGGTTATAGCAGTGTGGTCAATACGCCGCAGTTCTGTCCAGGAGGACTTGTTATATGCCAGTAAATCCATCGAGGCTGTCATAAGTACTCTTAAACACTATCCTCCCAGGCAGGGATCGCACCTGCAAACTTAGCCCTTGTTGAATTACTGTGCAACCCAGGCTGTGATGCTGTACGGTAAAACCTTTTCCATTATTGTGATTTCCTTCCTGTACTTAAAGGAATATCACTTACACTAGTTACTTGAAAATATTTTACTATGCGCCTCCGTTTCTGTGGGTTTTATTGCTTATATAAATTAAGAATTAATTTCGTTCTAGTTTGAACGTTTTTACAAAAATACTTTTTCTGATATCTAGAACCCTTCGTATGTATACTCGTATATCTGTGAAATTACAACATTGGATACCTCAGAAGACTTCAATGCTTTATCTATCTTGAGGTGTGATTTTTAAGTTGCATTATTTAGCACTTACAGTAATGTTTTTATTATATTGGTATTTATTTTGTTGTTAACTCCATAATTATTAAGCTTTATAAAACATCATAAAACAATCTATACTAATGAGAAATATCAAAAGAAATATTGGAACGGCGTACTGAGACCCCATGTAAATGCAAGTAATGATTGGTTGAGAAAGGAATTTCATTGAGGAAAATTATCCTCAGCTACCTCAACTCTGCTGCACATTAACGTAATTGCATATTGTGAGGCAACGGCTATGGCCGAAGTTTATCGGGAGGTCGGCGTCTGGGAGTCTGAGATAAACGAAGATACGTGGCACTCTCGTCAGCTTAATCCCCGGAAACACTATCGTCAGATAACGAGAATCTTTTGGGTGTTTCTTCTTTTCGAATGTTCTGAAACTCTGTGGAAATTTCCAACGGTTATATAAGCGAGCGCTCTCGCAAGTTAGGGAGTGAGTGAATGAACGAGTTGGTGAGTACGGTTCTGGTGACTACTTCTGTAACGTGCACGAGAGATGATTGCGTGAGGTATTGGAGAAGTCCTATGTTCGACGAGTGAACCGTCTGGAAGAAGTTGGTACGCTGTGTATATTTCGTTACGCCACTACGTCAAGAAAAATGTAGTGATAGTAAATAGTTTAATTAGATCACATTAACGAAGTAACGGTGAAAGCTGGATAGAGGCACAATATGCCTCAAGATGTGATACAGTGGAATGTAAGGGAAATACAGAGCGATTTCAAATTTCTAAAATATATATATGTATTTTAGGCAAAGTATCAACGCAGTTTGACACGCATTAAATTTTATTTGTAGAATATAAAAATATTTACTCTGGAACATATCTCGCGAACGCCTCTAATGAGGATTGTAAACGGTGTATAGTGTTGTGAAGCTCACTTCTTATTCGTGATAAAGCGTTTTGTTAGCTTTGCTCTGTGTTTACTGCCGGTCTCTTTATACGTGCGGAGCTAAACTAAGATAGCACACACACATACACAGAGTACGGGGGTTGCATCCTAAATCGGCCATGCATCACAAACTTATTGTTGTTGCTGCTGCTCTCTCCCCTTCCCCACTAAAACTGACAGTAACAATAACACTCTGTACTAACTAACGCTAAACCTCCGCCTGGTTTATACACGCTATCTCAGGGCTGGGGATGTAATTAAGATAAACATCATTTAAATGAAGGTAATTAAAGCTCATGCCCCAGCACAAAGCTGCTGTGGGGTTGCTGCTACTGCTGCTGTTGCTGCAACAGCAATAGGGTATTGATCGCCTGGTACACTCACCTCATATCCTATGTATGGAGAGATCAAACCGGAATGACGACGGTTGCTTGTTTTCTTCAACGGTAATAGTAGTTCCTGCGAAACCCACGTGGCTGCGCTGCAGTGGCTGCCACAAAATATCAAACCGCTTTAAAAAGCGAGTCCTGAAAGAAAGGGAATCTTACTATGAGAATCTGACATAAACCACAGGTTATTAAAAACATAACTCTCAAGAAAAAAAATGACACTTTACATCTATCTCAGGTTCTGTAAGAGCCAGAGATTGGCATTTATGAACCTTCAGAAGCTTATGTAGCCCTTTTTCTCCTTCTCCTCCCCTCCTTCCCGTCTTCTTCTTCCTCTTTTAAGGATACACATAGGTAATATTTCTAAATTCTACATTTATTAACGTATGCTTTTGAAATTTATACCGCAAGCAACACACCAAATTATTAGCAGATATGCAAATTTTCATTGCAATATCTCCAGCATTTTTCAAGTTATTAACTACTTAATTATTTTAATGGTAAACAAAATGCTTTATACGATGACAAAATTTAATTTACACGAATATAAATATATTTTATGACCCTTACAAATATTTAAGAACAAATGTTGCAAACGGACTTCTTATAGATGTTTTATTTTTTGAGAAACAAATTATAAACTTATGTGAAGCAATATTTTTCAATAATTTTAGTGTGTTCATTAGATATTATACTTAATATTCGTTTAATGATAACCGATAAAAATTATTCCCAACATTTTTATACTTATAGTTTTTGGTGTTTCCCTGCAAAATTTGAATGAATTAAAATAGCATCCTGTGAAATTTTGAACTCGTAAAAGTGTAGAAACAACAGAAAGAGATAAAAACAGCTTTAGAACTAAGAGCTATCTGGCCTTTTGCGCAGACACATTTAAAAACTCATGTAAAATTAGTTCTAATCATCAGCAATAGACACAAAATACAGGTTATAAAACTAGATTATTCATTCTTAATAACAGACTGACAAACAAAAATGGAATTTCTTAAGGATTTCGCTCAATTTTACCTATGTATAGTCCTAAAGAAATAACATTTCGAGACAAGAAACTGACACGGACTCGTAAACGGTAGCCCCATGGTTCAAATCCCACCAAGACCGTCCTTCCAATTTTTACTTTCTCTATTACGTATAGTAAGTAAGGGAAGTATTACATTCCACCCAAAAATTCTATACAGAGATTTCACAGTAAATGCATGTTTTGAGGTGCACGCATATAAAGCATTTTTGGAAACATGTCTGTGTGCGTGTCTGTGAACAGCATAACTCAGAAATGAACAGTCGTGTAAACACCAAACCTGGTATTTAGGTACAGTATCTTCCAGAGATACGACACAAAGGTATTCAAGAAAATCCCCCACCCCAAATTACCCTTTACATGGAATATTTTTCGAAAATTTTAATTTTCTCAAAAATGGCTCTAACGATTTCGATTAAAATGTCATATGTTTAAGATATTTTCATGACAAATGAAATGTATATCTCGAATTTTCTGGGAATGTCTCCAAAAGTATTCTTCATTGTGAACGACTTTTGCATAACTGTTAAAACATAAGAGATAGACAAAGTTTACTACACAAAAAATGTAGATCGCGTTAAAATACACAATTTATGTCATATACTTTATTTTTGTTGAGTGAACCATTTTCGAGATATTGCTCGTTATTCCCTTAAACTTCCCAATACTTATACTTTTTCTCAAATGCGAATTCGTTATTCATTTTTTTGTCCTGGTAAAGCAAAAAGAATTGTATACTCCACATAGCAACCAGCTTTTATAATATTTGACTATCGCTTAAAGCCTACCAATTCCCCTTGCATCTACAAGAAAATTAGCAATAAGATTAACATCTCGATATCTCGATTAACATGAAGCATATGGAGAATAAGCGTTTGTAAAAATATTTTGTTATAGAGTAGAGAAAGTCATCTGAGTGTAACACATCAGATTTTTAATAACAAATTACTAGGAAGAAGGCTTAAGGTTAATATATTTTGTATATTAATTTTGTTTGTTGTGTCTTGTGTATCAGACTATATTGGAATGAATTATAATTTTCTTCCATCTCGAATTTGAGAAGACATTTTAAACTGAGATGTTCCAGGTTTTCCTCACTCTTCATAACCGGCAAATTCCGGGAGGTACCTTAAATTTAGGTCTGGAAAGTTTCCTTTACAAATTTCCTTTCCCAATTATCATTTCATTTCATGCATCACCAGTGTCCTCCACCTGTGGTGCCGTATGCAATAACAGGACGTTAAACATTATTTTAAAATATCTGATGTGACACATTCGCATGACTTTCTCTACTCTCTGTGGTTTATTAGTGTTTATGCAAACTTATTTTTAGAATTACTTCATTATAATCCAAATAAACCTTTACAGAAGTAACACATTTCGTTAGAATATAAAGGGATTTAGACAAATGTTTAAGAACTAGAAGATATACGCTGGCATTAAAATCCCATACTGTTCCAATGGAATTGCGAGAAACAACTGAATGTTGACCGGACTTTAAAAGAATGGCTAAGTATTGAAGAATTGGAAAAATTAATAATGGATATCTCAAAAACGGCTGATGCAAAAAAAGAAAAGGGTTATTTGAAATAGATTGTGTATTTTAAATGGATCTACTTTTCTTTTGTAGTACGTTTTTGTCTATCGCTTAACGTTTACCAGTTATACAAGATTATACAAAATTCCTTCCAAGTGAAGAGGACTTCAAAGGATATTCCCAGAAAATTCAAGATAAGCATCTTATTTTTTATATAAATATCTTTAGTATATGGCATTTTAAACTAAATCGTCAGAGCCACATTTTAGAAAATAAAAAAATTCGAAAAATGTCCCATGTAAAGGTAGTTTGGGATAATGGAATTTTCTTGAAAAGTTTTCTGTTGCATCCTTAGAAGATACTGAACTTAAGTATCAAGTTTGGTGTTGATCCGACTTTTCGTTTTTGAGTTATGACAAACACACACATGCCGAGAAATTTTTCTAAAAAGGGACCTCAAAACACGTGTTTACAGTGAAATCTCGGTATCAATTTTTGGGTGAAATGCAATATGTTTTCTGCCTACTATGTACATGGTAGGGAAAGTAAGGAGGCTTCCAAATACTACTAGTTAAGATAAATAAATTCTCAACAATTACCTACATAATAGATTTATATCCCATAATGTCTTCTTTAACGTAGAGTGATATGATCACAATGTGATGGTTTCCATTTACTTATCTTTTCAGAAAGATATACTATAACAATATCTTTGTTAACTGCCTTCACGTTCCTTCATTTTATCCATCCATAAAATAACTTGTACTCTTCATCATATAGAGAAGCAGCCCTTTTACGGGTCAATGATTTCAATGTACTCTGAGCATCCATTAGAGTAGAGGTGGCGAAAACGTGACTCGCAAGTTATTTTGACTCGCAGGCGCACGTTCCCTCTCTGCAACCGTACGTTTGATTTTCACTGATTCAGTGCGTGTTGCATATTTGGTGACTCGCGGAAGGAAGTCGTTTTCGTTCATCCTTGCATTAGTGTGTCTTCAGGAATAACTATTTCTCACTTTTCCGTACACATTTCAATTTGCACTTATACCATCTGCCATCAATTTCAGTTTATTTGTATCCATTGTACCCAAAGTTGTTCTCCGTGGTGTAGTTGCTACCATGCTAGTTTCTAGTTCCCGAGGTCGCGGGTTCAAACCCGGCGGAGAGTGGTGGATTTTTTTCGGCCGTAAAACTCCTTAGCATGGCTTCCTTCGGAAGGGAAGTAAAACCGGTGGTCCCGTGTCGTAAATTTACGGCACGTAAAAAAACCTCAAGCCTGATAGAGGCCTCTGAGCAAAATTACCGGTCTTTCACCAGTATAGAATGGGACGCTAAGGGCCATAGTAGTTAAAGAGCGTCCATAAATAAAACTCAATTCAATTTAATTATAACCAAAGCATCCAGCATTGGTGCCACCATGTTCCTATCCAGAACTAAAAATCTACATATATTTAATAACATAATTAGTCTGATTTACTTTTTAATAGCGAATAAAATATTGTATACCACACTAGATTAAATATATTTAACATTTCGTAAACATTATCAACAGCAGTGGCACCAGTGCTGGTAGTTTTACAATTTAATTAAGGTTAACGAATGCTTCTTTTTTATGATAATTATTTCGAGGCTGATGCTCGAAATAATTATCTTATAAAAAGATGCACGAGTTTGAAACCAAAATTAAATTGTCATGTAAAACTAGTAGCACGAGCGCTACTCGGCTAGATAATCACACGAAAAACTTATTATGAACTTACCAAGTTTAGCGCCAACCATGTTTGTTACTCCTGTAGAATGGAAGCAATCTCTTTGTCGTCAGTTTTATAATTTCTCTCTGTGCATAATTCTGAAAATTGGCTCCACGCCATACTTTTGTTCTTCTTTGTGTTTTCTGGCGTTAAATTATCTACAGCTGGTTTTATATGACCAATGTTTCGACTTCCAAAGCGCGGCATTTTCAGTTCTATTATTGTAGTCACAGCCTACGTGATCTCACTCACTGCATTCATACAAATTAAAAACAAGTGCACCACCATGAAATACCATCAGTGTAGTAATCGAAGGTGAATTACTATCAGCGTAGTACGGCTTTGATTGGCCAACTGACTAGCATACTCTACCTGTCATTGGTTAATGGTATATTGAGTGTGATTGTCACTCAAGTTTAAAATATTATTTTAATCTCGCATGCCTTAAATTCTACCGATTTTTCCACTTTTTCATGTGTCGAATGCGATATTTATAAAATTATTGTACAATACCTGAAATTGCGGAAAAAATCGTGTTGATTTGAAGGAGGAAAACAAATATCAAGTTAGGAATTTTCAAGGTGTTTACCGAAATTCCTCATTAACGTCTCAGGTTTTAAAACTTTACAAATTCTTCGTCAGTTTAAATGATATGATCTTGATTTTTTCAGTTATTGTATCAAAACATCAGATGTGTTTCTCTACCTTCTATGCCTTATTTTTATCTCTATTTTGCAAAATATTGTTACAAAACCTTATTTTTCTCTCACCTTCATATTATAATTTGAATAAATTATTTACATTTTCTTGTAGACACAAGGGAGATATAGGATACGTAACAGTTGTAAAATCCTTAAACTGCAGATTTGAAATTTGATACTTTTTAATCACATCACGGGAAACAAATGAAGTGCGCCTTAGCATGAAAATATGACATTATTGTAGAATTTAAACCTAAACCTTAGAAATGATTAATGTCACGAAAAAAAATGTATTTGTCATAGGTAAATTGTGCATTTTTACAGTATCTACATTTTCTTCTGGTAGTTTTTGTCTCTCTCTTAAGAGTTACCAGTTATATAAAATTATGCAAAATATTGAACAGGACTTCGTATACGTTTTTCGTCATGGAAATTTCCTGAAGATGTACTTCAATCAAAGACGTTATACCATTTTTTCAGGGAATAAAAAAGCAATGAAAAATTTCCAAGTAGGTTATTTTAGAGTGGGGGAACTTTTTTGAAACTCTTCGTTTCGTATCTCTGGAAGATGCTGAAATTAAATAAGTATTTTGATATTTATCCGAACTTCACTTTTTATGTTATGCTGCCCCCCTACACACACGAATCGTTTTCAAAAAATGTTTATTTTGGGTTCAGTGCTTTTCATATCAGAAATATTTGCACATCAGATCTTCTGTCTAATAGAATTATACCTTTCTATGCCGCTGTTATCGTGATCGACGTCGAGAATATGATTGCTTTGCTCTGAGTATTTTAATATTTACTTGTGTGGATAACACGATCTCACAACTCTCTATTGTATTATTACGTTAAGGTTACCATACCTCGTTTCAAACCTCCATGAATCTGCCTCTGTCTGAATATTATATAATTGCTGGACGGACCACCAGTTGCAGTATTCCTTTGGTTTTTATAGGAATACTTTCAACTTAAGTGTTTCTGCTAACAGACGTTTATTTTCCCTTTTGTAACCGGATTTGAGACGGATATCTCAGATGGCTGTACTGAGAGAGAAATCATCTTGTGGATACATGCTTGTGTGAGCCAACTGCCGGAGAGCTCGTCATCGCATCAAACAAAACAATTTTTTCAGGAAGATGTGCCACCAGTCAGTTGGTTAATGCCACCAAGTGTATCACTCACAAGGTAATTTCTCTCTCACTTCTGTATCTTTGTGTTCCATTTGTACTTTATTTATGGACAGGCCTAAAGGAAGAAATTGTAGATATTATCGTACATGTCTTTTCTCTTTTCCTCAAAATCTATAATTTATAAATAATCCTAAAATCTTAGGAGCAAAATGGGTCTGCAACTGTTCTTTAAAATTAGATATTACCAAGCGGACGCCGATGCCACCTGAAACACTGCAACGGCAGCATAAACTAAAAACATACCCTTACAATTAAATCCCTTTTACCACAGCCTATAGTTTTAAACGTAACGGTTCCTTGCGAATAAGAAAACCGTTTGTTTTAATCGATTATTAATAAACCCTTTATATCGGTTGATGAAGTTATAGTTGTATCAACTAAACAGAATTCTTATAACATATTCCCTAAAATACAAATTGTAAATCTATGTACTTAAAAGCTAATAAAGCGAATGTTTGAACAATTTATTGATACACGCAAATACAGTAGCTATAAAATGATTTATATCCACCTAAGGACAAGAAGGGTAATTTGCAAACATGAGTTGTGAAACCAAAGTAGTGTTCGGAAAAGCACGGCCGTTCAGAGATTTCTTTTCACTCTGCGTACTATTAACCTAGTTTTTAATATTGGTTAATTGTATTAACTTACTTGGGTGTACAATGTGTGATGTGTGTGTGTTAAAATTAAATTGAGTTCTATTTATGGACGCTCTTTAACTGTTATGGTCCTTAGCGTCCCATTCTATATTGGGCGTGAAAGACCGTTAATTTTGCTCAGTGGCCTCTTTATCAGACTTGAGGTTCTTTCACGTGCCGTAAAACTATGACTTCCCTTCTGAAGGAAGGCATTCTAAGAATTTTTACGCCCGAAAAAATCCATCGCCCCCCGCCTAGTTTGACCCACGACCTCTGTAACTAGAGGCTAGTATGGTAACCACTACATCACAGACACACCGAATCGCTTGCATACTGGAAGAAACGCAAATGTACCCACATTTCATCACAGTGTTTCCAGAGGGCGACGAATGATTCTGCCTAGGCGGCTAAATCAGGTATTGGGAAGGAATGGAGATTGGAGGTTATTAAAATAATGTCTAGTAAACGTATCCTCTTCGAGAGTAGAGAGTATAAGTATTTTAGTTTTACGTTAGTTGCCATTAAATTTTTTTCGTGGTATATTGCGCAGGGTTTTATTTAGTAATATATTTAAATATAGTTATTGCAAGTGATGAGCAAAGCTATTACTCAAAATTTATATATTCATATGTGAATAATCTAGAATTTTGCATGTAAAATAAGAAACCATTGTATGCGCGAAATTGTATATATGTAGATACATACACCTCCCTCTTCTTATATATACTTCACCTGTAAAGGCCAGCGAAATGTCTCCCAAAGCTGCGGGACGGCATAAATGATAGCGAGTGTACATCTGAATATACCAAGCGAGATGGCTTGGCAGTAAGTGTGTGGGTGATATTCGGGAGGTGACGAGTTCGATTCGGGCCGGTCACACTGGCGTGGTTTTCCCGGGGAATGCTGAAATGATTCTTTTTCTATCACAGATTTCCTGTCAATCATTTCCTTTCACCTGTTTCACCTCATCTATTTCAAGGTCGAAGGGTCAGGCGAGGGCGGTTGGTGTGAGGAGGGAAGACGGTGGAACTTACGTCATATGCAAATCCCGCCAATTTGCGTTATGGAAAGATTAGTCCCTGGCGCTTGACGGGGTTGCTGGGACCCCTTTTCTCGTCTCCCGAGGCCCCCAAGTTGTGGTTGGTTGAGGCAGGGCTAGCCGACGTTAGGATTGACGTCATGTTGGAATCGTTAGGGACCCCGTCCTTGCTAGCGCACATCGTCGTCTTGAATTGGTCACCCTTCAACTCCATCTTTCAGGGGTCACGCTGTAAACACAAAGGACTCACTATGGCCAACGTGCGGTGCTGTGCTGCAGTTACTGGAGGCCCCTCCCTCTGACGACTACTACTAATTCCTAACATCTAAATACTGAACGTTTTCCTGACTATATAACGTGACCTTATAAAGTTATTGACTTTATGCCAAGGCACATCAAATCGAAGAACAGAACATAATATTTGATTGAAGATACAAGAAAGGAAGATGAACTATTGTTCTGATATGACGAAAGGAAATGATGTTCCTGCACGCTAACTTCTCAAAGAATGCAAGAAACCGTCCCTGACCCAGCCACTAGGCGCAACATGAAGGGTAACACCGGATGTAAGGGTGGTGGTGGCTGCACGTGATCGGTTATGGCACGTGGCCATACTAAATGGAAGGGATTTCCGCAGCGTTATCTAAATTGCTGGGACGTGATATCTAAACACACAAACACACGTGTCCTGTAATCACCGTTCATAATGCAAAAGTTAAGGGGCTCTTGACGCTAATTTTTCCCGTCTTTTCATCCTTTCTATGTTATGAATAATGGGGTTCCCAGAACATGCAATGGATTCGTGCTTATCCCTCATAAATGGCAACTCCGGAATTCCCCTTTCTATCAGCAGATTTTGAACATTCTATAGCTGTTAGTTAAGACGTTTAAACTTATGCTTTCGGTGAACATTTTGGTTTTCGACTGCTTTTTTGTGCTTTCCTTCGGATATTCTTTTTACAGCTCCAACTATTGTCGTGGGGGCCGTCCCCGAAATTAAATTTCAAATGCCCATTTATGAACTCACACTAGCAAAATAACATATCGAGCAGTTGTTTAAAAATCTGATGTGTTACACTCACATGACTTTCTCTACTCTTGTACAAACTATTTTTACAAACTCTAATTCTCCATCTATTTCATATTAATCGAGATAAACATTTACAGAAACGATCTTTTGACATGCAAAGAGAATTACATTTTACACATAGCGACCAGGTCTAAAAAATTTTACTATCGCTTAAGGCTTACTATGTTCCGCTTGTTTTGTATTTGCAAGGGCAATATAAAAATACGTAGGCTTTAAGCATAGATATATCTCTTAATAGCTGGTTGCTATGTGAAACACCATTCTCTTTGCCACAGATTAATACTCTTTGCATATCCAAGATAAAAAAATGATTAACGAAAATAAGTATTAAAAATTCAAGACACACAGACACACACACGGACATGTTTCCAAAAATGATTTTTTGGATTCAGGAGGTCTCAAAACATGTATTTCCGGTGAAATCTCGGAATCGAATTTTTGGGTGGAATGTCCGTGTGTGTGTGTCTGTGTGTGTGTGTGTGTGTGTGTGTGTGTGTGTGTGTGTGTTGTGTGTCTGTGTGTCAGTGAACAGCATAACTCAAAAACGAACAGTCGAATAAGCAACAAACTTGGTATTTAGGTTCAGTATCTTCCAGCGATGCGACACGAAGGTTTTCAAGAAAATCCCCCCACCCCAGACTGCCCTTTACATGGAAGATCTTTCGAAAATTTTAATTTTCTCAAAAATGGCTCTATCGATTTTGATGAAAATATCATATGTTTAAGATAATGTCATGAGAAATGAAATGTATATCTCGAATTTTCTGGGAATGTCTCCAAAAGTATTCTTCATTGTGAACGACTTTTGCATAACTGGTAAACAATAAGAGATAGACAAAATTTTACTACACAAAAATGTAGATCGCGTTAAAATACAAAACTTAAGTCATATACATTTCTTTTGTTGAGTGAACCGTTTTCGAGATATTGCTTGTTATTTCCTTAAAATTTCCAATACTTACACTTTTTCTCAAATTCGTTATTAATTACATTCTCTACTACGTATAGTAAGTAGGGGAAGTATTGCATTCCACCCAAAAATTCGATACCGAGATTTCACCGGAAATACATATTTTGAGACTCACTGAATCCAAAAAAAGCATTTTTGGAAACATGTCCGTGTGTGTGTCTGTCTGTGTGTCTGTCTGTCTGTGTGTCTGTGAACAGCATAACTCAAAAACGAAGAGTCGGATAAACACCAAACCTGGTATTTAGGTTCAGTATCTTTCAGAGATGCGACACGAAGGTTTTCAAGAAAATCCCCCCACCCCAGACTACACTTTACATGGAACATTTTTCGAAAATTTTAATTTTCTCAAAAACGGCTCTAACGATTTTGATTAAAATATCATATGTTTAAGATATTGTCATGACAAATAAAATGTATATCTCGAATTTTCTGGGAATGTCTCCGAAAGTATTCTTCGTTATGAACGACTTTTTCATAACTGGTAAACCATAAGAGATAGACAAAATTTTACTACAAGAAAAATGTAGATCGCGTTAAAATACACAATTTATGTCATATACATTTATTTTGTTGAGTGAACCGTTTGCGAGATATTGCTTGTTATTCCCTTAAATTTTCCAATACTTATGCTTTTTCTCAAATTCGTTATTCATTTGTTTTGTCCTGGACATGCAAAGAGAATGGAATGCGCCACATAGCAACCAGCGTTAAACTATTTGAGTATCACTTAAAACCTACCATATTCCCCTTGCATCTACAAGAAAATTATCAATAAGATTGACATCTCGATATCTCCATTAACATGAAGCATATGGAGAATAAGCGTTTGTAAAAATAGTTTGTACAAGAGTAGAGAAAGTCATGTGAGTGTAACACATCAGATTTTTACTTTCTCTACTACGTATAGTAAGTAGGGGAAGTATTGCATTCCACCCAAAAATTCGATAACGAGATTTCACCGGAAATACATGTTTTGAGACTTCCTGAATCCAAAAAAAGCATTTTTGGAAACATGTCCGTGTGTGTGTCTGTGTGTGTGTGTGTGTGTGTGTGTCTGTGTGTCTGTGAACAGCATAACTCAAAAACGAACAGTCGGATAAGCACCAAACTTGGTATTTAGGTTCAGTATCTTCCAGAGATGCGACACGAAGGTTTCCAAGAAAATCCCCCACCCCAGACTACCCTTTACATGGAAGATTTTTCGAAAATGTTAATTTTCACAAAAATGGCTCTAACGATTTTGATGAAAATATCATATGTTTAAGATAATGTCATGAGAAATGAAATGTATATTTCGAATGTTCTGGGAATGTCTCCAAAAGTATTCTTCATTGTGAACGACTTTTGCATAACTGGTAAACCATAAGAGATAGACAAAATGTTACTACACAAAAAATGTAGATCGCGTTAAAATACACAACTTATGTCATATAGATTTCTTTTGGTGAGTGAACCGTTTTCGAGATATTGCTTGTTATTTCCTTAAATTTTCCAATTCTTATACTTTTTCTCAAATTCGTTATTCATTTTTACTTTCTCTACTACGTATAGTAAGTAGGGGAAGTATTGCATTCCACCCAAAAATTCGATACCGAGATTTCACTGGAAATACATGTTTTGAGACCCACTGAATCCAAAAAAAGCATTTTTGGAAACATGTCCGTGTGTGTGTCTGTGTGTGTGTGTGTGTCTGTGTGTGTGTGTGTGTGTCTGTGTGTGTGTGTGTTTGTCTGTGTGTCTGTGAACAGCATAACTCAAAAACGAACAGTCGGATAAACACCAAACTTGGTATTTAGGTTCAGTATCTTCCAGAGATGCGACACGAAGGTTTTCAAGAAAATCCCCCCACCCCAGACTACCCTTTACATGGAACATTTTTCGAAAATTTTAATTTTCTCAAAAATGGCTCTAACGATTTTGATGAAAATATCATATGTTTAAGATAATGTCATGAGAAATGAAATATATATCTCGAATTTTCTGGGAATGTCTCCAAAAGTATTCTTTATTGTGAACGACTTTTGCATAACTGGTAAACCGTAAGAGATAGACAGAATTTTACTTCACAAAAAATGTAGATCGCGTTAAAATACACAACTTATGTCATATACATTTTTTTTGTTGAGTGAACCGTTTTCGAGATATTGCTTGTGATTTCCTTAAATTTTTCAATACTTATACTTTTTCTCAAATTCGTTATTCATTTTTTTATGTCCCGGACATGCAAAGAGAATGAAATGCGCCACATAGCAACCAGCGTTAAAATATTTGACTATCGCTTAAAAGCTACCATATTCCCCTTGCATCTACAAGAAAATTACCAATAAGATTGACATCTCGATATCTCGATTAACATGAAGCATATGGAGAATAGGCGTTTGTAAAATTAGATTGTACAAGAGTAGAGAAAGTCATGTGAGTGTAACACATCAGATTTTTTTATGTCCTGTACATGCAAAGAGAATGGAATGCGCCACATAGCAACCAGCGTTAAAATATTTGACTATCGCTTAAAAGCTACCATATTCCCCTTGCATCTACATGAATATTACCAATAAGATTGACATCTCGATATCTCGATTAACATGAAGCATATGGAGAATAAGCGTTTGTAAAATTAGATTGTACAAGAGTAGAGAAAGTCATGTGAGTGTAACACATCAGATTTTTTACTTTCTCTACTACGTATAGTAAGAAGGGGAAGTATTGCATTCCACCCAAAAATTCGATACCGAGATTTCACCGGAAATACATGTTTTGAGACCTCCTGAATACAAAAAAAGCATTTTTGGAAACATGTCCTTGTGTGTGTCTGTGTGTATGTGTGTGTGTGTGTGTGTGTGTCTGTGTGTGTGTGTGTTTGTCTGTGTGTCTGTGAACAGCATAACTCAAAAACGAACAGTCGGATAAACACCAAACTTGGTATTTAGGTTCAGTATCTTCCAGAGATGCGACACAAAGGTTTTCAATAAAATCCCCCCACCCCAGACTACCCTTTACATGGAACATTTTTCGAAAATTTTAATTTTCCCAAAAATGGCTCTAACGATTTTGATTAAAATATCATATGTTTAAGATAATGTCATGAGAAATGAAATGTATATCTCGAATTTTCTGGGAATGTCTCCAAAAGTATTCTTCATTGTGAACGACTTTTGCATAACTGGTAAACCATGAGATAGACAAAATTTTACTACACAAAAAATGTAGATGGCGTTAAAATACACAACTTATGTCATATACATTTCTTTTGTTGAGTGAACCGTTTTCGAGATATTGCTTGTTATTTCCTTAAATTTTCCAATAATTATACTTTTTCTCAAATTCGTTATTCATTTTTTTTGTCCTGGACATTCAAAGAGAATGGAATGCGCCACATAGCAATCAGCATTAAAATATTTGACTATCGCTTAAAAGCTACCATATTCCCCTTGCATCTACAAGAAAATTACCAATAAGATTGATATCTCGATTTACATGAAGCATATGGAGAATAGGCGTTTGTAAAAATAGATTGTACAAGAGTAGAGAAAGTCATGTGAGTGTAACACATCAGATTTTTTTAGTTCTTACGGTGTATGAGGGTTTGTTGCTTATTTTTCTTATGGTCATCAGTGCTTGGTAAATTTATGTAATTGGATTTTGCAAAATTATAGAGTAATTGACCCACGCTTAATTTTCTTTTCTGAGGAAGCATAGTTCCATTTATTGGCTAAGTTTCGTCGCAAAATAACGGATAATGAAGTACAGAGAAACCCGATTTTACGCACGAGATTCGTTTTCATGTAGGTTGGTGTGCCATAAATGAATACCGAATAATAGGTCCTTTTTTTTGAACAAACAATAAATGCAAAGAGATACAGGGATATCTTACACCATTTTTTGAACAGCTGACCGACGTTGAATGTTAGTCTCAATTTTTCGAACAGGACTGCTACCGCACATACGGTTGATCAGTCGTTAAATTTAATTTGAATACAGGGTAATTAGTAAAGGATTATATCCCTCACGATTCCCTGATTTAACTGTATGCTATTTTTATCTACGGAGAACTTGAGAGTTTCTGGGTGGTGGCCGCAGTGTGAGCGAAGAGCACTGTATAAGCTAGTAAAACTGACATTAAGAAGTCCTACATTTGCAAGTAATAACACAATCAGTTGTTCCTTATAACCCCGATGTAACCAAAGAGGTTATAGGGGCTGTAAAAATGAAATAATAATAATAATAATAATAATAATAATAATAATAATAATAATAATAATAATGGAAAGGTAGAATCAGCGGACTGAAAAATTCAATGCCATAGCCGGGATTTGAACCACGAATCTCCCTTTCTCCGTCCGGTTGCTCTAACCACTTCGCATTTTTCCCGGTAAACCTCTGATTCTACCTTTCCAACCCTGTCTAACACACGGCTTGTGTAGAAGAACAATTAATTCCAATAATAATAACAATAATACATTACTTATGCTAATATAGTGCGTCCATTTTTCTTCAGAGGGATTTGGAATAAATGTTCTACTGAGCAAATTGACTCCGTAGCAAGGTCTTAGGCTCGCATTCGGGAGGTTCTAGGTTTGATTCCATCGACGCCCACTCTGACCTTTGGATTTTCGTAGTTTTTCCTTGTCGGTAGGGAATGCTGGGATGGTTTCTGATCCACCACGATTTCCTTTCCCTCATTTGACTTTCATTCCGTTTCCTCCTCGTGTTTCAGGTGTGCTTCTAGGTTTCGTGGCGTGAAACGCGTCGGACACTTACTCCAAAGAAAGAAAATAGCCCGTGGACACTAGAGGGCAGCTCAGTTGAATGGCTCGTTCATTCCTCTTCACCAGTTGGACGGGCCTTCGAGGCACGAACTGTTAGGGACTTCCGCGCGTCTTTGTGACATATCTGCCTGTAGCCTTCTGTGCGTAAGGGGGGTTCCGACCGCTTCAGCTGCCGTGGTGCGGACACTGCGTACCCTGAGCACTCATGGTACTTCTGTCGTTACTAGAAGTACGTCGGGACTACCGTTCTAGCCCCTCTCGTTAGGGAGTTGTAGGGATTGGGTTGGACTCGGCGGGGCAGAGGTTCCCGTGGGAGATTGGGTACGTCCTTGCGGGTTTCCGTACAGTCGGGGTTGAGAGACGCCTTAATGTTCTCCGGTACCGCCCTGGATAGCCGGTAGACGGCATGCTAGATTGCTGTCGGCCCTACCAGATTTTCGGTAGTCGCCCTTTCGAGATAACGTAAGTGGCTTTTTAGACTCAAGGTATTGGCCTCTTGGGAAACCCCCACGGTTGGAGAGCCATTCGGCTGGCGCTGGCCCTGGGCTTGGGCTTATGCTCTGGCTCTGGTAGACCTTCGCCCAACAACATGCAGCCTTCTGTGGTTCCTTCACTTCGTCACTTCCTCTTGGATGTTGGTAGCTGAAATATATAACACGTAGGTTGCAGTAAGCGAATTGTCTTCTTCCATTGTATACTCACTACTCAATAAGGAATGGAATTAATTAAGGCATGAATTAATTTTTATTATGTGCAGAGGTGAGAAGAGTTATATATTGAAGTTAATAAAACATGTTGTATCCAGAAGAGCGTTTTTATGAGTATCTGTGTTTCGCACTAGTTCAGTACCTAAGTAAACACCAGGCATGACTAGACATTTCACCTGATTGTACCCAAAGCATTGTCAGAATCTCAATATTCTGCAGCTGTATAGGACGTTCCGAGGGGATAATTTTATTTGCATTTTGAACTAATTGACTGGTATTAATTGTGAATGGCGTGAACATTTCATATCACTTATTTGCATTTCAGTGTAACTGCCCGATTCTCTGAATACACGTTCTAAAAATAAAAAGCTTAATGTCAATGACAATTAGTGCAACTAACGTCTGAATTGAAGCATGATTTAAAATTAATTTCCAAATCGAATTCAATTATGATAGAAACCGGCGAGCAGCTAATGGGATTTAATTGCCTGATTCGAGCATGAATTTTATTTTTGCTTCTGACTGAACGAGCAGATGAATTAAGCATGCAGTATTCGCTATGAAGCTAATTTGACGTTAGAGTTACATGCAAATTAAAAGCTTCTTTTCAGCCTACCTTCCTAAAGCATGTTCTTTCTAAACATATGTGTGCGAATACATTATTTTGCATTGAAAAATTATTTCACAGGTTCAAAACCAAGATTCATTGTACACGGCGTCATGAACAATTTGAGACAAGTACATTAGGTAGGGGACTTGTGAAAATACTAAAAACATGGATTAGTTTTTAATTCCAAAAATCGTTTAGTCTGTGCATATTTAACTGTTAAAACCATTATTTTATTACGACACTATATAACATATAGGTAGCCTTCTTAATTGAGCATATACCGTTAACTTTAAAATATAATTAAACCTTTTTCTTGTACTTTATACAAAAATAAATGTTTATACTTTCAGTTTTCGGTGTAAAAATAACTCAAGGACCTAAAGGATATAACTGTATAACAAACAAATGTTTAACATTTACACAATTTTAGATTATAAAAGGTATGTGTATTTGTTTCTTAAAAAGATAAACGTTTAGAAAGTAATAATTTCAAAATGTCTTCCAATACATTTGATGATATTTGTAAGCTTGTATTTAAGACCAAGAGGTCTTTATGTGATAGCACACTAATGTTATTTCATGTGTTTGGACCTGCAATTCTATTATTTTCTTAATGTGCGAAATGAAAGGATAGTTCTGAAAATGAAATCAATGTAGTTTATTTATTTAATTACGGAAATTGAAACAACAGCAATAGCAACTCCCGCATTTACGGGCTGCCATTAAGGTGAGAGGGTTGTTGCCCCACGTACGGTACAAAGTTTCCAGTGGCCTTCGCCCCACGTTTAAAAAAAATCAGCTTTGTATTTTTAATGTTTATTTAAATATTATATATGTATGCCTCGGCTGCGTCAGTATTGTTTTTAGAACACGTATCTCTTAGCAGGGGTAGTGTGGCTAAAGAACAAGGCTTATACAAATTATAATTGAATTGTACAATTTTTATTAATCCTTCACGCGATTAAATAATACTTCACTGATGTAAACTTGCTGTAGAGCTGTGAGATTTTTGTTAATTATACCTTTTTCACACGTAAACTTTATATTATTCTCACCGCAATGAATGGTTATGTCTCATATTGACACATATCGTACCAATCGGGTACGCAATCTAATAGCGTCTGCCTGGGAACGCTGTCTTGTAGCGTCTGTCGCCTGAATTTGTACAATTTTTCTATTTCAAGTTTCTGATTGACAAAGCCTACTCCAATAGAATACTTTTATTTAACTTTTAGATTTTCTAGTTGTTGATTGGCCATTTCTAAACTGTTTTAAATATTACATTATTGTTCCAAGAATTATTAGTAACATTTTAAGCTTTCTAATTTATTGTTGCCTCAAGGTTACCTCATTGTTAGCAACTTTGGGCTTCTATTCTCACAGCGCCTACATTGTTAAATTACATAATACATTCACATAACATTATTATACATGTACATAATAATATAAACATAATACAATGACTATTACATACATTGTATATACTATATTATACAGATATTTCTTTTAGGCGGGCTATTATTATATTTTATATTATATAATTAGACTGATAGCGTTTAAGTGTTAAAAACACTGCCTCAAAGGACAGAGTAAAACAGGAAAGTTAAAAATAAACTCTCTATACCAGAAACATTAATAAAATTGAAACTCTACTATAAAAATAACCATGTAATTTCGAAAGTTCAGTTGTTTTTCATTTAATATGATAGTCAAAAATAAAACTAAAGCTACAAATGGACTGTTAAACGTGACAGAAAGTAACATACAGTAAATAATTAATAGCAATGAAATGTAAACCATAAAAACGTTGAAAATGGGAACACCACCACTAAGATTTCGAAGAAGGGCAATTTAACCTTTTATTGCAGATATAGCATTTTTTTTGGCCCTTCTTCAAGTCAAACTTTTCCAGGTGTATGTTACTCGGAGCTTCGACCATCAGCCCGATTACCTCGATGTTACCGAGATCATATTTTGCCTTGAAGTGTGGGATTATGGTTGTATAGGTATCCCGTTTCTCTTTGTCGACTTCTCCTGCCATCAAGGTGAGAGGACTGGTGAGAGGTTGGCCTTTAAGTTTTTCATACCTAATGGTAGGATCGATGATATATCCTATTTTGTTGTCTTCTGGAATTACAATCATGTGAATTCGTCTTCTACTAACGTTAGTTTCCAGACAGTGGGCCTTTTAGAAGACTTTATGGTTGTTCGATCGCAGTTTGTCGGTGATCATAGAGAGAATTTGTGATGGCGTGAGTTGTGTAATACTTCTCCATGAGGACAGGATCACAAGACGTGCGCAGGTGTTTCAATCTCTCTGTGACATCGCAGAGAAAGGCTCTTTGTCTTTAGGTCTACCCGGTATGGAATGCGCGGCGGATACGTTAGCAGTCATTTTTATAGAATCACGCCATTCACTTGATGTTAGGCCATCACGGTGTCGAATCCACGAGTTCGCTGGCTTTGTATTCCTTGAATAACTCGACACCGAGTCCTTTCTGAGGAAGTTTAGCATACTGATTGTTACTCTATACAAACATGATCATGTATTAAAATATCCTTTAACTAAGAAATATAAGACAATATAATTTTCATAGCACCGCTCGCTGCTTTCGCCGAAATGCTTATAAAACTTAAAGAATAAATTCTAAGTTCAAAACTAAAGTTTTACCCGTTCCTTATGATTGCACTTTTTTCTAGTAACCAGAAAGCAGAGGTTAATATATCAGCAAGTTTAAGTGATTTGCGTATCTATAGGAATAATAACAACGAATAAATGCTAACCTCCATAAACCTCCTTCGAAATAATAAAACTAGCCAGAAAAATCATACTTATAAAATTCGGTATACAACAATGGTTGAAATATTTCGATGTTTGCTTTCACCACTGCTCAAATAATATTACATTGCAGTAAAAAATGTGAAGTCGGAGTTTCTTTATAAAAACACAATAATTTCATATCTCCTGGATCCTATAAAAGGAAGGAAAATATTATAAAAATGACTAGTTATCAGTCAAGTCACCCCTCTGTTTGTAAATAACATGATTCAAAAACCAAAAGACAGGGAATACCAAGTTCTGTACTTAAGTAAGACACACCTCGTGGATTCAAAGAGAATATTTTCAGGAAACTTTTACGTCTGAACTAAGCCTTTATTATCTTTTATTTTATCAAAAATAGTTCTAACGATTTTGTTTAAACTATGTTGTATGATATGTTGGAATGATAAATAAAATTTATATCTAGAGTAAAAACAATTTGAGATCACCGAGCGGGATAGCTCAGGCAGTAACGTCTATGGTTCGCATTCGGGAGGTCCCAAAATTAAATCCCGTAGGCCGAGCAATTAGACTGTTTTTTTCGTGGTTTGCCTCAGTTGCCAAGGTAAATACCGGTTTGAATATTTAATACTACGACCCAAAGTTCCACCTTATGTCTAAAACAATAGTAAAAAGGAAAAATAGATTTAAAAACAAATGCTCTGCCATCTATATATAGGTAATGAAAGTAGGAGACTGGACGGTCCCCTAATACCATCTGCCCCATACGTGTAAAAGCAGAGGTACAGTTGCTATGCACATGCCTCGTCGGACAGTGTCGAAGCTGCCATCCAGTCATCACAGAAGTAGAGGTACAGTTGTTATGCACCTCCCTTTGTGGATTCGTGACGAAGTAAGATGGTATGGTATAGGGATGAGACATAGAAAGCTAACTGTCCACCCCACACCGATCCACAACATATTTCTTCTAGCATATCCGTCGTGAATATGACCACGTCGTGAATGTGACCACGTAGTTAAACCGACGTAAAATAAACAGAAAAAGAAATCTGAGATCCTCTTCATTCTCACTGAGATTTGTATAACTCGCAACCTTAAGTAATAGGCAGTGATAGGTAGGCAGGCTTTACTCGTTTAAAAAGCTCTATACGTTAATCACATAAATACTTTCCTAAAATGATTTCAAATATGAGGAATTCATTTTATATACAGAATATGGAGGAAATAAATTGTTTATGTCGATTTGGTTTTTGTTACTAGACAAGGGAGAAACAAAAAGGTAAACACATAAATGAACAAAAAGGAAGCAGCAGAATAATACTTTTTCAGACATGTTATATAGATGATGTGTCCAAGTATGTTGATTTCTTAACATAAAATATACCGGGGCGGATATTTCAAAATAGAACTGGAACTAAATTCCTAATTTTAATGAACTATCTATTTATCTTATAGTTGCATAACATTTCAAGAATGAACACAAAAAAGCAAAGACGTTATATATTTTATTCAAAAAGCAAGTATTTCAAATATAAACCGAGTGAGTTGACTCTGCGATGACGCGTGAGGCTGGCATTCGGTAGGCTCCGGGTTCGATTTCCGGCGACTTTCCACTCTGACCTTGGGTTTTTGTCGTTTTCCCTAGTCTGTAGGCAAATGCTGGTGTGGTTTCTCATCTACCATGATTTCCTTTCCCTCATTTCCCTTTCGCACCGTTTTATTCTCATGTTTCAGGCGTGCTTCTAGGTTTCGTAGTGTAGGCGGTGTCGGACAGATGGCGCGGATGCTTGCCCAAAGGAAAGAGTATTCCACGTGAACACTAGAGGGCTGCTTGGTTTGATGGGTTGTTCATTGCACTCTCTGGTAGCTCTAGTGTTGGAATGAGTCTTCGAGCCAGGAAATCTTTGGATCTTCCGCGCGCCCCTGTGACCTGTAGCCTCCTGTGGTTTACTCAACTTCACCCAGAGGGTTGGCAGTCGCAATAGATCTCCCATAGGTCGCAGTGGGCGAGTTGTCTCCCTCCTTTGCATAACCTATAACTGCTCTTTGTCAAATTTAAATAGTTCAGCTGCTATAGTGATTTTCGATAAAATAAAATGGTAATTAATAGATCTCATCCAAATGCTTGCTTGGGGTTGAGGAATTTGATGAAAATCTTCGGTTACATTGGCAAAATATGCCTTACTTAAGTATGAAGCTTTGCACTATCTAGCTTTTGTTTTGAGTTATGAAGTTTACAAGCGCGCACGAACTCAAACACACAGATAAATACATGCATACTGTGACTTCCGGGTTTTTCACCGTCACCTCACTCAGTTCCCGATGATCACTTCACCAATGTGAACTAGTTCAATTTTCCCGTCACTTCACTTTCCTTCTTGACGTAGTGGCTTAATGAAATACACACGACGTACCCGCTTCTTCCGGACAGTTGAGGAGTCAAACACAAGACTTCCTAATCTCTCGCGGAAGCAGCACTCACTGCACGTCGCAATTGACGTCACAGTCACATTCGTACCGCACTTGATGTCGCACCAGAATCATACTCGCTCACTCACCGTATGACTCCTCTGGCGAGAACGCTCGCTTATATAGCCAATGGCATCTTCCACAGAATATTCTAGAACTTTCTGAACACACGTTCTGGAGGCGGAGTAAGGAAACCTTCATAACATTCTGATTATCTGCTGCTAGCGCTTATGGTTTTGCGCTGGACGAGAGCGCGATTTATCTTTGTTTATTTCCGATTTCCTGGCACTGACCTCTCGATAATCTTGACTATACATACATAAATACGTGAATAATACACAAATACATACATAGATAGTACATACACAAGTTGAAAGACAAAGTAAAGAAAAGGGAACGACAGAAAACGTCAGCATTAATAGTGTTACTAGTAAACTCCACCTAAACAAACCTTTAAATCCGACAACTGACGAACCTGTCGCACAGTGACTGCATTGTATTAGTAGATATTGAATTTAAACAGACGCGGTCATCTAAATATTGAGTGTTTATTACAGTCATTGTGAAGAAGATACCGAAAACGTACCTGACTCTCTCTCCCTCTCTTCTGTTCTACTTCCTTGTGTTCTTTTTTAAGCTTTTAATGTGTCAAGTGTTAGCATAAAGCAGTTTCGTTGCTCTTTTACTGTCTTCTTATAGCAAGCACACATGTTTACGAAAATTCCTTTTGAATTTATGGAGGAACACGTATATCATTCTCTTTGACAACCCAAAGAAGAAATAAATTTAAAGTCACGTTAATTTTTCCAAAGACCATATGTTAGAAAATAAAAAGAGGATCGGAACCTTTGCTCTCTGCATTGGCCCTGCAATGAGCATATGAAACTTATAACTGCGTCCATGTCCAACATAATGTACGGTTCAATATTTGACCAATATATAAAGTATTTCGATATAGTATTCAACAAATTAGGAGTATTGTACATAACTCAGCTTGGCTTCGGCTGTAAGCATCTTATTCGTCCTGAAAAAACTCTCTTTCCTATACAGCGGTTACGTAGGTAAATAAGCATTACTATGGGATAGCCTCACCATAGTTTTTTCCATTCTAATGTGAATGAGTAATGCTATTGTAAGCTTTACCTCTTCTCTTCTTCTCTTCTCAAATAAAGTTTAAGTGTATTTGCATAAAAATTGGAGCAGGTACCCCTTACAGTCTATTTTTCGAAATAGTTCGGACATAAATGCTCACGTTATCTTTTTCCGACGATAGTGTCTTTTTATCCACTTGGCTGCTCATGCAGCATGTGAGGGAAGCTGAAATTCCTGCACTCCATGCGTTTTGCAATTTTACCGCAGATGTTAATAAAATGTATTTAATCCTCCAATTATTGATATGTATATTCATTGTTGCAGATACGCAATATAATCATATTTGATAGTTGAATTTTACCATTTAAATCTTACTATATTTACTTGCCAGTATTTGTTAATATTTAACTGCGATTTCATTCATGTAGCATTTAAATGCAACTCTTTTGGCGCAAACAGTCATATCATTTTAAGCTGTTGACTTGGTCAACATTACCAGGTATGGCTAATCGATCACCAGTTCACAGAGGCCAGTGCGATTGACCTTGATACACCTTTTGAACAGCTGATAGTGATTAATTTTATTTTCGCCTAAGCATTTCTATTGTTTAGTATCGTCGAAAAAAATAGTGTATCTGTGTGTGTTAAGTACTTTCAGAAACCCGAAGTGAAAGTACTCAACTTCTTATACTTTCAAACTTCTTCCTCGTTCTGCAAAGATGCACTTACCGCACTTGTATCGCAATACACTATTAGTGTTTATAATTTCCATATAAATTTTTATTCGATTTACAATAAAGCATTGTATTTTTCCAAAAGCCTTGCCGGCTAGGGAAGATTTGTTTTGTAGTTGAAAAAAAACAATGTAAGGAATCAATTAGATTTTTCATAAACTCTCATAAAGTTAACGGTCAGCGTTATATGTTTACTCCAAGTTTAAGCTTCCTTTGAATTTGAAACATCGAGGAGCTAACCAAGGTGGATGTGTCCATATGTTAACCTATTCTACACCCATACTTATACGCCTTTCTTATAATATGAAAGACAGTGTTAATTTCAATCATTAGCGTCTAAAATTCCCCTAGCACAGCCATTATAATTTGTTATGTACATATCACTCATAGTTGTACAATAAATATTGTGCAACTGGAGTTTTCTCTTTAAGTATGTGAAAGAAGAAACATCCGTTGAAGTTTACATGTATATACGATTCTACTATAGTACAAAGAATGTTATAAAATAGGTATTTTTAGTGGCGGCGGCGGTGATGGTGGTCAATTTATAACAGCCCGGAAGATTTTACTGTTTTATCAACTTATGACCGTTTATATGTCACTAATAATAAAAAATAATCTGATATGATACATTTACATGACTATCTCTACCCTCTGTCTTTTATTAGTGTGTATACAAATTATTCTTACTCAAGCTTTTATTTTAACCCAAATAAGACTTTGCAGAAATACCTACATTACACATTTGTTATTTATTCAAAGAGAACACGAACAGTCAATGTTTAAGAACTGGACGCCACAGCTGGCCTTAAAATTCCATACTGTTACCATGCAACTGCTAGAAACAACTGAATGTTGAAAGGACTTTAAGAGAATGACCAAGAAATGAAAAATTCCAACCTTTAATAACGGATATCTCAGAAACGGCTTTAACCATAAAAACCCGTATTTTAAATAAACTATGTCTTAAAGATATCTACATTTTTTTGTTGTACGTTTTCGTCTGTGGCCTAAGGTTTACCAGTTATATAACATTATAAAATATTTCTTCCAAAAGAAGTGGTCTTCACAGGCTACTCCCAGAAGTTTCAAGAGGTGAATTTGTCAGGTGAATATCTTTAATATATGGTATTTTAATCAAAATGTTAGAGACATGTTTTAAAAATAAAAATTTCCTTAACGATAAAAATAGCTAAATAGATATATTTTAATTAATATCAATTTATTGATCCTGTTTGGTCGAAATTATTGACCTATTTAACCTCTACAGTTTTTTATAACTCAAAAACGAAAAGTCGGTTAAACACCAAACTTGGCGTTTAGGTTCAGTACCTTCCAAAGATGCAACGCGTGGATTTTAAAGAAAATTCCCCTTCTCCAAACTACCCTTTACATTGAAGATTTTTCGAACTTTTTTATTTTCTAAAAGATGGCTCCAACGATTTTGATTAAAATGTCATATATTAAAGATACATAAAAATAAAATGCATATCTTGAATTTTCAGGGAATAGCCTTTTAAGTCCTTTTCATTCGGAAGGAATTTTGTATAATCTTGTGTGACGATAGACGAAAACGCACTACACATCTGTTTAAAACACAAAAGTTATGTCAAATAGTCATTTCTGACTTATCCGTTATTAAAGGTAACCTGTAACTCCTGCTTCATGCTGTGTTGATGGCATTAGGGTGCCGTCTGCGGATATTTTTCATTTTACTATTGTTTTAGACTTAAGATAGAACTCTGGGTCTTGGTATTAAATATCCAATCCGGTATTTACCTTGGCGACTGAAGAAAACCACGAAAAAACCTCAGACAGGTTGGTCGGCCCACGGGATTTGAAGCCGGGACCTCCCGAATGCGGGCCACAGACTTTACCACCTGAGCCATCCCGCTCGGTTACTATCGCTATTCCGTTTGTAATTATAACGAAATCTGTAATGTGACTATTTCTGCAAAGGTTTATTTGGATTAAAATGAAGTAGATAGAAAAACATGTTTTATTAAGATTAGTTTGTATGCCCACTAATAAACAATAGAGGGTAGAGAAAGTCATGTGAGTGTGTCACATACGATTTTTACTTTCTCTACTACGTATGGTAAGTAGGGGAAGTATTGCATTCCACCCAAAAATTCGATACCGAGATTTCACCGGAAATACATGTTTTGAGACCTCCTGAATCCAAAAAATGCATTTTTGGAAACATGTCCGTGTGTGTGTGTGTCTGTGTGTCTGTGTGTCTGTGAACAGCATAACTCAAAAACGAACAGTCGGATAAGCACCAAACTTGGTATTTAGGTTCAGTATCTTCCAGAGATGCGACACGAAGGTTTTCAAGAAAATCCCCTCACTTCAGACTACCCTTTACATGGAAGATTTTTCGAAAATTTTAATTTTCTCAAAAATGGCTAACGATTTTGATGAAACTATCATATGTTTAAGATAATGTCATGAGAAATGAAATGTATATCTCGAATTTTCTGGGAATGTCTCCAAAAGTATTCTTCATTCTGAACGACTTTTGTATAACTCGTAAACCATAAGAGATAGACAAAATTTTACTACACAAAAAATGTAGATCGCGTTAAAATACACAACTTATGTCATATACATTTCTTTTGTTGAGTGAACCATTTTCGAGATATTGCTTGTTAATTCCTTAAATTTGCCAATACTTATACTTTTTCTGAAATTCGTTATTCATTTTTACTTTCTCTACTACGTATAGTAAGTAGGGGAAGTATTGCATTCCACCCAAAAATTCGATACCGAGATTTCACTGGAAATACATGTTTTGAGACCCCCTGAATCCAAAAAAAGCATTTTTGGAAACATGTCCGTGTGTGTGTCTGTGTGTGTGTCTGTGTGTGTGTGTCTGTGTGTGTGTGTGTGTGTCTGTGAACAGCATAACTCAAAAACGAACAGTCGGATAAACACCAAACTTGGTATTTACGTTCAGTATCTTCCAGAGATGCGACACGAAGGTTTTCAAGAAAATCCCCCCACCCCAGACTACCCTTTACATGGAAGATTTTTCGAAAATTTTAATTTTCTCAAAAATGGCTCTAACGATTTTGATTAAAATATCATATGTTTAAGATAAAGTCATGAGAAATGAAATGTATATCTCGAATTTTCTGGGAATGTCTCCAAAAGCATTCTTCATTGTGAACGACTTTTGCATAACTGGTAAACCATAAGAGATAGACAAAATGTTACTACACAAAAAATGTAGATCGCGTTGAAATACACAATTTATGTCATATACATTTTTTTTGTTGAGTGAACCGTTTTCGAGATATTGCTTGTTATTTCCTTAAATTTTCCAATACTTATACTTTTTCTCAAATTCGTTATTCATTTTTTTGTCCTAGACATGCAAAGAGAATGGAATTCGCCGCATAGCAACCAGCGCTAAAATATTTGACTATCGCTTAAAAGCTACCATATTCCCCTCGCATCTACAAGAAAATTACCAATAAGATTGACATCTCGATTAACATGAAGCATATGGAGAATAGGCGTTTGTAAAAATAGTGTGTACAAGAGTAGAGAAAGTCATGTGAGTGTAACACATCAGATTTTTTTATGTCCTGGACATGCAAAGAGAATGGAATGATGGAATATTTGACTATCGCTTAAAAGCTACCATATTTCCCTGGCATCTACAAGAAAATTACCAATAAGATTGACATCTCGATATCTCGATTAACATGAAGCATATGGAGCATAGGTGTTTGTAAAATTAGATTGTACAAGAGTAGAGAAAGTCATGTGAGTGTAACACATCAGATTTTTTTTAATTGACGCGCTTTATCCTCTAACCCGCTTTAGAATAGCGTACCGTACTTTAAAGGCAATAATATTAATTTTTATATTCACAATATGCACATACGCGTACCCACATATTTTCTATCTTTATAACATTAGTTATCGCTACATTTATTTATTTTGGATAGACAATTTTCTCCTTGTCATGGCTTGTCGCCCTCCACTATTGTCGGCCCGCGCCTTTATTCACCTACGGGTATTATTTCCGTTTATTAACCCAGTGACCTTGCAACGGTTTTCTTTGTCACATTAGAGATTTATAAATAAATATGATTAATAAATCACTCCTTTAAACTTTAACTTTCACCGCTGACAGAATTTCATACTCCCAAGTGACTCCATTAAACTGACAAAGCTCGCCGCTAAGAAAACATTTGAAACTCGAAGATTCAACATTATGACATGTTGATGATAAATGCCAGCTTGCGGTGTCAGAAAAACGAGTTCGGGAAAGTTATGACTAGAAGTTAGGTTTACATTTCTGTGAAAATGTTTCTCTTCAAATGAGTTTTAGTTCGCACTCAGCCTCACCCGCCGACATTAGAGTTGTGGTTATGACACCTTTAGCACTCAGTTTTCTTTAGGGGAGGCGTCAAAACGTTAGTTGAAGCACGTGCGCTGCTGATGTGACCATACATCATAACGAGTGTCATCTCGGATTATTACTTTTGGCAGCGAGCACTAAACAGAAGTGCTAGAAACCAACGGGTGTTTATGTAGCACTTATGTCGACACTCCCTCTAGACAGAGGTAAGAGAATTATTGTACAAGAGCTACCCTGTCTGACTAGCTGATGCCACGAGAACGCTTACGGGTAAAAGCAACCTAAGTGATATACATTGACTCCAAATTAAAAAATCTGATGTGTTACATTCACATAACTTTATACTCGTTCTTCTAAAACATTTATTTCTACTTCATGTTAATTGAGATAAACCTTCTACAGATTTACACATTTCATTGCAGTTACAAAGGGGATAGAGGAAATCGAATCATTAGTCGGATGTTTAAAAGCGGAGCGCTCTATGCTGGCCTTGAAATTCCGTATTCTTTCCATAACATCGCGAGAAACAAATGTAAAGCACTTTAAAAATGACAAGTTATTGAAAAATTCACACAAATTTTAACTGATATCTCTCCAACGTTAATGCTACTTAAAACTATTGTAATTAAAGTGTATTTTATAAAGTGATTTAAATGTTTTGTATAGTACGTTTATGTATATTTCTTATGATTTACCATTATACATCACAAACTTCTCTTTATATGGAACATTTTTCGAAATTTTTTAATTTTCTAAAAGTGACTATAACGATTTCGATTAAAATATCATATATTAAGGATATTTACAAAACAAATAAGATGTATAGCTTGAATTTTTGGGGAATAGCCTAGGAAGTCCTCTTCATTCGGAAGGAGTTTTGTATAACTTGTAAACGTTAAGCGATAGACGAAAACGTGCTACACAAGAAATGTAGGTCTCTTTAAAACACACAATTCATTTCAAGTAAGTCTTTTGTGGCAAAGCCGTTTCTGAAATGCCCGTTATTAAAGGTTCGAGTTGTTCATTTCTTGGTCATTCTATTAAAGTCCTTTCAACATTTTCAATTGTTTCTTGGGATTGCATGGAAACAGTATGGAATTTCAGGGCCAGCATATCTGACTTTCGCTGTTCTCTTTGTATCTATAACAAAATGTGTAATTTTTACTTTCTCTACTACGTATAGTAAGTAGGGGAAGTATTGTATTCCACCCAAAAAGTCGATACCGAGATTTCACCGGAAATACATGTTTTGAGACCCCCTGAATCCAAAAACAGCATTTTTGGAAACATGTCCGTGTGTGTGTCTGTGTGTCTGTGTGTCTGTCTGTCTGTCTGTCTGTCTGTGAACAGCATAACTCAGATACGAACAGTCGGATAAACATCAAACTGGGTATTTAGGTTCAGTATCTTCCTGAGATGCGACACGAAGGTTTTCAAGAAAATCCCCCCACTCCAAATTACCCTTTATATGGAACATTTTTCGAAAATTTTAATTTTCTCAAAAATGGCTCTAACGATTTTGATTAAAATATCATATGTTTAAGATATTGTTATGGCAAATAAAATGTATATCTTGAATTTTCTGTGAATGTCTCCAAAAGTATTCTTCATTGTGAACGACTTTTGCATAACTGGTAAATGAAACGGCAACTCTAGGCCGAGCCCGAGAACTGTAATTATAGATAATTTTATTAATTAATTTTTATTGATGTTAAATCATACTATGCACATATCTTTTTCTTATACTGCTTGTATAGTTTAAGAAGGGTGATTTAACGTTATGTATGTATTTAGGTTACTAATATTAGAAGAGTTATACATTGTTTAATGTAAATAATTTAAGCGTAATGTTACAATACTGTCCACGACGAAATGTTTTAGCTACAGGAACAGTGTCTTCGAAGGCAGAAAATCTAGTTTTACGATGTCTCTCTGGTCGCAGGGCCATTGTTCATACAGCGAGGGTGTAGAGTCTTTGTCCTTTTATGCGATAATTCGCCGTGACCAAGTGAGAGAGACAACTAGCCTAACGGTAAATTTAGGAAAAGCCGCGATTTATGTTAAACTTGGACCAATGAGATCCCTGTAAGTTTATACGAAATAGTGAGACGCGTCGAGTGGCGCTAAAAATGGACCAATAGGAAAGGAAGCAGCCCCAGAAGCCTGCGACTATAAATGGATCTGTTAGGAACAAGTTCGAGGCATTGCATTTTGGCATTTTGTCATGTGTGGATCATTTGTCATGTAGTCAGTTACATTTTGCAAACTGCAGGCAGGAGAGATGCTGCAGGATGTTTGAGATATATCGCGCCAAAGGTGAATGAAGACAGTTTTCGAAACACACCTAAGAATCGCTACTCGTAAAGAGATAATAAGCATATTTAAACTTCGTGTCATATCCGCGCCGTGTTTTAACAGCGGTGGACAGTATTTTAACGGCGGCAATATCAGTGTTGTGTACTACGTGGAGTAGTTAAATTAAGGAAATTGCAGTGTCATCTTTTCGTAACCAGAGCACGTCTATTTCTCCTTTTACCACCACCCGAGATCGACGCTTCCTTTACCAAGGATAAGTCCATGCTCCCACCTAGTTTTAAAGAAAATTACTGCAGCTAGCCGAGGATAAAAATGCAGAGAACCAGCACACTGCGAACATCTGGAGCCAATATGGAGGATGCAGCAAGGTAAGCCGTGAGCAACGGCATCAACTTCGGGCAGGAGCTGACTGCCGCATAAACCATAAGAGATAGACAAAATTTTACTACACAAAAAATGTAGATACGTTAAAATACACAATTTATGTCATATACATTTTTTTGTTGAGTGAACCATTTTCGAGATATTGCTTGTTATTCCCTTAAATTTTTCAATACTTATTTTCTCAAATGGGAATTCGTTATTCATTTTTTTGTCTTGAATATGCAAAGAGTATTAATCTGTGGCAAAGGGAATGGTGCTGCACCTAGCAACCAGCTATTAAGAGATATGTATATGCTTAAAGGCTACTGTATTTCTATATTGCCCTTGTAAATATATTTTCCCCTTACATCTACAAGAACATTAGCAATAAGATAAGGTCTGCAAATGTTTATCTCGATTAACATGAAGCATATGGAGAATAAGCGTTTGTAAAAATAGTTTGTACAAGAGTAGAGAAAGTCATGTGAGTGTAACACATCAGATTTTTTTTAGTTCCATTTATACCCCGCCCTTAATTGCATTGGTGTTATCGGTGGCCTTTCCTTTGGAACTTATTGCCTATTTGGTAATGGTGTTAACTCGTGTAACTTGTCGTTGGATTTCTTGCACTTTTTATTTTTATCATTAGATAATACACACATTCACACCCTCATTTATACTTCCAGACTCTGGGGAGGATAAGTAATAATCTTGGCTAGAGAAAAATTCCACTCCTAGCCGGGAATCGAACCCTTGACTCCTCGCACAATAGGCAGGTGCTCTCCGACTGAGCTACGGGGCAAGCCAACAAAATGTGTAATGTAGCTATCTCTGCAAAGGTTTATTTGGATTAAAATACAGTAGATTGAAAAATAAGCTTAGAATAATTTATATACCCACTAATAAACGATAGAGGGTAGAGAAGGTCATCTGAAAGTATCACATCAGATTTGTACTATTATTCTATCCTCTGTATCCCTTCCTGATAGCAGGTCATATTATTACACCGAGTACAGTCCAAGTATCTAAAGCTTTTTCAACTATCTTATTTCAAATTCACAGGTGTATCGCTTTTCTTCTAACAGTCTATATTTGCTGATTTTTTTTTTTGGGGGGGGGGAAAACAGGAATAAAGGTTTAAGGAAAAACAGAGATATATATAGGTTGTAGGAAGGAAAAAGGAAGAGGAAAAGAAGGATCTTATACTGTGGTGGCACTATTTATTGGGGGCATAATTGGTATTGTGTGGCTGGTACCGCCGAAGCAAACCTGCGGTTCGTGGGTAGTTACTAAAATACGGAGAGGCCCAAAGTGGACACACTCCTCAGTGGTGAATAGGTAAAGGTCATGGCCGAGGCCCTGACAGTAACCTAGAAAACAGTGGTGGCTTAACAGTTGATGTTGGTACCGAGCCCGGGCCTGTTACCTCCGGGCATCGGAGTGTCGGTGGTTGCGCACCCGGGCTTTTACCTCCGTAAAAAAAACGTTTGCAGCGAATATTTATATTATGTTTATACTCTCTGAGATTTATTCCTGAAAGGTTTCTTGGAAGTGAACAAAAAAGTCCTTTTATACCCTTTATAACCGAGCGAATTGGTTGTAACGTTGCGATGCTCACTTTCGGGAAGTCCCAGGTTTGATTTCCGTCGACCGCCCTCTCTGACCTTGGGTTTTTTCGTGGTTTTCCCTCTTCGGAATGCTAGGGTAGTATCTCCGTATCACGATTTCCCTTCCCTCATTTTGCATTTATTCTATTTCCTTCTCGTGTTTCAAGGTGTGCTTCCAGGTTTCGTTGAATGAGGCAGTGCCGGACAGATGGCATGGATGCTTGCTCCATGAAAAGAGTATTCTCCGTGGACACCAGAGGGTTGCCTGGTTGTACCATTCGTCCATCGCCCTCTGTGGGCGGCTGCAATAATGTGTCAGGTCTGAGCCATGCAATGTTAAGGACTTCTGCAAAGTCTGTGGCTGTGGTTCCCACACTTCATCCCTTCCTATCCATCTAATTTCGTTAATGCTGATAAGTAAAAATAGTTTTGGTGGGCAGTAGATTAGAAGACTTATTACACTATGAAGTCCCTTCCTTTTGAACCGGGCTCATGGATCAGGCGGTTTCGTCTATGACCCGCATTCGAGAGGTCCCGGGATCGATCCCCGGCGACCGCTCGTTCTGGCCCATGGGATTTTCTTGGTTTCCCGGGTAGCCAGGCGAATGCTGGGGTGGTTCATCTTCTACCACGACTCTCCTTTCTCTCATTCCCTATTCCCATCATCTTCCTTGTCTTGTGCACCAGGCGACGGTGTTCGGCGGGTTGCGGCTGGGCGGTGGCTTGTGCTCTGTGAAGATTTATTCCATGGCGTCGCTGCGGTACCACTCAGATGTCTCCTCAGCGGAAGGCTGCGCTCCGGAGGATCCTTGAGGTTGGTGGCTTGTGGGCAGGGACCTCGCGGCGTCGGATGCGTTATATCTGGGAACGTTAGAGACTCTGTCCATGCTTGCGTCCGTCGGCAATGCTGATCTGGTCGCCGTTCAGGCCTCTCCCCTCATCCTTCCCTCTCAGGGGTCACGTTGGAATCAAAAAGGGTGGGTTGGGTGCCATGTGGTTTCCTGTTAATTTTCTGTGTAGCAGATATTATTTATCTGTGCTTATTGAAAGGGATGAGCTGTGAAGCAGTGAGAAATTAAAGAGGATGTATCACCGAAAGAAATCGCGAAGTAGAGTATGTTCAAGACATTTTGTCCTTCACATGCAGCAGTAAACAAAATTCCACTCGCAAAATTTAAGCGATGGGGAGCCGATGCCAAGAATACTCGTTGTTGGAGATTTCTTTGCCAGTTGAATACCTAAAAATGTAATAGTATTTCAGGAGCAACTCACACATGTCTTCAAAAGCAACAGGTATACATTCAGCGGCTGAGTATAAGTTGGTAAATGCGTATGTATAACTGAAGTTGATGATGACAGGTCAAGTGTTGCCATATGTTTATGTCCATCACAAAGTCAAAAGATTTATAAAAAATACTACATATTTCTAAGTTTATGCGCAGTATTACCATAGATATAAAAATGAAGTATTATGAAAAGCCCGTTCTGCTCACTGAATCTAAATGCGTTATTTAGAACTAAACAAATAACCGTTTGTAGTTGTAATCTCTCGTAATATAACACAAAACTGTATAAACATACACGCCTGACATACCTGCATTACGATCAAAGCGATGGCCTCAATTGTGAACACATCTCTACTTTATCCACTTTTCTATACTCAATATAGAAAATACAGTTCTTGTGCTGCATTTTTGTTTGTTAAAAAGTCACACTCTACCCTTGACTTTGGTGGGATTATCCACAGCTGCCTTACTAGAAATTTTAAATGACAATTTCTTGCCCGGTAGAGCACCTGACTGCTGTCCAAGGTGTCCTGGGCTCGATTCCAGGCTGAAGGTTGGGCATTTTTCTCTAGCCAAAATTATTCCCTACCCTTTGCAAGTCTGAAAGTATGAATGAGAGTATGACTGTGTGTGTGTTTGTGTGTGTGTGTGTGATCTAATGTATAAAACCTAAGGAAAAACCAGAAATCCAAAAATCCAATGACAACTGTATACGAGTGGGCGCCGGGGTAGTGTAGTGGTTTGGTTTCCGGTTCTTGTACTGATGGTCCGGGATTGGAGTGGCGATTTTAAGTCGGCTCTATCCTTGCATTCATCTCTGATTTGCTGATTTAAAGTATCCCCGAGGAGCAGTGTAGTTCGGAGTCCACAGTAAAAGCTGTAGGTCCTCTCATTCCAACGTCATCCTCATCAACACCCTACCATCGGAGGGTAACGGACTCGTGCCTCCACCTCCAGTCATCGCTTGGTGGGCTAGCCTCTAGATCCCGAGGTCGTGGGCTCAAACCTGGCATGTTTTCGGGAGCATGATTTCCTTCGAAAGGGAAGTAAAACCGGTGGTCCCGTGTCGTAAATTTACGGCACGTAAAAGAACCTCAAGCCTGATAAAGAGGCTATCCAAAATTTCCGGTCCTTCACGCTTAATAAAGCATGGGACGCCCAGCACCATTGTAGTTAAAGGGCGCCTATAAATAAAACTCAATTTTTATCGCTTGGTGGGAATGAGGTAACCACCGAAGGTCATAGACCATATGAGGAACGTTAAAGACAAACGACTGTATGGCAATAGCTTCCAAAATAAAATACCGCCGATATTACTATTGTAGTCAAAGCCGGGGTATAAATGGAGCAACAGAATATAAAAAAAATATCTGATGTGTTTACGCTCACATGACTTTCTCTACTCTTCTACAAACTACTTTTACAAACGCTTATTCTCCATATGCTTCATGTTAATCGAGATGTTAATCTTATTGCTAATTTGCTTGTAGGTGCAAGGGGAATATGGTAGCGATAGTCAAATCTTTTAAGAGCTGGTTGCTATGCGGCGCATTCCATTCTCTTTGCATGTCCAGGACATAAAAGAAAATGAATAACGAATTCCCATTTGAGAAAAAGTATTGGAAAATTTAAGGAAATAACAAGCAGTATCTCGAAAATGGTTCACTCAATAAAAAAAATGTATATGACATAAATTGTGTATTTTAACACGATTTACATCTTTGTGTAGTAAAATTTTGTCTATCTCTTATGGTTTACCAGGTAAGCAAAAGTCGTTCACAATGAAGAATACTTTTGTAGACTTTCCCAGAAAATTCAAGATATGCATTTTATTTTTCATAAAAGTATCTTAAATATGTGATATTTTAATAAAAACCGTTAGAGCCATTTCTGACAAAATTAAAGTTTTCGAAAAATGTTCCATGTAAAGCGTAATCTTGGGTGGGGGATTTTCTTAGTGTCGCATCTCTGGAAGATACTGAACCTAAATACCAAGTTTGGTGTTTATCCGACTGTTCATTTCTGAGTTATGCTGTTCACAGACACACACACGGATATGTTCCCAAAATTCTTTTTTTGATTCAGGGGGCCTCAAAACATATATTTCCGGTGAAATCTTGGTATCGAATTTTTGGGTGGAATACAATACTTCCCCTACTTAGTATACATAGTAGAGAAAGTAATAAAATGTCTTGCTAGAGTGTGTCATATACGCATCGTACTGAAAAATCTGATGTTTTATATTCACATGACTTTCTTTACCCACTTTTCTACAAACTACTCATGTACACATTTTTACTTTCTCTACTACGTATAGTAAGTAGGGGAAGTATTGTATTCCACCCAAAATTTCGATACCGAGATTTCACCGGAAATACATGTTTTGAGACCCCCTGAATCCAAAAAAAGCATTTTTGGAAACATGTCCGTGTGTGTCTGTGTGTTTGTCTGTGTGTGTGTGTCTGTGTGTCTGTGAACAGCATAACTCAAAAACGAACAGTCGGATAAACACTAAACTTGGTATTTAGGTTCAGTATCTTCCAGAAATGCGACACGAAGGTTTTCAAGAAAATCCCCCTACCCCAGACTACCCTTTACATGGAACATTTTTCGAAAATTTTAATTTTCTCAAAAATGGCTCTAACGATTTTGATGAAAATATCATATATTTACGATAATGTCATGGGAAATGAAATGTATATCTCGAATTTTCTGGGAATGTCTCCAAAAGTATTCTTCATTGTGAACGAATTTTGCATAACTGGTAAACCATAAGAGATAGACAAAATTTTACTACACAAAAAATGAAGATCGCGTTAAAATACACAATTTATGTCATATACATTTCTTTTGTTGAGTGAACCGTTTTCGAGATATTGCTTGTTATTCCCTTAAATTTTCCAATACTTATACTTTTTCTCAAATTCGTTATTCATTTTTTTATGTCCTGGACATGCAAAGAGAATGGAATGCGCCACATAGCAGCCAGCGTTAAAATATTTGACTATCGCTTAAAACCTATCATATTTCCCTTGCATCTACAAGAAAATTAGCAATAAGATTGACAGCTCGATATCTCGATTAACATGAGGCATATGGAGAATAAGCGTTTGTAAAAATAGATTGTACAAGAGTAGGGAAAGTCATGTGAGTGTAACACATCAGATTTTTTTCTTTCACCTACTTTTGTTAATCGAAAAAAGGTTTGTAGAAGTGACCTCATTATTCATATTCGCTGTGGTACAAAAGTTATACAGCAGGCTTAAGCATAAATACAATTTTTAGAAAGCAGGTCGCTATGTGATGGATTTGAAATTCCACTCTTTGCATGACCACAGCGGAAATAATCTAACCAGTTATATTCTCTGAGCTTCTCTACTCACTCTTCCACAAACTGTTCTTTAAAAAGCACATTCTTTTACCTAGTTTTAATCATTTGGACAAATGTTTGAGCAACTGATTCTATAACATATATCCTTGCTGGTACAATACGGCTGAGGCGACTGTCAAATATTACGGATCATAATGTATTGACTTCAGAACTCTATGCTGTTTGCATGACACAAGAAAAAACGAAGGGCCACTTACCATTCGAAAAAATTTTGAATATTCTAACCAATAATAAAAATATCTGAAACATCCACAAACATTTTTATTTTTCACGGATTGTGTGCTTTAACGAGATCTACATTTTGCGTAGTACGATTTTATCTGTCTCTTGCGGTTTACCAGTTATATCAAATTCATTTAGAATGAAGAGGACTTGACAGTCCATTCACAGAAAATTCAAGATATACATTTTAAATGTCTTGAACATATATTTTAATTAAATTCTTTAGAGCCATGCTTGGAAGATGCTGAACCTAAATATCAAGTTTGGTACTCATCAAAGTTTTCATTTTTGAGTAATACTATTTACAGAGACACGTGCACTCACATGCACACGCACGCGCACGCATACACACTTTTATTGGATTAAGGGACCTCAAAACATATATTTCCGGTGAAATGTCGATACTGAATATTTGGTTGGGATGCAGTACCTACCTTCTCTACCTACTAGATAGGTGGTATGGGTACATAGGCTGTTGTAAGGTACATCTAATAGCTAATTATCAAGACAGAGCGCAGTTTTATTCCTAAAGAGCAGCAAAATGACGGACAGCAAACTGATACTATACAGGTGCTAATTGCCATCAGCATGAGAACAAACTTAGCGGTAGATCCGGCAACTGTCGCCCATTCCCAAAAAGTTGCACAGTCGGTCTAGTCTAACTCTAGGTTCAGTGTGTTTCAGCCGGTTCTTTGGATAGTAACATTAACTTTGTAAATTAATTAATACCATACATTTTTACAATAAGAAACCTCATGTGTTACACTCACATGACTTTCCCTACTCTCGTACAAACTATTTTTACAAACGCTTATTCACCATGTACTTCATGTTAATCGAGATAAACATTTGCAGACTCTATATTATTGGTAATTTTCTTGTAGGTGCAAGGGGAATATGGTAGGCTTTAAGCGATAGTCAAATCTTTTAAGGGCTGGTTGCTAAGTGGAGCATTGCATTGTCTTTGGTATTGGAAAATTTAAGGGAATAACAAGCAATATCTCGAAAATTGTTTAGTCAACAAAAAAATGTATATGACATAAATTGTGTATTTTAACGCGATCTATATTTTTTGTGTAGTAAAATTTTGTCTATCTCTTATGGCTTACCAGTTATGCAAACGTCGTTCACAATAAAGAATAGTTTTGGAGACCTTCCCAGAAAATTCAAGATATACATTTTATTTGCCATAGAAATGTCTGAAACATATGATGCTTTAATCAAAATCGTTAGAGCCGTTTTTGAGAAAATAAAAGTTTTCGAAAAATGTTCCTTGTAAACAGTAATCTGGATGGGGGGATTTTCTTGAAATCTTTGTGTTGCATCTCTGGAAGATACTGAACCTAAATACCAAGTTTGGTGTTTATCCGACTGTTCGTTTCTGAGTTATGCTGTTCACAGACACACACACACGAACATGTTTCCAAAAATAGGTTTTTTGGATTCAGGAGGCCTCAAAAGATGTATTTCCGGTGAACTCTCGTATCGAATTTTTGAGTGGAATGCAATACTTGCACTACTTACTATACGTAGTAGAGAAAGTAAAAAAGAGCATTCGCTAATGTCTTCTGAACAACACGTGGCTACTCTGCGCTATTTGCTTGAACACAGAGAATAAGAATATGCATCTCCCAAATTTATTATTTTAAGGATTCCAGCTCAGGAACTTGATACACGCTTAGACAGCCATAGCTTTTAGGTACATTTGAAGGGGTTAAATGCTTCAAGTACAGATATACTGGACGTTTTCGGAATCAGAACAGAAATAAACTTCACCAAGGACAGAGCGAATCTTATTAATTGTACCAGAATCACGGAGTCGTCTTTTATCCATAGGTATACTGATTTCCTTTAAGTCTCTTATTTATTTTGAGTACTTACTTTATTCTATTAGTTTTGCAAATGTTTCTTTTTTCAAGTGTTTCATTCTTTCGGCCTTCAATTCTGAATGCTATGCGAGTGGCAGGGTACGTGCGCAAACAGTTTAGATGAAAGCTGGCTGGTCGGTCTGTCTACGACTGTATCGCTCTCCCTCTCCCTCCCTCTTTTTGCGAGTGCTGACAGTCATTCAGCAACGCACATACCTTTTGGACTTTAGGCTTCCACCTGCTGTATGGAATTGCGACAAGGCGTTTTATCTTGTTGTTGTTGTTGTTGTTGTTGTTGTTGTTTTGAAGCTTCCTGCTTTCTAGGCCACGCAGCAGTAGAATTCCATTTTGTCCGCTGGTTAATTGCCATTGGATTTTAACGACTCTGTAAAAATGTCTCAGGCATAAATTTAACATCAAGTATTTTTTTTTTTTAGATTGCTCGATGCTGATTTATTGCTAGAATTTAAGCTGTCATTAATGGTGAATATTTGAATTATGAGGTTTAGTACATGGTTTATTGAATGTAAGGACAACAGTGACTAGACCAGGTATATCAAGGTCATGGCCGGGAATATAACGTATTACGTACGACCAGGAGTGGAAGGGACTTCTTAGTACCCGACCTAAGGAGATCCTTTGTGCCTAAGCCCCTAACGGGGTAGCTCCAGGAGGGAGGGGTGAAGCGAGAGGAGGCAGAGGGCGGCCGGAGCAGGAAGCACGTCAGAACAGAGAGCAGGGCCCTGCATTTTCCAGATTGGAACTTCCCGGAAGAGGCTAGAACAACCCTCTCCCATCCGCCCTGTAGGCTTTGCTTATCTCACTGGGGGCCCCGGGACTCGGAGACCGCCTCCATTCCGAGGGACGAAGTTTTACTGACAGCATGCTTTTTCCCTGCCTTGCAACGCAGAGACTCACTCTGACACTTGCAACCCTTAAACAACCAAGCAGATGAAAGGTGAAGTGAAATGAGAAAGGAGGTAAAATGGAGGGACAGGAAATTCGGAGGATGTAATTAACCTTCCCAGCATTCGCCTAGTGCCCCAGGGAAACCCCTAAAAACCCATGGTTCTAGGAAGATCGGCCGCGGGAATAGAATCTACGACTTTCTGAATGAGAGTCACACGCGCTACCACTGCGCTACCTCGCTCAGTGACGCCACGTTTAAGCCGTAGCAACTCTTCTAGCATGCAACAAAATCACTAAACTAACGAGCAGCTTCTATATAATATAATTCTATAGATAATAGTAAGAATTGGATCAATCTAGCCTCACTTACAAAATGACACCACAATAGCATTATAAATAAACAACAACATACTAAGGCTTTTATTAGGCATTTTAGTTTGAACACTGAAAACCATATTTATCTCTAGAGTAGAATAGATCTATAACTTAGCAAAGTTATACTTTCTCTATGTAATTCAAAAACATCAAATAAGTTTCAATAACTCATATCACACCAATTGAATGTTATTGTATAATATTCCTCTGAGTTAATGATTAAATGCTTTTCAAACAACATTGTAGCAGTAAGAAACCATAATTAAAATTTTGCTAAAAGTCTTTGAAAGCTGTAAACATCAGATTAATTTTATTTTACTTGAATTTGACAAAATTTGACATTTCACACAACCATCAGTTTCATCAAATTGTCCCTTACCGTGTAGGACAGCGATGTAATTGAACACTGTATTTATTGTGTATTAATTCAACAAAGGCCACTACAGAGCTATTTCAGTTTTAAACCTAGCGAGATGGCAGACCTCGCTTGACGGTAAAATCTTCTAGCTAAACGTTGGACTTTTGTTATAAATGTCAAACTCATAGCTATGGATTTAATAGGTAGCTATTGAATAAATAAGTCTACTTTTTGAGGTTAACCATATGTAGTAGTATTTATTTATGGAGGCTCTTTAACTACTATGGTCCTTAGCTTCCCATTCTATATTGGGCGTGAAAGACCGGAAATGTTGCTCAGAGGCCTCTTTATTAGGCTTGAGGTTCTTTTACGTGCCGTAAATCTATGACATGCAGCAGTATGACCCTCCAATAAACGGACTGAGTGGCTTTTAGCATCACCCTACTGCTGCTATCAGCACGCAACCTTTAAACACCTGTATTTGAAAATATGCATTAAAAAGAGACAGTTGAGGACGGACCGGCGGGCTTACCCTGTCCTTTTACTCGGGGATGAATCTTCTTCCATTACGCTTCGATTGTTATGCCTATCATTTTTTACGTTCCTTCTCCTCTGTTATTTAAAATTCCATAATTTGCTTTGCGAATCTTCATCATCCCTTCTTTTTATTAATCTCGCCTTTGATTTTGATAGTTTATCATGATTTTTCAAACACCCGATATTTAATTACTGTCTTACATCTTTCCTTATTCGGTCCATTCTAGGTACTCCAGGACTGATCTTAGAAAATGCATATGTGATGGTTGTATTCTGCTTCTATCCTTTTTTTAATGTACATAACTCACTACTTTAAAGGCTTTCTATTACTGCCAAGGCTATATAAAATTTAGTTTTAGTGTCCCGTCTTCTTTCTTTCAATTAACAGCACAAATTAAGCCTGTTTACGTGTTTAACATTTTAGTTTTTGGATGTCATTTTATATCTTACAAGCGAGAGTCCTAAATTGCTATAGCTTAATTTAGTTAATGAAGGATTTAAAATGATATTGGTATGAAAGGGTAAAGAGGATTTTGTCTCTTCAGAACTTCGTTGTATAAACCAATGTATGTAATCTTGGTAACGTTGAAAATAGTAGTGAATCAAAAAGTTATAAAACGTTAATAACAGTGCGGGAAAGAGACAGCTAAGTGAAACTGAATTTGAGGAGAGTGGCGCATTACTGCTTCTTTTCTTTCGTTAATTGGCAAAATTAGATATTAATTATTCGATGGAAAAAATTAAACTGAGCTTTATATATGGGCACTCTTTAACTGTTGTGGTCCTTATGTCCCGTTCTATATTGGACGTGAAAGACCGGAAATTTTGCTCAGAGGCCTCTTTATCAGGCTTGAGGTTCCTTTACGTGCCATAAATCTAAGACACGGGACCACCAGCTTTACTTCCCTTCCCAAAGGACGCCATGCTAAGGATTTTTACGCCCGAAAAAATCCATCGCCCTCCTCCAGGTTTGAACCCGCAACCTCGGGAACTAGAGACTAGCATGGTAACCATTAACCACGGAGGACGACATTTATGTGATGGTGTGTACTATAATCATGCCGATGTGAACAAGCACAATCAGAGTTGAAAATACAAGGAAATTAGCGTATCTCCCCTGTGTACCAGTGGTACCTATACCACTGTTGCATTGGGGACTTCAGATGTTGAGATGGCAGGAAGAGATCCTCATCGCGTAGAGTATTTATGACAATGATGAAGCCGTAATATTCCGTTGCCCCCTCTCTGTTCATTTCTCCATGTGTCACTTTGCTCTTTTTCCTGTCTACCTCATATCCTATATATTAATGTTAAGAAAAGTTATTTTTGTTCTTAATTATCTGCCATCATAAACATGACTCGGCTTGAGGTGCCAAGAGATGTTTTATAACTTACGACAGAAATGATGATGATTTCTTTTATTTTCGCTCCCTTAGAGACGGTTTCAGTTAGTAAAGATATTTTAAAACGTCTTAGGGTATTTTCGTATTATGCCCCCAGTGAACTTCAGAGCACTTTCCAACCTGCTTTCCTAATGATTACAATCATACAGGATAGTGTAGTTAACTAGTGCATTTTCCTTGTGCAGAGCACCATTAAAGACTTTTAAGGTAACATAATTAAGTCACCAAATTCATGGAAATATGAACTAAATATCCATGGAGGATGAAGATAAAAACTTCGAATATTAATTTTTAGTATAACTTTAGTATCACTTAGAGAGTGGGCCATAGGAGCTTAGCACCGCACTTGTGACTTACTGACCCTTGGGTGGATGGGACCGAAATCGCGGGTTCAAGCCCATTGGAGGGCGATAGATTCTTTCGGGTGTAAAAATCCTTAGCATTTTTCCTTCGGAAGGGAGGTAAAGCCGGTTGTCCCGTGTTGTAGATTTACGGCACATAGAAGATGGATTTATAAACATTTTTATTGAATAATTTAATTAAAAAAAGTAAATTTCTTAACCTCAAGCCTAATAAACAAGCCTCTGAGCAACTTTTCCGGTCTTTCACGCCCAATATAGAATGGGACGCAACAACCATAGCAGTTAAAGAGTCCCCATAAACAAAACTCCGTTTTTGGAAGGATGGGATGAAGGGGAGACTCGAAGGACGACCAGATCTGGACGACGATGCGCACTAGAAAACACGGGGTCCCTAACGATTCCAGAATTGCACCAATGCTGACGTCAGCGCGAGTCTGCCTGTGACATCTTAACTCGGGTTCCCGGGAACGATCCCCCCCCCTGCCGGCCATCCAAGCGCCAGGGAGAAATATTTACACGGCGCATATTTCACCGTCCCACAATCGCCTGCTCCTAAAACGCTGAAACATATGAAGATGAAACAGATGAAAGGAAATGATGGGACAGGAAATTGTGGCGGAGAAGTAAGGGCTTGCACGCGAGTACCACGTGCTATCTCACCTGGATGCTATCTCGGATCCCTTGAAGTTTCCTTGAAGTTCTCTTCCGGGCTGCTTGTCGTAGAGCTGAGGAGAAATTCATATTCTAACTAGCTACTTGATACTTCTTAGGAATATGTAGGTGAAGGTAAATAACAAACCGACCTTCCCTTAAATTTCTCGCGGTTTCGTTCGTGTTATCTTATTTGCTGAGCGCCTGTTATTATTTTACTATTTTTGAATTTTGAGTTCTTTGTCCTCCGGCTAGCTATTATTACTCAGTCGAGCAAATCTCTTGAACAGGATGTGTAAACGGAAAGGAGTTGTTACTAAAAATAGCACTGATAAAAGAATTTGTTTTTACACCTTTATTGCCGTCGCACTTCATTAATTTCACATATTTACTCTTTGCACGCCCGACTGAAACTGTTATATTTTCGAATGTAACTATAATCATTTATTTGCCGCACATTATTAATTCGAGTATTTCACATTTTTGTAACTAACTTTACGACGCGAGAGATTCTGTAGAATTACGTATCGTGTACTTCCTGAATGATTCTGTTGAACTGCGCGACGTGTAACCCGTGAATGATTCTGTTGAACTGTGCGACGTGTAACCTGTGGATGATTCTGTTGAACTGCGCGACGTGTGATACGTGAATAATTCTGTTGAACTGCGCGACGTGTAACGCGTGAATGATTCTCTTAAACTGTGCGATACTTGTCTCTGGCTTTAGAATTTATACTCCCTCACCCCGATATGCCTAAAGATTATAATCGAGCTGCTATTGGTTAATAAAGCGCGCCAACATTAGCGTCTATTTTGTCAGCCAATCAAAATTACGAACACATATGCTCTAGGGAAGATATTCCCTCCATTTCTAAAGAAAAGCGCGCTACTCTGACGTCATTTGTTTGTCTCTTCTAATTAATAAACAACTCACCCCCTCGCTACATTGTTGCCCGCTCCTATTGTGAGTTTCAGTGAGGCCGTGTAAACTTATTTCCTAACAATGCTTATAAGTAACAAACATCTCAAATCATTGTCATACAATAATGCTAATTTACACTACAATCACTCTGACATTTACAGTGTTGTGATATAAAATACTGTCTCAATTTATTCTAATATAATGCCCATTGAAACGGCTAGCAACTTCCCCCTACTTAACACTGAAAATAATATAAAAGATATATACAAACATTGAATCTTCCCGCTACTGTGAATTAATAGGTGGACCTATCTAACTGTGTCACAAGATATTTCCCCCACATACTCGCACAAAATGTTCCGCCTGAGTTCACATGTATTACATCGCTGACAATCACCAATACTGCTAGAGTGAGGGAGAGTGTCAAACTTGGTGCCTCCTTCCCCTTTTGTATTCCCCTGCTATGATGTTAGAATTCGCGCCTTTATATGTAACAACTATTCTCATTGCTTATCTACTTAGCGTGTTATGAAAATCAAATGCTCCAATTTTTAGAACTCAAACTTCCCTTGACTTCTCTGGTAAAATCCACTATATTCGTCTCACTTTACAACTCTGTTATTCCAACTCCCTTGGCTTGGAATTAGACCACAACCTCTGTCTCACTCTAATCTCTCTCTATTTTTGTGACTGCCTAAGTCCTGTGTGCATTAGCGTGTATGTGCCGGTGGACTTCACCCCTGTTGGTAGCACGCCTGGTTGCTAATTAAAATGTTCCTCACAGGCTTGTTTTCTCGTTAATTACGTTCTGTGGTACAGAATTATTTTACAGTACGGTACTTCTCAATATTATTTTACATTATTGGTTATTACTGTTATTTTCAATGCTCCATTCTATAGGTATATATCCCCTTACAAAATTCATGGTAGAAGAGAAACCACTCCCGCATTCACCTACCGACCTGGGAAAACTACGAATAAAACCCAATGTCAGAGTGAAAGGGCCGACGGGAATCGAACTGGGGATCTCTCGAATGCGAGCCTCACATGTTACCGCAGCGCCATCTTGCTCAATGTTATAATGTATTACTGTAATGCAGGCAGAATATCCCTGTAAGCTTCAAATCTCTGAAACCTTATCATTTTTACATTGATAATGCTGTATAGAAAGCGCCACATTTACGCATAATGTTGTAACCATACCCCACCCTCTGAGTGTCTCAAGAAATATACTCAACGAAGCTCTGAAGTTGATAGAATGTAGTAGGCCTAAATCATAGAGGAGGTTTATGGTGAATGTACATGAAGATAAAGTTAACTTTGATTTTCTCCAGTTTATTCATTCATTATCTGTTTACCCTCCTCTTATGTAGGACTTACACCCCCCAGGACTTACAGGCGAGTGCCTGGGGTCAGAGGCCCGTCGAGGGGCAGACACTCATGGATCAGACAGAACTTCCAGGATGGGTGATCAGCCCGATTCCTGGTATGGGATGAAGGAAGTAGATGAAACGAAATGTTGGTGAAATGGATGAAAGGAAAGGTGATGATGGAGCAGTCGGTGGAATGAATGACGGGGGAAACCGGAGAACCCGGAGAAAACCCGCCCAGACGCCGCTTCGTCCACCACAAATCCCACATGCAGGTCCCTGGGATTGAACCCGGGCCGCCTCGGTGGGAGGCGAGCGATCTAACCACTCGGCCACGGCGCCGCCTTCTCCAGTTTAGATTTTGCTAAATATTAGCTTCATCTTCTCAACAATATTCTACCACTTACTAAAACATTCAAAATATATTGAATAAATAAATTTTCATATAGTTAAAGCGAATTTATATTTCTGGAAAAAAAATACACTTTAATGGTTGCACGGTGAGAGTTTTCCTAACATAGACTTTCAAACTACATTGTTACAACCTGGAGGAAGTTACAGCTATACTGTCTGACTGTTTGAGTGTTAGATTTTATCTACTAAAAAAATATTTCTAACACTGCGAGGATTTCCTGCAAAGGACTTTGTGTCTAACCGATAGAGCTGGTATTAGTACTTTACTCTAAGGGTAGACCATTCTTCAATAGTAGAGTTCCTATGCATTAGACACCCTCACATTCAGACCCCTCAAAAAGAATCAATTAAGTAGAAAATGGGCGAATCTATTTCTACATGGAAAAAGTTTTCGTAGTATAAGCAAGGATTCGTAAAAGAACAGTTCATCATGATTACAGAGAATTGCTTATATTTCGAACATGACTGTTGAAGGAAAGAAACGAATCTTTCGAATCTTTAGGATTAAATTTAGAATAAAGTTATTTTAAAAACCCAAACTGCAAAACTTAGGGTATTTGAAACTACGCTCTAAAAGAAAACGAAAAACAGATAGTGGTATAGGAACCTTCCATAATTACCACAATGTGTGAAATATTATTTTAAGGCACAAAGAATCAAGCTATTTGAATACGGTTTTTTTTAGATAACTTGTGACATTTGTCTTCCTAAAGATAATTTTCTTATTCATTTCCATATATATATATATATATATATATATATATATATATGATGTAACGTATGGGTCAAGTTAAGTTAAATTATTTTCCTAAAAATTACTTTTCTTTAGAATTTGGTTCATGTAAAGCTTATTTCTTGCATGGTTACTTCACATGGTGCAACACAGGATGCATGAGCTGGACATTCAGTGCCAGTCATATCCTTGTGATATTATGTGGGTGATGCCAACTCATAGAGTAGAGGTTAGCTCTCCATATATGGCCATGTCCTGTGTGGAGGCGTCTATCTATGATATAAAACCCCTTTCTTAAGTCTATGGGCATGGTCTTGATAGGAACAACCCAGGTGCAGCCGGAGGCGCTGCCCAGATCAACATTTACCCTTTGGGTATGGCAACCAGCGTAACATCTGCTCAATGGCACTAGGTAACTAGAAACTGTTCTGTCTTAAATACTTAATCCTAAAAATGGCTTGCTTGCTCACTGTCTGTGTGTCTACTCGTTTATTATATTAAATCTGTTATCCTTTTTGTTAATTGTGTCTTGCTATTCGGAGTTGTTCACCAACCCTTAATCCTGCTACGCTCCCAAATGCACGCCCTCAACCCCCTTCAAATCTAAGGCGTGACAATATATATATCTTGAATATCTATCTGACATGAAACTGTAGTAAAACTATGCCTGATGATCAGACCCAAAAGAGCTTCTATAAAAGTCTGGTAGTTTTTCTTATATGAATTAACCATAAACCATCATGGTGTCATTTCAACGAGAGGCGAGAAATGAGGCAGGTAAATATTTCTGCCATAACACAAATACTTCAAAATTGCAACATCTGTTGGTGATGCCACTGAAAGAGAGAAACTGTTTGACAAGTTCTTATGCCGAAGCCCTGCGGAACTTAGGTCAACAGAGAATAACGCCTTTTGATCGCTGAATGCCTCCGAAGAGCAGGTTGCATCTTATATAAAAGGTACATAGAGTTTAGCATTGATGTAATACCTTTCAAAAAAGGCTAAATAGCGCAAGAGCACTATAGAAGGCAAACTGAAGAACAGAACACCCAAAAGCAAGCAATTTATTTACCAACCGCCCCATATTACAAACCGAAAACCGCTTAGAAGACATTGCATCCCTCGGCTTTATAATTGGAGCTGGTGGCATAGTACCATCCTTTGTTGCTAAATTTTGGAAAACAATTGAACTTATAATCAGGGACATAATAGATAGCCAGTATAGAACTGGTCGACAATAGCTTCACGATTGTATGTGATTCCCAGTGTCTCTCCATCTCTGTGTGTTTTATATTCGACGGACATCTAGGTGGTGTCATGTATGCTGCATATTTGGTGATTCGGTGGAAAAAAGAATTTTCATCACGCCTTAGCTAGTATATGCGTTTGTTGCTAAACTCCCAAATAATTTTTATAACAGTACTGGTTGTTTAGCCAGTTGATGATAAATGTTTTTATTAAATACATTAAAATAGATAGTCTATATTTTATTATCTGAAGCATTATTGCAAGTACATCTGAGTGTACGGAAACTTGCCGATGTTTCTTGTTTCCTATTGTAATTATCTTTAATTAATGCAGAACATCCTTATCATTCGTTCTACATCAACCCTGTGTGAACCAATCTCTTACTGGTTTGAATTCAAGTCCGATATACACGCATAGCCTACGCACGAAGGTAAGTTCTAGGTGAGTGGCGAAAGGGGAGGAGTATGGAGTTCGTATTGTATTGGTTTGATGTTAAAAGTCTGGCACTCAAACATTGACCTATGAATACAAGTTGGTTTCAGACTCGGGAACGAAGGAAAGGGGGTAGTGAAGCAAACATTCGGTAGCGTGGGGTGGGCAAGAAGTGGCAGAAGCAATTTAGCATTTCTGTACGAACATAAACCACTACGCATTGTATACGCACTATTCCTTGCACTCGAATGTACCTCATTATTAACTTTCTTTTTGTTACCAATAAAAAGGCAGTTATTCTTTAACTTGGTGCACTATGACAATCTGGCATATGCAACAAGTTTGTGATTAATTTGTTTATTATATAAATCAATATAGAATCAAAGGAGGAAATTTATCAATCTACCTATTACTAGTGTCCATATAAATACTGAAAATAATATATAAATGCCGTTGAAAATGCAACCATTCAACCAGGTTCTATGAAAATATTGAAAGGATTGCTATCACCCATGCAATACTAACACGTGTAAGAATTATTCATAGAAGGTATGAAGAATATCTCAAGGAATCAAAACAAAACCAGAAAGAGAAGAAGAGGAAAAAAAGGAAAGTTCTCTTAGTGATAAATTTGACCAAAGAAAGATACTAAGATCTCGGTCAGATAAAGAAGAAAATGCCATAAAACATTCCGATGCTTGAAAAGAAAAAGGTTAATTATTTTGTAAGTTTATATACATTTAGTGTAGCTAAGACACAATTGAAGCAATTGTGTTTGTATTGTTCTTAATTTTTAATGTTAATATATAGTGTTTTGTCAAATACAACACAGCATTGGACGGCTACGGGAAAAATCAATGAAACAAAATTGCATAGTTTGAATTATTTCCTTTAAACCTAAAAATCTTCTGATTTCAATACATTTAGTGATATTTCGAGGAAAAAAAAATTACCGTACTATATCAGAAAATCTCGATTGTGAAGGAGAATTTCTCAATATAGTCATGGAAAGTCAGGGAAGCCAATATATGAAAAACAATGTGAAGCATGTAGAGACACGTTTATTATGTCAAAGAGTTATTGCAAGCGCATCAATAAGCAAATCTTGTTTTTGACTTGCTCTTCTAAACCACGCTAATAACGCAAATTCCAGCAGATAAAGTGAGGAATGTCAGTTAACACTGTACTTATCGAGCGGGATGGTATAGGCGGTTGCGGTCCGCATTCGTTAGGTCGTGGGATCGAATCCAACGGCCTACCTTCCTGATCCGTGGGTGTTTTCGGGGGCTTCCCAGGGATGCTAGGCGAATGCTGGGAAGGTTCGTTACCTTTCTCGAATTTCTGTCCCTCCATTTCACCTACATTCTCATTTCACTTCACCTTTCATCTGCTTAGTCTGTTTTATGGTTGAAAATGTCTCGGCGTTACATGGTAGGGGAAAAGGATACTCTCTGTAACCCTTTGTCACCCAGAGTGGAGTCGGTCTCCAAGTCCCAGGCCCCCAGTGGGATGTGCAAGCCTGTAGGTGAGAACGGAGCAGGTTGCACCAGTGTCATCCGGGGAGTTTCAATCTGTAGAGGAGAAGGACCCTGTCATCTGTTCTGTATGCCTCCTGGCCCGGTCGCCTCTGTCCCCTCTCACCTCATCCCTCCTCCCGAGGACACCCCATCAGGGCTTCAGGCAAAAAAATATCTTGGAGATCGAGGTGTCTCTCTCCACAGCTAGTCCTAGTCCTAACACCGTCCTATACCTAGTTGAAAGGGCAATGAGGAAAGTCAGCTGGAGTTAACCTTCTGCGGCGGATTCACTTTATAAAGTCTTATGATCACGTTTGTATAAACAGGCTACAGTTCACCACTTCCTCTAACCCCATCCCATTGGTGAAGGCTGCTGTAATGGAGCTACGTGTGGCGTCTTATCTATGAAATTATCTATCACTGTCAATAGATAATACATTGTTAATAAGGCTCTAGCAATCGGCAATTTCAAAATCAGTGGTGAAGATAGGAACAAACCTTGAGTCATTTTGCCATAAAGCAGGACTTTTGAAGAAGAAACAAGATGGTAATTGAAGTAGCGATTCCGTCTGACATGACTTTTTGAAATATTCTTCAATAAATCCAATTCGTACTACATTTGCATTTCTTTTTAAACCCGTATGTCGCTTGAGAGCTCAAGAAAACACCTTATCTACGATTAAAAAACTCAACCTTTGTTGAATAACTGAGAGGGAAGAGGTCCTTCAGTATTTTCCCAGCACTTGTTGGTGAATGGACATGCCATGCTATTTTGGAATGGCACATAAATGTCATCTGCTTGAAAAAGTTAGAGTTTGTCCCATCATATTCAGGATCTCCCCCGGAACGTTTATATTTCGTCTCTAGTTGTTTCTTTTTCCGCACCTAGCTGCCATCTCCCATTTATTTTCACGCTCATATTGCTTCGCTAAGCCCCATTCCTCCCCGCTATCCTTCTGGCTTAAGACCCGTCCGCCATTTTTCACTCTCGCGTTTTCACTTTTATACAACGCCATCTTTCAACTAAACCTGTCTCCTTCCTACTTTCCGCCCTCTTCTGCGTGTAAATCCCCTGCTTCCTAACCGAGTACACCGGGCAGAAAAAAAGGTGACAGTCATTTTCTGCCGTATTAATCATTCTAATTGCATGGCATCTTCATACCCAGTTTCTGCGACGCGTTATATTTGTACAACCTTCACCAAGCAGCACCAGAACGGCTTTTTAACAAGACTGGCAGAAAAATGGTTCCCCCGAACGTGCAGAAAAACATAGATAATATGGCAAGTGAGGTGTCATACTGAGTAAGGGAAGCGGAAAGGTTGAGTAGATGCGGAAGAGAGAGCAGAAAATGGACCATAAAGCCTCTCAACCAACCCGGTCCATTTGTCTCGACACACAACTTTTCTTGGCATGGGGTACACGTTGTCGCCAACAACTAATTTGTTTGTGCTTCATAATTTTCTCCCCTTCTCCCGTCCCGGTCTCTCTCTCTCCTTCCCAGCTTGTTTCCAGAACAGCTTTGCCGAGTTATGACTGGCAATGATGCGTTCCTCACACACTTGCCGTCTAAATTTATACTCTGCTGAGACGTCATCCAGAATCCTTAGCTTGGGATATCCTCTTCTTTATTTCCAGACGATTTTAATAGAAATATTTCAAGGTAGTTCTCTGGAAAAATAGTAAGGCACTTTAATACTATCATACCAACAGTGATGGACGCCGCAGGTGCGCTGGAATCCAAATAAAATACTGCAGCTTGTCTACATTGCCTTATATAAAAGCAGTTCTAATATACCTATGAAAAGAGGTTACGCAAACATTCCTAGACATAAAATAAAATTTGCCTTCAATGTGCACCCATAGGTAAAAATTTTAATTCCTGCAGTTTTTACCCAAATATTTTCAAAATTTTATTACTTACTGCTCTCCTAGAATTATAAACGTGTTTTAAATTTCATGCAGATATCTTTGATTAGTCTTTTTTAAAAAGTTACGTGTACTAAAAATTGGGTTTTCCACACGATGCAGAAATAATAATTTTGAAAAATAAAAATACTACCACAGTATTTAAATACTAATACACTAAACTGGATATGGAAATTCTTTAACATTCTGATTCTTTTACAAAAATGTTTACATCTTTAAATATAATTTTTGTAACAATTTATGCGCAGTGATCGATTTGATCACGTCATATCTTGTGCAATAAAGTGTAGCAAAAACAATCGCCAATAAGTCTATCCTCTCTGAATTTATGCTGAAAATTTTAACAAAATTGGTTACAAAGTACATCGTGCGGATTTTTAATACGCAAAAGTGTAAGACAAATCAAAGTCGAGAAATGGAAATAAGTAAATACAGGCCTTTAGGCCGTGTGTTCTTGGGCACTTAAACGACCACGTGTTGAAGTTTTAAAGAGCTCAAAGACATAGTATGCAATTGAAGCTAAAGGTTAAAAGTATTTTTTGGACGTAATAGATAATTTTTATTCTGTTGAAAATGTTGACCAAATTTAATTTTTTTTTAAGTTTTCATTTTCACCCAGTTTATTATTGCTGTGTTTTACTGTATTATGTACCACTTATTACCGCAATTACAGATGACACAAACATCCATCCCCATGGCGGGACTCGAACCTGCAACCCAACTCCCGCGACCACGTCTACGATGGCCGGCAGTATACCTTTTTTTACTTTCTCTACCATGTATAGTAAGTAGGGGAAGTATTGTGTTCCACCCAAAAATTCGATACCGAGATTTCACCAGAAATACATGTTTTGAGACCCCCTGAATCCAAAAAAGGCATTTTTGGAAACATGTCCGTGTGTGTGTGTATGTGTCTGTGTACAGCATAACTCAGAAACGAACATCCGGATAAACACCAAACTTGGTATTTAGGTTCAGTATCTTCCAGAGATGCGACACGAAGGTTTCCAAGAAAATCCCCCCAACCAGATTACCCTTTACATGGAATATTTTTCGAAAATTTGAATTTTCTCAAAAAAGGCTCTAACGAGTTTGATTAAAATATCATATGTTTAAGATATTTTCATGACAAATGAAATGTATATCTCGAATTTTCTGGGAATGTCTCCAAAAGTATTCTTCATTGTGAGCGACTTTTGCATAACTGGTAAACCATAAGAGATAAACAAAATTTTTCTACACCAAAATGTAGATCACGTTAAAATACGCAACTTATGTCATATGTTTTTAGGTGAATTCGGGATATTGCTTGTTATTCCCTTAAATTTTCTAATACTTATACTTTTTTCAAATTCGTTATTCATTTTTTGAGTCCTGGTAATGCAAAGAGAATGGAATACTCCACATAGAAACCAGCTCTTAAAATATTTGACTATCGCTTAACGTCTAGCAATTCCCCTTGCATCTACTAGAAAATTAGTAATAAGATTAACATATCGATATCTCGATTAACATGAAGCATATGCAGAATAAGCGTTTGTAAAAATAGTCTGTACAAGAGTAGAGAAAGTCATGTGATTGTAACACATCAGAATTTCTTTTATTATTTTTTTGCGAAAATGCAGATCCAAAACTTCAAAAGGAATGGGTGAAACCTAAGCCTGTATGTTGGGTCTTTATTTTATTATTATTATTTTCTTGTGGGTACAAGGGATTTGAGCAATACAGTAGGCTTTTTTTTATTAATAATGGTGTTGGTTTGAAATTTCCAACACTTAAAATCTTTTAATAGCTAAATTAATATACTTATATTTTTTTAATTTTTTCACTTTTTACATCTTAAATATTACTTTCTTTAAGCGTTATATTTATTCTGCAAAAAGTGAAACTTGCAATTTTAGGGGCTATACAGTTTTTTTCTCAACTTTCAATCTATTTATTTTATGTTTATAACAGATGTAGAAGGGTATTTGTAGGTCATCTCCATCAGTTTGTAACATAGGCCACTTTCTTTTAATATTGGAATTTCGGTACAACAGCATTAATTAATGACCTCAAAACGTGGGATGAAGGGTTGCATTGAGCTGATGATTCCGGACTTTATCAGCTTCCACCGTTCCAGTCTCAAGAAACGAAACCATTCCATCCTCTTTGCTACCTTGTCGACTCCAGTGTAACGTTCCCGTAACTTAACACTTGTATCATAAATAACTATTAACACCGTAAACAAGCTGTTCTTTGTCGGCTTGCATAATAAATAATGAGTTCATTATGAGCACTTCTCAGACATAAGTGCTAGAGATATTTTCAGTATGGAATAGCTGAGATGGCTTTCCATTAGAGAGATATTCCTTGGAAGAAAGTGGTTCTGAGTTACAAAGTTAGCTGTGCTGCAAAGGAAATGTGACGCCGTCACATTTAATACCAAATTACTATTTCTCTCCAGAGCGTCTGGTTACTAAGAGAGAGAGGTGTCTGCCAAGAAACATTTGTAATGAAACATTAGTATTAGAAATTCGGCATGAAAACAAATGTCTTTGAGAAAGCAGCACAAAGAAGAGCTGTTCAAAAATTAGTTATGTTTTATTTGGCCGAGTCTAAGGCGCGTTCGGAGTTGAAAGAAAACCGAGCGCATCTAACACTTACAGTCCTGGTTTATTTTTAAAGGAAAAGAAAAGAAATGAAAAGTGGGTTTCCAAGTTTGACGATAGTGCTTGTGTCTCTAAAATCTTGAATCCTCACTACACTACCATTCATTTTATTTTTTCTTATTTATTAAGCCAGCGAGATTGCTCGGCGATAACGTGTGAGGCCCGCATTTGGGAGGTCTCGGGTTCGGTTCCCATTGGGTCAGCCATTCTCACCTTGGGTTTTTGCGTATTTTTCCCAAGTCGGTAGGCGAATGTTGGTGTGATTTATCTTCTACCACGAATTACCTGTCCATTTCCTTTTATCTGTTTCACCCTTCATATGTTTCAGAGATTTAGAACCAGGAGACGACGATTGGTACGTTGCGGTGGGACAGTGGAATTGGTGCTTTGTAAACATTTCTCCCTGACGCTTGGATTGCCGACTGTTGCCTCTTCCTGGAGGACTCGTTTCTGGCACTCCCGAGTGGAATACAATTTCTATTTTTCTATCTACTTCATTATAACCCAAATAAACCTTTGCAGAAACAGCTACATTACACATTTCGTTAAAGATACAAAGGGAATAGCAACAGTCAGATGTTGTAAGAACTGGACGCTATATGCTTCTTGAATATACTACAACTGTATTCAAGTCTCGCACCCGAATTGATGGCATGCAGGATCGCACCGGCGTCAGGATTGGTGCCATTGCTGCGTGGAGCGAGCACTGTGTACTCCTAATACTCGTGGTACTTCTGATAGTACTAGAAGTACGTCAGGCCGAACATCTGAGCCTCTCCGGAAGAGAGTTGTACGGATTGGGTTAGGCTCGTGGGCGGTGATTTCTGATACCCATTGGAGATTGGAAATGGCTTGGCGATGCCCAGGCCGGGTTGTGAGTCTCATAAATGTTCTCTGGCACCAACCTGGAGAACTGGTAAGCGGTGTGCTAGATTGCTGTCGGTCCTACCTAGGTTATCGGTAGTCCTCCCCTCTAGGTTTGCCGCGCGTAAGTGGCGTATCCACTCCATCCTTAAGAAAGCAGGGAGGCCTTATAGTCTTAAGGTATTGGCTCATGGGAAATCTATGGTGAGGAGCCACAAAGTTGGCGCCTTTCCCTGCAATTGAAGAGGAACTTCGGTTCTGGGTAGACGTTCGTCTTGAACTGTCATAGTAGCCACGTCCTTGCTTGCGTGTTTCGTCTTCCAGGTGTGTTAGCTCTTCGGGTCTCCCCTTTATCTCTTCCTCTCATGGGGTCACCTAAAACACAAGGGTCCATTAGAGGCCTACGTGCGGTGCTGAGCTTCAGTGGCCCCCTCCGTCTACTATCCGACTATTTAGTTTTATACTATTTACCATTTAGATAACTGAAGTAGGGGAAGTATTGCAATCCATCTAAACGTCGCCACGGAGATTGGAACGAAAATATGATTTGAGGTCCCCTAAATTGAAACAAAAACGCTTAAAGAAAAAGATCTTGTGTGGTGTGTGTGAACAGTATAACTAAAAATCTGATGTGTTACACTCACATGACTTTCTCTACTCTTGTACAAACTATTTTTACAAACGCTTATTCTGCACATGCTTCATGTTAATCGAGATATCGAGATGTCAATCTTATTGCTAATTTTCTTGTAGATGCAAGGGGAATATGGTAGGTTTTAAGCGATAGTCAATTTTTAAGCGCTGGTTGCTATGTGGCGCATTCCATTATCTTTTAATGTCCAGGACATAAAAAAATCTGATGTGTTACACTCACATGGCTTTCTCTACTCTTGTACAAACTATTCATACAAACGCTTATTCTCCATCTACTTCATGTTAATCGAGATAAACATTTGCAGACTCTATCTTATTGCTAATTTTCTTGTAGATGTAAGGAGAATATATATTTACAAGGGCAATTTGGAAATACAGTAGCCTTTAAGCACATACATATCTCTTAATAACTGGTTGCTAGGTGCAGCACCATTCCCTTTCCCACAGATTAATACTCTCTGCATATCCAAGACAAAAGCGAATAACGAATTCCTATTTGAGAAAATAAGTATTGAAAAATTTATGGGAATAACAAGTAATATCTCGAAAATGGTTCACTCAACAAAAAAAATGTATATGACATAAATTGTGTATTTTAACGCGATCTACATTTTGCGTGTAGTAAAATTTTGTCTATCTCTTATGGTTTACCAGTTATGCAAAAGTCGTTCACAATGAAGAATACTTTTGGAGACATTCCCAGGAAATTCAGGATATAAATTTTTTTTGTCATAAAAATATCTTAAACATATGATATTTTAATCAAAATCGTTAGAGCCATTTTTGAGAAAATTAAAATTTTCGTAAAATCTTCCATGTAAAGGGTAATCTGGGGTGGCGGAATTTCTTGAAAACCTTCGTGTCGCATCCTTGGAAGATACTGAACCTAAGTACCAAGTTTGATGTTTATCCGACTGTTCGTTTCTGAGTTATGCTGTTCACAGACAGACACACACACACACAGACAGACACACACACACACACGGACAGACACACACACACGTACATGTTTCCAAAAATGCTTTTTTTTGGATTCAGGGGGTCTCAAAACATGTATTTCCGGTGAAATCTCGGTATCGAATTTTTGGGTGGAATACAATACTTCCCCTACTTACTATACGTAGTAGAGAAAGTAAAAATGCCGCTAACGATTCGGATGAATAAATCAGATGTTTGATTGATTTAAGTGGGGAATAAAATATGGAATTTTCATTCCATAGTCATTTAAGTTTCTTTCGTTTGTATGAATTTTGTGTACTTTTGTCTTAGGAAGCCATATATAAAATCTTACTGCACGAAATAATATAGAGCTCATTAAAACATACAGTTTGTGGTGAACATGTTTTTCCTAGTGTCAGTATCTGCCAGGCTGTATGATCCTAAATAGAAATTGTTTTATCATGGAAGATGCTTGAAGGCTTCTGATTACTGTTTTTTTCGTATTCCTTCGCAGGAACTCATTTAATCCTCCGTGAGCGGTGTTTCCTCATGTTGCATGTAGTCAAGTACTTATTACTCAATTTGAAATAATTTCTGGTTTAGAAATACACCGTGAAAAATATAACCTGAAGAGAACATTTGCTTTTACCGAGCGAGATGACTCCGCGGTAACTGTGAGGCTTGCAATCGGGAGGTTTCGGGTTCGATTCCCGTCGTCCGCCCACTCTAACCTTCGGCTTTTTCTGGTCGGTAGGCGGATGCTGCGATGGTTTCTTATCTACGACGGTTTCCTTTCCATTATTTCCCTTTCATTCCGTTTCCTTCGCATATTTCAGGTGTGCTTCGAGGTTTCGTGGCGTATGGCGGTGCCGGACAGATGGCGAAGATGCTTCTTGGACACCAGAGGGCTGCTTGGTCGACGGGTCGTTCGTTCATCGCCCTCTATAGGCCGATTCAGAAGTGTGACGGGTCTTCAAGCTTGGAAGCGTGGGGGAGATCCGCACGTCTCTGTGGCCTATCTACCTGCAACCTGTAGCCTCCTGTGGTTCCTTCACTTCATCCCTTCCTCTTGGGGGTGTTCGCCACAAAGATCTATGTAGTTTGCAGTGCGCGAAGTATCTCCCTTCGTTGTATAATCCATACCTATACCTACATACACTTTTACTTTCTCTCCTCATATCCAGTAGGTAGAGAAGCATATATGTTTTGAGGCCCTTGTTTCCAAAGTATTTTTAGAAACACGTCCATGTGTGTGTCTGTGAACAATATAATTCAAAGGCGAAAAATCGGATAAATACCACATTTGGTATTTAACTTCAGCATCTTCCAAAGATGCGACAAGAACATTTTCAAGAAAATCCCTTCACTCCAAATTATCCTTTACATGGAACATTTTTCGAAATTTTTTGTTTTCTCGAAAATGGCTTTATATATTTTTACTAAAATACCATATATTAAAGGCATTTACATGACAAATAAAGCGCTTATTTGGAATTTTCTGGGAATAGCCTGTGTGGTGCAATTCATTTAGAAAGAATCTTTGTATACTTCTGTATAACTAGTAAATGTTAAGAGATAGAACAAAACGTATAGACTATGGAATTTTAGGCCAGCATATAGTGACTAGCTTTTAAACATTTTGGTATTGATTTGGTTTCCTCTATCCACCCTCTTGTCTTTAATTAAATGTGTAATTAAATCATTTCTGCAAAGGTTTATCTCGATTGAAATGAAATAAGTAGAAAAAATCTGATGTTACACTCACATGACTTTCTCTACTCTTGTACAAAATATTTTTACAAACGCTTATTCTCTATATGCTTCGTGTTAATCGAGATATCGAGATGTTAATCTTATTGACAATTTTCTTGTAGGTGCAAGGGGAATATGGTAGGCTTTAAGCGATAGTCAAATATTTTAAGAGCTGGTTGCTATGTGGAGTAGTCCATTCTCTTTGCATTACCAACACAAAAAAATGAATAACGAATTCCCATTTGAGAAAAAGTATAAGTATTAGAACATTTAAAGGAATAACAAGCAATATCTCGAAAAGGGTTCACTCAACAAAAAAAATGTATATGACATAAATTTTGTATTTTAACGCGATCTAAATTTTTTGTTTATTAAAATTTTGTCTATCTCTTATGTTTACCAGTTATGCAAAAGTCGTTCACAATGAATACTTTTGGAGACATTCACAAAAAATTCAAGATATACATTTTATTTGTCATAAAAATATCTTAAACATATGATATTTTAATCAAAATCGTTAGAGCCATTTTTGAGACAAATTAAAATTTTCGAAAAATGTTCCATTTAAGGGTAATTTGTGGTGGGGGTATTTTCTTGAAAACCTTCGTGTCGCATCCTTGGAAGATACTGAACCTAAATACCAAGTTTGGTGTTTATCCGACTGTTCGTTTCTGAGTTATGCTGTTCACAGACACCCAGACAGACAGACACACACACGGACATGTTTCCAAAAATGCTTTTTTTTTTGGATTCAGGGGCTCTTATAACATATATTTCCGGTGAAATCTCTGTATCGAATTTTTGAGTGGAATACAATACTTCTCCTACTTACTATACGTAGTAGAGAAAGTACAAATCGGTTCGGCCCTAAAATAATATGTGCCTAGTGGAAGTTTGAAGGGGTGACTTACTGGGAATTTGTTCCAAATGGACATGCGTCAATGCAAATCTTTATTCTCAACAATCGGAACGAATTCATCAAGTTTTGAGGCAGAGGCACCCGCATTAGTTAATAAAAAGAGTTGTCTTGCGAAAAAGGAATTTGTGCACTTTTCGTTATTCCTGCTAAAAGTAACAAAAATGAAATTAAATATATTTCAATTTTATATAGCTAAAAATAATCCTGTAGTTACTTGAATAGTTAAACCTAAACCTAAAAGAGAACAATGCTGACCTCATACAGGTCAGAGAACAAGAGACAACATTCAGGAATTGGAAGGAATCGAACTACTACTACTACATCTAGCACATAGCCCTGATCTGGCGCCATCAGATTACCATCTTATTAGATCCATGGCTCATTTCCTACGTGAAACAAATTTTGAAAGCATTGAAACAGTTGAAATGGGTATCAACGAATTCTTCGCATAAAAAACCAGAAACTGGTACGTTGCGGAATAGCAAACCTAGCAGAAAGGTGGCGCAGGACTATAGAATGTAATGGTCTTTACTTTGAAGATTAGAATCATTTCCTGTAGCAACACATTTGAAATAAAGTTTTGCTTAAAAACCTACATTACTTATGAGACAACATAAATGTCACATATTTAATTTTAGGCACAATGACAATAGGGGAATACGGTAGGCTTAAGCGATAGTCAAATACTTTAATAGCTGGTCGCTATTGATGGCTTTGAACTTTCTTTCTCTTTGCATGACCAGGGGAGAGAGAGAAACTAATAATGATTTTCCATTTGAGAAATTCAAACCATTAACAAGCAATATCTCGGAAATGGTTAACTCTCTAAAAATGTATGTATTTGACGTAAATTGTATGCTTAAACAGAATCCGCATGCTTTGAGTAGTAACAGTAGTAACTACTCTTTCGGTTCACCAATTAATGCGAAAGTCATCCAGATTGAAGAGGATTTCAGAAGCTATTCTCTGAAAATTCAACATATACATTTCATTTGTCATTAAAATATATCTTAAATATATGGTATTTTAAACAAAATCGTTAGAGCCATTTTTGAGAAACTAAAGATTTTAAAAAAATCTGATGTGTTACACTCACATGACTTTCTCTACTCTTGTACAATCTAATTTTACAAACGCCTATTCTCCATATGCTTCATGTTAATCGAGATATCGAGAGTCAATCTTATTGGTAATTTTCTTGTGGATGCAAGGGAAATATGGTAGCTTTTAAGCGATAGTCAAATATTTTAACGCTGGTTGCTATGTGGCGCATTCCATTCTCTTTGCATGTCCAGGACATAAAAAAATGAATAACGAATTTGAGAAAAAGTATAAGTATTGGAAAATTTAAGGAAATAACAAGCAATATCTCGAAAACGGTTCACTCAACAAAAGAAATGTATATGACATAAGTTGTGTATTTTAACGCGATCTACACTTTTTGTGTAGTAAAATTTTGTCTATCTCTTATGGTTTACCAGTTATGCAAAAGTCGTTCACATTGAAGAATACTTTTGGAGACATTCCCAGAAAATTCGAGATATACATTTCATTTCTCATGACATTATCTTAAACATATAATATTTTCATCAAAATCGTTAGAGCCATTTTTGAGAAAATTAAAATTTTCGAAAAATCTTCCATGCAAAGGGTAGTCAGGGGTGGGGGTATTTTCTTGAAAACCTTCGTGTCGCATCTCTGGTAGATACTGAACCTAAATACCAAGTTTGGTGTTTATCCGACTCTTCGATTTTGAGTTATGCTGTTCACAGACACACAGACACACACACACACACACACGCACACAGACACACACACGGACATGTTTCCAAAAATGCTTTTTTTGAATTCAGGGCGTCTCAAAACATGTATTTCCGGTGAAATCTCGGTATCGAATTTTTGGGTGGAATGCAATACTTCCCCTACTTACTATACGTAGTAGAGAAAGTAAAAAATATATATAATAAGGGCAGTTTGGGGTGGGCGACTTTCTTCAAAATTCTCTCGTCGCATCTTGGAAAATGGAGAACTTACATTCAACCAATTTTTTGTTTTTTAGTTATTCTGTTCACTACACACCCACAGGCACACACACGGATCCTTCTCTAAAAATTCTTTTTTTAGGTTCAGGGGTCTCAAAACATATATTTCCGGTGAAATCTCGACATAGAATTTTTGGGCGGATACAATACTTACCCTTAACCTGCCAGCTGTGCGAAGGTTCCCGGGTTCGTTTCCTGGCGGGATGTCCAGAACTTTTTTCTAGCCAAGATTATTCCCTATCCTCCCCAGAGTTTGGAAGTATGAATGAGGATGTGAATGTGTGAGTGGTCCAATGTATAAAACCCAAAGAAATACCAGAAATCCAATGACAACGGTATCCGACTTAATATCCTTGCGGATAGGCAATATGTTTTAATGATAAAAGGCAGCCGATATGATCATTGTAGTGACGGGGTATAAAAGAAACATTAAAAAAACTTCCCCTACTTCCTATACGTAGTAGAACGAAAAAAAGTGCCATTGTAAGAATAGCTTGTAGAATTATGATATCCAGAAATAAACGATAATAGAGAAATTCCAGTGAATTTAAAGCATCGGACTTTTAATACTTTAAATTATGCTGTAATGTATAAGATAATGTGGCAATTTGCAAGTAGAGAAAGTAGTCTGACTATAGCACATCAGATTTTTACTTTCTCTACTTCGTATAGTAAGTAGGGGAAGTATTGTATTCCACCCAAAAATTCGATACCGAGATTTCACCGGAAATACATGTTTTGAGACCCCCTGAATCAAAAAAAGCATTTTTAGAAACATGTCCGTGTGTGTGTCTGTCTGTGAACAGCATAACTCAGAAACGAACAGTCGGATATACATCAAACTTGGTATTTAGGTTCAGGTTCTTCCAGAGATGCGACACGAAGATTTTCAAGAAAATCCCCCACCCCAGATTACCCTTTACATGAAACATTTTTCGAACATTTTAATTTTCTCAAAAATGGCTCTAACGATTTTGATTAAAATATCATATGTTTAAGATCTTTTCATGACAAATGAAATGCATGTCTCGAATTTTCTGGGAATGTCTCCAAAAGTATTCTTCATTGTGAACGACTTTTGCATAACTGTTAACCATAAGAGATAGACAAAATTTTACTACATAAAATGTAGATCACGTTAAAATACACAATTTATGTCATTTACTTTCTTTTTTTTTTGAGGGAACCATTTTCGAGATATTGTTTGTCATCCCCTTAAATTTTTCAATACTTATTTTCTCAAATGGGAATTCGTTATTCATTTTTTTGTCTTGGATATGCAAACGGTATTACTCTGTGGCAAAGAGTATGGTGCTGCACCTAGCAACCAGCTATTAAGAGATATGTCTGTGCTTAAAACCTACCATATTCCCCTTGCACCTATAAGAAAATTAGCAATCAGATTAACATCTCGATTAACATGAGGCATATGGAGAATAAGCGTTTGTAAAAATAGTTTGTACAAGAGTAGAGAAAGTCATGTGAGTGTAACACATCAGATTTGTTCTGGAATTCCTTTTCCTCAATGCCATACAGCACACGGCCTATAGAATTTTATCGTTGCTGTTCTGGGTAACATACATGCACACCAAGGGGCTGTATGAAGAAGTCATACGATGCCGGAGAAAGGCCTGATCTTCTCAACTTCATCTTATGGTAGGAATGTCGTGAAAATCTGAATTGCTCTCACATACCACAGAGGCAGGCTCGTGGGAGAAAAGGAAGGAAGGAGAATACGAGATGAGAGAAGGAAAGTAATCTGAGCCATGGAAGAAGGCGAGTAGAAGCCCATAGCAAAAACATTCAAGTGCCAACCAACCAGTAAGAAATTTCACATTCGCTCTTACACACTGTTTATTTCTCCATAAGCAGATATAGGGTCAAGCCTAGAGCCAATTACAGTATCCTTGGCTGTCTTTGTTTGTTTGTGCGTTTCTTTCTTTATTCCTGTAATACAAGAAATGGCGAAAATTACCAGAAAATTGCATTTTTATTTTTTTGTGTGCAGTTTCTTAATTGGAATTTCCTTTTCAATTAGATGTATTTTATATAGGTACAATACTTACATTTTAAATATTTAGATTACTTTCTCTACCACATACATAGTATTCGACATCGAGAATTCACTGGAAATGCCCGATTTAAGACCCTCCTAATTAAGATAAAAACATTTTTAGGAAAAGGTCAGTGTGTGTGTCTGCGTGGCTTCTGAAGAGCATGACTCAGAAACGAAAAGTCGGATGAGTATCAAACTTGAATTCAAGATTATTTCTTACAAAGATGCGACATCAAGGTTTTCAAGAAAATTCCCCATCCCCAGTTACTCTTAAATGAAACATTTTTCGATCTTTATAATTTTCTAAAACATGGCTCACACATTAAAGATATTTGCATGACAAGTAAAGTGTATAGCTTGAAATTTCTGGGAATACCCTATGAAGTCTTCCTCATTCGGAAAGGATTTCATATAATCTTGTATAACTATTAAACCTTAAGCGATAGATGAAAATGCACTAAACGCACTACATAAACATGTAGATGTTTTTAAAACCACAATTATTTAAAATAACTTCTTTTGTGGCATCCGCCATTTCCTGGATATCCGTTATTAATGGTTCACATTATTCAATACTTGTGATTATTTTAAAGTAGATAGAAAAATAAGTTTTCGTAAGAATAATCTGCATACCTACTAATAAACAACGGAGGGTAGAGAAAGTATTGTGAATGTAACACACAAGAATTTTAAAAATGGTACTCCATCTGCCGTTTGGAACAGAGAACTGTTCTGCTCCACTTCACAGAAAAACTTCGACACACTTTCTTTTAGTGGATGGTTTACTCTGTAAATTGGCACTATCTTTGACCGCTGCTGTTTGCTCAAGACATATGGTGTTTTTCTTGCAAATATATGCGTATTTTGTTTTTCTCCACTTGTGCTTTGAACAGTTTTTACTGAGCATGTCTTTTTACTTTCTCTACTACGTATAGTAAGTAGGGGAAGTATTGTATTTTCCACCCAAAAATTCGATACCGAGATTTCACCGGAAATATATGTTTTAAGACCCCCTGAATCAAAAAATAGCATTTTTGGAAACATGTCCGTGTGTGTGTGTGTCTGTGAACAGCATAACTCAGAAACGAACAGTCGGATAAACACCAAACTTGGTATTTAGGTTCAGTATCTTCCAGAAGGTTTTCAAGAAAATCCCCCCACCCTAGATTACCCATTACATGGAACATTTTTCGAAAATTTTAATTTTCTCAAAAATGGCTCTAACGATTTTGATTAAAATATCATACGTTTAACATATTTTCATGACAAATAAAATGTGTATCTCGAATTTTCTGGGAATGTCTCCAAAAGTATTCTTCATTGTGAACGATTTTTGCATAACTGGTAAACCATAAGAGATGGTTAAGAGAAATATTTCTACACAATGAATGTAGATCGCGTTAAAATACACAATTTATGTCATATACATTTTTGTTGTTGAGTGAACCGTTTTGGAGATATTGCTTGTTATTCCCTTAAATTTTCCAATATTTATACTTTTTCTCAAATTCGTTATTCATGTTTTTGTCCTGGTAATGCAAACAGAATGGAATACTCCACAAAGCAACCAGCTTTTAAAATATTTGACTATCGCTTAAAGCCTACTAATTCCCCTTGCATCTACAAGAAAATTAGTAATAAGATTAACATCTCGATATCTCGATTAACATGAAGCATATGGAGAATAAGCGTTTGTAAAAATAGTTTGTGCGAAAGTAGAAAAATTCATGTGAGTGTAACACATCAGACTTTTTTATGTCCTGGACATGCAAACAGAATGGAATGCGCCACATAGCAAACAGCTCTTAAAATATTTGACTATCGCTTAAAGCCTACCAATTCCCCTTGCATCTACAAGAAAATTAGTAATAAGATTAACATCTCGATATCTCGATTAACATGAAGCATTTGGTGAATAAGCGTTTGTAAAAATAGTTTGTACATGAGTAGAGAAAGTCATGTGAGTGTAACACATCAGATTTTTCTAGTATAAATGACCCGTTTTCCCAAAAACTGTTGAAGATTGCTGAATTATTTTTCAGGGTGACTATCGCACTCTTACGTCATACTACTTTTGACCAAGACACTACGAAACGAAGTATTTCAACCAATCATGGCTGCTTATAGCACATTTTTATCACCTCCCTAGTATTGTCTGTTTTTATCACCTCCCTGGCATCTGTTAATTTGTTTGCAATCGTCATTTTTTCTCCATAAATATTCAAAGTTAGCTTCACCAAAACAGCACGACATCGAACAATCCAAAGAGAAACAGAAACGTTATATAGAAGCAGCTCGATCAATTAATTTAGTCAGTTAATTATTATTTTATTGCATTGATTTCTTCTAATCTTTATATACTGTCTTTTAATCGTGAGATCGTCAATTAAATCCCACACAAGTTTTGATTTTCTCTGATAAAACAAAACTTCCAGTGAGATTACTCTTGATAAAACGACCTCTAAGCTCGTTGTGGATCTACTTTTGTATTAATAAGATGATTATTAGTTTTTAAAAATATTTTGTTATACACTATAATAAAAGTTGTTAAATATAGAAAACATCCCATCTTCTTTAATAAACAAACTTAATGCATAAAAGAAGATCAGTAAGCTTAGAAGGTAGGCATTTATATCCTGTAAAAGTTTCATCTCATATCTTAAAGAGTTTCTGAGATAATGGGGCATGAATTTAACAGATTTAACTTTGGTAGGATAGGGTTTTTTATCTCTCCTTAATATATTCATGCTAGTACCAATAATATCTCACCTCTCCGATGTAACTCAGATATATGAAATAGGTGTCAGTGGAGATAGAAAGTTAAAAAATCAGTACATCAATAGATCATATATGTTCAATTAGTCTTGATATTGAACACCAAGAATTATATAGAACTGCAAATTGCATATTCTCATATAAACATATAGTTCAATTTACTTATTTTGACTATTTCACTCAAGTATAATATTGTAGTTGATCTCGCAGTGAAGGGGTAGTTGGCTCAGAGGATTGACACTCTGTGTAATGGAGTGAAGGAGTGCCATTGAGGGTACTAGGGCACAGCTGAAATTAAATACACCAGGTTCTATAAAAATTATAAAAATATTTGATTAAACGAGTTGAGGTTTGGGACCCTCTGACTCGCCCCGAGGTGTAGGAAGTTAGATACGCATCACCAAGACTTGCCTGAAGGTAATTCGGGTAGGACTTGAGGCACTAGGTTAAATAAAACTACATGGAGAAATCGGCGTTCAAGATCAGAGTTTAACGTAGACGCGTGTCTTCTGTGCGGCAGCGTGACGGTTGAGAGATTGACCGATGGCTTACAAACGTGGCCAATAAATACGTTTCGCAAGCTATATCAGCAATGTGTTATCCCCGTTGTTCGGCTTGTTCCAATTACACCACTTTATGAAATGTGATGCAACTTCCCGGTTGTGGATCGAGTCCCACAAAGGGTTGTTACAATAGACGAATAGCATTTAAGAGCACCTGGAGTAATAGTCAATTGCGGCTTGATTACAGGGTAATTACAATATCAATGGAAGTGATAATAATCATGAAACAATTATGCCGCCTCCGTTATTTGTTTGCGATTGCAGGAGATTCAAAACAAAATTGCAGATTTAAGATTTAGTCAAGTCTCATAATTCTCATTACGTTTTAAAAGTAAGTGATGATATTTCTCCAGAAGGTTTGCATTTTTATTCCTTAATATAATATTATACTTTGTTTTTGGGATTAGATATTGTAATAGATATTGTTTCATAATCCAACAGTTGATACTAACAGCGTTATGGTTTCTTAAAAGAAGGTGAATAAAACTTACTTTTATTTGGCATCATTAATGTCGATTTTATTTGTAAAATAGTCAAAATAAGTATCACTAGAGTCTGATTCGATCGCTTGTGGTAATTAGTACCTATGGCTATTCCACTCATGTGTCAGCCATCTGATATAGATCAATCATGTGCTGGAAAGGGCCAGATATCAATCAATCCATAGCGATAATTGAGAACCATGCTCTATTATTATCATTGGGCAATTATCTCCTGTTTCCTTACCACCAGGTACAACGAATATGCGTGCAATGGAAACAAGCGCTAAATTTAAAGGACAATATGCCGACTGAAAGATTTGCCCAAGTTTACGAAACAGGGAATCAATCAATTTGATAGGATAAGCCTCAGAACACCGACACAAATGGAAAGGAAGCTCAGAATCAATTTCAATAATTTTCCCATATGAAAGGTTATGAATTGGAAAATTAAACACCAGCACATCAGATCACAAATGTTTTAACATACCTACTGAACAGCTAACATGAGAAAGGTGAACGGTAAACTTTTATTACATCTTTAATTTATGCTCAGTAAGAATGTTGACATCAGTGGCTAATGTTTTGAGGGCATTTTATCATTTATTGTAAACATTCGAATGATTATCTTAGTTTATTGGTTGTATTGCTTCATTTTATTCCTTAAATACTCCTAGTAAATAAACTCATTCGTTTAAAATTGTTCTAGATAAACTCTGGAGTCACTTTATGATAACTGAACATTTGAAAATCAATCGCTACATTACGTATGATAATGTTGTTGCCAGCTGCGACTTGAATGTTGAGATATGTTAAGAATATATTTAGGATTTGAATAAAAGTAATTGCAAGCTGTTAATTTTGCGATGCAGTTGGTTTCTTGTCTGTAAGCACGAGCGTATTACAGAAATGTGACGGTTCTATTCTATGATGTGTGCCAGTTTACCAAGGGGGGTCATAATCATATTCTATTATATCCGAATTTATGTCTTATTTTCTCCAGTAGCATACATTTATTATCTCTGCACTATGTATTACATTTGTGCCCTTTAATATTTTGCAAGTTGCAATACCCAAAGCAAACAGGTTTATGTCTTCCACCACTACCTGAACTATCAAAAAGCAGATGTAATTATTATTAGAATTATTAGTAATCAAACCATAACAATGCATCTGTTATAGTTGTATTATTGATAATAAAATAATATGCATAATTAGAAACTTATATAGGGAGGAGCATTTAACTAAGACTGGACAATATCTCCAAAACTAAACGTTGTAGAAAGAAAAGTCTTGAATATAAGTTGCTTGATATTATGGGGAAGAGTAAATGCTATCGGTCGTGCTTTATTTGAGGAGGTTATGATGGTCATTTTAGGGTCAATTTAATTTTTTTAAATGGTAACCTACCGTTTTTATGTTGTTTTCTCACTCCTCGTAAAAAGTAAACAAAACTTGTATGAAGCACTTTGCAATTGTACTTAAGTTACGTAAATAACAATGAAAATTGTGAATGGTTATGTACGAAAAGCACAATAAATGGTTGGATCATCCATGGATGGTCATTTGAGGCTCAACTTACGTTTTGTAATTGGGAACCAACATTTTTTATTTTTTTACTTATTCCTCATCACAAAATAGATGAGGAACCATTTTTATTAACCATTTTCTAATGAGGAAACAACATAAAAAATGTAGGTTCCAATTTCAAAACATTAAATTGATCCTAAAATGACCATCATAAAGTCCTCCAAATAAAGCATTTACTTTCCCCAATATTGTCAAGCAACTTTTGACCCTAATTGTAGGTTCCCATTTGAAAAATTAAATTGACCTTAAAATGAACATCCAACGTCCTCCAAACAAAACACGACTAATGGCATTTACTTTCCCCCATAATATCAATATATATATATATACACACACAAATGGCTAGGCATATACTATATTCCATGTATATACCAGAATAAATTAACTTTTAAAACTTCAAAGGAAAGAAAACCTTATCATTAATTTCCAAAATTATGATAAGATTATGTCTTGAAATCATAATAAAGGGTTTAATTACCTTATTAACTTTTACTTATTTAAACCCTTAAAATAAAACTTTTAAATATTACATTTGTTAATGAGGTATTATGGTGTGATTTATAAAATGTTAAGTATGTAATATTAAAACCTAATTTGGGAAGGCTAACAACAATACATTAACTCTCACGCTTGAATTTTGGAGCATATCTCCCTACTCCTACAATTTTATTTTCAAAAGTCCAAGAGCGATACATAAAGATGATAAATTTTCTTTCAATATTGTCTTTAACATTGCGGCTTCGGTATTTTATGGATACAATATAAGGACACTTTTATGACTGATAGGATTATCTTGACGATATAATTTGTCAAATATCCTTGATTGTTTCTTTACAAATTTATAATTTTAATTACTATTATTGTTATTACTAAGTGATAAAAATTATTTATGTTAGAATTGCTATTAATGTTGATATAATTGTATGAAGCTGTGATTATAGTATCTGGTGATTCTAATATTAAGTGGTCAAGTATTATAATCATAGAGATGTTTGTGTCACTTTATGGCATGTTATTATTTTTGCGTTATTATTATTATTATTATTATTATTAGTATTATTATTATTATTATTATTATTATTATTATTATTATTATTATTATTATTATTATTATTATTATTATCGTCATCATCTCGTATTCAGCTTGTTCTATTTAACTAAAATTTTAATAAACATTGTAATGTAGTTTATTTTTAACTAGATTTTTAAGTATTGTATTCAATGTTACTGTAAGTTATACTTTTCTGGTTTCGTTGTAATTTTTAAATTTTATGAAATTATTGTGCTGTTGTACTTTGTCCGAATGACCGCCCTTACTGAGTGAAGTAATTATTGTTATTATTATTATTATTATTATTATTATTATTATTAATAGTATAGTTAAAGATTACGAAACAGTTCCCTGTTCAGCCTAGTAACAGAATGAAAGGAGGTTCGTGGTTAAGATTAGTCTTATAAACAGAAAAATAAGACAACTCCAGAATATCACAAATGGGTCTAAAAAGCACCACCCATCAATAAGCACTTCATTTACCCTGGTAGTTGCAGTTGCGCTACCGACGTCAGCAACTGCTGGTTCGTATTTCTGCCGTCACAATGTCGTTATGGTAGAAAGGCGCAATTCCAATCTCAGCCATGCTATACTAATGCTCTCTAGAGCTTCATAATAGGGGCACAGATACATGTTATAATATGATGTAACATATTTTATAGTACCGTCGGGGAGGATAAGGAATGGAATGGGTATAATTGTTTGAGTATGACTAGTAATAATAATAATAATAATAATAATAATAATATATACATGGTCTGTTATATTCAAAGGACAGTTTGTAAAGGCATGCCTGCTCATACACACACACACACACACACATATATATATATATATATATATATATATATGGGAAATACTTACATATATATGGTACGTAAATATTCTTTGCTCGAGCGTGAAATTCCAGTGGACTAATACAAAAAATCTAATGTAATTCACACACAACATTGATGTCTTGAATAAACGTTCTCTTTTGAGCTCTCTTTACAGCTCGAACAGAAGGCAGCAACTTGCACAGTATAACACAGCTAATAAACGCAGCCTTGAGAGGGTCATTCACTGTTAGTGCGCTAGCGAAAAGTAATGAGGTTACTGCAGTGCAAGCGAGCTACGCATATATGCGATCTATCGCCCGGCTATAAAAGAAATGCGTAGTATAAACCAGAATTAAATTACAGATGTAAGACAGAAGGCTAACTTAATGCAGCGGAAGAGAAAGCTAATGAAAAAGGAAGTTGGAGAATTAAATACAAAGGGTAGTATGAGAAGTTTGAAAGGACGGTGCAGATATTGGTTAAAAAATATATCTCTGAACTCGACGTACTCAAAATCCATTAAAATTATTATAGTGTTTAACTACATAATAAGCACAAAAAGTAGAATAACGATCTGATTTTGTGAGTTTGTTTGAACAATGTGTAACAACTAGGGCCTTCAAACAGAGTACCAATATTGGTACAAGGTTATAGAATGTAATGATAAAAAATATCCAGATTTGTAGGTCTATAGCACCTTTAAATGAAATAAAAACATGCATTTAAAAGCATTATGAGAACAAACCCCCATTACGGAAATTGTTTTATTAGCGCTTTTTGTTTAAGCTTTGTTCAACTTTTTTCTCTTTTAGAATAGTGACAATTACTAAAGGATTTGTTTAACAAAATTAGCCTTTATAACTGAAAAATTAACGTTATTTTTATTCCCTTTATTGTAACAGATACTATTTATTCATGAATACTGGCAAATATTATTTTTTCAGTACGTGTATATGCAATTACGGCTGTTTGAGACTAATTCCCTTCTCTGAGCGCGATATTTTTTCATTCATTGGTGCTAGAAATTAATTATTGTTGTTAATAGTTTATGCATTATTTATCAAGCAAAATAAACAATCAAATAAATAAAATATTTAAGGGTGATTATTGCAAAAGTGCGTCAGGTAAAAAATGTGAAACCTGGATCTCTGTAACAGCAACTATGAAGATACTTGTGATAAATAGTGGGTACTTGCGGACAATCGAGCGAGATAGCTGCGCGGTAACGTCTGAGGCTCGAATTTTGGAGGTCCCGGGTTCGATTCACTGCGATTGTCTACTCTGACAATAGGTTTTTCGTGGTTTCCCCAGGTCGGTATATGAATGCTGTGTGGCCCCTTTTCTACCACGATTTTCCTCCTTCATTTCCTGTACCCACCATCAGGTGACGGTGTTCGTTGTTGTGGGTGCTTTTGAACTGGAACTGTTAGGGGCCCCGTCCATGTTTGCGCACCTTTTTTACGGATGAGTCTCTCCCCTCATTCTTCTCTCCAAGGGGTTACGATAGAAACACAAAGAGTCGGATGGCCTACTTACTGTACTCCGCCGCGGTTGCGGGGGCTCCACCGTTCGTCTGCACCTTGCTTTCATTGCTAGGGCAAGAACAAAAACATTTTTGTAAGTGGAGTGTAAGTCACAAAGGAACAATTCTACTTATTTGGAATATAAATGTAAATCTGCGTAATGAAATGCGTAGAGAAAAAGTGTAGAAGAGGAAAGCTCTGAGATAAACATTTTGGAACATATCTAGGAAAGGAAATAGAGAAATCGTGGAGGAAAGGCAAGGGAAGAATTCGTCCACACACCTTATATTTAATAGCGAATATTGAAAACGTAATAAGGCAGGAAAGGACCTACCCAGAAAAAAACTAATTTAAACATTCAAATTGGCGTACTTAACACAGTATGCAAAAAAGGGGTAGAATGATAAAGTAATATCATGCAATTCTAGTACATAGCAAGAATGTATGAATTGTCAATGGTAATGTAATAGGTAAAGAAATAAACTATTGATTCATTCATTCTACACTAGTGAACTACCATGCACAAGCGAAGCTCAGTACCTAATGATATTTTTGCTTTCTCTACCATGTATCTAATAGGTAGAGAAGTATTGCACCCCATGCAAAAATTCGATGTCGAGATTTAATGGAAATACATGTTTTGATCCTCCTCGAATAAAAAAATACTATTTTTAGAAAAACATTCCCTGTATATGATCGCATGTGTGTGTCTTTTGTGTATGCTGGGTGGGTGAATAGCACAACTCAAAAACGATATTTCCGATAAATATCAAATTGGTATTTATATACAGGGTGGACCATTTAAGTTGAGACCGTACATCTCCAAAACTAAGCGTTGTAGAAAGAAACGTCTTGAATAAAAAATGTTTGATATTATGGCGGAAAGTAAATGTCATTAGTCATGTTTTGTTTATAGGACGTTGTGGTGGTCATTTTAGGGTCAATTTAGTTTGACCCTAATTGTAGGTTCCCGTTTAAAGAACTTAAATTGATCCTAAAATGACTAAAAGACTTTCTTTCTACGACGCTAGTCCACCCTGTATATTTCCGGTTTAATAATGTACAAACACTTTTCCGGCACCTAAGGCTAAGGTTTTTAACATCGTCTTATCACATTTCTCCATTGTTGCCTATTGGACCATAAATCTTCCTCAATTTCCCAATCCATCATTGCTCCTCTAATTCCTGGAATCCACGTGCTATGCGGTCTTCCTTTTCTTCTCCTTCCTGTTGGAGTATACTCCTCCATTATTCGTTTGGGTAATCATTCTTTCTTTTAGCATGTCCATAACATACTAATTGTTTCTGTTGAATAAAATCTAAAACTGAATTTTGATCATCATATTTTCTTTTATAATTAAGTTCAGTATTTTCCAAAGACGTGACAGAAAATTTTCATGAAAATCCCACACCCCAAATAACACCTCATGGAAAACTGTTGGTTATGCTTTATTCTATAAAAAAATCTGATGTGTTACACTCACATGACTTTCCCTACTCTTGTACAAACTATTTATACAAACGCTTATTCTCCATCTACTTCATGTTAATCGAGATAAACATCTTATTGCTAAATTTCTTGTAGATGTAAGGGGAATATATATTTACAAGCGCAATTTGGAAATACTGTAGCCTTTAAGCACATACATATCTCTTAATAGCTGGTTGCTAGGTGCAGCACCATTCCCTTTCCCACAGATTAATACTCTTTGCATATCAAAGACAAAAAAAATGAATAACGAATTCCCATTTGAGAAAATAAGTATTCAAAAATTTGAGAGAATAACAAGTAATATCTCGAAAATGGTTCACTCAATAAAAAAATGTATATGACATAAATTGTGTATTTTAACGCGATCTACATTTTTGTGTAGTAAAAGTTTGTCTAACTCTTATGGTTTACCAGTTATGCAAAAGGTTCACAATGAAGAATACTTTTGGAGACATTCTTAGGAAATTCAAGATATACATTTTATGTGTCATAAAAATATCTTAAACATATGATATTTTAAACAAAATCGTTAGAGCCGTTTTTGAGAAAATTAAAATTTTCGAAAAATGTTCCATGTAAAGGGTAATCTGGGGTGGGGGATTTTCTTGAAAACCTTCGTGTCGCATCCTTGGAAGATACCAAGTTTGGTGTTTATCCGAATGTTCGTTTCTGAGTTATGCTGTTCACAGACAGACAGACAGACACACACACACACAGACAGACACACAGACATACACACGGACATGTTTTTTTTCCAAAAATGCTTTTTTTGGATTCAGGGGGTCTCAAAACATGTATTTCCGGTGAAATCTCGGTATCGAATTTTTGGGTGGATTACAATACTTCCCATACTTACTATACGTAGTAGAGAAAGTAAAAATGGCTATAACACTTTGATGCAAATGCCATATTTTAAAGATATTTGCATTACTTACAAAATAATATCTTGAATTTTTAGGAAATAATCTGTGAATTTAAAGGAATTTCGTATAGTTTCTGTTAAACCATAAGATATAAGAAAACTTAGTACAGAAAGTTTGTGGATGACTTTAAAGCAAGGTTTATTTTAAATACCTTGTTTGTGGTATCAGCTCTTTCGGAAAATTTCTTTTCTTATTTGTTACTTCTATAAGTGCTGTCGCATTCAGTTGCTTTTCGCCGTTTTATGGAAAGAGATGACATTTCAAAGTCAGAATATATTTTCCCGGTTTTAAACATTTGACTATCGCTTCGGTTTCTTGTACGCCTCTTATATGGGAACGAAATATATAAAGAAACTAATTCTGTAAATGTTTATCTTGATTAATGAAAAGTAGATAAAAACTAGCTTTTGTAAGAATAATTTGTAGAAGGTGTATAAAACGACAGTGAGTAGAGCAATCATGTGAATGTAACACATCCGATTCTTGTTTTTGTTAGTTGTTTACAGGCAAGATGTGGTCTATATGGGCGAACATGAATACCCAGCCTCCTTGTTTTCAATTTACTTTGGCTTAAAAAATATCGCAGTGTGAAAATGCTGTTAGTGATTATTTTCTTCGATGAGTTCCCTTCCCATGTATTTTAAGATTTAAGATATCCAAGTATTTGTGCACATTATGGCATCCAACGATCGCGTTAGAAGACATCAGGCGGATGTTTTTGTGCTTGGTAGTAGTGCGGGAAAGGGAAGCAGCTTGTTCCCTGTGGTCCCGTCTTAATTATCCTATCGCTGCTCATCTCACGAGAAGAACTACAAAGCTTGTGTCTTTTCCACTGGTCTTCTTAATCTTTCAGCAAGACAAACCAACCACAACACGGCACAAAGCTAACTCCGCGTTTTTATTCCTCTTTAGGGAGCCGGAAACTGTAGGGTGAGGGAAGAAAAGAAAGTTTTCTGATGTCTTGGAAAATTAGATGATGTACACGGGCTCAAGATGAACGTACTCACTTGCACCATCTAGTGAATAAAATACGCATTTAGTGATCAAGTATGCCATATGGAGATTATTTATGTCAAGAGCACACAAAATATAGTGCAACATTTATGCTAGCAAGTAACTTACACCAGTTAACAAGCGAGATGGCTGCGCGGTAACTTGTTAGGCTCGCAATCGGGAGCTCCTGGGTTCGAATTCCGTCGACCGCCCATTCTGACATAAGTTTTTTTCGTGGTTTTTCCTGGTCGGTAGGCGAATGCTGGAGTAGTTTCTCATTTACTACGATTTCCTTTTCATCATCTCCCTTCATTCCGTTTGCTTCAGATGTGCTGGACACTGGAAGGCAGGTTGACAGGTCGTTCATCGGCCGCTCTGCCAGCTCCAATAGTGAGACGGGTGTTCGAGTCAGGAACTGTTAGAGATTTCGTGCATTTCTGTGGCACGTCTGTAGCCTCCTACGGTTCCTTCACATCATTTTGTGTATCACTAAATGCTTTTTAAACAGCATAAAGTCAGAAACAGCGTTATTTTTAGCGTTATAATGTTTAAACTTGCCCTTCTCGAGTTTTCATTTGTTAACTATGGATGACTATTACGTGTACACAAAAAGTGTTTTATATCTTTTATTTGCATTTACATATTTTGATTTTTAAACTGTTCCACAAGGTATACTTTTTTATATAAATCAAATTTTGTAAGCCTACTTATAAATAACGGGATAAAAATGAGATGAATTTTTGTTAACATGCATAATTGCAATGTTATTGAAAGTAATTCTCATATTGCCAAATTTTAAGTAAAAGAAAATGTCTGATATGTAAAATTTATTTTCTCCAAAACAAGTAGGATAACTAAAAATCAATCTTTATAATTTATTAATAAACTATTAAGTAATATAAATGTAAAGTATGAATTTTTATTAATTTCAAATTAAACGAACGGATTTTAAAAATTTCCCTGGTGGATTATCCTTAACCATTTCCGAGATATTCGTTGCTATTAGTTTGCCTTTTTCAGTACTCTACCAGACAGTTTTGAAGAGTATTTTATATTTTGTTTCATGTGGTGTCATACAAAAGGGTGGAAATTCGAAGTTAGCTAATAGCCAACAGTATTTTAAAGAGTTGACAATCACTCTAGCTTCCTGTATCCTCTGTACCTACTACGAAACATGTAATGAAACTACTTGTGCAAACATTTATATGGATTGATATGGAGTAGATAGAAAAAAAGGGATTTTGTAAGAATAGTTGTAGAAAAGGCGTAAAAAATTTTCATGTATAAGGACTCATGTGACCTTCTGCATTCACTCTTCTATAAACTATTCTTACAAAGCTTTTCCTCTATTTACTTCTTATTACTTTCTCTACCACGTACCTCTCCACCCAAAAATTACATACTGAGAATTCACAGGAATTAATGTTTTGAGGCCACCTGAATAAAAAAGCATTTTTAGAAAAAGGTCCGTATGTGTATGTGTTGTCTGTGTGTGTATGAACAGCATAACTCAAAAACGAAAAGCTGGATCAACACCAAACTTGTATTTTGGTTCCGTATTTTCCAAAGGTGCGGTACAAAAATGTTCAAGAAAATACCCTCACCTAAAACTACAGTTTAAATTGAAGATTTTTTAAGAAAAAATGTATTTCTTAAAAATGGTTCTAACTATTTTAATTAAAATATCATGTATTAAAGATTATTTGCATGGAAAGCAAAATGTATATCTTGAATTTTCTGAGATTAGTTCCTGAAGCCCTCTTCATTCTGAAGGGATTTTTTATAATCTTGTGTAACTGGTAAGCGATAGACGAAAACGTAATACACAAGAAATTTAGATATATTTAAGACGAGTATGGAATTTTAAGGCCAGTGTATAGCATCCAGTTCTAAAACATTTGACTATTGCCGTTCCCAATCAATAGCGAATGCAACTATTTCCGGAAATGTTTATCTTGATTAAAATTAAATAGACAGGAAAATAAACTTTCGTAAGAATAATTTGTATATCTACGCACCAGTAAGGTACGAAGATAGAAAAATCGTGTGAATGTAATTATTTTTAAAACAGATAAACCTTCATTACTCGTTTACAGATTTCTTTGTGGGTATAAGAAGAATACAGTGTAGCAAAGCGATAGTCAAATCTATTCTCTTTGTATGAAGACGACAATGAAAGAAAGAAAAAGAATAACGATTTACAGTTGAGAAAAATATAAGGTACGGACAAAATCTCGGAAATGGTTAACCCATCCCAAAAAATTGTATTTGACATAAATTGATAGCTTTAACGAGATCCACATTTTCTGGAAAACCTTACAACTCTAAAAATTACCCTACCAAAATTGTATAATTAACAGCACTATATCGAAATTCGAAAATGTTTAACTTGTTGGCCCGAGAGTAGTGGACCTTCATATTTACAACTTACACCGCTGTTCCCTTGTGTATGGGTGTCAGAGGCTTCTCCATTTTATGAAAACTGTAGCCTTTATGTTATTAAATAACTGTTGGACCAAAGAGAGGGTACGAATGTTTAAAATGTCATCTATTGTGATTATCGTAAAATTGCTCGGTCATTAAGATTATTGATTCACCATCAAAATCTACTTGGAAAGCTGCCCCCTGTATTTCATGAGCTTTTAATTATAAACGGTATAGAGAGTACTCACCATAAATATTTAGATAATTATGTGATAAATTCATAAGTAAGTGAAAGAAAAGTTATATTAATTTATTTATTCTCCAAATTGAATAACACTATTTTATTTCTAAGCTATGTTAGTGCTCTAGTTTAACAAAAAAGAAGCAAATAGCATAAACAGGATTATAGTTATAATGATTTAAAAATTTGACCAATATAATCTGTAAAAGCTGAAGTGCAATATTTTTTAAAGAACATATTTGAAAATCCGTATTACAATATGAGAGATGTTGAATAAGAATATATCTCTTTCTTGAACGAAGCTCACATCTATATATTAAATGTTCAACACTTTCTTCAGAGCTTTCACATTTACATAGGTATCCATCTGGAGAGTCTATGGGGAATCTTTGAAAGCAACTTTTAAATTTACCCTTACCGGTAGCAAACTGGGTCAAAAGAAAATTAGTGAAAAGTATTTACAGGTTATACATTGTTAATAGTAGAAAAAAATATATCTCGAGTAATCTGTCCTTTATCGCTGTTTTTCCAAGAGCTATTCCACTTTTGAAGGACTAATTCTTACTTTGTCTACTACGTATAATAAGTAGAAGTAGAACCTGTGGCATTCCTTCCAAAAATTGGCTAACAGATTTTACCGAAAATACATGAGGTGCCCTGAAACCAACTAAGCATTTTTGGAAACATGTCCGTGTGTTTGTCTGCCTGTCTATGTGTCTCTGTGAACAGCATAACTCAAAAAGGTAAAGTCGGATAAATACCAAACTTGGTATTTGATTTAGTATCCTCCAAGGATGAGACATGAAGATTTTCAAGAAAATCCCCCACCCCAGACTACCCTTTACATGGAACATTTTGTAATAAACGGCTCTAAGATTTTGATTAAAATAGCATATAATTGCGATATTTTCATGGAAAATGAAATATATATTTTGAATTTTCTGAGAATGTCCCCAAACGTTCTCTTCATTCTGAATGACTTTCGCGTAACTGGTAAACAGCAAAAGACAGACAAAAGTTATACACAAAAATATATATCTCGTTAAAGCACACAATTTATGTTTATATATATATTTTTTGTCGAGTGAACCATTTCCGAGGTTTTCCTTGTTATTTGTTAGAATGTTCTAATACTTATACTTTTTCTCAATTGAGAATTCATTATTCGATTTTTACTTTCTCTACTACGTATAAGTAGGGGAAGTATTGTATTCCACCCAAAAATTCGATACCGAGATTTCAACGGAAATACATGTTTTGAGACCCCCTGAATCCAATAAAACCATTTTTAGAAACATGTCCGTGTGTGTGTCTGTGAACAGCATAACTAAGAAACGAAGAGTCGGATAAACACCAAACTTGGTATTTAGGTTTAGTATCTTCCAGAGATGCGACAAGAAAATCACCCCTCCCCAGATTCCCCTTTACATGGAACATTTTTCGAAAATTTTAATTTTCTCAATATCGGCTGTAACGATTTTGATTATAATATCATATGTTTAAGATATTTTCATGACAAATGAAATGTATATCTGGAATTTTCTGGGAATGTCTCCAAAAGTATTCTTGATTGTGAACGACTTTTGCATAACTGGTAAAGCATAAGAGATAGACAAAATTTTACTACACAAAAAATGTAGATCGCGTTAAAATACACGATTTATGTCACATACGTTTTTTGTCGAGTGAGCAGTTTTGGGATATTGCTTGTTATTCCCTTAAATTTTCTAATACTTATATTTTTTCTCAAATTCGTTATTCTTTTTTACTTTCTCTACTACGTATAGTAAGTAGGGGAAGTATTGCATTCCACCCAAAAATTCGATACCGAGATTTCACCGGAAATATATGTTTTGAGACCCACTGAATCCAAAAAAAGCATTTTTGGAAACATGTCCGTGTGTGTGTCTGTGTGTGTGTGTGTCTGTGTGTGTGTCTGTGAACAGCATAACTCAAAAACGAACAGTCGGATAAACACCAAACTTGGTATTTAGGTTCAGTATCTTCCAGAGATGCGACACGAAGGTTTTCAAGAAAATCCCCCCACCCCAGACTACCCTTTACATGGAACATTTTCGAAAATTTTAATTTTCTCAAAAATGGCTCTAACGATTTTGATGAAAATATCATATGTTTAAGATAATGTTATGAGAAATGAAATGTATATCTCGAATTTTCTGGGAATGTCTCCAAAAGTATTCTTCATTGTGAACGACTTTTGCATAACTGGTAAACCGTAAGAGATAGACAGAATTTTACTACACAAAAAATGTAGATCGCGTTAAAATACACAACTTATGTCATATACATTTCTTTTGTTGAGTGAACCGTTTTCGAGATATTGCTTGTTATTTCCTTAAATATTTCAATACTTATACTTTTTCTCAAATTCGTTATTCATTTTTTTTATGTCCTGGACATGCAAAGAGAATGAAATGCGCCACATAGCAACCAGCGTTAAAATATTTGACTCTCGCTTATAACCTACCATATTCCCCTTGCATCTACAAGAAAATTACCAATAAGATTGACATCTCGATATCTCGATTAACATGAAGCATATGGAGAATAGGCGTTTGCAAAAATAGATTGTACAAGAGTAGAGAAAGTCATGTGAGTGTAACACATCAGATTTTTTGTCCTGGTAATGCAAAGAGAATGGAATACTGCACATAGCAACGACCTCTTAAAATATTTGACTATCGCTTAAAGCCTAGCATATTCCCCTTGCATCTACAAGAGGATTAGCAATAAGATTAACATCTCGGTTAACATGAAGCATATGGAGAATAAGCGTTTGTAAAAATAGTTTGTACAAGAGTAGAGAAAGTCATGTGAGTGTAACACATCACAATTTTTTTTATGTCCTAGACATGCAAAGAGAAGGCAATGCGCCACATAGCAACAGCTCTTAAAGCCTTGCACCTACAAGAAAATTAGCAATAAGGTCATTTCTGCAAATGTTTATCTCGATTAACATGAAATAGATGGAGAATAAGCGTTTGTAAAAATAGTTTGTACAAGAGTAGAGAAGTCATGTGAGTGCAACACATCAGATTTTTTCAATGTGTTTTTAACAAATGTGATTGTAGAACTTTTAAAACTGAATTCTTTTTGAGATAATGCATATCGTTTTGCCATTTCATCTGCCCTCACGTGATTAGTATTTACTATAGTGTCGTTCCTTATTTTAGCATCAAGTGTATTTGTCACCAATAACACTGACAGATGCCTCGGAATCACTGTATACATGCACTACGCTCATTATGGTGGCACAATTCCACTGCTTGATCCAGTGCAAAAGTTCGGCCAGTAATATAGCACAATTAGGTGTAAGTCTGTATGCTTTATAAATCAACTCTACATTGTTTTTGTCGAAAACAAGAAGTCGCATCCCACAAAAGCTGAATGAATTGAATTGTCTGTTGAAAAGGCCAATTGCTTACCCGTACAACAACCGGTAAGCCATAAACCGAGTTTAATATACCTGCCATATATTAAAACATATAAAATGAAAAAATAACAATAAATAATAACCGATTGCAAAGGTGTTAAAGCCTTATTTATAAATTTAATAAAGCTGTTAAAATTCGGCAGAGTAACTGTCATCATTTTAAGGTAGCTATTTTATTAGCATACAGTAACTATAAAGAATAAGCACTCCAGCATGATAAGAGCTAATCCAAGTCATTTAAAGGGAAGGGGCTTCAAAAAGCAATGTTCCAAAACAGCATCCTAAATGACAAAGAACACTAAGAATAGGCACTGACATAATAAAAACTTTACATGATTCAGAGACTAACTAGATATAAAAATTGCATTAAGACCGAGCGGGATGGCTCAGGCAGAAAAGTCTGTGGCTCGCATTTGGGAGATCGCGGCTTCGATCCCCGGCGACCGGCTACTCTGACCTATGGGTTTTTCGTGGTTTCTCCGGATTGACAGGCGATAGCTGGGATGGTTCATCTTCCGCCACGACTCTCCTCCCTCTCATTTCATGTACCATCATTTTCCTTGTCATTTGTTTCAGGGTTGTAGGACCAAGCGACGATGTTCGGCGGGTTGCGGCTGGGCGGTGGCTGTGCGTTCTGTAGTTTTCTTCCTAGCCTCTGCGGGGACTGCTTAGTGGGCTCCAACCACGGGGGACTGCCGCAGGTTTGCTGGCTTGTGAACAGGGCCGGGCGGAGTCGGATGCGTTCAATATGGAAACATTAGGGACCCCGTCTGTGCTTGCACCCGTCGTCATATGAATCTGGTCACCCTTCGCGTCTCTCCCCTCATCCTTCCCTCCTGAGGATCCCTGGTAGAAGTGCAAGGGGCCGACGGGCCTGCGTGCGGTGCTCTGCCGCGGTTTTGGGGCCCCTCTCCGTTAGTTCGTACCGTTACCCTTTATCTGGTTAACGGGAATGAAAATATAAACTGAGCATTATAAATATGCTGTAAAAGGTAATCCGATTGAAATGTCACAGCCTTGAAAGCTGAACAAGAATAACCTAACCTAAAATGAGTAAAAAGGAATTTAATTTCGACTTAATGGCCGAAATGAAAGTCTAGACTGAGCTTGTCAGGATGGCTCAAGCGGTACCATCTATGACTCGCATTCGGGAGGTTCCCGGTTCAAACACCCTGGCGACCAATCTTTACGAAGATTTTTTCGCGGTTTTTCTGGGTCGCTAGGCCAATGTGTTGGATAATCGCCATACCAGGTATTGGGCTGAACACCCATCCTAGATATGCTATGATTCAAAGTTTGCTTGCTCCTCTACAGGCTACTGACCCAAGGCATCGGCTTGTTAAGTCCTTGGGGGTGTAAGTTCTACAAAGAGGGGAGTAATCAGTTAAAGAAGAAGGAGAGTCTAGTATCATAATATGAACCTAATTCTCAGAGCAATATTTATAAAACACCTGAATTTAACATAAGCATGAAAACGCCGATAGAGGGAAAAGGCGAAAGAAATAAAAATTAGACTCTGGCTTTGCTTTTGCTGCACGCCTGGACCTGTTCGCCTTTCTTCCCTGTGAGCTACTGGCCGAGAATAATATATGCTGCTTGAGACAGCTGGTTTGGTTGACATCATATAAGACGCATCATCTAATAGCAACATACATAATGTGATCAAAAGTATCCGGACACCCCACAAACATACGTTTTTCATCTTAGGTGCATTGTGCCGCCACCTACTGTCTGGTACTCATTATCCGCGACCTCAGGAGTCATTACACATCGTGAAACAGCAGAATGGGACGATCTGTGGAACTCACGGACCTCGAACTTGGTCAGGTGATTGGGTGTCATTTGTGTCAGAAGTCTGTGCGCGAGATTTCCACACTCCTAAACATCCCTAGGTCCATTGTTTCTGATGCTATAGTGAAGTGGAAACGTGTAGCACAAAAGCGTACAGGCCGACCTCGTCTGTTGACTGACAGAGACCGCCGACATTTGAAGAGGTTCGTAAAGAGTAATAGGCAGACATCTATGCAGACCATCACACGGAAATTCCAAACTGCATCAAGATCCACTCCAAGTACTATGACAGTTAGGCGTGAGGTGAGAAACCTTGGATTCCATGGTCGAGCGGCTGCACATAAGCCACACATCACGCAAGAAAATGCCAAATGACGCCTCGCTTGGTGTAGGGAGCGTCAACATCACACGATTGAACAGTGGCAAAACGTTGAGTGGAGTGACGAATCACGGTACACAGTGTGGCAATTCGATAGCAGGGTGTGGATATAGCGAATGCCCAGTGAACGCCTTCTGCCAGCGCGTGTAGTGCCAACAGTGAAATTCGGAGGTGGTTGTTATGGTGCGGTCGTATTTTTCCTGGAGGGGGCTTGCATCCCTTGTTGTTTTGCGTGGCACGATACAGCGCAGACCTACATTGATATTTTAAGCACCTTCATGCTTCCCACTGTTGAAGAGAAATTTGGGGATGGCGATTGCATCTTTCAACACGATCGAGCACCACCTGTTCATACTGTACGGGCTGTGGTGGAGTGGTTAAATGACAATAACATCCCTGTAATGAACTGGCCTGCACAGAATCCTGACTTGAATCCTATGGAACACCTTTGGGATGTTTTGGAATGCCGACTTCGTGCCAGGCCTCACCGAGCTACATCGATACCTCTCCTCAGTTCCACACTCCGTGAAGAATGGGCTGTCATTCCCCAAGAAACCTTCCAGCACCTGATTGAAAGTATGCCTGCGAGAGTGAACGCTGTCATCAAGGCTAAGGGTGGGCCAACACCATATTGACTTTCAGCATTACCGATGGAGGGCGCCACGAACTTGTACGTCATTTTCAGCCAGGTCTCCGGATACTTTTGATCACGTAGTGCATTCTTGAGCAGCCAGAAGAAAATAAAAATAGGAATGCCACAAACTGTCATGGATTTTCCTCACTCCAAGCATCCCCTTATATGTAAAAAAGTCGATATAATTTATTTGCTTCCAAATATCTTTAACTATTTTTGTTAAAATATCAGTTTTGACATAGTATTTGTATAAGGGATACGGTATATCTTGATTTTGTGTTCCAAAATCTTCTGAAATTTTTTGCATTCTTAGTGACTTTTCATATAGCAGGAAGTGAAGGTGAAAGATCAAAAGATACGCTGAGAACACAGTGCCTTAGCTATATTAGCTATGAAAGCGGAGCTCCTCAAAATCTACAGTTTATTGAAACAAGCTATTTCGCAGCATTAGCGTTTCATAATGTTCTTTGCTGTTTGATCGAGTGTTTTGAGTTTTGGTGAGACATTCTTTTCAAAGTGTGTAATGACAGTCTATATGGCATCACTTGTCTGTCCCCTGAGCCTTGAATGCAATACCCCTAGTACTTCCGCAGAGGCGTATGATTCGTGTATTCGAAAAGTTGCCTAGACGGCGTTTGATATCAAAGATCCTCGAAAGCAGGATACGTATCATCGCTTGCGTAAGTCATGATTTGTCAACGGTAAATTAAAACCTTATTTGTGCAGAATGAACGTAATTGTTAGAGCTATGCAAGAAATATTAGCTTTTCTTGTCGTTTGTTTTATTTTACGCTTTTGCGTGTGATATTCGAGGCACCTTAGTGTTTTGATTTTTTTTATGAATGCCGTTGACGTTAAACGCCGTACTTACTAGGCAACTTCTCCGCCACACGTGTACTACATTACATTTTTTCCCCTTAGATTTGACACTGGCTTCAAAGATATTGCCTAAAAACTCTAACGTCATGGTACAGTTTGGAATGAACACTTAGTAGTTCCTATAGCGCAAAAAATTCATTATAGCAACGGTTTAATCACTTGAGTATCGATTTTGCATCCTGCATGTGCCAAATCGGTATTGCTTACTTTGAAACCATTTTAAGTAAACCTCTATCTTGATTAACGTTAAGTGGATAGAACAGCCTAGCATATTGTATACAGGATAACCAAGCAGAATGGCTCAGCCTGTAGTGTCTGAAGACGCATTCGGGAGATCCCGGTTCGATTTTCGTTGGGCCGGCCATCCTGACTTTGGGTTTTATCGCGATTTTTCCAGATCGATATGCGAATGCTGGGGTGGCTTATATCTACCTGTCCCTCATTTCATTACCTTTCAACTTTCAGGTGTGAAGGGCCTGGCACGACGGTTGATGGTGTGTGACGTATGCGGTGGATGTGGTTAAGGAGAGAATTCTTTCTTCCCGGGCACGTAACCTTATGCTCGAACTGACCGTCTCAAAGGGTTCTACGAGTACGCTCGTCCTGGAAAGGTTAGGAACCCCGCTGCGTTGTACCTGCCGCCATCAAATCTAGCCCGCTTTGTACTCTCCGCCTCATTCCTACCGCATGGAGGTTTAGTAGGTGCATTGAGCCTAACCTTGTTCGCAGTGGGCAAATCCTCCTCAACTCTAGCCTCTATTAAGGTTTCCTACGAATTAGTACATGCGATTTTCTAATAAAGTAACGGGCAAATCCAAATTTTCTGCGAACTTACAAAGTTGCATATTTCCTATTTGCTAATTCTGGAATAAAAGTTGGTTTACTTTAACATAATAGTGACTGACATAACATTTTTATTTGAAAATCGCATCTTATTAATTATGCATTTATTATTTTGAATAGGTATGAACAACTTTAAAATTAATAAAATATATGCGATTTTGCTAAGTCCTCTGACGAGATGCCAATGTTACGTGTTTCTTAAAAAATACACCATCACATTCCAGAGAGTTAAAACACAACCCCTTTTTTTATGCAAAGTGATCTCAAGAGTTCTTACCAGATGCTTCGTCGTCCCTCGCAACGCTGTAGAGTGAAATTTCCTCGGACAGACTGAAAAAGCAGAGGAGTGGGGGATTGCAGGGAAATTAATATTAAAACTTCTAACTTAAACGGAAGAGATGGAAGAAAAGTTTTTCTTTTCGTACTTTTCTAATAACGTTCCAATTTAATCTGGAAGAATAGCAACCCTGGAGATAAAAGAACAAAAGAAATGGAAATAAAAAGTAATAATGAAGTTTTTAATGACATCCCATTGTACAGCGTAACATGAATAATTAATTTAGGTATCTTCGTTTGCATTTCCGGTATTTGGAATTGTTTATGCATTTGCCCTTAAGACTTCTCTTAATGAAATAAAATGAATCGATGTAATCCTTATTTACATTTTTGCGCTTTCTTTCCGCTAAGAGAATCTGGGTATGAATATACAGAAGTTCAGAACTGTTCTAAAAGATATTACACTTTCTCAGCGAGTTAAGAAGTGTTTAAAAATCAAATAGCTACACGTTTCACGGAAAATAAACTTTGGTTTTAAAGTATGTGACCAATTTAATGGTGAAAATTGCCCATAAAGCTTCATTTTTGGCTTTATATGCAGTCTTGTAAATTGGAATTTCGTTTTTGTTTAATATATAGTGCTTTTCTTTCACGCTGCGGCCACCGTACTTCGGCTCGCGCGCCGGCCGCTACAGCTCAAGCTCCCGCCGAAACAGGGGAACTATCCGCGCAATCACCTCGTTTCAATTACAATGATAATAAGCATTATTATCATATTATTATAGGAAGGTTGGAAATCTTCTCCTTCTCTGTCCATGTATTTTTTTTCAACTTCTCAGGAAATTTTAGTTTACACTCGAGAGTTCAATACCTGAAATTGAGTGAATTTCTCCCTGATGCTTTCTTTTAGTTCTTCCAATATATGGGGTTTGCTGCATAAAGTTTTCTGTAATTGGATTTTGCAAAATCTCAATGGCAAGGGTAATTGACCCACACTTAGTATTCTTCTCTGAGAAGCATGGTTCCATTTACGTGGTTATCCGTCGTAAAATAACAGATATTGTAGCACAGAGAAACCTTATTTTACACACGATATTCCCTTCTATGACGTGAAAATTGGTGTGTTGTGTACAGTAAATGCATACAGAATAACAGGAGCTATATTTTCTGAACAAATAAATGCAGAGAGATACAGGACTGACTTCTCCGTTTTTTTAACAGCTGGCCGACTGTCTGTCTGGGTTGCTACCGCACGTGCAGCTGATGAGCTATTAAGCTTAATTCAGCGATTTTTTTTTAAGAAAGGGTTATTAGTAAAAAACTATGGACCTCAAGATCCCCTAACCAGTGGGAGACTTTAAAAATAAAGTGTATGCAACAAACTTGGAAGAACTAAAAGAGAACATCTGGAGAGAAATTCATTCAATTTTAAATGAATCCTCTAGTGTAAAATGAAATAAGATACCAAAAATGTATGGATAGAGAAAGATAACAATTTCAGCACCTCTTATGATAAGGTGCGTGCTTAGTATCATTGTAATTGTAACTGTAAATATGAGAACGTGAAGGCGGTTGCGGGAACATTAAAACCGTTTCGGCGGGCGTTGGAGCTACGGCGGCCGGCGCGCGAGCCGCCGTGCGGTGGCTGCAGTGTGGAAGAAAGGCACTGCAGATTTTATCATTGTAGACACAATACCCGTAATTTAAATTAATTTTTTAAAACATTATTGCATCTACCATTTTGTAATAGAGTAATAAACTTTAGCCCATCTTTTAAGGGACTTTTGCTCTACAAATTGGTACCACTGTTAAGTATGGCAGCTTCTGTTTCCTTATATCATGTGGTTTCTTGTTTGCAAATATATGCAAGTTTGTTTTCTGCATTGTGTTGCTTTAAACAGCTTTTTCCGTGAATGATATTTTCAGGTATAATTGATGAGTTTTCTCTTAAATTACTGAAGATAGCTAAATCAAATTTTAGGATGATAAAAACAACTTCTGTATGCTATTGTGGATCTTCTTGGGTGCTAATAAAATGTTTGGCTACTTTATAAAAAGTAATTGCTGATAAATTTTAATCAAAATATGGCATAATTGGGAAAAGAACCCTATCTTCCTTAATAAACGAACTTAATGGATAACAGTAGATCAGTGAACTAAGAAGGCATACATCTACATTCTGTAAAGTTTTAATCTGATATCTTAAGTAGCTTCCGAGAAAATGAATAATGAATTTAGCATATTTAATATTTTCGGCACGGAGCTTTTACAAATAAGTGGATGGATGGATGGTATCTTTATTTGTTTCAAATTATTGAAGTTATTACACATGTATTTAGTGCATGGGTCATTGGTCGTACGTGCATATTTAAGATACAAGTATGGTGACAAAATAAACAACAGAAAAAGAAAAGAAAACAAAAAGGAACAAGGAAAAGCGAAATAGAGATAAATTACCTTTGTCTAACTGAACACATTTGACCTAGCTTCGCGCACTTTAGCCAAAAACAGTATTATCCGGGCTTGTGGGCCGTGGTCTTCTGTGCACCTACTTCTTCTTCCCCCCAGACTTTTGCCACAACATTTCGACCTTGCCACTGCCACTGAAGACGAAACTTTTGGGAAGAAGAAGAAGAAGGTGCTCAGTAGACCATGGCCCCCAAGCTCGGATAATACCTTACTTAATATTGACTCCGGAACCTACGAATTTTGAAGAGGTTTTACTCTCCTCTTGATTTTGTTCATTGATAGATTTATACTCCATGGAAATGCTAATCTCCGTTCAAGGAGCATACTCGAATGCACGGAAGCATGCCGATGCATTTAGTTTCCTATAGTGTTTTTCCTTATCTAATGTTAACAGAACCTCCGCATTATTTCGTGCAAAAATTAGCATTTTGTTAAGCTGTTATATTAGCTTGAAACAAATTCCAGCACACAAACCTTAACCTATGAGCAACCTTAACCCTTTTTTGATTGAGCAATTAGAATGAAGAAGTAATGATAGTTTCGGTCTTAGTTTCTTTTGTTTTATAAAGCCTGTCGTGTACACTAATACATGCTGTTTTATGAAGTGACTATAGACACTAAATTACTGTGTTACATTCACATGACTTCTCTGCTCACTATAATTTATTTTCGTATTTCTTCTGCAATCTACGGACAAAAATTTTATTTTTCTATCTACTTTAGGTTAATCGATGTAACGTTTGTAGAAATGGTTTCATTATGCTGTTCATTATACGCACGCAAAGGTAAAATATTTTAAAACCCTCACCATATATTGGCCTTGAAATTCCTTTCTCGTTCGGTGACCGCGAGAAACAACTGAATAGTGACAACCTGATGTGTTATATTCACATGACTTTCTCTACCTAGTATCGTTTATTTTTATATACCATTCACATACTATTCTTCTGAAAGCTCATTTTTCTATCTGCTTCATGTTAATCGAAATGAACCTTTGCGAAAATACTCAGATGTTTAAAAACCGGGTTACTAATTTATTCAAACCAATAATAACGGATATCTGGAAATGACTGAGCAACAAAAACATTATTAGAAATAAATTGTATGTTTTAAAGAGATCCACGTTTTTTGTGCAGTACGCTTTTGTCTATATCTTATGGTTTACCAGTTGTACTACAAAATTATAAAAAATTCCTTCTGAACGAAGATGGCTTTATAGGATATTCCTAGGAAATTCAAGATATACATTTTAGTTGTCATGTAAAGTTGTTAAACGTATGATATTTTAATAAAAATCTTTAGAGCTATATTTGGGAAAATCAAAGATTTTAAAGCTCTTCCATGTAGAAGGTAGTTTGGAGTGCAGGGATTTGTTTAAATTTTTACTTTATCTACCACGTAACTAGTAGCCAGAGAAAGTGTTGCATTCCGTTCAAAACTTCGATACCGAGATTTCACCGGAAATACGTGTTTCGAAGCACCGTGAATCCAAATAAAGCATTTTCGGAAACATGTTCGTGTATGTGTGTGTTTCTGTGAACAGCATAACTCAAAAATGAATAGTCGGATAAATACTAAACTTGGTATTTACGTAAGTTCAGTATCTCCCAAAAATTCGACACGAAGATTTTCAAGAAAGTCCCCCACACCAAACTACCCTTTATATGGAACATTTTCCATCATTTTTTATTTTCTAAAAAAATGGCTGAAACAATTTTGTTTAAAATACCCTATATGGAAGATATTTGTATGACAAATAAAATGTGTATCTTGAATTTTCTGGGAATAGCCGATGAAGTCCTCTTCATTCGGAGGAAATTTTGTATAATCTTGTATAACTGGTAAACGATAAACGATAGACGAAAACGTACTACACAAAAAATGTAGGTCTCTTTAAAACACAATTTGTTTAAAAAACTTTTTCTGTGGCATAAGCCATTTCTGAGGTATGCATTATTAAAGGTTCGAATTCTTCAATACTTGCCAATTCTCTTTAAATCCTTTCAACATTCAGTTGTTTCTTGCCATTGCATGGAAACAGTATGGAAGTACAAGGCCAGCATGTAGTTTTCAGTTCTTAAACATATGACTATCGCTATTTCCGTTATTTTTATAACGAAATATGCAATGCAGCTATTTATGCAAAGGTTTATTTGGATTAAAATGTAGTAGATAGAAAAATAAGTTTAGTAAGAATAGTTTGTATACCCACTAATAAACGTTAGAGGATAGAGAAAGCCATGTGAAAATATCACATCAGAATCTTTTTGTGTCGCATCCTTGGAAGATGCTGAAACGTAATACCAAGTATGGTTATTTATCGGACATTTTGTTTTTGTGATTTGCTGTTCACATACACACATACATATATTTTTCTGAAAATGCTTTTTTTATTATTCGGGGCCTCAAAAAATGTATTTTCAGTGGAATTTCGATATAGAATTTTTTTAGTGGAATGCAATACTTTCTCTACCTACTAAGTTTGGGGTAGAGAAAGTAAAAATGAGTTATAGCGCTGCAAGGGCTGCTGAGCAATATGGTGTAGTTCATTTTAGGTTTCTAAACTGTATCTATACCTATAGGACTATGGTATTATTCAAGGAAATCCTGTAACACTGAGCCTGACCACTTACTATTTGGTAGAGACTCTTGCATTATTATTATTATTATTATTATTATTATTATTATTATTATTATTATTATTATTACTGTTTAAGGAAGTTAGATCTCCTTCTGCATATTTTATTAACGTTTTATTTCGGTTCCAAAAAAGAAATGAAGAGACAACTCATTAAAAGGCTCACCCTTTGTTTCAACCCTAAGTAAGTTTCTGTATTTATACGATATACTTTTAAGCTCTTTATAGTTTTGCATAATACTCTTTGTAATTTATACTAATATTCACAGTTTTATAAAGAAGATACCGGAAACCTCCGTTCCTAATATTTATAGCTGTTTTCAGTTTACAAGCGTACTATTATCGGTTTCATCCCAATAAAAATCAGATTTGTTACATTCACATGATTCTCTCTGTGCAGGACGTTAATTTTTATTTCTTCTCTACAGATTATTCATACAAAAATACTTATTTCCCCATCTACTTGGTGTTAACACAGATACAAGTTTGCAGAAATAGTTCTCCTACACATTTCGTTGTTCGGAAGCTGAAGTGATAGTATTTAAACAGCGGGTCACTATAAGCTCGCTTTGAAATTTCAATATCTACCTGACATCAAAAGATAAAAAGGAATGATACTTAGCCCTTCAAAACACATATGATGAAATATCTGAAAATACAAACAAAATGCTACAAGTATGTCGAAAATACTTAATGTCACAATACATTTTATTTAAAATATTGTATGTTTTAACGAGCCCTACATTTCTTGTGAAGTAAGCTTTTGTCCGTCTTAAGATTTATAAGTTATACAAAATTATACAGGCTGCATTCAGAAAGAATAGGGGTTCATAGGCTGTTCGCAAAGAATGCAAGGCATAAATTGTATTAGTCATATAAATGTCTTAAAAATATAACATTTTAATTCAAATTGCTAGAGCCATTTTTGAGTTAATAAAAAATGAAAAACTACTAAAGGATAGTGTTTGGGGAGAGATTTTCTTGAAAGTCTGCGTCTCGCATCCTTAGAAAATGCGGCACTTAAATACCAAGTTTGGAATTTAGTCCCACATTCTGATTTAAAGCCGTGCTGTTCACACAAATACACAAACTTTTTATATTTGATTGGATTCAAAGAACCTCAAAATAGGTATTTCGGTTTAAACCTAGACATCAGATATTTTTATATGGAATTTATTTTATGTGGTAGGTGTAGAGGAAGTTAATATAATTTCGTTTCAAATATTTACAGTTATTTTCAGTTTTCAAGTAGATATAGTATCTGTTAATTTCATCCACTCCCAAAATGTCAAACAAGATTTTCATGCCATATGGAAGAGATTGAAATATACGATTCACTAATTTTCAGTCAAACCACTGGGCCAATAAAAAAATTAAATAAAAATATTACAGTGGCAAGTAAAATGATTAGTATGGAGATAGCGTTTCTGTCTAAATTGGAAGAACTCGAATTTGAAACGCAGTGGTTTAGTTTTCCTGGATGATGTATTTTTCGAGGTTTTCCCTTGCCCTGTGAGGATGACTGTCGGAAATTCGACGTTTTGTGGACGATCTGCCCAGTTAAAGATAGTTACTGGCAGAAAAGTAAATCATAAATTCCACACTTAAACTTATAATTTCATAGAATGTTTAAATTATTCATCATAATAATTTCAAAGTTTAATTATGTAAATAGCTATTATTGACATGCTTTTCGAAGCAATATTTTTAGCAACATATAGATCTATTCATTAGTTCATATTTGTTGTTATGGTATGAACTGATTAGCTTTTAATTCCCTAGTTGAGGCAGTATTTTTAACACTTAAATGATTTTAGTCAAATTATATAATAAAAAATATAATAACAGCCCACCTTAAAGCAATATGTGTATGTAACAATATATAAAAAGTGTATATTACAGTCATTGTATATGTTTATATTATTGTATACATGTTCAATAATGTTATGTATTACGTAATTTAATAACGTAGGAGCTGTGAGAATAATAGGTTAAAACTTGCTAACAATGAGGTAACAATGAGGTAACTTTGAGGCAATAATGAGTAAGAATGTTTAATAATGCTACTAGTCATTATTGGAGCAACAATAATGTAAATTTTGAGACAGTTTATAAAATATCCAATCAACAAACAAAAAAAGCTTAAGTTAAATAAAAGTATTTCCATTGGATTAGGAATTACCAATCAGAGACTTAAAATACAGAAATTTACAAATTCAGGCGAAAGAAATCAAGTCAGTTGCTTGTAGACAGTGCTCATAACTGGACGCATTGCTAGCAGACAATGTTACTAATCAGACGCGAGATGTGTCCTCGAGAAAGTTAATACGTATTCGTGTGAGACGAAAATAGTTTACGTGTTAAAAAGTGCAAGTAATTAATAAAAGAATCTCACAGCTCTCTATATCAGTGAAGTATTATTTAAATCGTGTCAAGCATTAATAAAAGGAGTGAAGTAAAATTATAATCTGTGTAAGCCTACATTCTTCAGTCGCATCACAAATCTTGTTCAGAAATGCATGTCTCTAAAAATAAATACTGACGCAGCCGAGGCAAACTTAAATATATAATATTTAAAGAAACAGTCAAATTACAAAGTTAATATTTTTTAAACATTTGGAGCAAAGGCCACCGAAAAGTACATTTGGGGCGAAGGCTACCGGAAACATTTTACCATACGTGCGGTTGCAACTACTTTTAGTTCGGCTCCCCAACAGACGAAATACGATACAACTCCTTCTAAAATACTCCTTTCCCATAGTTTATAGAATACATATGCAACGGTAGAAGTAAAGAAATTCGAATGGGTGTTACACATTGTTTTGTAACCAAATGGATGTTCTTTCACGTTTGGTCCACTTTAATTAAGTAACCCATGTTGGTCTGACCAGAGTCCTCGCCTGAACTGGAGCATGTAGGGTCCTAATCCTCGATGGTGTTTTGTATTCGGGTCGTTATCAGGGACACATTTTCTTACATCTCCTAGAGAGAAACGCTGTGGCCCAAGTTGATCAATACGTGGAGGTGGAGGGTGGGGAGTTTCTTCTTGACTGGGCACGCTCACTGCCCACTGGGGCGACAGACGTCCACCATTTTCTTGGTTCTGACCGCACAACTAACGCCATGATGCTGCAATCGATTCCAGATATGAGCAGTGCGCGCCTCCCAAGACAACCGAGATTGTTGTTCAACTGCACAACGTGAGAAATGTGCAGATGAAAACTATACTACGTGATTAATTAATGTAAGAGTCGTAGGAAAACATCTCTAAGAACTGTTGAATACATTCCTCAGAGAAATCTTGTTGAGCACGATCTCTCTATAGTAGCTGCTTTTCAATTCGATTATTAGTTCATATTATATTTATATTAATAAGTCCCTTTCTTCCCTAAACGTTTCATACCAGTACTCGTCAAATTTATCTGAGAACTTGAATACGTGTCCTCTTACCCATACCAAGGGAAAAATCTTCTGGAGTGTCTGTGTAAAAATGTGAATGGTCGTTAGATAAAATCTGAAAAGCTTCGTAGAACCCCTCCGTGGACTAGTGGTACCGTGCTAGCCTCTAGTTCCCAAGGTCGCGGGTTCAAGCCCGGCGGAGGGCGATGGATGTTTTCGGGCGTAAAAATCCTTAGCATGGCTTCCTTCGGAAGGGAAGTAAAGCCGGTGGCACGTGTCATAGATTTACGGCACGTAAAAGAACCTCAAGCCTGATAAAGAGGCCTCTGAGCAAAATTACCGATCTTTCACGCATAATATAGATAGAATGGGACGTTGCTTTATTAATAGCAATTTCATGAATATTAAATTTTGGTAGATGAAATTATATCATGGTAAGGATCATGGTAGTTAAAGAGCGTCCATAAATAAAACTCAGTTTACGCGGCAGGATGTGAGACTCGCTTTCGGGAGGTTGCAGTTTCAATTCCCATTGGACCTGATACCCTGAACTGAGTGTTTCTTGGCCAGTAGGCGACTACTGGGGAGTACTGAGTACTACCAAGAATGCTTCGACCTCTCATTTCTTTCAGGGCAGGCGCGATGAAGCGTTGTGCGGCATATGCGGCGGATGTGATTATTCTCTGGCAAAGTACCTTTTGCCCGAAGCTGTCCGTGAGGATAGGGGGACAAGGAAGGGACGTCCAGGGATATTCAACCTAGAAACAATAGGGAAATCGCTGCGTTTTACCTCTGCCACCATCAGAGCTGGCTGTCCTTCGTACTCTCTCGCTTCATTCCCTCCTCCCGGAGTTTAATAGGTGCAATAAGCCTAGTCTTAGTTGTTGTGCTGAAATTCCCCTCCGCTTTTAATCCCTACCTTATCCCCACTAGTCTGTGTGCAAGTATGAAACAACTAAAAACCTCTACATACGTGAAATGTTGTTTCCAGCAGAGAAAACTTGAGGGTCATTTGTTTAGAGAGCCTGTTAATGATGTCTACCACATATCCAAAAATATGATGTATTACATTCAATGTTTTTCTCTACACTCTTTCGCTTATTAGTGGCTATACAAATTATTCTTACGAAAGTTTATTTTCCTATCTACTTAATTTTAATCTAGATTAACCTTTCCGGAAATAGTTGCATTACACATTTCGTTATAGATACAAAGGGAATAACGATAGTCAAATGTTTAAGAACTGGGCGCTCTACGTTATTCTTAATATTCTCTACTCTTTCCATGGTATCGCGAGAAACAGCTGAAAATCGACAGGGCTTTGAAAGAATTATTAAGTATTGAACAATTCGAACCATTTAATAACGGATATCACGGGAATGGCTGATATCACAAAAAAGGTATTTGAAATAAATTGTGTGTTTTAAAGAGATATACATTTTCTGTGTAGTGCGTTTTCATGTATCACTTAACGTTTACCAGTTATACAAGATTACACCAAATTCCTTCCGAAGGAAGTGAACTTCACAGGCTATTCCCAGAAAATCAAGGTATACATTTTATTTGTCATATTTAATATGTGGTAATCTAATCAAAATCGTTAGACTTTTTTTAGAAAATAAAAAATTTCAAAAAATTTTCCATGTAAGGGTACCTTGGGCTGGGAGATTTTCTTGAAAATGCTCGTGTTGCTTCTTTGGAAGGCTCTGACCTAAATACGAAGTTTGGTACTTTTTGTTTTCAGTTATATTGTTCATACACACACATGGGGATTTCTTCAAAAATGCTTTATTTTGGGTTCCAGGGGCCTCACAGGTGTAATCTCGGTATTGAATTTTTGGGTGGAATACAATACCTTCTCTACCCACTAAGGTACGTGACGGAGACAGTAAAATAGGAAAATGCAAAACGTTTTCGTTTATTTATTTCTTATTCATATTCTTTTCTTCTTCTTCATCTTCCTCTACACTTCAAGGTGCAAGCAATAAAAGCCTGTGGGTCTTCAAAGTTTCTTCAATAATCTTTTTCTATGTCTGCCCAAGATCTTCTTTCTGTATTACTTTTCTCTGTGTATATTTAATCTCTTGTGTATTCATCTGTAAATGTATTTGATTTTCCCTTTCCATTTTTTCCACTGCTTTGCATTTTCATCATTCCATAGTGTAAAGCCCATTTTACTATCTATTGCGCCTGCTTATACAGTATGCAAAGGAATTAATGGACTCTATCCAAGAATTCAACCTGGAGATTTCAACGGAAATACCCCCCCCCCCAAAAGAAAAAGAAGCGCTTTTAGAAAGAGGCTCGTGAGTGTGGATAAATATCACAATTGGTATTTATATTCAGTATCTGATGCGATATGGAGATTTTAAAATAATCTCACTCTCTAAACCGCTGTTTTAACTACATAGAAAATTTTTCATTAATTTTGATTTTCTCAAAAATGGTTGCAACGATTTTGATTAAAATACCACATGTTTAATCTATTTACATGGCCAATAAAACTTTTATCTTGAATTTTCTGTGAATATCCTGTGAAGTTATCTTTATTCTGAATGCATTTATATAATTTTGAATAACTAGTAAACAATAAGAGATAGATAAAGAATTACTGTAGAAAAAATGTAGATCTCATTGAAACACACACTTTAAATCATTTTTGTGGCAGAAACTACTCATACGTTTTAAGTGCTATCACCATTCATTTGTTTCTCCTGATATCATGGAAAAAGTATGGAATTTCAAAGCCAGCATATAACAATTCTCCGTTTAAGGATTTGGCTATCGCTTCAGCTTCCTATATCACCTTTGTATCTACAACGAAGTATACAATGAAATAATTTCTTGGAACGTTTACCTCCATCAACCGGAAGAAGATGGAAAAATAAGATACTGTAAGAAAGCTTTGGAAATAAGCAATGGTAGCTAGCAAAGTCATATGAATGTACCAAATATTATTTTTATTCTTATTTTCCTCTTTTTACCAATTGCTTCGCTTCTGCTTTCCCTCTGCAACTTTTTATTTTTCCTAATTCTTCTTCTGCATTGTCATTTGTTTCTCATTGATTACAGAGATTTTAATAATACTAGATTATGTTACAGGAGTAAAAGTAGAGTTTTGTTATGGGAGTACGTAAAACCACTTTTAATACGTGTGGAACATACTATTTTAAACAGCGCTCAATGTATAAAATATTAATAATATCATACTGATTCCTGAAACTAACAGAGATACGTACTTGAAACAAAAGAAATGACGTTAAAAATAGCGAGATGTCAGATGTTTGGTTGATTCGCTAGCAGTAATTTTCAATGAAATTATTTCCTTACACCAGGCAATGAAGCTATTAATTGCTGTATCATATTGCTTTCTGGATTTTTTTGGGTAAGTATTCTAGTGTTATTCTCTCTGCTGCTTCAGTAATTTAACTTCTATTTCAGTTTCTTCTAAATTAATAATTTCCACCATTTAATTTTTATGTGCGTTAGATAAAAGAATAACGGTTTACGTCAAAGAAAGCTGCCAATATAACGTATAGGTTAATTCTACAACGAATTGCGATAAATTGAAGTATAACGAAAATAGATAATGCGAGCGCTATGAGAAATCAATCATATCAAAATTCATACTGATAAGCAAAACCTAATTAAATCAAGTCGAGTTATTAATGATGTGCAAATACAAGGGGTAATTGGCATGTGATTGGATTTGAAACCATAGTTGGTCATACACTGAAGATTATCGCACTCTAAAGCGTTTAGCTCGTATGATCTGTGTTAGAAGTTCTACTTTTAGGCCATGCTGTCTAAAAAGGTATTTAATATATTGCCTTGCCGTAAATGTGGTTTCAATACACGCTCTCTGAAAAACACTGCGTGTCGGACAGACTAGGTCGCTAAAGTCGTCATGGAAACCTTTAGCGGTGTAATGACCAACCATACCAACTTACAGGGTTTTAGAAAAAGTTCAAGATTTATTTTGCAACATGAAAATTTCTACAAGAGAAACACTGCTTACCTTGCAACGATCTTTAAATGCAATGTATTCCTTCTCATACTGCTGCCTAGAGTTTGCTGTTAGCAGCTTCGATTTAATGTTTCTGGCTCGGATAGGAATTTCTTCGGGATTGTCAACCACATTTTCAGTCACAAGGTTGCTGCACAGAGACGAGCGCTCAGAATAAGTACTGCCATCTGCATCCGCATCTCGTATTGTACAGTTAACGCTTCCTAATAGGCGTTGGTACGGTTCATAGCGTAGGATTCAGGCGTATGTGAGAATATGTCAACAAATGACTGACTAAGCATTATTATATTTATTCAGTACTTATATTGCATTTATTTATTTTATTTAATATAATTTAGAGGGCTTTTATTAAAAACTACTGTATGTACCACATATGCAAAAGCTTTAGCGGGCTCATCTAGGTATTTTGTCCGCTAGAGCCTTGTTTTAGTACTTGCTATTAAATACTTAGCTATTTATAGATAGTTATTAAATACTTCTTTTTTATAGGTTTTCTTGTATTAAAAACTTATGGAAATGTATGATTACTGACCCTCCATATTAATAAACTTAAGGCTATTATTTTTATTGGGTGTTCATTAAGTTTGGCTCCTGAACAGGGCAGGTGCTTTAAGGAATAAAACATTTTATTACTTTGGATCACCGTATATTCCTAGAAGCTGTTTTGCAAACGACCAACAAACAATGGGGCTCCTTACTGTCGAGAATAAAAATAATTGAAGGACTTGTTTGGATTGTCATTTCTCGAAACAGAAGTTCTGAGTAAATGCTCTGTTCAGAATCCAATGTCTGCGAAACTCGAAATCAGAGATGAATTTTAGGAACACGTATTCTACTAAGAAAGTACTCTCCCTCCAGAGATCTGATGTTTGTTTATTTTTTTATCAGACCATACCAATGCATTGAGATCATTAATTCTGATATCATCACCATATGTTACCTTTTCAGTAAATCTAAGGTCATTTCAAACGACCATAAATGTGAAACTTTGTAAAGTGTTTTATTACATAATGAAAGTATTAGATTAATAACGGTATCTGCAAGGTGTAAACAAAATTATTCTACAGTTAAACAATGAAGCGAACTTGTTAATTAAGAACATGCGTTGTCAATAATATTGTTGTACAAAATTCGTATATTTCGGTTCAGTAGTAGCATGATTAAGTCGTTCTGGCGTACAGGCTTCGATTTTTAATTTTTCCCCTCCCGTCTTAAGGGAACACGCTTATCAAGTCACATGCCTCGATTATTGGCATGAGTTAGATGACATTGAACCTCCGAAACGTTAAGAAAATATATTTGTTCGTATTCTTTACAATCACTTAGAATGGAAGGAAATCTTACCTTCATTATTTTATTATAGTTTATTCCTTATCACCAAAAAGAGGGCATTATATAAGTTGTACATGTATTTATTTTAAGCAATGTTCTGCTATCTGGAATGGTTTAAAACATGATAGAGGACTTTGAGTTAGCTGTTTCGTAACTTTATTATTTTGATAGAGATCCCAAGAAATGTTTTAACCAATCAAATTTAATCACTTCCAAACCTATATAAGTTGAAAGTTGAAGCTTTATGTTGCATCGTTTGTGTATCCGATTTAAGTTACAAATTATGACTTAGTTTGAATTCACGTATCTAACTTCATAGAAGATTTGTTTAAGATGGCCCAGTCAAACTGACAGCTAGAACTGGTTTGAATAATATTTATAGCGCTGGGATGTATAAAAGAAGCTTGTGGTATGTTTAGGGAATGGATGCGGTATCTTCCTTGGTGAGAACATTCATGATAATAAAACTAGAATATCCGTGTAGTACTTTTTATTTTACTTTCCCTACTACTTGCCCATAATACATTCCACCCAAAAATTTGATACCGAAAATCAGGGCTCCCTGAACAATAAAAAAAGGGTTCTTTTTTACAAGTTCTGTGTGCGAGTGTGTATGTGTGTGTGTGTGTGTGTGTCTATGTGCCTATGAATAGCATAAAACAAAACGAAAGGTCGGTTAAAAACCAAACTTGGTGTTTAAGTTGAGCATCTTCCAAGGATTCGACACGAAGATTTTCAAGAAAATCCTTCAACCCAAACTACCCTCTGCATGAAAAAGTTTTCGTTATTTTTTATTTTCTCAAAAATGGGTTTAAATATTTTGATTAAAATACTATATGTTTAAGATATTTCCATAACATATAAAAATGTATATCTTGAATACTCTGGGAATAGCCTGTCAAGTCCTGTTAATTCTGAATGACTTTTGTATAATTAGTAAACCGTAAGAAATAGACAAAAGCTTGGTTAACAAAAAAATATGGATATCGTTAAAACACAGATTTGTGTGAAATAATTTTTTATTATATGTAGTTATTTATCTTGTGGAGTTAACTATTTCCGAGATATTCCTTGTAATTGATTTGAATTTTGAAATCCTTATACAGTTCTCAGCTGGTAAGTTGCTATTCTTTTTTCTTTTTTTCTCCTGGCCACGTAAAGCCTTTATCCGCTGTATCCTACAACGAAATGTGTCATTGTGAATTTAAGATTTATCTGCATTAACAAGAAATAGATAGAATAATAACTTTTTGTAAGAATAGTTTGTAGAGGAGTGAGTAAATAAATTCATGCGAATGCAACACATCGTGGGTTCTTCCCCCCATATGTAATTATATCCTTTAATGTGATTCATTCTTTCTTCACAGATTTCGTAACAAACTGCACACTGCTAAACACCTGTCTCTCACTGTTGACAAAGAGGTCAGCAGTTTCTCCACAAGAAACTGTGTAACATTTTTTTGGGCTATTGGGGTTCAATAATGAAAAGAGTTCTAAGGTATGGGGTACGGTATTTGTTCACGGTTTTAGGGAAACATCGCCCTCTTAACTTGGCAGTTAAAATTGAAGTGGCGTTGTATTGGCAGAACGGAATGGTCCCCCATCATTGTTTCATGTTCCCTCTCCCCCCTTCACGAGCCCGCACACTTTCCATGGCCTCCTGCGTATTGCTCGTGCATTATTGAGAGAGACATTTAGCTGTCACTGACAAAGCTGAATTTACATAAAGGTAACTAACTGTTCGGAAAGGGGATTGCATTATTGAACGATCCCGTGATCGTGTTCCGTGGGTTGGTTTCAGTTCAGTTAGCGAGGGATTTGACAAGGGAAGGGCGGCGAAGAGCGGATATTGACTGAGTGACAAACCTGGCCATAGCTGCAAGTCCTTGTAGCCCGCTTGTTATCAACTTGAAATGACTGACTGACTTCACCTGACGGCCGTTCAGTCAATCTTCTTTTCAGCAGCCGTGTGATTGCTTTTTACTAACCAATGAGGATACCGACTGCAAAGCTTAGTAATATTTCAATAACTAGTGCAAAAGCGACTCAAGCGTACGATGTCCCACTACACAGAAATCTGCTCTCTTCAAGTCCTCATTATCGAGTCACAGGACGGCTGTTACTGTCCTTTGTCCTTTTTTCTTTTTTATCGTCACAAATTCAGTGTTCAGGTGTTCAATGATAAGGATCGGGACGTACATATAGGGTCAAAAAAGTTGTGTTGCATTCACAAAACTTTCTCTATCCACTCTTCTATAAAACATTCTTATGAAAGCTTATTCTTGTATCTACTACCGAACAAAGTGGAAACGCGGTAACGTTGCGACTTGCAATCGTAAGGTCCCGGCGACCGCCCACTTTGACCCTTGGGTTTTTCGTGGTTTTCCCGGGGTCAGTAGAGGAATACTGGGATGGTTTCTTCTCTACCGTGATTTATTTCCATAATTTCCCTTTCATTCCGTTTATTTCTCGTCTTTCAGGCATCTTATAGGTTTCGTGGCGTATGGCGGTGCCGGACATATGGCGCGGATGCATGCACAATGGAAAGAGCATTCCCCGTGGACACCAAGGGCTGCCTGACTGGTAGGTCGTTAATCGCCCTCTCTCGACGGCTCCAGCAGTGATACAGTTCTCCGAGCTTGGAAATGTTAGGGCCTTCCACGCGTCTCTGTAGCCTATCTGGCTAAGGCCTCTCGTATAGTTCTTCCATTCCCTGCTCCTAAGAGGTGGTACCCGCAATAGATCTGTGCAGGTCACAGAGCGCGAGTTGGAGTTAAAAATTGAGTTTTATTTATGGACGCTCTTTAATTGTTGTGGTCGCGTGTAAGATCGGTAATTTTGCTCAGAGGCCTCTTTATCAGGCTTGAGGTTCTTTTACGTACCGTTAATCTACGACACGGGACCACCGGCTTTACTTCCCTTCCGAAGGAAGCCATGTTAAGGATTTTTACACCCGAAAAAATCCAACGCCCTCCGCCGGGTTTGAACCCGCCCCCTCGGGAACTAGAGGTTAGCATGGTAACCACACCACCACGGAGGACGACAGCGCAAGTCATCCTTCTCCGTTGAATCACCTCTACCTCTACCTCTACCTCTAACTCTTATATCTACTTCTTGGTAATCTAAATAGTTTTTCAATTCATAATTAAATATTTCACTGTAGAATACAGTAGGTAAAGCAATGGTCACATTTTTGAAAAGCTTGTTGCTATTTGATGACTGAAATTCCATGCTCTTTGTAAGACCACGAGAGGGAAAAAAAGCGAATAACGACTTCCCAGTTGAGAAAAGTATAAGTATTTCAGTATTCAAACCAATAACAAGGAAAATCTCGGAAATGGTTAGCTGCACAAACATAATGTATGTGTATATGGCGTAAATTGTATCGTTTAAAGAGGTCTACATGCTTTGTGTGGTAAGATTTTATTTATCTCTTACTATTTATACAAAATTCATTCAGAATGGAGAGGACTTCACAGGCTTTTCACAAGAAAATTCAAGATGTACATCTTATTTGTCGTACAAATATCTTAACAGAGGTCCCAGTTTCGATTGCCGGCTGGAGGATGGGAATTTTTATTTAGCCAGGATTATTTCCCATGCTTCCTAGAGTCTGGAATTATGAGTGAGAGAGTAAATGTGTGTGGTTTGTGTGCGTGTATAAATTTAATTTATGAAGAAAAACCCAAAGACATAACATTAAGGCAGTGAACTTCACTGTCAATGCGAAATTGTTTCAAAGGAAAAGCCGCCGGTATGACCTTAGATGTTAAATAGGGCATATAAATGAAAGAAAGAGAAAGACGAAAGCAAATACTTGAAACATGTAGTATTTTAATAAAAATCGTTAGAGCCATATTTTAGAAAATCTAAAATAAAGACACATTTTCTATGTAAGGGTTAGTTTGAAGGGGGATATGCTTGAAAATCTTTGGTTCCCATTTGCTGAACCTAAATACAAATATACCCTACTTTTCCTCTTTGAGTTATGCTGTTCATAGACAGACACACACATATAGGTTATAAAAATGCCAGTTTTGCATTCAGGGAGCCTCAAAACGTTTAATTAGTAGAGAAAGTAAGGAAATATATTAAAAGCTCCTTTCTTCTTCTTATTCTTGCTTTCCAAAATTAGATGAATAGCTCGTTTCTACTTCGCTAGTGTAATCTCAGTCTTTCTACATTCCTTTTGTCATATAGACATATGCCATGCTTGTCTTGATATTCTTCTTAGTTTCATTTACTTTAAATATTCTTTCAACATTTTCGTATTTTAATAATTGTTCCTTAATTTCTCTCTGTTATATTCATTTCTTGTACAACCTTACGGCTCTAAGAAAATAGATTCCAGAGGCTTTTGATTGTCCCAAATCAGCTGTTTTACTTTTTGTTTTAGTGCAGCATTCTTCTCCGTAGAGTAACATGGGAATAACCACTATTTTATAAAATACCTACTAATTAAGTTACCCCCATTTTTTATCATACCCAATTTTCCACAAACAGGACGAAGTATTGTAAATATTTATGCCCTTAGAAGCGTTTGCTGCCTGATTTCGAGTTCATAACTAAAGTTTGAATGTATTTTAACGTCATTGGTTATCTATGTTCGAATCCTTCCATACCGAGTCGCTTAGTCACCTTCCTATACTTTCTGCTTGTGTAACTTGATGGTTTTAGTTGGGTAGGCGTCTTCCTTTACCTATTCCTGCACTTTTCCCCCTCTAAAGATGGAACTTTTGGTCATGGATATACCTACAACCCGGTTCTTACCTGGTGACTAAGTGAAATCACGTAAAATCCCCAGTCAATACACGGCTAGTATACCAGATTTGAATCCATGTCTACCCGAATGCGAGGCACATGCGCTACCCCTGAGCAGATTGCATGCTTTTAGTTCCAGTCCATGTTCCTGGTCGGTATGTTAGAGAAGGCGTTTTATTTAAACTAAGGAATCTTTGAGGGATTTCACCCTGGTACGAGACATTACACCAAAAGTAAGACTTAAGCTGTTCTAATGTTATTTTTACTCTTTTATAATATATCCTCCTTTTAAAGCCATTGTTTTAGCAAATACTTGCACTCATGTGGTTTAATATTCTCCTACTTATGCCATATTATAAGCAGTTTATGAATTTCTGGAAATAGTCATGATTTTATTCCCGTTTCCGCTAGAATTACATTGGCATTCCCATCTAATTTAGTTACCCAAATTCATATAAAATTTCCATAAAATATAGGAAATTTAGAATTTTAAATTTATAAGAAATCTATAAAGATATCTGCACCAGAAAGAATATAATGTGTAATGGTCACACAATTTCTCTACCCGTTACCAATCTAAAGACATTCCCATATGATTAAAAATAAAGTTATTCCACTTATCAAAAATATATCTGTTATTTAAAAGCTCGTTGAGAAGGCAGTTTTGAAATCTTAAACTATGTATATTTCGGAAATATCTAATGATGCAAAGCTCGTTTTTGTTTTGTTTTACTTGTATAGCCGACTTTAACCTCTATGGTCATTCGGGGCTTTACTTGAGAAACTAATAGTATTAGACTAATTGAACTGTAGGTTATCGTTGGATTTACTCATTTTTAGAGCGAAAAATTCTACATTCACATTTCCTCCCGCTTTCCACAGCAGATATAGGGAGTGATTCTATTTGGAAGAAAACAATCCTTTCAGCAACGGCAAATCGAAACCGAGACCTCAGGAAATCGGAGGCAGAACACTGACTACTTGACTGCAGGGGCAGTTTCAAAAAAGGTTATTTTATATGAAATGTATATTTTATAAAGCTCTGAATGTTTTTGTATAGTATGTTCTATGGATTCCCAGTTTTGTGTTAAGAAGGAAGCAGGCTTTTTACAGAAAACACAAGCGACACATTTTATTTGTCATACACCTCTACTCCATACTGGTGGACCATACTGTATAATACGCTGATTATATGTGACGTAACTCAACTGTTTTAACATCTATAATACTTCGGCGGCGCGCTCAACCCATATCTTTTAACACCTTTAAATCAGCAGTCCAATGGGATCTATTTCCAGATAAACAGTGAAATATGTGTATTTTAATCAAAATAAATACTTTGCATTGAAATTTTAATATTCTAATAAGTGAGTTTACTTATTTTGCTTCAATATGCGTTGCTTTCATGTTACCTGCAAAAATCAATAAATATAGCGAGGACTAAACAGTACTGCCATCTGTTACACTACTCGCAAACACGCTTAAGGTGCTGCCATCCGATTAGCATTTAATTATACGTTAATAAGGTAAGATCTTTTTGTTAAAATTAAAAATTTTGAAATTATAGTGTAGCCGATCAAAAACAGTCATTTTTAACTTGGCTATAACGGTAAATAAGACGCTTTATGAGCTATTCGCGTCTTAACTACCACCATTATAGTCTTGTTGCATAATATACTATATCAAAATTGTTAGCTAGTTTTGAGAAAATAAACACTTACGAAAATTCTTCAAGAAGAGAACGGTTTTTCGTACAGTTCCATGAAACTCTTCAGGTTTCAACCTTAAAAGCAGTTTGATATCTGGACTTTTCATTTGTGAGTTGCACTCACGGTTGCTAGATAAGTGTTATCATTTTCACATAAACCCATACACAAATACACACATAAATGTTACTTTATCCATTGTTTAGGTATTGGCAGGCAAAGGAAGTATTGCATTTCACCCAAAAATTCTATATTGAAGCTTCATCACAAAAGCTTCAGATCCCCTGAATTCAAAAAAGCACCTTTAGAAGCTCGTCTATGTTACATCTATGGAATTAGAATAAAGGTTACATAGAAGTTTTGATACGTGGGAATTAAAATGAATAAATGTCACCGACATTCTCCTCTTAGTGTATCCTCCACAGCGATGAAAATGATGTGTTATATGTCCAATAGATGTCACTCTATGTCATACGCTTGCTCTAACGCAATGCTGGCAACATATGAATAACTAATGCCGTCAAAGCCGGTAAGATACTCAGCCTCAAGGCGTAGCCGAGTGATTGAGGGCCCTCAGCCTCAAAGCGTAGCCGAGAGATGTTTTTCAGAAGGAGAGGAGTGTAGCAAGTTGGGCCGATCCGAAGCGACGACAGGGCGTAGCCGAGGGATCTGCTCGTCTAAAACTCGAATGATTCACGTTCGCAGAAACAACAGCACATCGCATATTTATGCGGATTTCACTTTTTATTTAGGTTTGCAGTTCCCACTTTGCATGTGATTTAGCAAAAAAAATGGCTACGTTTGTTGTGTTCATAATGCGATTTGCCTATAAAAGTTAAACACCTAAAAGGGGCGGGCAGGTGGGCACCAGATATTGAAGAGATCGCATCCACTTTTAAACTCACTCCTAAGGTAATTTATTCGCTTTCCTTTTGCTTTTATAAGCATTTTCAACGGGTATACACTAAGAGGAGATTTGCCAAAGTCACAAATTGTGCCCTTATAAGGAATACGATTGAGATTTGTATGCCTTACTTGGCTTGAAATTTGACTTCCTTTGACCGGGTAGGTCATATAGGACGGTGAATGAACGAAAACGGTTAATGATGCTGAAATAGGCCTGGGGGCTCTAGAGAGTAGAGTTTCCCATTCGTCTCCTCAGGTTAAAGAGAAAGACCGGAAAAGGCCTTATCCAGGTTAATTCACACTAACCAAGATTCGAACTCAGGACATCCTGAATTTGAGGGAGACACACTACCCCCACAACACAGAGCCGTTCTGCATGGTCTAGGGGTATCTTGCCAGCCTCTAGTTCCCCAGGTTGCGGGTTCAAACCGAGTGCAGGGCGATGGTGTTTCTTAACATGGCTTTCTTTAGAAGGGAAGTAAAGCCGGAGGTCCCGTGTCGTAGATTTACGTAAAAGAACCTTAAGCCTGATAAATAGCAAAATCATGCCCAAAACAGAATGGGACGCTAAGAACCATAGTAGTTAAAGAACGTCCAGGAGACTCAATTTAATTTTTTTCCACAGACGGAGGAATACATTTGATAGCGTTCCTACAAGATTTATCTGTTACATCGTTGCCAACTGTGTAGGTATATTTCTCGGAATAAATATGTATTCAGCATTTTTTTACAGGCGCATGCTTTGTGGAGTAATGACTATGAAAGCTAAAGCCATTTCAGTATTTTCCACTATGATTCCAAAATATTCTTAATATATCCAAACATTGTAAACCTTTGTTAGTCTTTTAGTCATTCAGAATTTCAATAACGCGCATGTTCGTTGAAAATAACAGTCATTTTCAATGGTGAAAAAATTATCCAAATCGGCTGAGTGGTTTTTGAGATGACCTCACGCGCGCACGCACAAGAAACTAACCCCCGATTATAGTAGGTACATCTGCGAAGAGACGTGTAGAGGTGATGCCAGCAATGCAGTATCTGCGTGGCAAGTCGTAGACCCCAGACACGCAATTGAGGTCAATTGCAATAGCATGATGGCGGGCGCCAATGGATAGACTGGGAGATACCAATCCTCTCTTTCTAATATTAGTAGATTTGCAGGTTACTCATGAAAACAAATGATAGTGAATAGAGAAAGTCGTGTGGCTGTAGGAAATCAATGTTTAGACTGGTTCTGTAGTCGAGTAACTAGCGTTCTGGTTGCTCAACCCAGAGGTCCCTATTTCGATTTCTGGCTGGTTGGGAAGTTTTTATGAATTATTTTCTATACCCCGCATGTATAAAGTTACTAGGCTTGATTTTAAAGTAAGTCCGTTTTAATATATTGCTGCTGTCGCAATTTTGAGCATGCACGATCAGTTTCTCCATTCATTAGGAAGCCAGATACAGCTGTGAGCGATCGCCACTTTGTGTTTTTCTGTTGTTAGAACGCTTCGAAATGTACAAAACAACCTGTATGAAGTCAGATCAGTGATTGGTTTTTTGAATGCGAGAAATGTTACACCAGCAAACATTCATCGCCAATTGTGTGAGGTTTATGGGGAAACAATAATGAGTGACAATGCCCGGCCACGCACAGCCAAACAAACTCAAGATCTGATCGCATCATTTGGTTGGGAGCAATTCTACCACCCTTCCTACAGTCCGGAATTGGCACCAAGCGATTTTCATCTGTTTTCCATTCCTTGGTGAAAACATTTCAACGAGATGATGTTGTGAAACAAGAAGTGCAGAATTTCTTTCATTATAGGCGGCATCATTCTTTGACGAAAGGATGCAAAATCTCGTTTCCCGTTACAAGCACCTGAATAGCAGCGGTGACTATGTGGAGAAGTAGTGTAAGGTGTAAGGCGGTGAATGATTAATAAAGTGTTTGGAAATAATGTTATTTTTTTAAGAAATTATCGGTATTTACTTTAAAAACACGCTACATATTGTACAAACAGTTGAAGCACATTGGTCTTTGGCGGTATGCATATCTAAGGTACAAGTTAAATGTGAAGAATAAAGAAAGAGACAAAAAATAAAAAACTGCATGTGATTAGTTGAATAAATGTGATCTGTCTTCACGCACTTTAGCTAGGAAATTTCCCATGTTATCATTGCCCAGTTTATCTCGTCAACCAGTAGATCTCTAGATATTAATCTCCTTCTAGTTAGACTTAAGAATTTCTCTGTTAATTTAATTTTTCTCTGGTTCCCCCAGTGTACACATTTCGCCAAAACATACACTCAGTTTTCGTCCCCTCCTAAACATGGGCAAATTTTCATGCCAGAATAGTCAGTCATTTCCTGTGTCCTCTAGCTTCCCAGTCTAAACCCTTCCCAGTTCTTGATCCTTCCTTTCTTCCAAAGGCTAAGGTATATGCTTCTTTACCCCAGTTAAATGTTATTTCATTTTCTAGGCCTAGGAAATGCGTAATTTTACCATCCGATTCAATTTCCTGTCGGGTAGGAGGCTATACAATATACATACATATATAATATATACATATGTATATATACATATGCTGTATATATAATCCATGTATATATATGTATATACTTACAGATGGCTCTAAATGTGGTCAGGATAATAGCTGTGCTATAATTACTCCGGATGCTAAACTTAAGTACAAGCTTCCAGACTTGTTCTCTGTTTTCTCCTCTGAGCTCTATGCTGTCTATGTCCTCACCACAGCATAAACAGAGTTCTAACTGATTCACTAAGCACTCTTCAGAATATCCGAGACCGCTCTAGTGACTTAACATTAATCCAAGATATCCAAAGTCTTTACAACCAAATTACTACAAATAATCAAGAAGTTATATTCTTCTGGATTCCGTCCCACTGTGGAATATCAGGAAATAAGGAAGCAGATAGGAGAGCCAAAAAAGCAATTTTGCTACCTCCAGTGGAAGAATTGCCAGTGCCCTACAGAGATGCTCAAAGTTATTTTTTTAGCAGACCAACTGTCAAATGGAAGCGAGACTGGACCATTAAAACATCAAGCAAACTCCACATAGTTAGGAAAGGCTCCACAAAACCCTGCACATTGCCGACTCTAAAAAAAAAGATCAACTGATTATATCACGGCCATTCACGCCTAACCCATTCCTTCTTACTCGCCAAAGAAAATGTTCCTCACTGCGAGACCTGCAATTGCCGTATCACCATCGAACACCCTATCACTAAATGCAGAAGTTATACCATGGAGAGAAGACAGTTTTATCTTTAAACAACCCTACTCATTTCAAAAACATTATTTTTTTCTTGAAAGGCATCGAACTGTATAACAAGATTTAAATATAACACATCAAATAAAAATGCATAATAGGTGATACGTTAGGTGCTTTAGCAGGTTCAAGATTTGATAATGTAAAATATGTTTATAACAATGTATTACAATTATTGTATTATTTAATCTATGTAAAGTATACAATGTATTATTATTATTGTATTCCTATGTATGGATATAAGTCGCGATATGACCTAGCAGTCAAAGCGACTATAAATAAAGAAAAATAATAACAACAAAAGGTATTATTTTTCTAAAAAGTGCTTTTTGGATTCGGGAGACCATATGTATTCCTAATCAGCTTCCAAAATTGAATTTCTGGTTCGGATGCGTATATTATCTACCATAGGCAAGCAGCAGAGAAGCTGGAAACGAAAGTTGCAAGAGAGCGTCGTAAAAATAAATATGCAAGTGTGGAAATAAATTACTGAAATTATTATTCAGAAAGGAAGTGTAGAAATTGTTTACCAGAAAATGAAGCCCAAAAGAGATTTTATCTTGATTACGAGCATTCTAAGCTACATACAGCAATAAAAGCAAATGAAATTCTATTCCCCTGAAATGAGGTCTGCTACAGGGAAATTACAGACAAAATGTAAAAATTTTTGTATGGGTGCTTTTCACGACCGCGGCAGCAGGACCGCCTCTGTATGACGCTTGGAAAGGAACCGTTCTTGTGTGAATGACGCAGCGAGCCCATAAATTTAATCGCACAACCTCTCTCGCACACAATTAGCACAATTCCAACTCATCAGGAAACTTTTTGCTTTGATCGCGGGCTTGATTGCTTCCCATGTACAGATAATAACACGGCATGTTTGCTATGAAGGGAATCGTACCTGTTATAGGTATTGATCCGATTCATTATTACGATTATTCCGCCCGGTAAGTCATGCAGCATACTCCGTCCCTTGCTGTTCGTGGTACTGGCTTAAAAACCTTCACATACAAGGTCCAAGAAACTCCTTAGATATTCTGGAATGTTTGTTTCCACTATATTGTAAATTACGCTTAGTATGAGTTTGTGCTTTCTCTGCTATGTACACAGTAGGTAGAGAAGGTATTGCATTCTACCCAAAAATTCGATACCGAGATTTCACCGGAAGAGCATGTTTTGAGAACCCCTGAATCCCCCCTCTCAAATAAAGAACTTTTAGTAAAAGGTTCTAGTGTATGTGTGTGTGTGTGTGTGTGTCTGTGAATACCATAAGTGAAGTCAGATAAGTATCAAACTTAGTATTTAAGTTCAGGACCTTTCAAGTCACGACACGAAGATTTTCAAGAAAATACCCCACCACAAACTACCCTTTACACGGAATATGTTTTAAAATGTTTTATTTTCTAAAAATGGCTCTCACGATTTTGAGGAAAATACCATACATTAAATATATTAACATTCATTCGAATGTTCGAATTCGACTTCATTCGAAAGGAATTTTGTTTAATCTTGTATACTTAGTAAACGTTAAGCGATAGACAAAAATGCACAACACAAAAAAAATGTAGATCTCTTTTAAACATACAATTTATTTCAAATAACCTTCTTGTGGCATAAGTGATTTCCCAAATATCTGTTATTAGTAGTTCCAATTTTTCAATTCGTAGCCTTTTTTCAGTCCTATCGATTTTGTTTCTAGCGATTCCATGAAATGTATATGGAATTTAAGGCCAGCATTTGAGGTAGTGTTTTTAACACTTAAATGATTTTAATCAAATTATATAATATATAAATTCAATAAAAGCCCGCCTTAATGCCATATGTATATGTAACAATATATAAAGTGTGTATATTACAGTCATTGTAAATGTTTATATTATTGTATACATGTTCAATAATGTTATCTGAATGTATTACGTAATTTAATAATGTAAGAGCTGTGAGAATAATAGGTTAAAAATTGCTAACAATGAGGTAACCTTGAGGCAATAATGAATTAGAAGGCTTAATAATGCTACTAGGCATTCTTGGAGCAACAATAATGTAAATTTTGAGACAGTTTATAAAATAGCCAATCAACAACCAGAAAAAGCTTTAGTTAAATGAAGGTATTCTATTGGATTAGGAATAGCCAATCAGAGACTTGAAATACAGAAATTTACAAATTTAGGCAGCAGAATGCAAGTCAGTTGTTTGTAGACAGCGCTCGTAACTGGAGGTGTTGGTTGTAGACAGTGTTCCTGAGGCGAGATGTGTCCTCGAGAAATTTAATATGTATTTAGTGTGAGACAAAAATAGTTTACGTGTTAAAAAGTGCAAGTAATTAACAAAATAATCTCACAGCTCTCTATATCAGTGAAGTGTTATTAGAATCGTGTCAAGAATTAATAAAAAGGAGTGAATTAAAATTATAATCTGTGTAAGCCTACATTCTTCAGCCGCATCACCCCTGTTAAGAAATTCATGTCTCTAACAAAATATAAATACTGACGCAGCCGAGGCAAACATAAATATATAATATTTAAAGAAACAGTCAAAATTACAAAGTTAATATTTTTTTAAACACTTTTGGAACGAAGGCCACCGGAAACGTTTTACCATACGTGCGGTTGCACCTACTTCAAATTGGCTCCCAAAGTGTGGGGCAAATAGCAATACAAAAAATAACAACTTCAATTTATAGCGTCCATTTCTTAAACATCTATCTTGTCTATCGCTGTTCTCTTTGTATCTACAACGAAATGTGTGTTAATGCATCTATTTCTGTAAAGGTTTATCTTGATTAAAATGAAGTCGAGTGTAAAATAAATTTCCTACCAATAATTTGTATACCCACTAATATGCGAAAGAGGATAGAGAAAATCATGTGAAAGATATTTTTCTTAAGCTGCTTTTAAGATGCTTTTGCTACTATGGAGTATATTTCAACATAACTTTGTCTATATGCGTGTTCGTCTGTACACACAAGAAGCTTATGAAAGGCAGTGGTTACTGAGTAAAATGTTTGTATATAACACTCTGAATGCATTATTGCTAAACATTTTAGATTTGATTGAAATCGGTATGAAAGAAAGTTCACCTGGCTTACTTTTGGCTTAAAAGGAACAGTTATGCTTTTATTAGTTTACAAAAAATGCTGTATTTATGTTATCTAGTAGGTAGAAAAGATATTGAATTCCACTAAAAATATGGTAACGGGGGTTCACCGGAAATATTTGTTATCAGTTTCTGAAAGTAACAAAAGGAGGTTTTTTAGAAGAAGGTTGCTTGCGCGCGCGGGTGTGCCTGTGAACAGCATAACTTAAAATATAAAGTCAGATGAATCTTAAACTTGGTATTTAAGCTCAGTATCTTTTAAAGATTCTATGCGAAAATTTTGTAGAAAATCTCCCACCCCAAATCACGCTTTACAGAGAATTTTTTTTTTGGATTTGTTTAATTTTCTAAAAAGTGTCTGAAACAGTTTTGTTTAAAATGCACTATATTTAAGATATTCTTATCATAAATAAAATTTTTATATTAAATTTTATGGACTGGCCTGGAAATTTCCCTTCTCCCTGAAGGTACTTTGTATAATTTTGTATAACTGGTAAATCTTAAGAGATAGGCAAAGCCAAACCACACAAAAGATTTAGTTCTCTTTAAAACACACAACATACATAACTTTTTTGTAACATCGGCCATATCCGTTATTATTTATTTGAAATTTTCGAAAATTTGTCATTTTTAAGGTGCTGTCGCTATTCAGTTGTTTCTGGCGATGTTATGCAAACAGAATGGAATTGTAAGGCCAGCATATAGTGACTCACATTTTAACATCTGACTAACGATTCGGTGTCCACTATTCCCCCTGTTACTGGGGTGTAATGTGAAATGAAGCTATTTCGGCAAATGTTTGTTTCGATTAACATGAACTGGATAGGAACAAATAAAGCTTCCATATGAATATTTTGTAAAAGCTATACAAAATAAACGATCGTGGATATAGAAGTCATATGAATGTAACATATATTATTTTATTTTCTCTGTCACCTACCTATAGCAGGTAAGAGGAATTGTTCTCCACTCAAAAATTGGATGTGGAGACTTTATCGGAAATTTATCCTAAATCATCCCCCCCCAAAAAAGTAGAAAAAGATGTGTGTACGTGTCCGGTTGTGTTTGTGAACAGCTCAAATTTAAAATGAAATGTTAAACAATATCAAACTTGAAATTCAATATAATATCATCTTAAGATGTGATAGAAGGTACCCTTGGCACAAAAAAGTTTTGGAGATTATTGGTTTTGTCACAAATAGTTCTAACGGTTTTCGTTAAAATATAATGTATTTAAGATATTTACATGACAAATAAAATGTGTAGCTTGAATTTTCTGGGAATAACCTGTAAAGTCCTCTTCATTTGGAAGGAATTTATATAATTTTATACCAGTGTAAACCATTAGAGACAGACACAATTTTTTAAATAACATTTTTTTGGCACCAGCCATTTCCGAGATCTCTGTTAATATTGGTTAGAATTGTTCAGTAATTTTTACTTTCTCTTAGCAAGTAGGGGTAGTAATGTATTTCTCCCAAAAATTTGATACCGAAATTTCACCGGAAATACTGTTTTGAGACCCTCTGAATCCAAAAAAAGTATTTTTGGAAACGTCCGTGTGTGTGTGTCTGTGTGTGAACAGCATAACTCGGAAACTAACAGTCGGATAAACACCAAACTTGGTATTTAGGTTCAGTATCTTCCAGAGATGCGATACGAAGGTTATCAAGAAAATCCCCCACCCTAGATTAGCCTTTACATGGAACATTTTTCGAAAATTTTAAATTTCTCAAAAATGGCTCTAATGATTTTGATTAAAATATTATATATTTAAGATACTTTCATGACAAATAAAATGTATATCTTGAATTTTCTGGGAATGTCTCCAAAAGTATTCTTCATTGTGAACGGCTTTTGCATAATTGTATACCATAAGAGATAGACAAAATTTTACTGCAGAAAAAATGAAGATCGCGTTAAAATACACAATTTATGTTAGATACATTTTTTTTGTTGAGTGAACCATTTTCGAGATGTTGCTTGTTATTCCCTTAAATTTTCCAATACTTATGCTTTTTCTCAAATTCGTTCTTCATTTTTGTTTGTCCTGGTAATGCAACGAGAATGGAATACTCCACATAGCAACCAGCTCTTAAAAAATTTGACTATCGCTTAAAGCCTAGCAATTCCCCTTGCATCTACAAGAAACTTAGCAATAAGGTTAACATCTCGATATCTCGATTAACATGAAGCATATGGAGAATAAGCGTTTGTAAAAATAGTTTGTACAAGAGTAGGGAAAGTCATGTGAGTGTAACACATCAGATGTTTATTATTTACTCTGAATTAGTTTACGAGTAGATTTGTTCATAATCTACTAAGGATAGGAAAGAAAATGGTGGAAGTGGAAAGGCGTAGGTAGAGGATACGAAATAATGCAGCTTGGTAGTGGGATGGAGAACTAGTATCAGAGAAGAAGCATAAGGGAGAAAAACGCTGGTTGCTGTGGGCAGAACAGTATCGGCCATTAAAAAGGGGGAGGAAGGAAGGAAGGAAAAAAAGTAGCAATACCTTCCCGCTCTTTTCGTTTATCCCCCCTTTCCTTAGCCTCACCTCCATAACGTAGTGTGTAGCCCGGCCAAATAGCACGAGACCCTGCTTCTGCTGCCCGCAAGTTTTGTAGCCACATAAATAAGATTGATGCACGGTGGGAGAGAAGAAAAGAAAGGGAATGAAGAAGAGGAGTTAGCCCCAGCTCGCCTGCTGCTTGGACGGCTCAGTTATATTATAGTGAGCACTTTAGCAAGATTAGAAATAGCCAAGGGGCGGGGCATGGGAGGTGAGGAAAGATATTGTTAAAATTTTCACAGTCCAGTTTTTATATCCTTCTCTACTTGCGATGATGCTGCTTTAAATTCCCCGTCTTGGATTATGTGGAGGAAACGTAACGAAATGTATACATGCAAGCGTTGCTGTACAATGGGAAAAGAAGATGTAACCAGAACATTAGATAATTAAAACATGGCTCAAGAAATACATTTTATTTGGACTAAACTTTTGTGGGGCTAAGACGTCGTTTCTGTGTTCCAAGTATGTGGCAGTTACATCTGCAGAGGAATCTGTTCTCTAAATCAGCCGAGTTTAACTTTCACGTCATTTAATTTATACATGTACTTTCGTTTATAAACCATATAAATTTACTTCTGGAAAAATAAATTTACCAACTTTATTTTAAGACTCTTATTTATTACTTTTTCGTAGTTATAGGAAACATTGTTTTCCACCCAGTATTTGGATTTGAAAATTTGACTGGAAATGCATGTTTGAGGCCTCTGAAGCCCCCTCAAAAATATAAAAATGTTCGGAAGTAAGCGTGCGTGTGCGTGTTTGTTCAAGGATGCAACACAAATAACTTTAAGAAATTCTCCATCCCAAACTACTTTTTACATGAAAAAATGATCATTAATTTTTATTTTCTTAAAAATGACTGTCGATTTTGATTAAGATATGTGCATGACTGATAACGTAGATATTGAATTTTCTGGAAATAGCCTGTCAAATCCTCTTTCTTTTAAATGAACTTTCCTTTACTTTTACGTTTTTACTTTCTCTACTACGTAAGTAAGGGAAGTATTGTATTCCACCCAAAGATTTAATACCGAGATTTCAACGGAAATACATGTTTTGAGACCCCCTGAATCCAAAAAAAGCATTTTTGGAAACATGTCCGTGTGTATGTCTGTGTGTCTGCGAACAGCATAACTCAGAAACGAACAGTCGGATAAACACCAAATTTGGTATTTAGGTTCGGTATCTTCCACAGATGCGGCACGTAGGTTTTCAAGAAAATTCCCCCCACTCCAAATTACATGGAACATTTTTCGAAAACTTTTATTTTCTCAAAAATGTCTCTAACGATTTTGATTAAAATATCATTTGTTTATGACAAATGAAATGTATACCTCGAATTTTCTGTGAATGTCTCCAAAAGTATTCTTCATTGTGAACGACTTTTGCATAACTGGTACATGTACATATTTTTGTTGGGTAAACCATTTTCGAGATATTGCTTGTTATTCCCTTAAATTTTCCAATACTTATACTTTTCTCAAATTCGTTATTCATTTTTTTGTCCTGGTAATGCAAAGAGAATGGAAATACTCCACATAGCAACCAGCTCTTAAAATATTTGACTATCGCTTAAAGCCTACCAATTCCCCTTGCATCTACAAAAAAATTAGCAATAAGATTAACATCTCGATATCTCGATTAACATGAAGCATATGGAGAATAATCGTTTATTAAAATAGTTTGTACAAGAGTAGAGAAAGTCATGTGAGTGTAACACATCAGATTTTTTTAGATTTTAACTCACCAGTGATTTGTTTCTCTTTGTGTCGTGCAAGAATTTTAAAACCAGCATATGCAACCGACTGTTTAAAGATTTGACTATCGCTTTAGCCTGTTATAGTAACCCTCTGACGCCTACAAAAAGTATTTTTGAAGTATTTAATGCCCGTTGTTACTACATACGGTATCACCATAGGTGGTGAACACTAATGATACTTGCAGTGACCTGATAATTAGTAAAGGAATTTTTGGGAAGATACACTACAAGCGTAAGTTTACGTTTAGGGTACCTCCCCAGCATTTTACTGTTATGAGGACTGAGGAAAATCTGTAAAAAGCCTGTCGGAGATGATGGTCCTGGTGGAACGACTTCGGGCACCTGTTGTCAGTAACTGTGTAATGAAACCATTTCCGAAAGCTTTATCTCAATTAACATAAAGTAGATAGAAAAATATTTTATTTTAAAGAGGAGTTTTCAGAAGAGACAAACAAATCTAATGAGGTGTATTCACATGAATTTCTCTACCCTCTGTCGTTTATTAGTGGGTATATAAATTATTATTACGAAAATTTATTTTCATATCTACTCCGTTTTAATCGAGATTAAACTTTCCGAAATTAGCTGCATTACACATCCGGTGATAGATACAAAAGGAAAAGGCGATAGTCAAATATTTCAGAACTGGACGCTATATGTTGGCCTTAAAGTTCCATATTCTATTCATGTCATCGCGAGAAACAATTTAAAGTCGACAGGACTTTAAAAGAGTGGCTAAGTATTGAACAATTCAAACCGGTGGCCCTGTAGCTCAGTTGGTAGAGCAACTGCCTGCTGTGCGAGGGGTCCCGGGTTCGTTTCCCGGCTTGGGGTGGGAATTTTTCTCTAGCCAAGATTAATCCCTATCCTCCCCAGAGTGTGGAAGTATGAATGTAATGTGTGTATGATTAATACAAAAAAACAAAGTATAAGAAACAAAGCTACAAGAAACCCAACTACCAGAGTTACTCGAGTTAACATCATTGCCTATAAGCAATAAAATCCAAAGTAAAGGTCGCCGACTAGACCAATGTAGTTATAGGCAGGGCATAAATGGAACTAAAAAAATTCAAACCATTAATAACAGATGTCCCAGAAATGACTTATGTCACAAAAAGCTTATTTGAAATAAATTGAGATTTACCTTTGTGCAGTACATTTTCGTCTATCGCTTAAAATTTATAACTTATTCAGGATTATACAAATTCCTTTCGAATGAAGAGGACTTTACAGGCTATTCCCAGAAAACTCAAAATATACATTTTATTTGTCATGTAAATATCTTAAATGTATGGTGTTTTAATCAAAATCGTTAGAAATTTTTTAGATATATTTGGGGGGGGGGCGATTTTCTTGAAAATCTTCAGGTCGCATCTTTAAAAGACACTGAACTTAAATACCAAGTTTGGTGTTGATCCTACTATTCGTTTTTTATTTATGCTGTTCACAGGCACTACACGGACCTTTTTCTAAAAATGCTTTTTTGGGAATCAGGGGACCACAAAAATGTATTTCCGATGAAATCTCGGTATTGAATGGGCGGAATGCAATACCTTCTCCACCTACTATATACTTGGTAGAGAAATTATTGGGTAGAGGAAGTCGAATTAATGTATCACGTAACAATTTGTTGATACCTTTTTCCCCAACATTGTAAATTCGCTTACTTGAAAATTCCCTTACTATATAGAAATCCGTTCCAGCACTGCAAAAATAACGATGTACTGCTTTCCTGATGTCCTCCATGGTTTCATTGCGACTGGCCTCGCATACACTTCCGGGGCCTAAACTCTTGATCATGTCCTGGACTACACTGTGCCTGAAACCTGTAATCTCAAACGGATCAAGATTGTCCGCAATCACGCGTGAGACTCAAATTCGGGAGGTCCTGTGATTGATTTCCGTCTTACCGGCGACTTTGATCATGGATTTTTTTCGTTGTTTCCCGGGTCGGTAGGCGAATGAAGCGATGGTTCCACTTCTACCACGTAGTTCCCGTCCTCATCATTACCTTTCATGTGTTTCGAGTTTAAGGACCAGGCGAAGGAGATTGGTGTGTGGAAGATGGATTGTGGACTTTTGAAAGGTTTCTTCAGAAAATGTTTAAATCAACTTCTGAAAGAGGACGATAAACAGTTTTTCCATTCGAGCCCCTCCCGAAAGAGAGATGTTCAGCGGGGCAGTGTTTCCCGAAACCCTTGGAGAATGGGTATGACTGGCTGGAAATTCCGCCATAGGGGTTGTGAGACCCTGAAGAATCTCCGAGACCAACCTGGAGAGCTGGTGGACGGTGGCTAGACGCATCGCCCATACCGAGGTTGACGCGTGTAAGTGGCGTATCCGCTTCCGTTCCTGTGAAAGCAGGGGGCTGGCATATAAAACAGACACGGCTCTAACAGAGCAAACTACGGAAATAATCTCTGGGCCCTATCAGATTCAAGCTGAGTTCTCAGCCTGTAGCTGTCTGATAGGAAATCTCTACCTTGTACTATAATCAATACCTTCTCTTTGTATTCTTTATTTAGTTGATAAAAATGTCAATCCTACATTCATTTCAATAATTATCACTAGGTACATTAACTCCATTTCTGTTTTTTCTTTCAAAGTGAATCACCATTCAATTTATAGCTTAAATTTAATAATTTTATCAGGAGATTTTGAATATTGTTATAATAATAATTAATGTGTTTTGATTATCCCTCGTATTAGTCTTGTGGGCCTGTTGGCCCTCCCCCTCCTGGGAGATTGTTTCGTTACCACAGCGATCCCTGGAGTCACGGGGATTAGGTAGAGCTAGCCGAAGCTAGAATGTGCTCCTGGATGGAATCATTAGGGACCCCGTCTATACTAATAACTTCGTCTTCCGGATCTGGTTGCCTTAGGATCTTCCCCTATCCTTCCCTCCCCAGGGTCATATTGGACAAAGAAGAACCACTGTGGCCTATTTGCAGTCCTGTGCTCCAGTTTTTGGAGGCCCCTCCGTCCTCCTAATTCCACTCCTGATCTCAACTTTTGCTGTTGTGTTTGATAGAGGTAGTCCGGAGGCTGAGCTTCGATGCAGGTTTATCCATCTTTAAAAGTTTCCCTTTTAACATCTTCTTATTTACATTGTTTGCACCTATGCACGTAACTCCATGTACATGCTGAAGTCTATGGAGAATTTCTGCAGCTGAGATTGCATCTTTAACGGGATACACGCTGACGCTACGAAACATCAGTTACATCTATTTTAATAGGTAATGGTCACGTGACGGAATCTAACGCTTCATGATTTGTTCATGCCTGCTCTATAGTCTATAAGTTATGACAATGTGCGACGTGTTTCGTAACTCATAGATGGTGGTTCGTTCATGGCTTTCAGTATGAACTTCGTAACAAAATTTTAACCACAAATTTTCGGATAATTTTCGATTTTGGATAACTAAGTGCTATTATCATTTATATATTACCTTTTCACGCATGTATGATAAAATGGTTGTTATGAAGCATGATAATTAATACCTTATGCTCTCAAAATAGGCTGTATAGCATCTTGATTAATTTTCTTAAGGGCGAGGACTCCAATAAGGCGCAAAATGAAGAAGCGAATTATTTGGGTTATTATTCAGTTTTCTAACAAACGTTATATAACAAAAGTTTGTATAGAATTTTAATTATAAAATTTCTAATAGATGGATATTTAAAAGATTTTAAATATTTTCTGTTACTATTATTTGTTTACGCAAACCATTTGCCACGAGAAAGTATAATGCCTCTCGCATTGCTAGCATAAGGAAGAGACAAGTTTGTGTACTGTTACATCTTTACTTACGGTAATTGTTATTAACACCCAAAAATTACTTTAAATACTAGTTTAGCAAATATCATATAACATGTAAGCTATACAGAGAGGATGGAGAAAATGTAAAGTCAATAGAGGGAGACAGATGGAGATAGGAAAAAAGGGCAAGGAGAGAATGAGGAAGGGAGACTCCGAGAGAGAGAGAGAGAGAGAGAGAGAGAGACTGATGGGGACAAGCAGGAGAACCTCTGCATTTAAACACAATAGAGCCGGGGGCTCTGCTAGTTTTTAGTAACAAGGAACATACACCTGGTCGTATTAGCACTATCTACCGCTTCAGTAATCAAGCCAGGTTCAAATAGCATATCAGAAAATATAGATGAAGCCTAACTTGCGGAATTACTATTTCATATTCACTCCTCTTTATGAGATTTAAGGAACTGTGCTTTACTTTCCACGATTAGGCAACCAAATTCACACTAATATTTCCAGGTATTTCCACTTCCATGGTTTCTGAATTTTCAAACCACATCATTTTTGAGGAGCCTAAAATAGCAACCCTAATGTTGTGAAAATGCTCCTCTGGGTTTGCAGTCTGTCAAAGTTCAATACTAGTCGGCCACGATATGAGTGCGTGTGGTAGGTAGAGGAACTAAACAGTTACGGAACAACAGGACGGAGTATCAGAAGGACAGTCAGATAAAGAAAAGGTCCGCAGTTCTGAGTTTCATTTACAAACGAGGCTGAGGCCTGCAAATTATTGTATTGTTTTTGTTGTGCAATTGTACATTTCCCTATCACCTTGTCCCTCGTTCAACCCCCTCGTTCCCCCATTCATTCCACCCTCTGATCCCTAACCTGGCATTGTCAACAAAGACACTGGTGCCCTCCTTCAAGCACACTCATATCGTAGCCGACTAGTAGATACATGTATTATTCATTCTGAACTCAATGCCACTCACACCCAGCAGCTCTAGATGGTTAAATGATTTAGGTACCGTGTTAAAGGTTCTGGTTTGTTTACAGTAGCAGAAATATATATCTAAATTCAAAATTAGCTTAAAATGGATAGATTATAAACATAAGCATACTAGCCTACATTAGGGTGTTCTAACATGTTTCCCACGATTTCTCTTACAAAGATAATATATTTCAGGTGTTCTAGCCTATCCTCCATGGTTTCTCTCTATGCTGGTCTATTCAGGTGTTGCAGCCTTTCCTCCATGGTTTCTCTCTATATTAGTCTAGTCAGCTGTTGCAGCCTATCCTCCATGGTTTCTCTCTATATTAGTCTAGTCAGGCGTTGCAGCCTATCCTCCATGGTTTCTCTCTATATTAGTCTAGTCAGGCGTTGCAGCCTATCCTCCATGGTTTCTCTTTAAATTAGTCTAGTCAGGCGTTGCAGCCTATCCTCCATGGTTTCTCTCTGTGCTGGTCCAGTCAGGCGTTGCAGCCTATCCTCCATGGTTTCTCTCTGTGCTGGTCTAGTCAGGTGTTGCAGCCTATCCTCCATGGTTTCTCTCTGTGTTGGTCTAGTCAGGTGTTGCAGCCTATCCTCCATGGTTTCTCTCTAAGCTAGTTTAGTCAGGTGTTCCAGCCTATCCTCCATGGTTTCTCTCTAAATTAGTCTAGTCAGGTGTTGCAGCCTATCCTCCATGGTTTCTCTCTATATTAGTCTAGTCAGGTGTTCCAGCCTATCTTCCATGGTTTCTCTCTAAATTAGTCTAGTCAGGTGTTCCAGCATATCCTCCATGGTTTCTCTCTATATTAGTCTAGTCAGGTGTTCCAGCCTATCCTCCATGGTTTCTCTCTATATTAGTCTAGTCAGGTGTTCCAGCCTATCCTCCATGGTTTCTCTCTATATTAGTCTAGTCAGGTGTTGCAGCCTATCCTCCATGGTTTCTCTCTATATTAGTCTAGTCAGGTGTTCCAGCCTATCCTCCATGGTTTCTCTCTAAATTAGTCTAGTCAGGTGTTCCAGCCATTCCTCCATGGTTTCTCTCTATATTAGTCTAGTCAGGTGTTGCAGCCTATCCTCCATGGTTTCCCTCTAAATTAGTCTAGTCAGGCGTTGCAGCCTATCCTCCATGGTTTCTCTCTGTGCTGGTCCAGTCAGGCGTTGCAGCCTATCCTCCATGGTTTCTCTCTATGCTGGTCTAGTCAGGTGTTGCAGCCTATCCTCCATGGTTTCTCTCTGTGTTGGTCTAGTCAGGTGTTGCAGCCTATCCTCCATGGTTTCTCTCTAAGCTAGTTTAGTCAGGTGTTCCAGCCTATCCTCCATGGTTTCTCTCTGTGCTGGTCTAGTCAGGTGTTGTAGCCTATCCTCCATGGTTTCTCTCTGTGTTGGTCTAGTCAGGTGTTGCAGCCTATCCTCCATGGTTTCTCTCTAAGCTAGTTTAGTCAGGTGTTCCAGCCTATCCTCCATGGTTTCCCTCTATATTAGTCTAGTCAGGTGTTGCAGCCTATCCCCCATGGTTGCTATCTATGCTAGTATAGTCAGGTGTTCCAGCATATCCTCCATGGTTTCTCTCTGTGCTGGACTAGTCAGGTGTTGCAGCCTATCCTCCATGGTTTCTCTCTGTGCTGGTCTAGTCAGGTGTTGCAGCCTATCCTAAATGGTACCTCTCTGTGCTGGTCTAGTCAGGTGTTCCAGCCTATCCTCCATGGTTTCTCTCTATGCTGGTCTAGTCAGGTGTTCCAGCCTATCCTCCATGGTTTCTCTCTATGCTGGTCTAGTCAGGAGTTGCAGCCTATCCTCCATGGTTTCTCTCTGTGCTGGTCTAGTCAGGTGTTGCAGCCTATCCTCCATGGTTTCTCTATGTGCTGGTCTAGTCAGGTGTTGCAGCCTATCCTCCTGGTTTCTCTCTGTGCTGGTCTAGTCAGGTGTTGCAGCCTATCCTCCATGGTTTCTCTCTATGCTAGTCTAGTCAGGTGCTGCAGCCTATCCTCCATGGTTTCTCTCTATGTTATTCTAGTCAGGTGCTGCAGCATATCCTCCATGGTTTCTCTCTATGCTGGTCTAGTCAGGTGTTAAAGCCTATCCTCCATGGTTTCTCTCCGTGCTGGTCTAGTCAGGTGTTGCAGCCTATCCTCCACGGTACCTCCCTGTGCTGGTCTAGTCAGGTGTTCCAGCCTATCCTCCATGGTTTCTCTCTGTGCTGGTCTAGTCAGGTGCTGCAGCCTATCCTCCATGGTTTCTCTTTGTGTTATTCTAGTCAGGTGCTGCAGCATATCCTCCATGGTTTCTCTCTATGTTATTCTAGTCAGGTGCTGCAGCATATCCTCCATGGTTTCTCTCTATGCTGGTCTAGTCAGGTGTTACAGCCTATCCTCCATGGTTTCTCTCCGTGCTAGTCTAGTCAGGTGTTGCAACCTATCCTCCACGGTACCTCCCTGTGCTGGTCTAGTCAGGTGTTCCTGCCTATCCTCCATGGTTTCTCTCTATGCTAGTCTAGTCAGGTGCTGCAGCCTATCCTCCATGGTTTCTCTCTATGTTATTCTAGTCAGGTGCTGCAGCATATCTTCCATGGTTTCTCTCTAAGCTGGTCTAGTCAGGTGTTTCAGCCCACCCTCCATGGTTTCTCTCTGTGCTGGTCTATTCAGGTGTTGCAGCCTATCCTCCATGGTTTCTCTCTATATTAGTCTAGTCAGGTGTTGCAGCCTGTCCTCCATGGTTTCTCTCTATATTAGTCTAGTCAGGTGTTGCAGCCTATCTTCCATTGTTTCTCTCTATATTAGTCTAGTCAGGTGTTGCAGCCTGTCCTCCATGGTTTCTCTCTATATTAGTCTAGTCACGTGTTGCAGCCTATCCTCCATTGTTTCTCTCTATGCTGGTCTAGTCAGGTGTTGCAGCCGATCCTCCATGGTTTCTCTCTGTGCTGGTCTAGTCAGGTGTTGCAGCCTATCCTCCATGGTTTCTCTCTATGCTAGTCTAGTCAGGTGTTCCAGCCTATACTCCATGGTTTCTCTATATGGTAGTTTAGTCAGGTGTTCCAGCCTATCCTCCATGGTTTTTCTTTATGCTAGATTAGTCAGGTGTTCCAGCCTATCCTCCATGGTTTCTCTCTATACTGATCTAGTCAGGTGTTCCAGTCTATACTCCATGGTTTCTCTCTATGCTGGTCTAGTGAGGTGTTGCAACCTATCCTCCATGGTTTCTCTCTATACTGATCTAGTCAGGTGTTCCAGCCTATCCTCCATGGTTTCACTCTATGCTAGTCCAGTCAGATGTTCCAGCCTATCCTCCATGGTTTCGCACTATGCTAGTTTAGTCAGGTTTTCCAGCCTATCCTCCATGGTTTCTCTCTATATTAGTCTAGTCAGGTGTTCCAGCCTATCCTCCAGGGTTTCTCTCTATACTGATCTAGTCAGGTGTTCCAGTCTATCCTCCATGGTTTCTCTCTATGCTAGTTTAGTATGGTGTTTCAGCCTATCCTCCATGGATTTTCTCTCTACTAGCTTAGTCAGGTGTTCCAGCCTATCCTCCATGGTTTTCCTCTATACTAGCTTAGTCAGGTGTTCCAGCCTATCCTCCATGGTTTTTCTCTATACTAGCTTAGTCAGGTGTTCCAGCCTATCCTCCAGGGTTTCTCTCTATACTGATCTAGTCAGGTGTTCCAGTCTATCCTCCATGGTTTCTCTCTATGCTGGTCTAGTCAGGTGTTGCAGCCTATCCTCCATGGTTTTTCTCTATTCTAGCTTAGTCAGGTGTTCTAGCCTATCTATCCTCCATGGTTTCTCTCTATGCTGGTTTAGTCAGATGTTCCAGCCTATCCTCCATGGTTTTTCTCTATGCTAGCTTAATCAGGTGTTTCAGCCTATCCTCCATGGTTTCTCTCTATGCTGGTCTAGTCAGGTGTTCCAGCCTATCCTCCATGGTTTCTCTCTATTCTAGTCTAGTCTGGTGTTCCAGCTTATCGTTCACGGTCTCCCTCTATGCTAGTCTAGTCAGGTATTCAACCTATCGTCCACGGTTTCTCCTTATTGTAGTCTATCCCAGGTATTCTGGCCTATTCTCCATGGCTTGCCTCTCTCTCTCTCTCTGGCAGTCTATCTCAGGTGTTCTAGCCTACCCTCCGTGGCTGGCCTCTCTTTCTTTGGTAGTCTATCTCAGGTGTTCTAGCCTATCCTCCATGACTTGCTTCCCTCTCTTTGGTAGTCTATCTCAGGTGTTCTAGCCTATACTCCATGGCTTGTCTCCCTCTCTTTGGTAGTCTATCTCAGGTGTTGTAGCCTATCCTCCATGGCGTGCCTCCCTCTCTTAGGTACTCTATCTCAGGTGTTCCAGCCTATCCTCCATGACTTGCTTCCCTCTCTTTGGTAGTCTATCTCAGGTGTTCTAGCCTATCCTCCATGACTTGCCTCTCTCTCTCTGGTAGTCTAATCTCAGGTGTTGTAGCCTATCTTCCATGGCTTGCCTCCCTCTCTTTGGTAGTCTGTCTCAGGTGTTCTAGCCTAACCTCCATGACTTGCCTCCCTCTCTTTGGTAGTCTATCTCAGGTGTTCTAGCCTATCCTCCATGACTTGCCTCTCTCTCTCTCCCTCTGGTAGTCTAATCTCAGGTGTTGTAGCCTATCCTCCATGGCTTGCCTCCCTCTCTTTGGTAGTCTGTCTCAGGTGTTCTAGCCTAACCTCCAGACTTGCCTCCCTCTCTTTGGTAGTCTATCTCAAGTGTTCAAGCCTAACATCCATGACTTGCCTCCCTCTCTTTGGTAGTCTATCTCAGGTGTTCAAGCCTATCCTCCATGGCTTGCCTCTCTCTCTCTCTCTGGTAGTCTATCTCAAGTGTTCTATCCTATCCTCCATGACTTGCCTCTCTCTCTCTCTCTCTCTCTCTCTCTCTCTCTGGTAGTCTATCTCAGGTGTTCTATCCTATCCTCCATGACTTGCCTCTCTCTCTCTCTGGTAGTCTATCTCAAGTCTTCTATCCTATCCTCCATGACTTGCCTCTCTCTCTCTCTCTGGTAGTTTAATCTCAGGTGTTCTAGGCTAACCTCCATGACCTGCCTCCTTCTCTTTGGTAGTCTATCTCAGGTGTTCAAGCCTATCCTCCATGGCTTGTCTCCCTCTCTTTGGTAGTCTATCCTAGGTGTTCTAGACTATCCTCCATGACTTGCCTCTCTCTCTCTCTGGTAGTATAATCTCAGGTGTTGTAGCCTATCCTCCATGGCTTGCCTCCCTCTCTATTGTAGTCTATCTCAGGTGTTCTAGCCTATCCTCCATGACTTGCATCTCTCTCTCTCTCTCTCTCTCTCTCTCTGGTAGTCTATCTCAGGTGTTCTAGCCTATTCTCCATGGCTTACCTCCCTTTCTCTGGTAGTCTATCTCAGGTGTTCTAGCCTATCCTCCATGACTTGCCTCTCTCTCTCTCTCTCTGGTAGTATAATCTCAGGTTTTGTAGCCTATCCTCCATGGCTTGCCTCCCTCTCTATGGTAGTCTATCTCAGGTGTTCTAGCCTATCCTCCATGGCTTGCCTCTCTCTCTCTCTCTGGTAGTCTATCTCAAGTGCTCTAGCCTATCCTCCATGACTTGCCTCTCTCTCTCTCTCTCTGGTAGTCTATCTCAGGTGTTCTAGCCTATCCTCCATGGCTTACCTCTCTTTCTTTGGTAGTCTATCTCAGGTGTTCTAGTCTATCCTCCATGACTTTCCCTCCCCCCTCTCTCTCTCTCTCTTTCTCTAGTAGTCTAATCTCAGGTGTTGTCGCCTATCCTCCACGGCTTATCTCTTTCTCTCTGGTAGTGTATTTTAGCTGCTCTAGTTTATTTTTCATGACTTATTTCTCTGGTAGTCTATCTCAGATGTTCTAACTTATCCCATGATTTGCCTCTCTCTCTCTCTTTGGTAGTCTATCTCAGGTACTCTAGCCTATTCACCACGATTTCTCTCTTTATGCTAGTCTGTCTCACGAGCTCTAGCCGATCGTCCGCGGTTTCTCTCTCTCTCTCTCTGTCTCTGTATAGTAGTCTATCTCAGTGTACTCCAGCCTATCGCTAACGGTTCTACCTCTGTCCACGGTTTCTCTCTCTATGTTAGTCTATTTCAGGCACTCTTACCTGTCTCTCTCTCTAGCCTATTTTCCACGATTTCTCTCTTTATGCTAGTCTATCTCACGAGTTCTAGCCTATCATCAGCGGTTTCTCTCTCTATTGTACTCTATCTCAGTGTACTCTAGCCTAACCTTCACGGTTTGTCTCCCTATGGTAGTCTATTTCAGTTACTCCAGTCTATCATCAACGTTCTTATCTCTGTCCGCGGTTTCTCTCTCTGTGTTAGTCTATCTCAGGCACTCTTCCCTGTCTCTCTCTATGGTAGTCTATTTCAGTGTACTCTATCCTAGCCTGCACGGTTTCTCTAAGATTTGTTTATTTTATTTATTTAGTTACTCCTTCAACAAGACATTGCCTCAACTACAGAGTGGTTGGACAATATATATATATATATATATATATATATATATATATATATACATACATACATAAAAACAAAACAAACAAACTCATCAATTAGTAACGTTCATATCTAATTAAGATAGAGTTATCTTGACAGTATCTTTAAATGAAGAATACTCGAGAGAAAAATCAATTACACTTTGCAGTGATATGTTGCTCTACATTGAACACATTCTCAAAAATATATGGATTTCAAATTGGTGAAAGATATTCGACTTTAGACCTAACGTAATTATTATACAGTAACATCAATGAAGAACAGCATTAAATATCTTTAGAACTTTTTAATAAAAATCCGAAATTTTTATATGAATCGATAACCATATAGATAAGGATATCTCTATATTAGCGTACTCTAGCCTATCCTGCGGCTTTTCTCTCAGGAAAGAGATTGACAGCTTAAGAAAGCGTGTATCATACGTCGTTAATAGCACATTAATGTCTGAACTATTACTTGTATTGACATGTTGCAATACGTCTCTTGGAACTTTGTTATTTGAATTCTCTATAACATACATTACCTAGAGTATACATACAAATTAAATACTTTTGTGATTTTCACTTTCACAAACAATGTCTGCTTGTAAATCATGTCTTACCATCTATTTTGGTACGCAGGTTGCTATTTATTTCAGTGGAGTGTCCCTACAAACGAATACCATAGCTAAAATGACTGGCATAATGCAAAGGATATTTTTGATTACATTAACTACAAACACAAATTACAAATACTATCCTGGATAATTTTACGCAGATTGATTGATTATGCACAATCCCCACTTATTCCACTGAAGCCTCTGAGGCATATTGTACAACTTTACCCCGTGGATAATCCATAAATTGAGGTCTATGCTCTTAAAAAGATCCATTAGGCCTCTTATTAGGTTTTTATGTGATACTATATCCTCCTTTTGGTTTATAACCCCAAATATGTTGTACCTGTCCAGTTTAGCAAATGTTTATATTGGAAAATTAAATCACAGGCCGTTTCTTCCTCTTCATTACAGATTCTGCACTTAGGTTAATTGGTACCCTAATTGTGTAGATGTTTCTTAAACTTTCCATAGCCGGTCATTAATCCAGCCACGAATCTTAACCTAATGTTGATACTATCAATTTGTATTGTCAACTCACCTTAGATATAAATAATATCCTGGTAACTTAACGCTGTAAAATCATTGTGTACTGTTTTGAATAGCTAAATTGTAGGGCTTCTGAGTCTAGGCTTAATTCAACAATAAGCCGTGGCTTAAAAGTCATTCTTTGGTTGTATTCTTGTACTTCCAGCAGTGACATGTTATAGGCAGATTATCTATGGCCATATGAAACAAAAATGGTCCCAGAATTGACCTTTGAGGTACTCCATAATGTACAGTCTGTGCACTTCATGTTTCATTTCTCACACTTGCATACTGTTAGTTGAAACTAGTGGGAATTACTCATTATTACATTTACGATGCTATAGCAGTAACTCAGAAGGAACACGATGGTTGTATTCCAATGTAACAGGAAACGAATATATCTGTATGTGTGGCGCCTGTTTTTACTGCTGGTGAGAAAGACGCCTTCTCGATATGACGGCCGCGTCCCTCTCCTCAACAGCAAGTTGTCTCTTCCCTCCCCCTCTCCCAGAGTCCACGCGATGCGAGTGGTCATCTCATACCAATAAATCGTGTCACAGAAATGGTTCGCTAACTTCCCCCGCCGCCATGTTGAAAACAGTTCCATATTTCACTAGGCAAGGGAGGGGAGTTCCCAGTTGATGGTCATTTTATGAGCCGTATCGAGGCGACGGCCGCACAGTAAAAATATACAGTTTTTCGGCGACGGCATGTGGAGGTGTTGGTTTTAAATAAAGATATTTTAAAGTAACAAAAAACAAGAGGGCAGAACAATACAAACGTGTACCGCGGTTATCTACCGCCCTTACCCCGCACCGCACCCCTCTTTCTTTAATGAAATGAAGCTTTGTGCGGAAAAAAGGCCGCTGCCATTCGGCGCATGTATGGTAGGAGCTGTGAAATTGCTGCGGTATGCTACTTTTAGTTTGTTCACGCTCTTAGACTTGCTTATTCTTGTTCCCTACCTTGTCTCTCTGGAGTCATAATGACTTTCTTATGTCTTTGTTCATCTCTTTCTTCCCTTTAACTTCATTGCAAATAGAGGGTTAGCGAAAGCACTCCGACAGCATGGATGTTGGTACCGTCGATTTATAGATAATCCCCTTAAATAGCTATTTATAATACAAGTGTTAAAAGTGAAGTTTTATTTTGCAAGTCGTAATGTTTTCGGAACGAGGCTGAAAGTCGAGTTTAGCAGTCCTACAGAAAAATACATTTTAAAAAATATCGCTTTTAACATGTGTTATCATATACTACCGTTTAGGCAGGCCAGTATATTAAATCATAAAGTCTCCAGCTGAAATTTTCGTGGAAATAGCAGTATACTTTCAGAAAAGCGCAACAGTGAGCTCCAGTCTCTTGTTTTGGCCTTCGTTATCGTTTGAGATTTGATACCGTAATTATGGACTGGAATGTATAAATAGCCAAATAAAGAAATAACAGCACGATAGAAAAATAGTTGTAATAAATAATTTACGTATATTGAATCAGTGTATAATGTAACAAGTTTGAGTTGAAATGTTTTTCTGGAAAGATGCGGGTAATTAGGAGTTAAGTTAACGAAAGTCATTAGTGAGCCATGTAAGAAAGTCAAGTAGCAGCCAAATAGAGAAAATATTAGCTTAAAGATTTCTGGAAACGCAGTTAGGTTATTAGTTCAGCACGCTTACACAGAGACGAGGCACATAGGCCAATTCTGAAAAAGAGAAGTGAGAGGTATTTCAGAGAGTTTACCTAGGCCAGCATGGTAACAAAGTTAAGAGGCACACTTAAGATTTAAGTATCGTTTGCGCGTGAAGAATAACGTTGGAGGGGAGTAAAGAAGTAGGCGGAGCTAAAAGTAATAAAGGCGTACAATTTTGGATCATAAAGTTATTCTGACTTTTAGTACCGGCACTGGTACTTAGTACATACAGTCGTTCGTGAACACCTTCGTGCAAACAGTTGTGCATGCTTTACTCTCTCTCTTTCTCTAGTACCGTCAGCGGTACTTACTCGTGTGATATTTTAAGTGCACAGTGACGCGCTGTGTGAGCAGTTATTTCCATCCGTAACTTTGATACTGCAGAAGTTAGTGGTATAATAATTCAGTTGTTACAATTTCGAATGTTACGGTTCATAATCAGTTTCATTCAACTTCAAACGGTCGGCAAGTCGCTTCAGTAACTCAAATATTAGTTCACAGTAAATTTCTCAGTCAATTTCAACTTGTGTTGCCCTTCACAATATATCCACGCATAACCTGAGGGAAAATACTATAGTTCACGACTGGAGCAGCTGTGCACGAGACAACAAAACCACGTAGGAGATAACAGCAACAGAATCAACAAGTAGGTAAAGTAAACGGCTTCAAAAGTGCCGATCATTGTTACTGCTTCAAATTGGGGCCTCATCATGGTGCTGAACTAACAGCTTCAGCATCTTTGCACCAGAGCTGACAACATAATCAGTTACACAATTATAACATCCTATAATACATGGAAGGTTATGGCAAAAATAAATCAATAGAATAAGTGTGACAACAACTTCATTAGTAAACATATAGCTTATTTAACTTCATTATTATTATTTTATTGCGAATGAACCCATGTGGGACTACGCAAATACTTTCTTTGTTATTCTTTGAATCCATAACTCTCTCGGTTTTTGGTTGTGGGCTTTTTTTCTCTCGTCTGTCCATGTTGTACCAGTTTTACCCTTCGGTTTGTTCTCTTGGCTAACTTACACTTACGCACTTCTTGTGTAGTTCCTACCAATTTTATTTCATTTTTCACTTCACCAATCCAATTCATATTACCTTCTTGTACTTTACATGTATTTTCGTAGAATAATTCCAGTATTTGTTTTGTAAGCCCATTTGAGTTAATTAGTTTAATATGTTTTAATAAGTTTTATAATATCCATGTGAATGTATATTATTATGATGATGTTCATTGTGTAGGTGTTACAATTTGTAATATTAATTCCTTGTACAGAGGAAGTAGCATTGGTATTGCTAACATTGACTACATTTGGGTTGGAAACGGTTGAATTCTTTGGAACAATCCATTTCCGAGTCGTTCAAGTAAACCGCTATTATATTAATCGATATGAGTCCTCTGCTTAATATACATATAATTTCCATCGCAAGAAACAATGGTGGTAACAACAGAGTTATAAAAATTTTATTCCTCTGAGTCTTATAATCTCCAATTTCTAGTATGAGTGGCTCGTGTTAAAAACTATACTAGTGTTAGATGTCTAAAAACGCTCTTTAAAAACTGCAGCTTGGTGAAATGCGAATTACAAGATCTTGTTATGTCCTGCAGTAAGTTTTAGTTGATCTATTACAGTTCCCATATACAGAATTATACCATGTTCGATAATAATGAATAAAACTTCACAGGCTGCAAAAATAAAATTCAGATTCAGCACACGTGTCTCATTTATATACGATGGGATAGGACTAAAAGCGGAGCGGGACTTGGCACCTCAACCTACGCAGATATTTTGTGCCTAGAACTCTCGGGGTGCCTCCGGGAGGGTAGAATGAGGTGAAAAGAGACAGAAGGTGGTCGGACCAGGTGGCACGACAGGCAGAGGGCAGGGTCCCTACCATTTACAGATGTGAACTTCCCGGGAGCTGACTGGGGCAGCCGGCCCCTTCCCCGGTGGACTTACACATCCCCTGGGGGACCTGTGACCCGGAGACCACTCGCAATCGGGGGGTTTCTCAGAGCATCCTTTGCCATGCACACGCCGAGATCTCCCGCCGACACTTGAAGGGTGAAGTGAAATGAGAAAGGAGACGAAATGGAGGTACAGGAAATGAAATGATCCTTCCAGCATTCGCCTGGCGACCCGGAGAAACCCCCTAAAAGTCCCATGGGTCGGAAGGTCGGCCATGGGAATTGAACCCAGACTCCTCGAATGCGACTGTGGCCGTTACCGCCTTAGCCATCGCGCTCGGTTGTCATGTATGTCAAACATACATACTTGAATCAAAATCATTGGAGTCACTACTGAAAAACAAAATAAAAACAAACAAACAAAAAATCAGAGAGAGATGGAGACGAAAATGTTTTCATGCAAAGGGCAGTTTAGTGAGAAGAGAAGTTTATTAAAATCTTCATGTCCCATCGCTGAAAGGTGCTGGGAATAAATGCGAAGTTAGGTATTCATTCATCCGACTCATTTTTGGGTTATCTGCTCACAGACACATACATAGACAGACATACCAGCACAGACCAAACATCTTTTTATAAGAAAAAGTTAACGCATGGAAAGATAGAGTCAGACTGAAAAATTCAATTCCATAACCGAGATTTGAACCATAGATCTTCGGCTAGCCAATGCAGTTTCTCTGCCAACTGAGCTACCATATTAACAAGCCTATACGGCATTACGGTGGTATGCAACAAAAGAAGAAAAGCAATTCCTATAAACATTGGTTGTAAACTTAATATCTGCTGAGTTATGGTCTACCACATTACCATCAATGATTCGCATTTATTTGATTTACTTTTCACAATAAGTGCTCTATGTGGCCGCCATCCATTGCAATGCAGCCTTCCACCCTGCGTCTCATGGAATCACGCATTCTTTGGAAAATTTCCGGTTGTTACCGAAATGCGTCACAAGCATTGAACATGCATTATCGTAGTGTCTGCGCATCATTTATAGGGACTACATACACCGTGGTCTTTAAATGTCCCTAAAACCAAAAATCTAAAGGATTAAGGTAAGGGTCAGGATAATGCTAAGGCCAAGGTATTGGCCCTCCCCGACCAATCCATTGCTCATGAAAGACTCGTGTTAGCTATCGACTAACCCTATGATAAAAATGGGCCGGTGCCCCGGTCCATAGGACAAGAAAACAAATTACAGTATACAACAAAACATGTGCCATTTGAGCACTACTGTTCACCAGACGTAAATAATTTACCTGACTGATAGAGCAATACGTATATAGCACGCAGTGGAATACTATAGGTTGACTGCTTTTGTGTTTTGTTCTTGCTTGATACACCATATGCAACACGACGTGTTACACAGTAACAAACGTGCAATGTGTTCTCATGCCAAAACGTTCGGAGAGCAAGATATGCTCCTGTAAAAGTAAGACCATAACTCAGAAGATATTAGGTCTACGACCAATATTTATAGGAACTGTTTGTCTTCGTTCGTTGCATACTACCTCTGAAAATATTGGAACCTTTTTTCCGGACTCTGGTATAAATTCGCCGTGTACCGTGGTCTATGGGTAAAATGTTTACACCCAACGTTTCGGTCAACTCTTTGGTAGTCATCTTCAAAGGGTAACACTCTGAGCAGCTTAACAACCACTGCCAACAAGGCGGCAAATGCTTCACAATTATGGCTTACGCACACCAAGGTCAGAAGTGGCTCTCGATTGGTGGGCCTGCAGTGTTATGTCATTGCTGGTATCCATGTGCGGTTAAGTTTAAAGTTTTCCTCTACGTATAGTAAGTAGGGGAAGTATTGCATTCCACCCGAAAATTTGATACCGAGATTTCGCCGGGAATACACGTTTTGAGGCGCCCTCAATCCAAATAAAGCAATTTTTGGAAACATGTCCGTGTGTGTGTGTCTGCCTATCTGTGAGCATTATAACTCAAAAACGAAAAGTCGGATAAATAGCATATTTGGTATTTCAGTTTAATATCTTCCAAGAATGCGAAATGAAGATCTTCAAGAAAATCCCCCACACCACACTGCCCTTTATATGGAGCATTTTTCAAAAAAAATTATTTTCGTAAAAATAGCTCTAAAATTTTTGATTAAAATATCCTATGTTTAAGATATTTTCACGGCAAATGAAATGTATATCTTGAATTTTCTGGGAATGTTCCCAAAAATCCTCTCATTCTGAGTTACTTTTGCATAACTGGTAAACCGTAAGAGATAGACAGAATGTTACTACACAAAAGAATGTAGATCTCGTTAAAACACATAATTTATGTCACATAATTTTTTTTTGTCGAGTGAACATTTCCGTGGTATTGCTTGTTTGAGTTTTTCAACACTTTCACTTTTTCTCAAATGGGAATTCGTTATTGGTTTTCTTTTATGTGCTGGACATGCAAGGATAATGAAATGCTCCATAGCAACAGCTCTTAAAAGATTTGACTATCGCTTAAAGCCTATCACATTCCCCTTGCACTACAAGAAAATTAGCAATAAATGCAAATGTTTATCTTGATCAACATGAAGTAGATGGAGAATAAGCATTTGTAAAAATAGTTTGCACAAGAGTGGAGAAAGTAATGTGAGTGCAACGCATCAGATTTTTTATTTTGTTATTGCTAGTACTTTGTGTCTTCATAGAGGATGCGATGACACATGAGATTTAACTCTGATCCTGGAAGTTTTCGCAAATATTTGATTTTAAAAGCTACTACCTTTTCTCTATTCAGCAATGTATGAAATACGTTTCTGACTTTCACGTTTTTTTAATGAAATTTTATGCTCCATCTTTCTGAATAATCTGATAATTTGGTGAACAGATACAACCCAGTAAAGGACTAATTGCCTTGGGGTAAGTATTGAATTCAGCTTTACTCCTGGTGGTGCGTCTCTGGCGATTTATAAATATAAAAAGGATAACAGCTATGAGTGCAAAGAGTTGTAGATGTGCAGTTAAATTTAGACATTTTAGAGAATATAAGATAAGCACTTATAATTTGAAAAAAAGTTTTAAATTCACTACTTTTCTGGTCTATATATTTTAAGTTACATTCTTATTTCAACCACACACAGCCCCTTTGCTTTATTATTTTGAATTTGGATGTCTCTATAATAATAATAATAATAATAATAATAATAATAATAATAATAATAATAAGTTGCTGTTAGTAATGATTCATTTTTGACCTTTAGCTATTTTACATTAAGATGAATTTACAGACATGAATACAGAAAGCCAAAGTCAATCCAGCTGGAAAACTTGAGAATTACTTTTCTGACCGTGCTAGCCTCTGGTTCCCAAGTCGCGGGTTCAAACCCGGCGGAGGGTGATGTATTTTTTCGGGCGTAAAAATCCTTAGCATGGCTTCCTTCGGAAGGAAAGTAAAGCCGGTGGTCCCGTGTCGTAGATTTACGGCACGTAAAAGAACCTCAAGACTGATAAAGAGGCCTCTGAGCAAAATTACCGGTGTTTCACCCCAATATAGAATGGGACGCTAAGAACCATAGTAGTTATAGAGCGTCCATAAATAAAACTCAATTTAAATTTAGTACATTCACACAAAAAAGGTAAAGGCGGAAAAATGAAGCATTCGACACTAAAACTTGCGCCAGTTTCACGCAAAGGAACAGCAGTATGAGCTTCAAATTATTGGTACCCTTGGTTACAACCAAGAATCGAGTTATCATAAGTCGTTCAGAAAAATTGTTCAAAGCTGGCATAAGTGTGGCTGTAATTTTCCTTATTTACATTTCTCTGGTACGAGTGTACAACGTTGTTAATGCGTGACTATTTAAATAGGAACAACGATAGAGTTTATTAGCGTGCGAAAATCCTTTCTTACCCATCCGATATTTATCGCTTGTATTCCTAATGTATAGCAATAACAATTACTCTATTTCTCCTCCACTTCTTGAAAATTCCTGCAAGTATACTTAATTTTCGGAGTTATGGTTTCTATTTCCGAGCTCCTACAATATATTTTAGGACAATGCTAGAGTTCTGAGTACTTACTCGTCTTTTGTTCCCTAAATTTTATTGAGAGCATCCCCCGGCTTTGCTTTCGCGGTCTTAAATCCCCATGGCCTCAAGTGTAAATGGAAACTTTTGCTAGTAGGACTAAAGTTCAATCCCGGGACGCAGAAGAAAGAATGAAGCTTATGACTTGGGTCCGAGAGTGCAGAGTGGCAAAGGAAAGACGAAGAGGAAGGAGGAGGAAGAGTGTGATGATTTGTGCGGAGAGAAACTGGAAAGCATAGCGGAACACAGAACACAGTCTCATTTGAGGCGGTAAAGGGGTAGGGGAAGAACCGCCAAAAGACTTGGTGCGCATCTAGAGAGCGCATATTGCGGTCAGGGGTAGAGACTGGCCATCACTGTGTGGGAGAGGGAGACTTTGTCCAGTTTCCTGGAGTTGCTCTCCCCCTCCCTAGGGAATATTGACGTAGTGGCACCCTTCCCGACCACTCTCACGGCGGTGGTGGTGGTCTAACCCGTCCATCTTCTGGAATTTATATGATGTTCAAATGCTGCGCCCGCCAGCTTCTGTATGAGGGTGTTCGAGGGGAGCTAAGTGATGTGCTTGCTTCGGGGCATGGAAACCAATAACGTCCGCCATTTTCGCTACACTTACCTTTTATGTAATATAATCCACATATTCCCCCTTATTTTTCTCTCTTTTTAATCTCAAGAATGCAACTACCCTTCCCCTGTTGGTGATCTGTTGAGTGGATAACACACGAACTATCAATTGTTTTGGGTCAGAGAGGAAAGCAGTAAGCACAGTAAACAGATAGCTAGAAACTTAGCTATCTTTCGACTCTTAGCGGAATCAAAAAGTGACTGATAATTGGTATCCTTACGGAAACACCTGCATAAAATTGGAACAATTAAGGAAAACTTTTCCGGGGCACACATCTTCCTAGAGTGTGGAGGTGAATACTCTTGTGGATTTTTAATCGAGAAACTGAATTTCCTAGAAATAACTAGTGAATGTACACATTTCTCTAGAATGACACAACTGACGGACTGCCGCTACCATGGCACATGTGAATCTATCGTGCAGTAGCAGTGCACCGGCCCGCCGTTTCTGCCCAGATAATGTTATGGAGCTAAACAACATGAATATGGCACGTCTATCTTTTGTAATAAAACCTTTCAGAATGATGTCCCTATGCGTCTATACAGGTCCGTGAGCTGTTGAACACAGTCGTATTTTGACGAATTTCTGTAACTGAATGTAATGAATTACTTAGGGATCTCAAAAACCTGGTTTAATAATAATATGCTTTATTTGAGTGTTAATAAAACAGGATTTTTTCATTTTCATATGTATCAAAAAAGGAATCTTGAGCAATTAAGTATTAATATATTTGGTCAGAATCTGTGCTATCTTCAGCATACAACATTTTTAGGAATTATTTTTGATGAACATCTATCTTGGCAACCTCATTATACTGGATTAATTAAAAAATTAAATGTTTGTTTTTACCAATTACGGGTTTTGTAATCCTGTCTTAATGTTAAGGCTGTAATCATGTTTTATTTTGCACATGTTGAACCTCGTTTGGCATATGGGTTTGTTTTTGGGGGTCAGATACATGATGCAGCAGGTTTTTATTGCCCAAAAGCGTATAATACGATGTATTGCTGGCATTGATAGTGGGGTATCCTGTAAGGATTATTTTATTAGTTTTAATATATTGAATGTCTACGGGTAATATATATTTATTAACAGAGATTACTTTCTTAGAAATGTCGATGTTCATACGCATGATACACGTATAAGACATAATTTTAACATTCCAATGCATCACTCGACGAAATTTAATACATCTGCTATGGTGTACGGTTTGAGATGGTTTAATTCCTTGCCTGTTGATATTAAATATACAACTAATTTTAAGTATTTTAAAAGTAATCTTAAGAAAACTTTAATTCAAATGTGCCCTTATGATTTGTATGAACCTAATTTTAAGTTGTAATTTTATGACTTGTCTTATGGCTTACTAGCTCTACAAGATAAAATAAATATCTATCTGTCTGTCTATCTATTGGAAAACTCACGTGGGATACTATCTTCTAATTTTAGGTATAGTAATTTTTGCAAACTTTATACATAAGCATATCTCTTAGATGATAATCCCATGGATTTAGATATGGGAGCGAACAGGCTGGTCAATTATTCTGTCATCAAAGCATGTTGTAATGCCAGGCAGCGATTTTTTCGGATTTCTTTCCAACAGATTCTATCATCTATAATGTTTCTTCGGTTAGAACCTTTGGGGAACATATATTTCGTATTGTCCAATAAGGATCCAGTCTGTGTAAACTTTTCTAACAACCTATAAATTGTGGATTTATTAGGAACTGTGACACCAGGGGATTACTGTAAGAATTCAAGCTGACATTCTACATGTGACACCATTCAAGCAAAATATTATACAATAAACACACCCTGTTCTGAGTAAGCAGTAAAATATCTATACAAAACAAACCTAATCAACAGATAGCTTCGCATAAAGTTATTCTCACTGTACACCGTACTAAAAATTAAATTGAGTTTTATTTATGGACGCTCTTTAACTACTCTTTATCTTAGCGTCCCATTCTATATTGGAAGTGAAATACCGGAAATTTTTCTCAGAGGCCTCTTTATCAGGCTTGAGGTTCTTTTAGGTGCCGTAAATCTACGACACGGGACCACCGGCTAAGGATTTTTACACCCGAAAAATTCCATCGTCCTCTACCGGGTTTAACCTGCGACCTCGGGAACTGGAGGCTAGAATGGCAATCACTACAACACCTTACGAAGCAATGCTACACTGAACTGCAAACTCGTAGGTGCGTCAGTTACTGCCGCATAGTAATGTCATACAACCCAACCTGCTACTAGATCCAGCCACCGCAATTGATGTCATTCAAGATTCTTGCCCTCATATCCAAAACAGATCTGTTTTGAATTATAAGTAATGAACGCTGAAAATAATAAAACAGACCAAACATTTCAGTTTTAGGGTCTTCATTTCAATCCAATTATTCTGTAACTATGCATATCGAAGATTACACTCTTATCCGCAAACATTGCCCTTTTCGTCATAATAAATAATGAGTGCTCATTTCATCGCGTCATTATATTGAGAAATTTTCTGAAGCGAGAGCCAGCTCTAAGGCAAAGGACGTAACAGTTTATACCTGTGGTGGAGAAATTGCCTAGCAACCACAGCGTTCAATCCAGAGTGTACTAATATAGTAACGACATTAATCGTAAAACTTAGACCAAATAGCGTTCCTTGCAATGTCACAAGCAAAAGTGTAAAATAAAATAAAAAGCCAAAGATGGTAATCCTACCTTACCCTACCAACCTCCATTAATTATGCAAAGATACTGTTTTGGTTTACTTTTGCGGAAGAGAACCGCAACACTCTCCGTTGACAAATTAATATTACTTTATGCTACGGAAGTACCAAACTTAGAACTTTCACGGACTTTCGATATCGAGCAAACAAAACAGCGCGAAAGAGGATTTGATAGGATGTGTCATGCAATACAGACTGAACCTCTTATATGCTAGGCAACTTGTCGACTTGTCATACGTCTCTGCGGAAGTCCAGGCTCAGCGGCTAGATACATAATGTCATACACATACAGCATGCCATAACACACAAAATGAACACCCAACAGCAACTACGCTTCTTGTTTGACGTACTAGAACAGGCAGTAAGATGGTTCGCTCCCTGGAAAATTTCAGAGATTGGTAGTGGTGGGTACCATGAGTATTAATATGACAATGGCTTGGTATAACGCCAATGATTTACAGATGGACTTCAATGCACAGAAGCTCGTTACCATAAAGCGCTTTTCCACGGAATATAGGGACATTTTCATCTAAATATGTAAACAAGCTGTAAAGAGATGCGTCGGAGTTGCACTTAAGACACGTTCTCTGTTTTGGAGGTTGCATAATCTCAAGAAAACCTCCTGACAGATGGTGCATTTGGTGTGTTGCCGCTGACTTAATCGATGATTCACTCAGCTTGACACCAACGCGTTAGAAAATACCTTCCTATTTTTTATTAATCATAATCATGCACTTCGTGGTTCCGTCCTCAATTTTCAACTACTCCTTCTATTGTTTTCATGGTTTGCTGACTGTTCAGACAATTTGGTGTTCTCCTGTGTGATATGGCTGTCCAAACTAAGTTCAATTCTCTGTTGCTTAGGCGCCTAAGGTAGCGGAAGTATTCCACTTGACCCCAAAATTCAGTATGCATGTTTTTGTGTCTATCCAATACTCACCCTACCTGTGAAGTGCATATTTCAAAAACGAAAAGCTATTAAAATCAGGAATCTTTTGAGAATGAGAGGTTAAGATATTAAAACAATTTAATCCTACCAAAATACCTTATTTTTAAAAAATATCTAACGATTTTGATTAAAATACACACTGCGTGATCAAAAGTATCCGGACACCTGGCTGAAAATGACCTACAGGATGTGGCGTCCTCCATCGGTAATGCTGGAAGTCAATATGGTGTTGGCCCAACCTTAGCCTTGATGGCAGAGTTTACTCTCGCAGGCATACTTTCAATCAGTTGCTGGAAGGTTTCTTGGAGAATGGCAGCTCATTCTTCACGGATTGCGGAACTGAGGAGAGGTATCAATGTAGGTCGGTCAGGCCTGGCACGAAGTCGGCGTTCCAAAACATTCCAAAGGTGTTCTATAGGATTTGAGTCAGAACTCTGTGCAGGCCAGTCCATTACAGGGATGTTATTGTCGTGCAACCACTCTGCCACAGCCCGTGCAGTATGAACAGGTGCTCGATCGTGTTGAAAGATGCAATCACCACCCCGAATTGCTCTTCAACAGTGGGAAGCAAGAAGGTGCTTAAAATATCAATGTATATCTGCGCTGTGATCGTGCCACGCAAAACAACAAGGGGCGCAAGCCCCCTCCAGGAAAAACACGACCACACCATAACACCACCACCTCCGAATTTCACTGTTGGCTCGACACACGCTGGCAGATGACGTTCACCGGGCATTCGTCATACCCACACCCTGCTATCGGATCGCCACATTGTGTACCGTGATTCGTCACTCCACACAACGTTTTGCCACTGTTCAATCGTGTAATGTTGACGCTCCTTATACCAAGCGAGGCGTCGTTTGGCATTTTTCTGCGTGATGTGTGGCTTATGAGCAGCCGATCTACCATGGAATCCAAGGTTTCTCACCTCATGCCTGTCATAGTACTTGGAGTGGATCCTTATGCCGTTTGGAATTCCTGTGTGATGGTCTGGATAGATGTCTGTCTATTACTCTTTACGACCCTCTTCAAATGTCGGCGGTCTCTTTCAGTCAACAGACGAGGTCGGCCTGTCCGCTTTTGTGCTGTACATGCATGTCCCTTCACGTTTCCACTTCGCTATCACGTCAGAAACAGTGGACCTAGGGATGTTTAGGAGTGTGGAAATCTCGCGTACAGGCTTCTGACACAAGTGACACTCAATCACCTGACCACGTTCGAAGTCCGTGAGTTCCACGGAGCGTCCCATTCTGCTGTTTTTCACGATGTCTAATGACTACTGAGGTCGCGGATAATGAGTACCAGGCAGTAGGTGACAGCACAATGCACCTAAGATGAAAAACGTATGTTTGTGGGGTGTCCAGATACTTTTGATCACATAGTGTATGTTTGAGAAACTGACACGACGAGTACACACATTTAGTGAATTTGCTGTATGCGGTATTTGAAGTAGTATTCTCCAACCTTGAATGTTATATCCCTAGGAGATCCTAAGCAGTAGAAAATATTACTGATGGTTATAATTTAAAACTTTTATCTAATAGCATTTTCATTATATTAGCTGTCTCAGAAAATTTTGTTCACCTGCTTGCATTTTCATATGTGGAAGTGTGTTATCCAATGAAACACGTTTGAGACTTGTGATTCTTTTCTTTTTCCTGGATGAGCTTATTAGGAACAAATCAGTGTTTGCATATAAATAGTTGAACTTTGTATTCGCATCCTGTAAGTAACCAGGTGAATAGTGAAATACGCAACAGAATCCTAGCGCTAAATTAATAGTGTTTCTGGTGAAGAAAAGGAAAACTGTCCACTTGCATTTACAAAGAAATATGTTATTAGATTTTTTTATATTATTTTAGATGTATTTTATCTGAATTGCAAAACAAAAATAATAAACAAAAACAAAAAGCATTTAATCCATACAAATTGTATACAACATTCCAGTTCAAACTGGCCTAAGTTGTAACAAATTCGCCTTAAACTAAACACGTAAGAAAGGATTGTAATACTGAAACAATTATTTCGATTCTTCATTCTCTGGAATGGGTTATGTCTACTTCTTCTTCTTCTTCTTCTTCTTCTACCATATCAAGGATTGGGTATTGGTCCCGTTTCGCATTAAAGGTTATCAAAATTGGTCTCTCCATCTTGCCCTTGGGGGTTCTTTATCCGTATACCTGTTGGATGATATAAAATGTCTATTTATTTGATCCAAAAATATACTTAATTAAGATGATTGGAGGTTTATCCTACTTCATCACTTTTCTTGCTTCATCTATAATTTAACCTTTGGAACGCATTTTGGTACTATAACTCATAAAAATCTCAATTGAGTCCGCCATGATCAATTGGAATTCAATCCACGGGCAGCACTAGAAGCGATTTTCAAGAGGCTTGTTGTTATAACTAATCTGCTAACATTATCGCCTAAATGTTGCCAAAGGAAATGAAATCAATCATCTTGAAAGGAGGCGGTGAAAAAGGGAATAATATTTATTGCCCTAAACGAATGGGGGGTTTGAAACAATGACAGATTAGTTACATAGCATTCCAACCGTTTAGAACTTAACATTTTCATTCAGATTAAATTCTATGCAAAATTAGAAATGTGCACTTTATTTATAAGCACTCCTCTAAATATCAGCAGCTCACTTTATTGCTTAATTCCATACAATAACAGCACCTTGATCAGCTCCAGTAGCAAAAATAATTAGTTTCCTTTTGTTTGGTAGAAAAATAATATGGAAATGAACAACTGGAGAGTAATACAAACAAAAGTTAAACTTAAAATCAATTTAAATTCCTTACTCTTCAATTATATTAAAATAGCAGTAACCGCAGGTCTGCTCACATTAAATGCGGATTTCTCTTCTTCTTCCTCCCTCGCTTTCTAATTGTCTCTCTCCCTCTTCCCCTCTCTATCACTTTCTACCTGTATTCTGCGACTTTCTCTTATTCCTCACATTGATCCTCCCTTTCTTTTCGTCATTTTATTTTCCATTCTCTCTCCTGCTCTCTTACTCTCTACCCCTCCATCGCCTTCACCCCATCTCTGTGCAACTTAGATGTAGTGTGGTGTTTTGAAAGCCGATAACCTAATTGCAAAATAAGTAAAAGGTTTAATAGTGCGTAAACTTGTGGCCGTTCCTTATGCTCATTATGCAATTGGAACTATGTGTGTCTCATGATCGGATTATGCTCATGAATATTGTCGTAACCTCTACATTTTCTTTAACTCACGGGGGGTAGAGCGAGGTACCGGTTTTCAAACACATCACAAACTAAACGAGGTCCGACAGGGGCGAGCTCAACTAAGTCCTTAAATACCTGAAATTCCTAAAAATATGCCTAGATCTTTGTGTGGAAGGAAAGAAGGATTAAACCACTTCAATAATCTACATAGTAAAAGTTTGGATGGACAGAATATGTATTAAATCAAAATGGATACATTGTTACCTTCTGCTGTCGACGGAGCGCCACGCTTTACCATCTGCACTGTTCGTTACATTCCAAGCGACTCTCTTAGCGTCAGACGCTACTACTGAAGAACCGGTTTTTTAACCCCCACTACCATTTCGTCATTCTGGTCTGTGTTACCAACCCAAGAACCACCCAAACAAACATTACCATAACCAAATGTTATTACATATATTTCCGCAACCAAATGCCAGAATATTGTTAGTGTAAAATTGGTGGATATAACTACCAAAATATTCATTATATCGAAATTTCGTAAATAACGAGCATTAAAATATTATGCTCACAAAGTGTTATTACAGCATTAAAAAGCCTAAAAACAGAATCCACCCACACACCACACAAATATGCTACTGGCTTCGAGGTAACTCATATACATTAGTGTCAGTCATCCAAAATAAGAACTTACCAGAATATTGTGGTTATACCAGGTGAGTCAGCTGCCCCTAGGTATTCTATCTATGCAACCCGCAGTGTATAGTCTAATGTAAAAACATTTACCCTTTTAGCAAACAAACTGTTATTGTAGCTCTGCCCCTCTATTTGGTACTGTACGCAACTAGCATTAATGATTAAAGGCCTAAATGAGAGCCAAAGAGCTACGAAAACCTTAAAAAAGACGGCGTTTCATGGATATAATTCTTGCAAGGAGATAGAGAAACATCTTCCCGAAGAGCGGAATAGACTACATGTGTTCTGGCCGAGTGATTTAATTGCCGGAATGTGATGAAACAAAGGTTAGCTTCGGAGGTTCGTATCTGATACAAACATAAAATTGTTTTGGTTATTTTCTCTGTCCCCTTGTGTTTAGTTTCTGTATTTTAGTGTACTAATTTATTTGTTTTTGTTACTGGCTCTCCTATGAGCCAAAGACATAAGAATTACAATCAGATAATTGTGTATCATGTTTACCCTAATAATCTGTACCCTATCTGGTGTTGTCAACCGTGTTACGTTGTTAGCTTTCATTCACTTGGGCGCATATCGACGATATTAAATCTAATAATTTTTGTTTCATGTTTAAACCTTATGTTTCACTTCTACTGACAAAAGAGTTGTAAATGTGCTAAGTTCACGGGTAAACAGAATAATAAATTGTTAAAGAGCGTGGATTTCATCAACGAGGTAAAAGTTCGAAATGACGACCCCCTTCATCAATGCACATTTGTGTACATTACCGGAGAGACCTTTTTGCATGCTGTAACATGTACGGTGTAATCTGCCTGCATACTTTGGGCTTTGCGGTTCTTCTTTGCGGTGGAAAACATTACGATTATTCTATTTTGTACACACTTATAATGTTATCAAAAATGTTATTTATAGCATAATATCAAATTATAGGCCCAAAGAGATAAAACAAAAGGTATTAAAAAGTTTGAACTTAACCCGAATTAAAGTGGCACAGTTTTAAAGCAACTACGATAATACCATTCAGCCAATGCTACCTTGCCAGTTGAGGTTGCTATACGAATTAGTAATCACAGAACTAGACCCCACTTCGAATCTTTACACGCTTTTTGCAGCGTCATACTGTGTTTTGAGCTCGGTTTGGTAGTTTTAATTCAAACAAATAAACTGCATCAGTCATTACAATTACTGTATGATCTGAAATACGCCATAACTTGTGGAATAAGAGAAATGATCTACCTAATACTTAATTTTTTTTGACAAGGCTATGCATTGACTAACGGCTTAAATCCATTTGGTCGCACTGCTAGATCTGTCATTTTGTTTTCAAATGGTTTTGTCAACCATGCATCTGATAGGCTGTTTTAAAGGGGTGCTTGGATGTATGCTAAAGAATAAAAGTTTGTAAAATTTGCTAAACTTGGTACTGCAGCTCCCAGTGTCAGGGTGGGATGTTTATTGCATCGACATACATAGCGATTGAATTCTGTCCCGTAAAACACTTATGCACTGAGTTATGTATCCCCCCTCTACAAAGTGTTATGCAAATCAGCCTTTAGAAGGAATTCAAGAAAGCCATAAGTCACATATGCTGCTCAGCGCGTTGCATATATATACTGAAACAATAACTATATATCTATCAACAAAATGATTTATGTTATCCTTGAGCCACTATTGCAATAACATTTGCACTGTTCTACTTTCAAATGATTCCACTATATAACTTTCAGCAACTGATCTTTACTTATCATTATCCTAATCTCTTAACTTCAGTAATACTTATCAATTTTGGAACTGTAAATCACGTTTGATTTCTTCTGTTATATTCCACTGAACATTTGCTCATGAAAATTCAAAAGATGAAACGTCGACATCCCCTTTCACTTTCATCATTGATTGAAAAAATAAACAAACTTAAAATCTACTTGTTTAACTATTACCATCTCTGAAAAATATGTCAATAACATTTTTTCGTACGTTCTATTAACATATTTCTCTTTGTTCAACTTGCAGAACCTTTCATATATTCATTATCAAATTATCGGCAATATTTTCTAACTTTTCAAAACAACCATAAACTAACAGACTTACAAACGTTATTTAGCAACCTTTACGTCATATCCAAATGTACTAGTTATATAATTAAATCACAGATTAAGAGAATGTACCACTGAAATCTCATGAAAACCTAAGGAAAATGAACTTAAGATTGTGCCTCCAGAAGCTATAATTGCAAAATTTATTTTCACTTATGATATTTTAGTTGTTTACCCTTATATACTAGGTAGACCAAACCGGTGTTGTTTTTAGTTTTATTTTTCCCGCTTACATAGGTGCAAAAGAAGTTTCCGCATCACTGCTGTTCAAGGGGACAGTGCAGATACAAAGTGAAAGGTCACTGAGGTAGTGCTACTGTCTGCAGGTGTTTACGTGGAGTTTCGTACTAATAAGTGTCGCATGACTGTCTGCATGCAGGTCGGCCAGGTCATTCGGACAAAAAGATAACGTTCACCAATAACAAACACACAGATATGGTTACATTCTGTGCGGAGACGCACCAAAATGCAGCTGAGCCTAGAAGACTGTGTACTGAACATTTTCAGACGCGGCATCTGTCTTCTGCGCAGGTTTTTATTTTATTTTTGATATACAGAAATAATATGAAGAAGTGATGGATCATTCCAGGTAGAACATGAACCTGAAAGCCCTTGCATCAATTCGTACATCAAGGCGGACATGTTCTTTCAATGCACTACTAGAAAATAATTTAATTTTAACGCATCTTTAAGGGTACTTAAATATAATAAAAATAGAATTTTGTTTAATCCTCTTAACTTTGCGGCACCAGTTGTTAACAAATGCGTGTACTGATTGTAGATTAACTGTCATGATACTAAATGACTTAACACGTGCTCAGGTTTGGTCAAGCGGCACTCCTGAATTCTTGTTAATGAGCAAATTGCTTATTAAATAATCGATAACATCTCCGCCCCCCCACGCACATAGGTACTCTCACATTCAAACACCAGGCTCTGGGTATACAGTGAAATGTTTTTTTAAAGAAACTTTCTGGAGGCCAGCCGGGAATCGAACCCGGAACAGGCAGTTCTTCTATTGGAGCTCTGGTACCAGTAATAGCAGCTAAAGTGTTCATTTTCAAGCATTGGTCTTTCATTTAGCGGTCTCCTCTGCGTCGGTATGGAGTCCCCTTTGAAGTTCTGCTTAGGCAAACCTTTTGGTATCCGTGCTATCCGGTATATACTTAACTTCAACCAAGGACGGATTGTGTGAGCCACCTGGTACAACAAGATAAAAACCTAACATTTTAAAATAATTTAAAGTTTTAAAATTTGAGCCATTTATTTCTCAGCTTTCGGTTCATCTAAATGGTTCACACGTGAGAATTTTCATCCAATTTTCCGAAAAGTTTCCATGCATATTGAATTAAAGTATCATACACATTTTTCATACACATACTAGTAAGTGCTCTTACTAGTTTTTAAGTATTTTCTATTTAAAGAAAGAAAAAAAAAGCCACAGGAACAAAACTTTTACAATGCTAACCTTTTAAAAAACATTTCCCTTTGAACTAAAGCTACAATAAAAACGTATAAGATAATTTTGTGAGCTGTGAAACGATAAAAAAGAGCATGGTTATTTGATCAAGCGAGATGGCTCACACGGTAACGTCTGTGGCCTGCATTCTGGTGGTCGGCTGTTCGATCCCCGCGGCCGACCTTCCTGATCCATGGGCGTTTTCGGGAGATTCCTCGGGTCGCTAGGAGAATGCTGGGAAGGATCATTACTTTCCCCGAATTTCCTGTCCCTCCATTTCACTTCCATTCGCATTTCACTTCACCTTTCATCCACTTGGTTCTTTCAGGGTTGCAGGTGTCGGCGGAACGTCTCGGCAGGGAAAAAGGGTGTTCTGTAGAAGTTTTCGTCCCACGGAATGGGGGTGGTCTCTGAGTTCCAGGCACCCCAGGGGATGTGTAAGCCACACAGGGGGTGAGAGGATCCGGCTGCACAAGTGCCCTCCGGAGAGTTTCAAATTGTAAATGGTAGGGACCCCTGTCGTGCCTCCGGGTCCGGCCGCCTTATGTCTCCTCTCACCTCATACCTCCCGGGGGTGCCCTCCGGGGATTAGGGACAAAAGATCTGCTTAGGTCGACGTACTATGTCCTCGTCGGTTTTTTTTTTTGTTTTTGTTTTTGAAACTCAATAACTTGATAAAGGGAATATTGAAACGAAACATATAGCCGTTCAATGTTTATGCAAGACAACTTCGGATTAAGTTTTCAAACTTTAGAAAATGGCCTCTTAAGTACACCTTCTTAAATTTAACTTTTAAATATTTTAACGCTACAATTTCATAAAACGTATGTAACCTGTGCATAATATATTCAACATGAACACTCTACCGCACTTATCAGGACTGTACCATAGATAAATTACTACCATTGTCACCCTAATGCTCATTACCAGCATGGAAATAGAATCGGATTGTAAAATTAAACCTTCTCTAAGTCAAGCAAATGAAATAAAATTGAATTGGGGGTAAAGAGGCATATATACTTAACTTAGGAAGAAAGGAAATATCAGGAATGGCATGGTTTAGACTGGGGGCTGGAGGGCACAGAAAATGACTGACGAATCTGGCAGAAGAATCATTCTGTGATTTGGATAAGGACTGAGTGCACAGTGGGAGAACCAGCGAACAATTAAACTCAAAAAAAATTCTTAAGAGAAAGAATTTGGCATGAATTAAGAAAGAGATTGGCATGTTGGGAGCTACTGGTTGACCAGAGGAACTACAAAACATGGGCAATTTTTTTGGCTAAAGTGCCCGAAGCTTGGTGAAATTTGTTCGGATAGTCAAAGGTAATTTATCTCTATTTTCCTTTTTCTTGTTCTTTTTTTTTCTTTTTCTGTTGTTTATTTTGACACCAACCTTGTATCTTAAATATGCATGTACGGTCAATGACCCATGCACTAAATACTTGTGTAATAACTTCAATAATTTGAAACCAATAAAGATGCCTTATCCGTCCGTCCGTCCGTCCGTCCGTCCATCCATCCTCTACTTATGTCGCTTCCAAACTGCCCCGAGCTAATTTGATGTCGCTGCGTCTCTTACATGACGTTTCCTAGTGCTGGAAACGTTCGAGAAGGTTGCTGTAGTGCCGATCCCTTCATACCTTTCCAGCCATTTCTATACTTCTCAACTTCCTCTGAAAGAGCCACCAATCCAAACCTAACACCTTCCTACTGCTAACTTCGAGGGGTCGGGTGGTGAAGAAATTGCCTGACTTCTTGTCTTTGTAGAAAAGAATTCTACTCATAACGCTTACAACGCCATACTCCACGATAACTTTTTTACTTTCTCTACTACGTATAGAGTAGGGGAAGTATTGTATTCCACCCAAAAATTCGATACCGAGATTTCAACGGAAATACATGTTTTGAGGACCCCTGAATCCAAAAAAAGCATTTTTGGAAACATGACCGTGTGTGTGTGTGTGTGTGTGTGTGTGTGTGTGTGTGTGTGTGTGTGTGTGTCTGTTTGTCTGTGAACAGCATAACTCAGAAACGAACAGTCGGATAAACATCAAACTTGATATTTAGGTTCAGTATCTTCCAAGAATGCAACACGAAGGTTTTCGAGAAAATCCTCCACCCCAGATTACCCTTTACATGGAAGATTTTTCGAAAATTTTAATTTTCTTAAAAATGGCTCCAACGATTTTGATTAAAATATCATATGTTTAGGATACTTTTATGACAAATAAAATGTATATCTTGAATTTTCTGGGAATGTCTCCAAAAGTATTCTTCATTGTGAACGACTTTTCCATAACTGGTAAACCATAAGAGATAGACTAAATCTTACTACACAAAAAAATGTAGATCGCGTTAAGTTACACAACTTATGTCATATACATTTGTTTTGTTGAGTGAACCATTTTCAAGATATTGCTTGTTATTTCCTTATATTTTACAATACTTATTTTCTCAAATGGGAATTCGTTATTCATTTTTACTTTCTCTACTACGTACAGTAAGTAGGGGAAGTATTATATTCCACCCAAAAATTCGATACGAGATTTCACTGGAAATACATGTTTTGAGACCCCCTGAATCCAAAAAAAGTATTTTTGGAAACATGTCCGTGTGTGTGTCTGTCTGTGTGTCTGTGTGTCTGTGAACAGCATAACTCAGAAACGAACTGTCGGATAAACACCAAACTTGGTATTTAGGTTCAGTATCTTCCAGAGATGCGACACGAAGGTTCTCAAGAAAATCCCCCTACCCCAGACTACCCTTTACATGGAAGATTTTTCGAAAATTTCACATTTCTCAAAAATGGCTCTAACGATTTTGATTAAAATATCGTATGTTTAAGATATTGTCATGAGAAATGAAATGTATATCTAGAATTTTCTGGGAATGTCTCCAAAAGTATTCTTCATTGTGAACGACTTTTGCATAACTGGTAAACCATAAGAGATACACAAAATTTTACTACACAAAAAATGTAGATCGCGTTAAAATACACAATTTATGTCATATACATTTTTTGTTGAATGAACCGTTTTCGAGATACTGCTTGTTATTCCTTTTCCAATACTTTTTCTCAAATTCGTTATTCATTTTTTTTATGTCCTGGACATGCAAAGAGAATGGAATGCGCCACATAGCAACCAGCGTTAAAATATTTGACTATCGCTTAAAACCTACCATATTCCCCTTGCATCTACAAGAAAATTACAAATAAGATTGACATCTCGATATCTCGATTAACATGTACAAGAGTAGAGAAAGTCATGTGAGTGTAACACATCAGATTTTTTTGTCTTGGATATGCAAAGAGTATTAATCTGTGGGAAAGGGAATGGTGCTGCACCTAGCAACTACCTATTAAGAGATATGTATGTGCTTAAAGGCTACTGTATTTCCAAATTGTCCTTACATCTACAAGAAAATTAGCAATAAGATAGACTCTGCAAATGTTTATCTCGATTAACATGAAGTAGATGGAGAATAAGCGTTTGTAAAAATAGTTTGTACAAGAGTAGAGAAAGTCATGTGAGTGTAACACATCAGATTTTTTTTATTTAGGAATTATCTATCATGCAGTAGTTTTCCAATAGCCCATTTCATAATTTTATTTCCCCATAAATCCCTATCCTCTGCATCCTCATTTCTTAGTCCTCTAGACGCCAAGCTTCTTCGGACCCCATCCACCCATTGTTTTCTTGGCATTCCCCGTCCTCTGTTTCTTTTAGCTTCCCATTCTAGCACTATTCTTACTATTCTAACTTTTCCCATTCTTTTCATATGGCCGAACCATTCATTTTAATAATCTTTCTTCTGTTATTTCCAATGCATTAATTAATTTAATTACATTAGTTTTCAATACATTAATCTCCAATTCTGGAGATTCCAGAAGCCCTCCGCCAAAAATTCATCTGTCTTGTTAATAATGCTCTTTCTTGTTGCCTGTTGATTGTCCATAGAGTAATATAGTTTGATCTATTGAATATAAATGAGCTTTTAAGTTTTATTTATAATGTCCATCTAATTTTATGATTGATCCCAAACACTTAAATGCATTGACGATTATAATTTCCTCATTAATAACGTCTAATTTTTCACTCATGCTTATTGTTGATGATAATAAGTATTATGTTTTGTTGAAATTAATATTAAGTCCCCACATTTCACATTCTTCAGTTAGTTTAATCAAGTAAGAAGCATCTTCAATATCTTGTGTATTTATTACTTAATCGTCTACAAAAGTTAACTAATGTAGAGTATAATTTTGATTCATTGGAATTCCTATTATATTGCATTTTTGGACCATTCGAGTAAACAAGCATCTATGTATATTTTAAAGAGTATTGGTGTTAGACAACATTCATGTAACAGTACCTTAGTAATATAAAATTCACTGAATACAAAATTTCCCAATCTTGGTTTACACTTATTTCCCAAATATATCGGTTTTAATACTTCTATTACATCTTCTCTTACGTAACACTGTCATAATGGTTGCCATAGTAACTTTCTGGGAACACAAATATATGTTTTTTCTAAGTCAATAATTACCAGTCCCATGTCTTTTAAATTTTTGTCTTCACTTTTAAGAAGGATTCTGAAACTAAAAATTTGATCAACAGTCGATTTTCCAGTCGTAAATCCCACTGGTTTTCTAATCTTTGTTTTATTATTCTTGAAAAAGTTTCATATCAGAATTCATTACACGTATTCTTTGATAAATCTAACATCTTCCCTCTCCTTTTTATTTTCTCTACTACTACAGTAAGTGGGAGAAGTATTGTATTCCACCTAAAACGGAGATTTCACCGGAAATACATGTTTTGAGGTGCCCTCAATCCAAATGAAGTATTTTGGAAACCTGTCCGTGTGTGTCTGTATGTCCGTTTGTGAACAGAATAAGTCAAAAACAAAAGTCGGATGAATACCAAACTTGGTATTTGAGTTTAGTATCTTCCAAGGATGCAACACGAAGACCTTCAAGAAAATACCCCCACCCCAGACTAACCTTTACAAAGAACTTTTTTTTTTAATTTTGATTTTCTCAAAAATGGCCCCAACGATTTTGATTAAAATATCATATATTTAGGATATTTTCATGGCAAATGAAATTTATATCTTGAATTTTCTGGGAATGTCCCCAAAAGTCCTCTTCATTCTGAATGACTTTTGCATAACTAGTAAAACGTAAAAGATAAACACAACTTTACTACACAAAAAACATATAGATCTCGTTAAAACGCACTTATGCCATATGCTCTTTTTTTGTCGAGTAAACCATTTTTGAGATATTGATTGTTATTTGTTTGAAGTATACTTTCTCTCAAATTCGTTATTATTACTTTCTCTACTACGTATAGTAAGTAGGGGAAGTATTGCATTCCACCCAAAAATTCGATACCGAGATTTCACCGGAAATACATGTTTTGAGACCTCCTGAATCCAAAAAAAGCATTTTTGGAAACATATCCGTGTGTGTGTCTGTGTGTGTGTGTGTGTCTGTGTGTGTGTGTGTGTCTGTGTGTGTCTGTGTGTGTGTCTGTGAACAGCATAACTCAAAAACTAACAGTCGGATAAACACCAAACTTGCTATTTGCGTTCAGTATCTTCCAGAGATGCGACACGAAGATTTTCAAGAAAATCCCCCCACCCCAGACTACCCTTTACATGGAACATTTTTCGAAAATTTTAATTTTCTCAAAAATGGCTCTAACGATTTTGATGAAAATATCATATGTTTAAGATAAGGTCATGAGAAATGAAATGTATATCTCGAAATTTCTGGGAATGTCCCCAAAAGTATTCTTCATTATCAACGACTTTTGCATAACTGGTAAACCATAAGAGATAGACAAAAATTTACCACACAAAAAATGTAGATCGCGTTAAAATACACAACTTATATCATATACATGTTTTTTGTTGAGTGAACCGTTTTCGAGATATTGCTTGTTATTTCCTTAAATTTTCCAATACTTATACTTTTTCTCAAATTCGTTATTCATTTTTTTATGTCCTGGACTTGCAAAGAGAATGGAATGCGCCACATAGCAACCAGCGTTAAAATATTTGACTATCACTTAAAAGCTACCATATTCCCCTTGCATCTACAAGAAAATTACAAATAAGATTGACATCTCGATATCTCGATTAACATGAAGCATATGGAGAATAAGCGTTTGTAAAAATAGTTTTTACAAGAGTAGAGAAAGTCATGTGAGTGTAACACATCAGATTTTTTTTTTGTCCTGGACAGGCAAGGAGAATGAAATTCTCCATATAGCAACAGCTTTTAAAAGATTTGACTATCGCTTAAAGCCTACCATATTCCCTTTGCACCTACAAGAAAATTAGCAATAAGATAGTTTCTACAAATGTTTATTTAGATTAACATGAACTAGAGAATAAGCGTTTTTAAAAATATTTTGTATAAGAGTATATATGTAGCTAACGTAACCTAATTTCATATCTTATGGTATTTCTTCTCCTTGCAAAATCCCTTTGTATAACTTATTCCCTAGTAGTAATAAACTGGTAGGAGTGTAGAGAAGTGAAGTTTGAGGCGCATCCGGAAAGCAATCCCATGTATGAGAGGGACAGGTTAAAAGGGAGGAAGGTACAATATTTGCAGTTGACAGAAGCTTTCCCCTTTTCTCTACACTTCATTTGCTAGCTCCCTCCAACAAATCAATCTCAATTAGGCTTTGCAAATCATTGAATTCCGTGCGTTAGCTCCATCTATACTTACATTTTCGAGAGGAAATAGCAAGGTCCGCCCCACTTTCAGGCGCGGATCGAGTGGTGGGCTTTTATCATGCAAACGGCTCGCCTGAAGCGGAGGGTTTTCTGCAGAAATACCTGTTTTAATGGCGTTTAGTTAACGTTAACTGTAGTAATTATTTCTGAAAATATTAAAAAGCTTCATTAGTGTTTGAATTACCTTTGTTGAAGCTTGCGGTTGGTTTATCAAACTAATTATTTTGGAAGTTTAAGCATTAATACTTAGCACAAACCTAGATCTAATACTACTACTTGCTACTTTATATGTTAGCCTCAATGTTACTGCAGTAATAGTGTTTAGACACTCAAAAATTCGTAGTATATCTAAATAGGGTGATATCAACCAAGTGATGTACAGTGTCAAAGAAATCACAGGTTTACCAACAGATGTTCTAATTAAATGCAAGAAAAGTTCGTGGTCTATAACTACGAAACGCTTCTTGAAAACCTATCTACAGAGTAAAACACGAATCCTGCAATCGTCTTAAAGCAATCTGTGACCCCTATCTTATCCAAACTACTAACATAAATGAATGAATCTGATATAATACATTCACATGCCTTTCTCTGCCCTCTATTGTTTTATTAGGTGATACACAATTTATTATTACTCAATCTTATTTTTCTATCTACTACACTTTAATGCAAATAAACCTTTGCAGAAATAGCTACATTACATATTTCGTTATAGATACAGCGGAAATAGCGACCGTCAAATGTTTAAGAACAGAGCACTGTATGCTGGCCTTTTAATTCCATACCGCTTCCATGCAATTGCGAGAAACAACTGAATGTTAAAAGGACTTTAAAGGAATGACCAAGAAACGAACAGGCTGGCCCCGTAGCTCAGTCGGTAGAGCACCTGCCTACTGTGCGAGGGTTCCCGGGTTCGATTCCAGGCTAGGTGGGGGTGGAAGTTTTCTCTAGCCAAGATTATTCCTTATCCTCCCCAGAGTCTGGAAGTATGTATGAGAGTATAAATGTGTGTAGGATCTAATAATTAAAAATCAAAAGCGCAAGAAACCAACGACAAGAGTTACACGTGTTAACACCATTTCTAATAGGCAATAAGTTCCAAAGGAAAGGCCATCCATAAGACCAATGTAGTTAAAGGCGGGATATAAATGGAACTAAAAAAAACGTTCGAACCTTTAATAACAGGTATCTCAGAAATGGCTTATACCACAAAGCAACTTGTTTGAAATAAATTGTGTGTTTTGAAGAGAAATATAGTTTTTGTGTAGTACGTTTTCGTCTCTCGCTTAACGTGGTAAGGTATACATTTCATTTGTAATGTAAATGTCTTTATATATGATATTTCAATCAAAATCGTTAGTCATTTTTTAAAAAACAAGTTGGAAAAAGTTCCCTTCGAAGGGTAGTTTGGGGTGGGGATTGTTTTGAAAATCTTCTTGTCCTATCTTTGGAAGATATTAAATCTAAATACCAAGTTTAGTATTCATCGGAATTTTCGTTTTTGAGTTATAGTGCTCACAGATACACAGGGATGTGTTACAAAAAATGCTTTATTTAGATTCAGGAGAACTCAAAACATATTTCCGCTGAAATCTTGGTATCGGAATTTTGGATAGAATGCAATACTTTCCCTTCTTATTATACATAGTAGAGAAAGTCAAAATGGAGACTAGCCTAACAAACCCTTGATCTCATCTGCGATGGACTCAAGTGACGCAGGCTCCGTAAAAAACTTATCCTATAAGAATGTGATATTTAGAAAAGTTTACTACATCACATCAGAGGTGCGTGTCAGTACCAAGATAGGTCAAACTCTTAATACATGGATTTCTGCCATATGGCCTTAAATGTAAAACAATATTAGTTCAGTCTCTCCTAGACAGAGGTCAGGAAAACCACTGCAGTAACTAAAAGAAGAATACCCTTCCATATATTGGTTTCTGTCATAAGCGAAAACTGCTCTGAATTAAGACAACATAGAGGAACTTCAGCATTGCCGAGGCCGGAACCTATGAAGCATTCAAAGAAGTTGTATACCAGTAATCAGACGATACCATCAAGCGTGTAATTTTACATAAGTGTCATCGATACTTCCAATAATTCAGAAAGAATGAAGACCATGTCAAGGAAGTAGACAGAAGCAAGAAAATGAATTATGAGATATGTTAAGCTTGAAGCTGAGGATCAATTACCAAATTCTGTGCGACCTTCCCTCAACAACACTTCAAGAGACTACCACCAACGCCCTACAAAACTCTCACCATCTTGTACACCACTATACTACGTATAGTAAGTAGGGGAATAATTGTATTCCACCCAATAATTCGATGTCAGATTTCACCGGAATGTTTTGAGGCCCCCTGAACCAAAAAAGCATTCTTAGGAAAAGGTTCGTGGGTGCATGCGTGTCTGTTTGTCTCTCTGTGTGTGTGTGTGTGTGTGTGTGTGTGTGTGTGCCTGTGCCTGTGAACAGCACTTATCACAAACTAAAAGCGGGTTAAACAGTAAATTTGGAATTTAGGTTCATCCGAAGATGTGACAAGAAGATTTTCAAGCAAATCACTCTACCCCAAACTACCATTTACATGCAAAATTTTTCGAATTTCTTCTTTCAAAAATGACCAATATTAAAGGTATTGTAACAAATGAGAACATTAGTTATTGCGAAACACACTTTATTTGTCACTTAGATACTCAACATAGTACAAATCTTATACGTGAGTCACTTTTGGTGCACACTCGGAACCCAATAGAACGATGTATTCGTCGAATCACAACTGAACTGCATAGTCACGACTGACATGGTATTTTCACTTTGTCACTTCTTGACTAACTGAACTGCCTGTCCGGGCTAGAGTAGCCCCTTATATAGACCTCGCATACAAAAGCGGAAGGTTCTAGAAATAGAGGATACTGGAACATGCCGAATAGTATGTTCTCGAAAAGGTAAAGCGTACACAATGGCTATTGTTCCACCCTGCCTATTGTTCCTATGGCCGTTCGAAAGCCCCTCCCAGGTACCGGGCCGAGATGCGCTTACCGGCGATCCCCAGGGAGCCTTGCGCGCGTATAGTGCTTACATGACAAACAAAATGTACGTATATCTTGAATTTTTGGAAAGGAACTTTATTTATTCTTGTATAACTGATAAACGTTAAGTGGTAGACATAAAACTACTACATAAAATGTAAATCTCTTTGAAACGTATAATTTATTTCAAATAAATTTTTGTGGTATCAGTCACTTCCGAGATATCCGTTACTAATGATTCAAATTCTTCAATACTTTGTCATTCTTTTAAAATACTGTCAACATTAGGTTGATTCTCGCGAATGCAAGGGAAAGAGGATGGAATTTTATGGCTAGAATAATAGTGTCCAGTTTTTAAACTATCGCTATTTCCTTTGTATATGTAACGAAATGTGTAATGCAGCTATTACTGCAAAATTTATCTTAAATTAAGTAGACAGAAAAATAAACTTTCGTAAGAATATTTGTATACACACTAATAAACGATAGAGGGTAGAATGCAACGCATCAGGTTTAGTTATACCACAGCAAACTGATCGACCAGCTGTGCCTCACTGGCATATTCTGAAGCGGAATAGCTGTTTTTTTACAATTTTCTCTCCAGAATAAAATGTAATAAGCTGTATGTTACTACCAAAGGCGGCGCCGTGTCCGAGTGGTTAGAGCGCTCGCCTCCCACCAAAGCGGCCCGGGGACCCGCATTTGGGATTTGTGTTGGACGATGCGGCGTCTGGGCAGGTTTCCTCTGGGTTCTCCGGTTTCCCCCGCCGTTCACTTCACCAATTGCTCCATCGTCACCTATACTTTCATCCATTTCGCCTTCATTTCATATCATCTTCTCACACTCTCATACCTGGCACGGGCCGAACCCTCATTCCGGGTTCTTCATTCTCTGACTGAATGTTTGTCATCTCCTTTACTGGCCTTAGGCACCGTTGTAAGTCCTAGGGATGTAAACTCTACATACCAGGAGGGTAAGGCAACTAGGTAAGTAAGTATATAAGTAAGTGTTACTATTACATAAAGCAATTAAAGAGTTATACTGACTAAAATAGATGGTATATTGAGCCGTATGCATAAAATGTAGTGTTATCTTTTGTTTTACCTATAGGAAAAGCTGGAAGGAATAGCACATACTTCATTTCGTATGCATAAACAGTAACCTAATACTAAGAAGCTTATATTTCCGTGCCATAGTTTTACAGCTCGATAATAATAGAATTTCCTATTAATCGGGTGCTTCCGCTTCTATTCGGTCATTCTCGTAACGGCCATTCTCAACGCGACAGATTACCCTGGGGAACAGTGATTTTGGTGCCTTACAATTTTGACCTGTTTCTGAGTATGCTGGGGCCACTTATTCAATAAATGCTTTCAGTTTTGCCCTATCAGCTCTAGTTTTTAAGGTACAGCTCATTCACATTACATACAAATCTGATGGTACTGGTCCGCCTATATAACTATATCACTCACATGCAATTAAATACAGAAGACATTGGGATGGATCAAGCATTTCTTTTTCATAAAGAAACTGTATCTATCTAATCACCAGTAATTATTTATTCATTCGTCGCATTAGGTTTTCTTTCCTCAGGTCACTGAATCCTCGTTTCTATGATTTCCTCCAATGCAATAATCTTGGACATTAGCGTTGGATGTTCCAACTGTAGTCTGCCATCATAATGTACATCTCATCGTCCACGATACCGTTCTCCCATTGTATTTATTTCCTGATGAAAACGCTCACCCTGCTCCTCACTTACATCTCCAAGACAATCTGATATTCGGTCCAAATGACTGTGTAATTTGAATTTGATTCTCATGTTACAACCAAGTGCACAAAAAGCAGCAAGCATATTCTGGACTATTTCATCATAATTAGGAGCCTGATGGTTTTCAAGGAAATTCTTCATTAGCATACAGAAGGCGATGTCACTCATTGAGTCTTGAAATTTATGTTCATTTATGAGTTGCAGATTTGTGGTCCATCAAATATACTGCTTTTATTTTCGTCATACTCAGTGCAGGAAATATTGTACATACGTAGCCAAAACGTCCTCCATCTCTATTCCATGCCTTAATTAACTGCGTCATTGACAAAATTTTGATATGCAGTGGTGGTAATATGATCTTGTTTCTGTCAACCAAAGGCTCTGTGATGATGTTTGTTTCTTCAACCATCATGTTTCTCTAAGAGGTCACTGTCTTTTCACCCAATGTTGATCTTTAGCTCTAGAGTCCTATAGACATATAAAACATTATTTTGCATAATGGGAAGCTATATATAAATATAGTGTATAATTTCTTATACCCAGTTTCATTAACAGTCCTTCAACATTGGTGCAAAAACAAATTGGATTTCTGTTGTGAAGAATGGCAGGAATTCTGTTTCGCTTTTGCAATAGACTGACTATTGTTACCAGTAATAGATATTGTTTCTCTGCCATCCTGGAAGCTAAAAATTCAAACTTTTTAACAAGACTAATATGTCTAATGAGATCGTTCAATTACGCTTCATTAAAGGCGAATGCAACTGATGAAGGTCCTGCGAAATCACTGTCATTTTCCTCAGCACAGCTTTCAGCTGATTCCTCTTCTTCTGACGACTCTGGAAGATTGGTAAATATTGGAACAGGTATCTCTTCTGAATGTGGAACTTAGTCTTACGGAGTATAGATCGGGATATATCCACATATTTCGGTTTTTGCTATTGATGCCCTTTACGTTCACTGAACAAAAATAACAGTCATCATTGTGGTTTACTTGTTTTCGACTTATCATTGGTTCCCGAAATTTCAAACACTTGGTTTTCTATTTTACACAATGTGAGATGCCCAAGCTTTATCTAGGTCTCCCAGTTTTACTGAAATAACCAAATAAGCCCTTTTTACAAAGTCATTTTTGGAATTTCTTTCTGAATGAAGGTGTACTCTCCACGCATGAAACAAAACAGAATTATTCACACATTTTCTTTGTGATGAAGCCATATCACTGGCTATAAACAGGAGAAGTAAATGACAGAATAGTTAAGGTACATATGCAAATAACAAATACAGCTTGATTAAACTCAATAAGTATTATCAAACAAGCAGTTCACAAATGTTGCTGTAAAACAAAGTAGTCATAAAAGCAATATATTATATCAATATCTTATAAACCAGAGATGCTAGAATGAAATGGATGACGTTTTTGGAATCAACAGTACCAAAAATACCCAGAATCACGTGAAAAATTCCAGGCACCACGACAAAAATGTTTGTTCCCCAGTTCTATAGAATACGAAAACGCCAACATTTGAAAAATCTAGTATCAACATAACCTATGTTATGCAAAACATCTCAAATTTCCCGAGGAATATGAAAAACGAGTAGAACAAGACATATTGTAAATTAGATCATAAAGCCCTGCAGTGGGAAATAAAGTTTCAGTAGTACAGGAATTAAATGCGCCAAAGTTGCCAATAAAATATCACTTAACCATTTCACATTCTGTCTATCCAATCGATATAATTAATCAGAATCACTTGGCTGATTTCTTTCTTAAAATCTTTCTAGTCCGAACTTGAAATATAGCCATTTTTACTTTCTCTACTACGTACAGTAAGTAGGGGAAGTATTGTATTCCACCCAAAAATTCGATACCGAGTTTTCACCGGAAATACATGTTTTGAGACCCCTGAATCCAAAAAAATCTGATGTGTTACACTCACATGACTTTCTCTACTCTTGTACAATCTATTTTTACAAACGCCTATTCTCCATATGCTTCATATTAATCGAGATATCAAGATGTCAATCTTATTTGTAATTTTCTTGTAGATGCAAGGGGAATATGGTAGCTTTTAAGCGATAGTCAAATATTTTATCGCTGGTTGCTATGTGGCGCATTCCATTCTCTTTGCATGTCCAGGACCTAAAAAAATGAATAACGAATTTGAGAAAAAGTATAAGTATTGGAAAATTTAAGGAAATAACAAGCAATATCTCGAAAACGGTTCACTCAACAACAAAAATGTATATGATATAAGTTGTGTATTTTAACGCGATCTACATTTTTTGTGTAGTAAAATTTTGTCTATCTCTTATGGTTTACCAGTTATGCAAAATTCGTTCATAATGAAGAATACGTTTGGAGACATTCCCAGAAATTTCGAGATATACATTTCATTTCTCATGACATTATCTTAAACATATGATATTTTCATCAAAATCGTTAGAGCCATTTTTGAGAAAATTAAAATTTTCGAAAAATGTTCCATGTAAAGGGTAGTCTGGGGTCGGGGGATTTTCTTGAAAATCTTCGTGTCGCATCTCTGGAAGATACTGAACGTAAATACCAAGTTTGGTGTTTATCCGACTGTTCGTTTTTGAGTTATGCTGTTCACAGACACACACACACACAGACACACACACACAGACACACACACAGACACACACACGGACATGTTTCCAAAAATGCTTTTTTTGGATTCAGGAGGTCTCAAAACATGTATTTCCGATGAAATCTCGGTATCGAATTTTTGGGTGGAATGCAATACTTCCCCTACTTACTATACGTAGTAGAGAAAGTAAAAAGCATTTTTGGAAACATGTCCGTGTGTGTGTCTGTGTGTCTATGTGTGTCTGTGAACAGCATAACTCAGAAACGAACAGTCGGATAAACATCAAACTTGGTATTTGGGTTCAGTATCTTCCGAGGATGCGACACGAAGGTTTTCAAGAAAATCCCCCCACCCCAGAGTACCCTTTACATGGAACATTTTTCGAAAATTTTAATTTTCTCAAAAATGGCTCTAACGAATTTGATTAAAATATCATATGTTTAAGATATTTTTATGACAAATAAAATGTATATCTTGAATTTCCTGGGAATGTCTCCAAAAGTATTCTTTATTGTGAAAGACTTTTTCATAACTGGTAAACCATAAGAGATAGACAAAATTTTACTACACAAAAAATATAGATCGCGTTAAAATACACAATTTATGTCATATACATTTTTTTAGTTGAGTGAACCATTTTCGAGATATTGCTTGTTATTCCCTTAAATTTTCCAATACTTATACTTTTTCTCAAATTCGTTATTCAATTTTTTATGTCCTGGACATGCAAAGAGAATGAAATGTGCCACATAGCAACCAGCTCTTAAAATATTTGACTATCGCTTAAAACCTACCATATTCCCCTTGCATCTACAAGAAAATTAGCAATAAGATTGACATCTCGATATCTCGAGTAACATGAAGCATATGGAGAATAAGTTTGTAAAAATAGTTTGTACAAGAGTAGAGAAAGTCATGTGAGTGTAACACATCAGATTTTTCTTTATTGTACACATTTGCTAAACAACCGACAGACATACTACGATTTTTCTTAATATTTCTTACGAAGTCAACTCTTTTTCTACGTTTTATTTATGACAGTAAATTCTAAGAGTAGAATTATAATCTATTAGATCGATAATGTGCTAAGAGGAAGATCATATGCAATAGAATCCAGATAACTCATCTAATGTGGACTGAGAGGATGTGGGGTTACCGAAATGTCTAGTTTTTTTGGAATAAGGGGTCCGTTATTCACAACTCATAACATAATATGTACTGCAAATTACATAAATGAATTTCTAACACACTATAGGAAACAAAAAGGTATAACATATCCTAGAAATTATTACTCTAAAAGTAAATTTGAAAATACGTACTTACAATAGAGAAGAAATTGTTAGTTCTTTGTAGAAAAAATCTCATGATGCTAGACGGTCTCTCACAATCATTTCGTCACCGTGCAGCTTCATCCCGTAGGCCGTTTTCACTGGTACAAACACAACACTAACAGTAAGCCTGAAATCTGAGGAACTGCACTGTAACCAGAAATAACAACTGAAAGTTTAGCTTACCACGTACGTAATGGGTAAAGCAATAAACGTTCAAACCTTACAAACAAGTGTTTGTGCTACACACATTATTAGCGGCAAGCTTTTGATTTCGTGATAACAGTCTGCCGGCTGCTTATATTCTGACTCAGATATCGAAGGTGAATACGCGGTCAGTCCTTTTGTTAGTAAGGGAGAATGCCGTAGGCTGTATTTCTACAAAAATAACAAAAAAAAAAATCTGATGTGTTACACTCACATGACTTTCTCTACTCTTGTACAAACTATTTTTACAAACGCTTATTCTCCATATGTTTCATGTTAATCGAGATATCGAGATGTTAATCTTATTGGTAATTTTCTTGTAGATGCAAGGGGAATTGCTAGGCTTTAAGCGATAGTCAAATATTTTAAGAGGTGGTTGCTATGTCGAGTATTCCATTCTCTTTGCATTACCAGGACAGAAAAAATGAATAACGAATTTCCATTTGAGAAAAAGTATAAGTATTGGAAAATTTAAGGGAATAACAAGTAATATCTCGAAAATGGTTCAATCAACAACAAAAAAATGTATATGACATGAATTATGTATTTTAACGCGATCTACATTTTTTGTGTGGTAAAATTTTGTCTATCTCTTATGGTTTACCAGTTATGCAAAAGTCGTTTACAATGAATGTTTTGGAGACATTTCCAGAAAATTTGAGATATACATTTTGTCATTAAAATATCATAAATGTATGATATTTTAATCAAAATCGTTAGAACCATTTTTGATAAAATTAAAATTTTCGAAAAATGTTCCATGTAAATGGTAATCTGGGATGGGGGGATTTTCTTGAAAACCTTCGTGTCGCATCTCCGAAAGATACTGAACCTAAATACCAAGTTTGGTGTTTATCCGACTGTTCGTTTCTGGGTCATGCTGTTCACAGACAGACACACAGACACACACACGCGGACATGTTTCCAAAAATGCGTTTTTTTGTATTCAGGGGGCCTCAAAACATATATTTCCGGTGAAATCTCGGTATCAAATTTTTGGGTGGAATACAATAGTTTCCCTACCTACCATACGTAGTAGAGAAAGTAAAAAGTCGGAATATTGAGTTATCGAAAGTCAATTTATCGGAATTCTACTGGACTAACCTTTTTATGCATGCTGATGCATACTTTATATATACTGATACAGTCATAAGAGTAGTATTTCCTTCCAAAACCACAGGAAAAGGATTTGCTACATTTTATGCATACGGCTCAATGAGTTAACTAATATAAACAGTGGAAATGTGAGTATATCTATCCTCATATAAAAGTGAAGCTAAGAGAAACTTCTAAAATCTACAGAAACAAAGGCAACATTAAGACATGAACCCGCGTCTTAATAACCCCGGCACTCGTGTTGTTGCTGGTATCCAAAGAATATTTAGACTGTCTGACGCATTGAAAGACCACAGGATTTTTGCGAAAACTCCTGCTTTTTCAATTACCTGGATCCGATTGTATTGGAGCTTCATAAAAAACAAGTTCACGCATGTCTAAAGAGAGGAAAACAACATGTCAGAGGGCTCAAATCAGGGCACTGGGCCATGTTACAGGACATCTCTCTCATTCCACTTTCCTGGAAACTGCTGACTCAAGCAGTCATTCATGCGCTGATAAAGTGTGCCGATGCCCGACGTTCAACGGTCATTACAGATGATGTCATGCGCCATCTAGCACTTTTTAAAGTTCATAGAAAAACCTGAAATAGTACATCTTATTTGTTGTAGAGTCCAGTGCAACATTTCAGGTTTTGTCAGTTTAACTTTCTATCATTCTGTAAAGTTCGTTTTGTAATGATAAGTTGCGATGGTAATTTATTACTGAGTATATGAAACCATTGAGAATAAGGTAAAGCTGCGGACGAACGAAGCGGTCCTCGAAGCATCAGAAACTGGGCATCGAAGGTAAGGTCCCTGCCATTTGTGCTCCTACCATGACTCCTGGGAGGGAGGGATGAGGGCAAAGACCCGAAGGTCGACCAGATCCTGGTGACGGCGTTTTCTAGCATAGACGGGGCCCCTAACGGTTACAGTTCGAACGCATCGCACCACCCAACCCCACTCACAAGCCCATAAACCCGGCGGTCCCCCGAAGAGGCCCATATTGGAGACGAGGGTCCTGACTGAGCAGTCCCGATCTACGCCAGGACTATATCTCCTCAAAGTGCACATCCACCGCCCAGCCGCAACATGCCTGAGGCCTGGTCCTAAAACCCTAAAACAAATGACAATGAAGGAAGTGATGGGTACAGGAAATGAGGGGCAGGTGAGTCGAGGTAGAAGAGGAATCACTCCAACATTTACCCGATCCGAGGAAGCAACGAAAACCCCAAGGGTTAGAGTGGGAGATCGCCAGGAATCGAACCTGAGACTTCCCGAATGCGAGCCTCACACCGCGGAGCCATCTAGCTGGTCATTGAGTATAAGATATGACTGTTGAAAGAATTAATGACTAAATAAACCCACCAAGTTTGCCTTTAGCATCCGTTTAGAGTGCCCTGTTTTTCGCTCTTTGTAAGTTGCGCATCATCATCATTACTCTTTTACATCCCATTCGTCATCGTCAGAGCCATTCATCTTAGTGCTGGAAGACACGAGGAGGAGTGAAAGAGTTAGACAGCACAAAACCCTCATTTTTCTCTTGCTCACCCCTTCAATACAGAGGACACAATTTCTATTTCTCTCCCTTTTGGATCTGGTTGTGACGTGTGGACACGCTTTTAACGGTAGCCATTTCGGCTCCGACAAATGGCTCTCCTGGCAGGAGACTCTTCTCTCTCTCTCTCACACACACACACACTCACAGTTTCATGCCGCAAAAAGCCTGTCCATTCCATTCCAGCATCTAGGTACGTACTGCCCGAACATAACAGGGTGATTTGACACCGGCTTCTTTCTCATTGGCTAGAGAGAAGTGCACTGTAGCTGAAACAGAAAACTTAAGATGTTCACAGAAATTAACGTAGGTGCATTTGTCGTGGCATTGTTACTTATTTCACGGAGTTATAATTACCATTAGAAATTTATAATAACGTGACTGTCTTCCGGTGAAGATCGCGTCACGTTTGATAAAATAGTCGACGTTTCGCCCTTCAAGTTGAGAGCTTCTTCTGGGCACTGTCAATTTGCTTGCGCTCATGTTTATACTACCAAAATGGAGCCCCTCATACTCGTGCTTCTAATTGGCTGGTAGCTTGCCACTTATTTTGTGTTTTGTGAGAGTGTTTTCCATGCTGCATTAAGGGGTTTTCCAACATCTCTATTCAATAAACTTTTATGTTTAAAAATCTGATGTGTTACACTCACATGACTTTCTCTACTCTTGTACAAACTCTTATTTTCCACATGATTCATGTTAATCGAGATGTTAATCTTATTGCTAATTTTCTTGTAGGTGCAAGGGGAATATGGCAGGCTTTAAGCGATAGTCAAATATTTTAAGAGCTAGTTGCTATGTGGACAATTCCATTCTCTTTGCATGTCCAAGACCTAAAAAAATTAATAACGAATTCCCATTTGAGAAAAAGTATAGATATTGGAAAATTTAAGGGAATAACAAGCAGTATCTCGAAAATGGTTCACTCAACAAAAAGAAATGTATATGACATAAATTGTGTATTTTAACGCGATCTACATTTTTGTGTAGTAAAATTGTATCTATCCAGTTATGCAAAAGTCGTTCACAATGAAAAATACTTTAGGAGACATTCCCAGAAAATTCAAGATATACATTTTATTTGCCGTAAAATTATCTTAAAGATATGATATTTTAATCAAAATCGTCAGAGCCATTTTTGAGAAAATTAAAATTTTCGAAAAATGTTCCATGTAAAGGGTAATCTGGGGTGGGGGGATTTTCTTGTAAACCTTCGTGTCGCATTTGTGGAAGTTACTGAACGTAAATACCAAGTTTGGTGTTTATCCGACTGTTCGTTTCTGAGTTCTGAGTTCTATTCTGTTCAGAGGCACACACACAGACACACATACGGACATGTTTCCAAAAATGCTTTTTTTGGATTCAGGGGGCCTCAAAACAGATATTACCGGTGAAATCTCGGTATCGAATTTTTGGGTGGAATACAATACTTCCCCTACTTACTATACGTAGTAGGGAAGTAAAAATTTCTACGCTTTCTCGTACTATTCTGTGCGAGAAGCGGTCACATGCAGCTAATATCTCAATATTGTTGTCAAAATCGATATGGTGGCCTTTTTTATAAACATGTCCAGCCAATACTGATTGTTTGGGCTGTCCGTGTTTTAGGAATCTGATATGTTCGTTGTGTCGAGTTAATATTGACCTTCCTGTCTGGCGTGCGTATGACTCGCCGCAATCACACGTGATTTTATATACGTACACCTGAGTTGAAGAGTGGCGAAATTTTATCTTTAACTGGGCGTATAAAGGATCTTAGTTTTTTAACTGTTAGCTATTTTGTGGCGATGTAAGAAATTTGAAATTCTATTTCTCACTCCATCTACATAGAAAATAAATACCCAAATTTCATTTCTTTTATGTGTGGTGCCATTTCCTTTTTTTCTTTATTCTTGTTCTTTTTATTTTAGAAGGTTTTGATTAATTGATTGGAATAGCCATTGACCTGAAGAACCCTGTTTATGTATTTTATTACGTTATTTAGTAATTCTGTGTTACATATTCGGTGGGCTCGCTGATAGAAGCTGTTGGCCAATTCAACTGACGGTGGGTGGTGTGATGTGGCTGGTATATATCTCTCAGTATGGGTCGGCTTACGATAACCATTATTTATGTTTTGATATCCTGATTCACACTGGCCGCTGTATAAGCGCATCATTGCAAGTCGGCTTTAAAGTGTCATATCTCTAGGTATTTCAAATTACCTTTTTACTTTTTCTATCATGTAGCCAATCGGTAGAGATGGCGTCCACCCAAACATTCTATACCGTGATTTCACCGGAAAAAATATGTTTTGAAGCCCCCTGAATCCAAAAAAGGCATTTTTAGAATAAGGTCGGTGTATATATGTATGTCTGTGAATAGCACAACTCAAAAACGAAAAGCCGGATAGATACCAAACTTGGTATTTTAGTTCAGTATCTTTCAAATATGCGGCACGAAGATTTTCAAGGAATTCCTCCCCAAACTACACTTGACATGGAACATTGTTCTAATTTTTTATATTCTCACAGATGCTCCAAAGACTTTGATTAAAATGTCCCATGTTCAAGATATTTACGTGACAAATAAAATCTATATCTTAAATTTTCTTGGAATAGCCTATGAATCCCATTTTATTCAGGAGTTTTGAATAACCTTGCATAAGTGGTAAACTTAAACAGTTAGACAAAAACCTACTACACCAAAATATGTGTAACTCTTTGAAACACACATTTTATTTCAGACACCTCTTTTTACCTTTTTTATTAATTTTTTTATTTTTGTGTAATATCAGCCATTTTAGATATCTCTTAACATCGGTTTCAATTGTTCAATACCTGATAATTTCTTTAGCAATCTTGTTGCTATTCACTTGTTTCTCGCGATGTCATGAAAATAGTATGGAATTTTAAAGTAATATCGAGCCGCTTTTAAACACCAAATATGGATTCAGTTACCTCTTGTACCTACAACAAAATGTGTAAGGACCTGTTCTGCAAATGTTTACCTCGATCAACGTGAAGAAGAAAGAAAATGTATAAAATAAATGATAATGGGCACGGAAAGTCAAGTGAATGTTGAGGCAGTATTTTTAACACTTAAAATGATTTCAGTCAAATTATATAATAGATAAATTCAATAACAGCCAGCCTTAAAGCAATATGTGTTTGTAGCAATGTATAAAAGGTGTATATTACATTGTATATGTTTATATTATTGTATACATGTAATAATGTTATTTGAATGTATTACGTAATTTAATAATGTAGGAGCTGTGAGAATAATAGGTTAAAAGTTGCTAACAATGAGGTAACCTTGGGGCAATAATGAGTAAGAAAGTTTAATAATGCTACTGGTCATTACTGGAGCAACAATAATGTAAATTTTGAGACAGTTCATAAAATAGCCAATCAACAACCAGAAAAAGCTTTAGTTAAATAAAAGTATTCTTTTGGACTAGGATTAGCCAATCAGCAACTTGAAATATAGCAATTTACAAATTTAGGCGGTAGAAATCAAGTCAGTTGCTTGTAGGCAGCGCTCATAACTGGACGCGTTGGTTGTAGACAGTGTTCCTAATCGGACGCGAGACGCGTCCTCGAGAAATCTAATACGTATTTAGTGTGAGACGAAAAATAGTTTACGTGTTAAAAAGTGCAAGTAATTCACAAAAGAATCTCACAGCTCTATATATCAGTGAAGTGTTATTAAAAATAGTGTCAAGCATTAATAAAAGGAGTGAAGTAAAATTATAATCTGTGTAAGCCTACATTCTTCAGTCACATCACTCCCTGCTAAGACATTCATGTCTCTAAAAAAATATAAATACTGACGCAGCCGAGGCAAACATAAATATATAATATTTAAAGATACAATCAAACTTTTTAAACTTTTTTTTTTTGGACGAAGGCTACTGGAAACATTTTACCGTACGTGCGGTTGCAACTACTTCAAGTTCAGCTCCCCAACAGTCGAGATATAATAAATCTTCTTCAAACTGACTTTCCATACGTAGCAGCAACAAACCTTCTTCAAATTGGCTCCCAAAGTGTGGGGCAAATAACAATACAACAAACCAACTTCTTCAATGTAACACATCAGGTTTTTAAGAACATTTGCGTGCTGTAGTTTAATCTACTTGAGCTACCGTAATAGGAGCATTGTTCTGTTGTAACATTTGCACGCATTAAAGAAACGAATAAATGTCACGGAATTGTTCATCCACGTTAGAAGCGAATATTACTCATGCGAATGTTCGGATCATATAAAGGCAATTGAAATTACACAAAACTCTCATGCTGTTGGAAATAGGAACACATTTAATAGCAATACAAGGATCAAAGTTACAATTAGCATACTTCATCATTCATTTTCTTGCGTTTTTTGGAAAACTAGCCTTTTGGAAGCTAGATCAAAATGAGAATAAAATGAGCAAAACACTGCCACATCTTAAAGTTATTGAACCTAATTGTGCCAAGCGTGTGCTGGGTCGATTACAACCTATTTTTATTGTAGACGCACTAAAGTCTTCGTCACGAACGAAGACGGTAAATAACGGTTGGCGCGAACCGAGCTACACAATGCTTTGTTGTAAAACCTTAGTGCACACTTAATAAGTATATTTTATCTGATGCTTCGTTGCTGGATTCTCCTTCAGAGTCCGAATCCCGAAGGCGTCTCCGCAATGGAGTCAGTTTACAACTCGGAGTTATCAAATGGCATTGTTAAGCGGCATGCAAATTCACGCAAACACACTTTGAACCAAATAACGGCATGGCTCTAGTTCCCAAGGTCGCGAATTCAAACCCGGCGGAGGGCGATGAATTTGTTTTGGGCGTAAAAATCCTTTGCATGGCTTTCTTCGGAAGGAACGTAAAGCCGGTGATCCCGTGTCGTAGATTTATGGCACGTAAAAGAACCTCAAGCCTGAAGAGGCCTCTGAGCAACATTTCCCAATATAGAGTGGGACGCCAACCACAGCAGTTAAAGAGCGTCCATAGACAAAAAACTCAATTTTTAGCAGACTGGCTAGGAAGCACATGGCTATGACGTTGCAGAGTTTTTGCTGCTGCGAATCGTTCACAGACTATCAAAAGTGAAATAGTAGAGCTACATAAATAATTTCATTTGGCCGTGAAGTTCTTTGCATGGGAATGTCCACTAGCACGTTAATTGTAAGAATGGAGGTTAAATAAGCGTTAATTGTCGGCTACAACGTTTAATCTACATCATCATTTCAAAAGGCAAGAGGGACTATTACTGCCAACGACAGAGGAAGTAATTATTAAAACTGCCTACGCACCTTTCTCGGCAAGACTTTTTTGCATGTAACTGTACGTACAGACGTAAGGCACATGCCTCAAATTTTGTGTGCATTCTCTCTACTCTCTCAAAATTGCTTCTTCGTGATACAAAAGCCTCTTGCATTATGCCTGCTTTCCTGTTTATCGAAGTTCAATAGCTATTCTCCGATTTTTGTTCATACATTATTTATACGCTTGCATGCTCTGCCCAGTTCCAATTAACATGTACTTTCCCGTTCAAATGTCCTTCAAAAGCTGCTAATCTTTAGGTTAAAAGAAAAGAAATGAGGTTATCAAACTTAAAATTTATAGTCTCTTTTAGGATGATTTGCATAACACCAAAAATTCGATACCGAAATTTCATCGGATAGAAATGCATGCTTTCAGGCTCCCTGAATTAGAAAAAGAAAAGCATTTTTAGAAAAAGTCCTGTGTGTGTATGTGTGTGTGTGTTTGTGTGTGTGTCTGTCTGTGTGACTAACTCAAAAACGAAAGTCAGTTAAATGTGAAACTTCGTGTTTAATTCAGACGTTTCCAAGGATGCGACACGAAGATTTTTAAAAAAGTCCCCACATCCCAAATTACCCTTTATTAGGATGATTTGTCGTAACTTTTTATTTTCTCAGAAATGGCCTCTAACGATTTAAATTAAAATACCATAAGTTTAACACATTTACTGAAAAATAAAATATGCATCTTGAATATTCTTTGAATGGTCTGCAAAGTTCTCTTGATTTTCAATCACTTTTATATAATTATTAAACTGTAATACATAGTTAACATGTTACTGCTAAAAGGGTAGATCTCATTAAAGTACACAATTTCTGTGAAATAATTTTTTGTGGCGTTAACCATTTCCGAGATATTGTTATTGTTCTGAATTTTTAAATACTGATGGTTTTTCAAGTGGTAAGCCGCTTTTGAAGAACCTATCGCTTTAAGCTACTATGTCATTCTTATACCTATAAAAAAATTTGTAATTGCTAATGAAAGTGTCGTCCTCCGTGGTGTAGTGGTTACCATGCTAGCTTCTAGTTCCCGAGGTCGCAGGTTCAAACTCGGTGGAGGGCGATGGATTTTTTCGGGAGTAAAAATCCTTAGGGAAGGGAAGCAAAGCCGGTGGTCCCGTGTCGTAGATTTACGCCATGTAAAAGAACCTCAAGCCTAATAAAGAGGCCTCTGAGCAAAATTACCGGTCTTTCACGCCCAATATAGAATGGGACGCTAAGGACCATAGTAGTTAAAGAGCGTCCATAAATAAAACTCAATTTAATTTGGTAATGAAGGCTTCCCTCGAATAACAAAAAGTACTTAGATAATAGAATAAGATTTTGGAAGAATAGTTTATGGACGAGTGAGTAGAAAAGGTCATGTGAATATAACACATAAGATTTTTTTCTCTCTCTATGTTCACAGCGGTGTGTGAAATGACTAAGCTTGTGGCTTTCTGGTGTTGAAAATGAATTATGCAATTTTTTTAAGGATACGAAAATACAAACCTTTAAAGGAGAGAATTTTCCTTTGTGTTGTTGGTCTACCATTATATACAATTTTAAAGAAGTAAAGTTTTACCTTTAAACGGTTGAACCTCGAATTCATTCTGAGCATGGTTTGTTAATACTATATTCATCTATCTTTTAATATATGAATAAAGTCTCTTGTATTCAGGTTGGGACGGCGCCGTGGCCGAGTACTTAGACCGCTCGCCTCCCACCAAGGTTCGATCTCAGGGACCCGCATGTGGAATTTGTAATGGATCTGGGTGGGTTTTCTCCGGGTTCTCCGGTTTCCCCCGCCATTCATCATTCCACCGGTGCTCCATCTTCACCTTTTCTGTCATTCATCTCTCGCATCTCGTCTATTTCCTTCATCCCGGGCGTCAGGCTGATAACCACCCTGGTTGTTACTGTCTGATCCATAGACCCTCAGCTCCCCGACAGGCATCTACCAAAGGCATTGGCTTGCAAGTCCTGGGGTGGTGTAAGTCCTATAAAGGGAGGGGTAATCAGAGATTGCTTTGCTTTGTATTCAAAGTGTATCCGTTCTACCATAATCAGATAACATTGTATTAAGTCCCTAGATTGTTACTTGACTGCATTTTGCTTTACTTCCTCTACCAAAGAGAACACGCTGTAATACAGGATTGTTATTACAACCAGTGGCCAGTAGGTTACACCAGAAAGAGGTTCCGAATCGTCGGGTGTAGCATGTTTGGTGAATGCATTAGTGATGATAATAATAATAATAATAATAATAATAATAATAATAATAATAATAATAATAATAATGGAACACTAAACTATGTTACAAGTAATGTTGAAAGTTTTGCCTCTCAGCAGCAATAGATCGATGACATCTCTGTATGAAATGCCCATTCACTTCCATTAACTCCTGAGGCGTGGTTGCAAAAATTTGTTTTGTAACATTTTCGTTTAGATCCTCATTTGCATGGAGGGTTATCCTAATACACCTTGTTCCTTAGGTTTCCCCATAAGGCTAATGAAAGTGAAGGGGAATTGCATATACAGATGGCATTGATGTATTGCGGCTGAGAGAAAATATTTTCAACATCACTTATAACACAGTTTAGGGTTGTTTTATTACTATTATTATTATTTATTTATTTTTACTAGTGCGTTCGGTAAACATTTTACACTCCTCGCGTAATCTACCGCACCCTGCAGGCTGCTCCGCCAGTCACTAGTTGTAATAACTCTGTACACGGTTTGCCATTTTAGAAAACTCGTCTAACGTATTTTCTTGACACACTTCAATCCAAGTATTTATCTAAAGTAGCAATTTTAATATCATATGTTGAATTTCAGCATATTAAAGTAATGAATATAAAGTAATACACTAAAAATATCATAATAAACGGGAGAAGCATAAGATATTTGGGAGTACCAATTAAGAAAGAAATTAAATAACATTACGTAGCTCTACTATATTTTTTCTCAGATAGCTGTTGTATGTGGTTGTGGATATTGCGTATTAAGAAAGTTAGACAAAAGGAGAATGAAAGCAAGAGAAATGAGATGTTCAAGATCACTCAAAAAATTAACACTTTCAGACAGAATAAGAAACAAAGATATAATAAAACTCGTAAAAGAGGTAAACACAAGGCATTTCATGAAACAGAAGGTGATAATATAATGACACATAATGTAATCTGGTTGACTACCGCGACAAGTGCTATTATTATACACTTATTGGTAGATGGGACACATTAGCAGGCCAAGATAAAGATAAACAACATTTATGGGGACCTTCGATTTCGAACAGGGTATATAGTTGAATAATAATAATAATAATAATAATAATAATAATAATAATAATAATAACAATATCTTTATATCGGGAAAATAAAGTAGGAAATTATACTTTTGGGTTTTTCTAGATTTCATTGAATATTAAAACAGGAAGATTTGTTCCTCAGGCGTTAGCTGTAGTGCATATATGATAAAAACATAAACTAAAATTTCCCGGTAGTCTTCGGTTTTGGGTGAATAATTGATGATAACGTGTATAATCGTCTACCGTATGTAGGTATGTATGTAATGTATATATATAAAATGTACGTAATATAATATACGTATGCGTGGTTATGTGTGCGTTTGTTACCTTTCAAGTAAGAATGGCTGAAACGGTTACTATGAAATTTGGTGTATAACACACCTTGGATCCCACCTAGGAAATAGTTTGCTGGCATACTTCCCCAAGGTAGGGAGGGGAGTTCTAACATAGTGCAAACTCAACGGATGAAATATTTCTCTTGTTAAGTGTTTATAAAATGCTACATAACAGAAGTTTACAAAGTGTAATGTTCCTAAAAAGCTTTGTTACTTGCAAATTTCAATGGTGTAAACATAATGAAGTTAAAAAAATATTTTACTTCTATTATTAGGAACACGTTTGTGTACTCTTTACCTATCACATAATATGTTTTGATTTTTATTAACACCATAGAAAGTTTTTGTCGTTTTTCAAAACATCACACGACATGTAAGTTGGCGAAAGAGAACAGGGAATGAGGGCGTTGAAGGGAGAGTGAAAAGGAGGAGAGAGGATGAGGGAGAAAGAGAAAGAGATTAGTGACAGGAAAGAGACGTAAAGGAGGAGAGATGGAAATGTGGCGAGAGTTAGAGAGGGGGAAGAGAGGGAGAGAGAAAATCACCACGTTTAACTCAATAATGGGAGCAGAGCTGTAGGTTCTACTAGTTAATTATATAATCCAGTTGTATAAAATTCCATTTTGAAAAAATAAACCAAAGGTTATATTTTAAAACTTTTATGACTTCATACAACTCTAGTGAATGTCAAATGTTTCCAGAAGCACTGCTAAAAAGTACCAAATCCGAATGAACCTAGCTCTCACATTAATTCAATACTTTAGATAAAACAGCTTTGCTATTTAATAAATGCTTGCTCATGATAGGTTTTAATTTTTGCTACTGTTTTGTAACCTTTGGTGCCAACCTCTTTTCACAAGAAAAGAGATGGGAGGCATGTGCAGCTGGATTTACACAAACAGTACTGAAGACAGAATTCCTCAGCTGGTGACTGAATTGCTCTCCCGGGGTATTTTTTTCTCTTTGGCTTTGAACAGTGTTGACTCTAACGTGAACAGGGGGGATTAAGTGTGTACCTTTGGCTATAATGAAACATTGACCGTAATAAATGTTAACTTTATTATTCAGTTATAGCTACACATTCTGTAACGCGCCCCACCACTCCGTTAATTATTCGAGGCAAACAACTCGATCGTCACACATCGTAATATTATGAACTTACTCATTGCTAACATACCGGTGATTTATGAAACGGTCAGATTTATAAGTCCTCTAATATTTTCGGAGAGCGATCGTTCGTAGCGTCGGCACTTCCTTATGCGAGTACAGGGTTCAGAGAAGTGCAGTTATTTACGATTTGTAAATCTCGCAATGTCCGATTTCATCCCTACTCCCCCTATGCCACATAATTGCTTTTCTCACCGTTTAATAATATGACTGTTCCTTGTTTTTTTATATTCGCTAGTTCATATTCCTTACTTTGAACTTGTTGGCTAAGATTTGGGCTTTCCTTTGAGTTCCTAACTTTCTCCTTCCCATGGAACTAGTTAAAATTAGTTGAATCTAAGCTGTATCACGTATGTAGTTCTTTACTTGTCGTAGATGACACGCACTTGCAACTTTGAAAGGAATCGTAAAATTCCTAGCGCTTTTGTCCATAAACGTTATATCAATTCCTCGCTTTGTGTTTCAATTCCGCCTGTCCCAAGGAGGGAAATAGGTGTATGGCACGGTTCCTTTCTCCAATTTTCTATACGGAAAATTATATAAAACATGTTGTGTCTTCATTAGTGTTATTGCGTGGTTATGATCACTTCATTACATTCCATCATTTATATTATAATAGTATTACTTTCTATATGGTTAACTTATTTTCGATAATTACCGGGTCGTGTTGGAGCGTAATAAATACCCACCAAAAGCGAACGTTACCTTCAGAGAAATTCTGGTGTGTTTCATCCACATGACCTTCTCCCCTGATTCTTTTAGAAACTATTCTTATAATAGCTTACTCTTCTATCTACTTCTTGTTAATCGAGATAAACTTTCATTTCCATTTACATAATTCGTTGTAGGTATAAGGATACAGAAGGCTAAACTGATAGTCAGATTTTTAAAAAGCGGGTCGCTATGTGAACGCTTTGAAATTCCATGCTCTTTGCAGAGCCATAAGAAAAAAGAATAGCGACTTACCACTTGAAGAAAACATAAGGATTTGAATATTCAAAACATAATATAAGCATATCTCGAACATGCTTAATGCAAAAAACATTTTTGACATAAACTGTGTGCATTAAGAGAATTACATTTGTTATGTAGTGAGACGTTTGTCTATCTGATACTGTTTACCAATTATATAAAGTCATTCAGAATGAAAAGGACTTCTCGGGCGCTTCGCAGAAAATTTAAAATATACAATTTATTTGTCATGAAAATATCATAACCATATTATACTTTAATCAAAACCATTGGAGCCATTTTTGAGTAAAAAATGCGAATACGTTTCAATGTAGAAGGTAGTTTGAGGTGGGAGCGTTGTTAAAAATCTTTGTAGGACGCTGAACTTAAATATCAAGTTTGGTAATTCATACTTCCTTCAGTTACTATAGGCAAACCGAGCGGAATGGCTCAGGCGGTAACGTCTGTGTTCCAGATTTGGGAGGTCGTAGGTTGGATTCCTGCGGCCGACCTTCCTGACCCATGAGTTTTTTTCGGAGTTTTCCCCTAAATTTCCTGTCCCTCCATTTCACCTCCATTGTCATTTCACATCACCTTTCATCTGCTTGGTCTGTTTCAGGGTTGAAAGTGTCGGCAGGAGTGCCGGCGTTGCATGGCAGGGGAAAAGGATGCTCTGTAACCCTTTGTTCCCCGGAAGGGGTAGTCTCGGAGCTCCTGCCCCCAGGAGATGTGAAAGCCCTCAGGGGGGAGGGGAGAAGTTTGCACGAGCTACCAGGGAGTTTTAATCTGTAAAAGGTAGGGACCCTGCCCTCTGCCCTGAAAAGTGTCTCCTGTTCCGGCTAGCCCTCTGTTTCCTCTCACCTCACCCCTTCCTCCCGGGGGAACCCCGCTTCAGGGGCTTCAGGCACAAAAGATCTTGTGCGTCGAGGTGCTAGGTACATCCCCCTCCGTACTTATCCTACTGCTACTCACTACTATAGGCAAGTAACGGAGAATGTAAAAAAGCATTATTGTACGATTTTTTCCTTTTGGCCCTACCCAGCTGATATGCAGTAGCTGGACGAGCTCATTATCTCCCGGTTATTTGTAGGAGAACGGCCGCCGATACGTACCTGAATCATTCCTATTGCATTCGCGCTAGGGTAATGCTGCCGGTCTACAAGTCAGGTCGAAAAAACTTACTGTACCCGCTTTGATATGAGCAAAGCAAAGAATCCTGTATTTTGTCGCCTTGAACCCCTTTTGCAATTATGTTTGCGCTGTTTTCTCGATGAGTTATGACCTCTTTACAACAAGCTTTTAGACGACGTACAGAATTGAATACTTTCCAGGTCACCCTTTGTATATTCCCTTCTGTTGAGTTGTTTCCTCCTCATGTCTTCCTGATATTCAGAGAGTAAGATAAGGATGTTGCCAGTTTCCTTTGCCCTGGATATATAGATGTTTTTATCAAGAAATACAAATAAGGTTTACTTAAAACAAAATCTAGCTATAAATACTTAACTGTTTCCTGATGATTGAGCCAATGAAGTCACCTATAACAATAACCCTAAAAAAATCAATAAAGGTTTTGGGCATAATGTGTAAGGAATATAAATCGAAAATTTCTATAGACAAAGCAGAAGTTATTACAACTGAATTTCAAAAATAAAAAATGTGCATAAATAGCAAAGTCCACGAACAAGTGACGCTTTCACCTAAGCTATGATACATTATCGTACATCTACAATAACAATTGAAATCTATTCAAGGACATTAGATGCAATCCATCTAGCTATGCACAAGTGTAGTATATAAACCCCAAAATAATGTTATAAAGTAGTGGTTTTGCCCCAATGAAAGTATTCCTGTAAAGATGGCGTTTCTGAAGCAGTACAACGATTCAGCAGACTGAAATATATTCAGGATGACTCCATACGAGAAGGGCTGAACATACAACAAAGTTGATCAACAGCAGTGGTAGAGTAAACGTTGACCTGATTCAAACCCAATAGAGAACCAATAAAATTGCCTTCAGTCTTATACATTTTAATTTCTGTAAAACAGATAAAGGATTACGGTTCTCATTTCGTTTGAAAGCTCAATGAAACTACAAACCAAATTTAGTACACACAAATGTTTTCATATATATATTAAAGTTCTAGACTTTTGTTTTATCAAGCACAATTTGGCAATCTTTTTATATAAGAGACATGGTACTGAATTAATTGAACAGCTGAGGGGATGTTCTATAACTTCACAAGCACAGTTTCAAATAGCCATGCAATCAGTTTTTACCTTTACGCAAAGGAATCGCCGAACCAAATGTTATGAAAAATGATATGTAACATACCTTATGCTCTATGGGATATTAATTACTTTTCCCAAAGGTGGAAGGGAGCTTTAATGAAGCTCTAATAGCTATCTCGCTTAATGTTGTTTTTTTCATTACGATCATATTTAATGAGTTATAAATGTTTTCTTAACATTATTCGTTTACAATAGAATGCACGAAAGTCTGCAGATGCTTTTTGTTTTCTGTAGTGTTCTTCTTTATTTAATATCAGCAGAAATTCATTATCATCTGTGTTCCACACCTCTGTGAACAACTCTCTTATTAGTTTTAATTAAAGCCACACCACACGCATTAGTCTATGGACAAAGTTCAGGCCTAGGTGGGCGGCGAAAGGGGAGGAGTACGGAAATATTTTACTTGAGTGACTGGAAGACATGCTTTGCCACGACGATCCAAACAACCCCTGGATGAGTCTATTTGTATTAGTTCGATATCAAAATTGAGACCCTCAATCATTAATCAATGAACACAGGTCGGTTTCTGGCTTAGGAGCTTCGCAAAAGCGGTGAGTAAGATAAATATTAAAAGGAGTGCTAGAACCAGATACGAAGGAGAGGCTGGACGTGGCAAAGCCGGTTTAGTATTTCTTTACTAACATAAATCACTTCGCATTATATCGGCACGTTTCCATGCACGTAAACCGGTTACACAGAAACAGTATAGCTCCTATCGCTACTATAGTTCGTATCCAATGGGTTTTAAAATGGCAGGTGATACTAGAGGAGGACAGAGGGTAAAGGAGATTAAAGGAGTGAGAAGAAAGAGAGGGAGGGGGAGAGAACCGGAGAAGAAACATTGAGATACGGGGAGAGACAGAGAAGAATTCCCGCATTTAACGCAATAATGCGAGCGGAGATGCTGGTTTTGCTAATAAATAATTAAGTGTAAGGCTCTCCAAAAGAGGTAGCCTGATCAGGCGCCGAAACAGACCTCCTGAGGGTTAGTCATAATGATAATGATATCACAAATATTTAGGGTATGCTGCTCTATAACATGAGTTTTAAGAAGCTTCACGTTTCCTGTATGGAGGAATCGCCACTCCTACTTCATAATGCTTTCGTGAAGGATTCGTCAATAGCTCGGGCTTTAGAGCAATTACTGGCGACGCTGAAGCTTGCACGTTAATGCAAGAAGAGTCTGTGGCACTTAACTTATCCAGGTGACAATGAAGGGTGGAAAAGGGAAAAGGCTGCGGTGGTTTGCTGTCAAGAATGGGGTGTTTGTCGCGTAGCACTCAAAATGGAAGTGAAATGAAGACGAGTGGGGAGAGTTTCCTACAGCCTGTGTCTCTGGTCTCCATTAAAAACAGTAAATAGAAAGTGGAAACCAGTGGACATGCTCTCCTAGTCTATCAGTTCAGACTAGTCATTCGCACTGAAGTAATCAAATAACATGGATTGTAATACCAGGACACGGTTAGAGAGGGGGTTCGATGCAACCCACACCACACGGGTAGAAGGGGAGGGTGTGCTCTCACTTCGGCGTAAAGAGGGTAAGAGAGAGAGAGAGGATGTTAAAGCCGTATGTAACAGACATTCTGATTGGTCTATATTATTTGCCTCACGCGGTTAGTTACACACTGTGGAAAACAAGACTGGACACTGTGTTCTGCTTGCTACAATTGTATAACATCGGGGAGTAGGAGGGAGGAGATCCCTATAGGCAAAGTTCCCTCTCGCCAGAGAGAGAGGAAGAGGGCGAGAGAGAACTTCTCTCTCTCTCTGGCGTAGGATAAAAGGGACTTCATTACAATCCGCCCCTCGCCACCTCCCAGGGTTATTGGTTGTGTCAATGGCACATTAATCCAAACACCGTACTCTTTTTCTCCGCGGAGGAATACAATTGCTCGCCATCCCACCCCAATAATTTGGTGCAATTTTTTGCGCTACTGCAGCGCCAGCGAGGGTCACTCGGGCGCGATATGATAGGGGATGTAAACAGTCTCCAGGGTAAATATGCCTCAAATTGAGATACGGAGCTCCATGCATCAAAGTTTTCCCTTCCTACGTCACTATCACTGAATCAATTGTCGGAAGGATCAAAGACTGCCCTCTTGAACCACAAAGCGACCCCTTTCTTCAAATTAATTAAAGTTTATAATGTTTTCTTAAATGTCTATGGGTCTGATCACAGTCGCGTTCTTCAAATACCACCTAGCTGTACAATTCCCTATTTTCTGTAGCATCAAGCAAATATTAGGTGAATCATCTGCCCTTAGGTACTTGGATTAATTCAACCTGTCCAATGTCTTATATCGGTCTTCATCACCAGCTTTACAATTTCTTTACTTATTTAGTATATTTGAGGGTCTTCAGTTTCTGGAAAAGCCATTTAAGGGACACAAATTGCTCCAAGGTAAGATCTATTTCAAAAACATAGGCCGCTGTATTGGAGAACATAATTTTTCTAGTAAATGTTATGAACTTGTACTACTTCACTGGCCACCTTGAATGAATGAGCAAAGCTCCTATCATTAGTATTCAATTTAAAAATCAGCAAAAGCAATGTAATGCGTTGCATTCATATGACATTTTCCACTCACTTTCAAAAATGTTCTTATAAAAGCTTATTATTCTATCTACTTCTTTTTTATCCAGATAAACTTTCGTTGCAAATTTCCTTGTAGGATAAGTAGGTAAAGCGATAGTTAGTCTTTCATAAAGCGTGTTGCTTTGAAATTCTAAGGCCACGAAAAAAAATATGTGAAACGAATAGCTCTTACAAGTTAAGAAAGCGCATCTATTTGAAAATTCAAACCAATAGCAAGGAATACCTCGGTTAACGTCACAAAAAACTTTATTTAGCATGAATCGTGTGCTTAACGAGGTCTACATTTTTTGTGAAATAAGTTTTTTACTATCTCTTACGGTTTACCAACTATACAAAAGTTACTCAGATTGTAAAGGATAGGCTATTCCCAGAACATCAAAATTGTTAGAGCTATTGTTTAGAAAACAAAAATAATTTTTTTCCATGTTAAGGAGAAGTTTGTGGTGGGGGGATTTTCTTTAAAATCGTTGTATCTAGTTTCTAGAAGATATGAACTTAAATACCACGTTTGGTAGTTAGTCAATTTTCGGTTTTTAGTTATGCTATTCACAGTCAGACAGGCACACACACAACAGTATTTTTCTAAATGTACCTTTTTGGATTCAGAGAGTCTCAAAAACGGTATTTCGGTGAAATCTCTGTATACATGTGTAGTAGAGAAAGTAAAAAATGCTGGAACTAAACAACTACAGTAAGATAGGCTACAACCGTTTAAGAGACACGCCTATGCCAAAATGGGCACTGCCATGCCAAATAGAAGTAGTAAAATTAGTATTTGAATTCCCTTGTATATTTTGTATACCATATCTAATAATTTGTGTGGTAGTTAAATAACTTAATACAGGCTTAAAATCATCTTAAAAGGCAATAACATACGAGTTTTAAGGCTAAACCAGTAATTCACATTTTAAGGTAGACTGGGGTTGCTTAAAATACCCTGAGATGCCAGGTACCAATATAGTTTAGTGCTGTAAGCTTTTATTACAAAGTGGCAGTGTAATTCCGAATTAATGGAGGTAAGCAACTTTATTTTTTGTCTTGTATTTGTTACGTATATTTCGCATAAAACGTTCCATAAAAATGATCAATAAGCTACACAAATTGGGATTTTAAGCTAAATAGGAGAGAATTAAAATTGTTATTTATTGCAGTCTACTAGCTGTACTTGAGAAGGAATGAATACGTAATAATTAACATTTTCCTACAGTCAGATATAGTATCTCCTAAGTATTATTTCACTAAGGTTTCACTTACAGTTTGGAATAAATATTAAGAAAAGTGTATAACGAATGACATAAATGGGTATTCACTAGAAGCCTAAGGACACGGGCCGAATGAAAGATTTACATTTCAACATTTTATAACTCTACGTAATAATTACATTCAATTCAACTAAATTTTCAAATTTCGTCCACCAGGGAAGCCACTGCATTATTTTTTATTTTTTTTTAAAGTTCCCTTGTTTTACCCAGTTTTTACTGTGTTCTTACTGTTTTCGTTACCGCTTATAATCGCAATTGCACAACACCCACACAAACACCCATGCCCATAGCGGGACTCGAACCCGCGACCCTCAGCTTGGCGGAGCGCTGGAGCTGTATCCTCCAGCGACCACAGCTACGAGGGCCGGCTTCATTATTGCCGTAAGGTTTGTTTTTATAGCAGCTAATTTTCACGCCATTAATGAAGGTTAGTGATTAATGTTGGCGTCTGTCACGATGACCGCAGTTCACTACCATAATATATCAATCTGATTTTTTTCTCCCTCATCAATCCTTAAATGGCTACTTGTATTCTTATTCATTTGAAGTTTTATCGAAGGCCCATTAATTATTACGCTTTCTATATTACATATACTGCCGTGACAAGCTCACAAGTATGTCAGGAGTGTGACGACGAATGGCCGGTGTCACCTTTTAACGTTGTCTCCAATATCTGCTGCCGGCTGCTACAGTGGTTAGCTATAGATCTTTCTCTCAAAATATGCGTAGGCCTAGTGTGAAAGGATAACACCAGCTTAAATTGACTGAGAAATGTAATGTGATCTAATACTTGAGCTATTAAAACGAGTTGCCGGCCTTTGGAAGATAGAGAATGAAATGATTATGAATTGTGGGACTTTAAATTATAACAAATGAATTATTATACATTTTAACTTCTGCACAGTTTTACGGTTTGAAAATTAATTGTTTCCTCAATAGAGAACTTTCAACTAGAAGCGTAACTTGCCATGAGTCGCTAAAATGCTTACCGGCAAAACTCCTCGGGCTACCGTAAAGTAACTGATAACCCAGCGTGGACTTAGGCGCTACGAACAGGTGATCACCGTAAAAGACTGTAAGCCCCTAAGGCTGTACACGAAAGAAAAGAAAGACTAGTTTTAGCAATACACGCTTTTATTAACTTAATTCCCGTACTTTAGAACTACCCCAACAAAGTTCCTACATTATACGTTGCCAAATCTTACGCATCTGAAACACATTTACTCTTTGACTACCAAATTCTAAGAATTCTTTTACTTTCTCAATTTTCCAATTTGGCCTACGTACAGTTTCACGTCTCTTATTCTTTAGCGTCTTGAATTCTAGTTACCTGAACCTTGAGCCACTGGGTTTCTTTACTTTTCCTGAACCCGTAATCTGCCTGACTTCTCTATTTGCTTACAAAGCCGTAACCCTTTCTTCCTTTTCCATTATGCATGGATTCAATATATGGAAATTATTTATTGCAATTATTTCTTTATCTTACCATCATTTCTTTATTTGATTATTTATATCTTCCCGTCAATAATTGCGGTATCAAGTGCCTTGACAACACCTAAGGTATCTTCTTGAATTAACGCAATGCTAGCTTGTAAAGTAAACAAACTACCCTGGAATCTCGTAGATTTACAAAACATGCTATCACACAATGCACCGTAAAACCTCCGCCGGATAGATACGCTTGCAAAATGTAGAATACTCATAGGTACATGGGTTTAGCCGAATAGTTTATACTTGCGTTGGACTGGCAGATGATCCAGATTCGAATCTCGATTGGTCGCCTTCTTGGCTGTGTAAATGCGCACATTCGTGTAGGGATATATTGTTTCTGAATGGTGTCCAGTATTTAATGTAATTATGTAGTTTTAATTAAGAAAGTCCGTTGCAATAAAGATTCTCTGGGAATAATGAAAATAATTTACTAATGGCTTTATGGTCATACGATTGAAACATTCTACACAACATAGAACCCTCCAACGCAAAGATATGCTTAGAAACAAACGTAAATTGCTTTTAACTTTAGAAAAAATACATTACAATAAAGATTAAAACTGTATATAATAGATCTTCAGATTTATTCGACCTTTGCCCCAGTAAGTTTAAATGAAAAAGTCATTATTAGTTCAGCCACCTCCTGTCTCAAAAGGAAGTTGCGGAATTGAACCTCGGCCTGCAAGCGTCCGACTTCGTAAACAGGTTAATGTACTACGGCGGTGCAGAAATTCTTTTTATTAGGGCATTCTGTGCATTCTTTGCACGTGAGACGGAAATAACCACCCATCACAGAATTGGCATGGTTGAGTGCTAAGCCACTACAAAAACCGTCCAATTACTTGAGTTACCTATCAGCATACATGCTGAGATTACGAGTTTACGAGACGCAAGCGTAAGACATTCCAAATGTAAATACTGGGAAGGTGCGATACAAGTCCCATTTCACTAAGATGACCTCAAAATTGTTGACATACACTCATCTTTCGCTAGTCCTCTGCCAGATGCACTGGTGATAAACTCGCTTTAAAGTATTGACATCATGCGCAGACAACCGACTGGCGGCAACTGCCGAATAAATCTGAAGACCTCGTAAATTATATTATACTCCTATTACTACTGTCAGCCAAGCGAATCCAGTATTTAATATGGTTGAATGACAGTTTATGGTGTATTTAGATATTTGTCAGGGTTGTGTGGAATTATTCACACGGGTCATTTGACATACCCCAATGGCGACTTACAATGTTGTAAGTACATTAAGTCCCGGGCTTCATAGTTTCGACCGCTATTAGATCAATTAATGGAATTAATTGTTCTTCCACACAAGCTGTGTGTTAGACAAGGTTGGAAAGATAGAATCAGACAAAACTTTCTTGGGTTTACCAGAAAAAATGCGAATCAGTAGGGGAAACCGGGAGATCCATGGTTCAAATTCCGGCAATGAAATTGAATTTCAGGTGTCTGCTTGAGAAGTATGGTGCTTTCATGTACAATTATAATTTGGAAGTTGCATACTATAGAAACCTATAAGCGCCTGGTTCGCTTATACACACACATAATCTAATATGTGTGTATTGTTTTATATTCGGAGTGTTGAAGTATTTTTGCTTAAAATGCCAGTATCCTGCCAGTTAAACCCTGTACAATATCAGACACAACTGAGCAGGTAGGATTCACCTGTTTCACGGTTATGAAGGTATGCATAATAAATACAGCAGCAAATGACTGCTTTACAGAGCAAGGAAATTATTTTTGTAAATAGAGTAGGTCTCAAGAAGGCTTTTTGGGTGCATTATAGGAGCAGTGACTTTGTTAACAACCGGCAAACCTTGTGTAACAGCATACACAACGTGAGTGAAAGAATGTTCATTTCTTCATTACATAAAAAACTGATGTGTTACACTCACATGACTTTCTCTACTCTTGTACAAACTTTTTTTACTAACGCTTATTCTCCATCTACTCCATATTAATCGAGATAAACATTTGCAGAAACTATTCTTATTGTTAATTTTCTTGTAGGTGCAAGGGGAATATAGTAGAGTTTAAGTGATAGTCAATGTTTTTAGAGCTGGTTGCTATGTGGAATATTCCAATGTGTTTGTATGTCCACAAATAATAATAATAATAGGTAATAATAATAATAATAATAATAATAATAATAATAATAATAATAACGAAATCCCATTTGAGAAAAAGTGTATTACAAAATTCAAACAAATAACAAGGAATATCTCGGAAATGGTTCACTGGATACAAAAATGTATAAATTGTGTGTTTTGACGAGATCTTCATTTTTTGTGCAGTAAAAGTTTGTCTATCTCTTACGGTTTACCAGTTATGCAAAATTCATTCAGAATGAAGAGGACTTTTGGAGACATTCCCAGAAAATTCGAGGTATACAGTTCATTTGCCATGAAAGTATCTGTCCGCACAGACAGACACGCAGATAACATACAAGGACCTTTTTCTAAAACTGCTGTTTTTGGATTCAGGGGGCCTCAAAAATGTATTTTCGGTGAAATATGGATATCGAATTTTTGGATGGAATACAATACTTCTCCTACTTACTATACGTAGTAGAGAAAATAGAAAGCAAAGTTTCTCAGTCTCGCTATATTGTAGCATTGTCTCATCAGTACACTGACACTCTATGTCAGATTATGGATCATGATTCAGCATTGGGTATTTTACAATCGCTGAAGACAGAACAACAGCAATACTACTGTAATTCACAAACCTGACAATAACTCATTCTACATAACCAAAATAATGATATTTCGCTTGTTAATGAGAAAAGTGAATGTATAATTCTATATGATAATTACAAGTAGTGTTTCCAGAAAACTATTTAAGATGACTTTGAAAATCGAGAGGTATTCTCTTTTAAATAAACAAATATATTGCATAAAATATGCTATAAAAATTCTAAATAGCATGTTATGCAAACATATACTTATCTCAGGTTTAATGCTGTTTTGATACATACCGTTTTCGAAATTCTCTAAAACATGGCCAATGGAAAAAAAGGAGATGCGATTACCTAAGCTTCCAGCAGCACCAATAACAACGGTTAGGCAGAAATCACAGCAGCAGCGGCTTTATGGCACATTTAAGCCGAGCCCTGCTAGCATTTTCCAAAAGCCAACGCTTGCGTCCCCTCAGACTTATTTTATTTCAAGGATTGATATGTGCGCCGGTCTGTTTGGGCCCGCAGTTTTCTGCTATCTTTCGCTTTATTGCTATGTGTGCTGCAATTCAGTGAACTCGTCCCCGCACCCTTCCGGATGCGACAAATGATTGCACTGGAGGAACGTAATAAAGAAAAATGCCAAAGCGCGTCAGATATAAATTGTTGGTGCCGAAGAAAAGTGTGCACATACGGGAAACTGATGGGAAGGAATGTCGCCAACCCAGAAGCATCGAAACATATTTGTATTCGCAACTGGAGAAAAAATCTGATGTGTTACACTCACATGACTTTCTCGACTCTTGTACAAACTATTTTTACACACGCTTATTCTCCATATGCTTCATGTTAATCGAGATGTTAATCTTATTGCTAATTTTCTTGTAGATGCAAGGGGAATTGGTAGTCTTTAAGCGATAGTCAAATATTTTAAGAGCTGGTTGCTATGTGGAGTATTCCATTCTCTTGGCATTACCAGGACAGAAAAAAATGAATAACGAATTTCCATTTGAGAAAAAGTATAACTATTGGAAAATTTAAGGGAACAACAAGCAATATCTCTAAAATGGTTCACTCAACAAAACAAAAATGGATATAACATGAATTGTGTATTTTAACGCGATCTACATTTTTTGTGTGGTAAAATTTTGTCTATCTCTTATGGTTTACCAGTTATGCAACAGTTGTTCACAATGAAGAATACTTTTGGAGACATTCCCAGAACATTCGAAGTATACATTTAATTTGTCATGAAAATATCTTAAACATATGATATTTTAATCAAAATTGTTAGAGCCATTTTTGAGAAAATTACAATTTTCGAAAAATGTTCCATGTAATCTGGTGTCGCATCTCTGGAAGATACTGAACCTAAATACCAAGTTTGGTGTTTATCCGACTGTTCGTTTCTGGGTTACGCTGTTCACAGACACACACACAGCCAGGCACACGGACATGTTTCCAAAAATGCTTTTTTTGGATTCAGAGGGTCTCAAAACATATATTTCCGGTGAAATCTTGGTATCGAATTTTTGGATGGAATGCAATACTTCTCCTACTTACTATACGTAGTAGAGAAAGTAAAAAGGTGTTTCGACGATAATTATGATTTGTATTGTTACGTGTGTTTTATACGTGTTATTCTCATAAAACCTAATTGCTTACTCATAAATATGACATTTTAAATGCTTTGAAGTTTATTTAATTAAGAGAAGCTTTAACATTAGGGTATATACGGTCACTGTTTCGCTTCCCCCACCCTTCCTCGGTTTTTCTGCTGTGTTAATAAAATTAAACTATTATCCAATGGCATAAAAATAAGTATTCCATAACATTATTCCTGATGGTTTTACGATAACGACTTTGCAGTTTCTCGAGGTAGATAGAAAATAATAGTAAAGTATTCAGAAATGTAATATGTCTTATATATGTATTATACATCTCACAACGACTACTAAATATAGTAAAAATCAGTCAAACTCCTTAAATATGGATTATATCGAAAAGTTTTAAATAACAGCATTTGTCAGAAACAATTTGGTCATAAACATTTGTAATTTATCATGTTATGCAAAAATCAATAGTAAGCAAAATGTTTCATTCTTTTTACTTTCTCTACCACGTACATAGTAGACAGAATAGGTATTGCATTCTACCTAAAAATTTGATACCGAGATTTCACTGAAAATACAAGTTCTGAAGCCCCTGAATCTAAAAAAAGCATTTTTAGGAAAAGGTCCGTGTGTGTGCGTCTGCCTGTGTGTGCGCCTGCCTGTGTGTCCGTGAACAGCATAACTCAAAACGAAAAGTCGGATAAGTACTAAACTTGGTATTTAAGTTCAGTATCTTCCAAGGATGCGACAAGAAAATTTTCAAATAAATGCCCCCGCCCCAACTACTCTTTACATGGAACGTTTTTTTTTTTAAAAAAAACGCGAATCCTGCTTTCAGGCAGATGAAACCAACAGGCAGATGAAACAGCTGCCTATCTTTGGTGCAACTGCCCAACACTTGCTCACCAAACAACCTACTTTGCGAGTCAGTTTCAAAAATTGGAGGAGCCTTCATCCATCACATTCCAGAGCTTGATTCAGTTCATTATGAACGTCAGACATCTGGATCATTGACAATATTGAGATGTATAGCAAAGATCATACTAGGGTCAAAATGACTCTTACGATTTTGATTAAAATGCCATATATTAAAGATACTTATATGAGAAATAAAATATGTATCCTGAATTTTCGAGGAATAGCTGTGAAGTACTCTTCATTCTAAAGAATTTTGTATAATTTTTTATAACTACTAAACATTAAGCGGTAGACGAAAATGTATTGCACAACAAATTTAGAACTCTTTAAAACACACAATTTATCTAAAATAATTTTTTTTGTGACATATGCCATTTCTGAGATATCCGTTATTAATGGTTCGAATTGCTCATTACTTGGTAATTCATTTAAAGTCCTGCCAAATTTCAGTTGTTTCTCGCGATTACATAGAAACAGTATGGAATTTTATCCTACAGTGCATCGAGTTCTTAAACATTTGACTGTTACTGTTTTCTTTGTGGTCTATAACGAAATGTGTAATATAGCTATTTTTCCAACGGTTTATTTGGATTAAAATGTAGTAGAAAAATAAGCTATTAAGAATAGTTTGTATTCTCACTAATAAAGGTAGAGGATAGAGATGGTTATGTGAATGTAACACATTAGATTTTTACTTTCTCTACTACGTACAGTAAGTAGGGGAGGTATTGTATTCCACCCAAAAATTCGATACCGACATTTCACCGGAAATACATGTTTTGAGACCCCCTGAATCCAAAGAAGCATCTTTAGAAACATGTCTGTGTGTCTGTCTGTGTGTCTGTGTGTGTGTGTGTCTGTCTATGAACAGCATAACTCAGAAACGAACAGTCTGATAAACACCAAACTTGGTATTTAGGCTCAGTATCTTCCAGAAAGACCGGTAATTTTGCTCAGAGGCCTCTTTATCAGGCTTGAGGTTCTGTTACTACGACACGGGACCATCAGTTTTACTTCGCTTCCGAAGGAAGTCATGCTAAGCATTTTTACGCCCGAAAAAATCCATCGCCCTCCTCCTCCGGGTTTGAACCCGCGAACTCGGGAACAAGAGGCTAGCATGATAACCACTACATCACTAAGGAAGACAGCCTGGCTGATTATATTGGCATAGAGTATAATTGTATATTCAGTGTTGATACTTAGCATAAACTATTTATAAGCCTAAACGCCACATTTAATAGAAATAAATTGCAAAATCGTCATATACACATGAGAAAAAGGATGCCAAGTGCTACTCACTCTTTCTATGACGTATAGTAAGTAGGGGAAGTATTTCATTCCACCCAAAAATTCGATACCGAGATTTCACCAGAAATACATGTTTTGAGATCCCCTGAATCCAAAAAAAGCATTTTTGAAACATGTCCGTGTGTGTCTGTATGTCTGTCTGTGTCTGTCTGTCTGTGAATAGCATAACTCAGAAATGAACAGTCGGATAAACACCAAACTTGGTATTTAGGTCCAGTATCTTCCAGAGATGCGACACGAAGGTTTTCAAGAAAATCCCTCCCACCCCAGATTACCCTTTACATGGAACACTTTTCGAAAAGTTTAATTTTCTCAAAAATTGCTCTAACGAGTTTGATTAAAGTATTATATGTTTAAGATATTTTCATGACAAATAAAATGTATATCTTGAATTTTCTGGGAATGTCTCCAAAAGTATTCTTCATTGTGAACGACTTTTGCATAACTGGTAAACCATAAGAGATAGACAAAATTTTACTACACAAAAATGTAGACCGCGTTAAAATACACAATTTATGTCCTATACATTTTTTTTGGTGAGTGAACCATTTTCGAGTAATTGCTTGTTATTCCCTTAAATTTTTCAATACTTATTTTCTCAAATGGGAATTCGTTATTCATTTTTTGTCTTGGATATGCAAAGAGTATTAATCTGTGGGAAAGGGAATGGTGCTGCACCTAGCAACCAGCTATTAAGAGATATGTATGTGCTTAAAGGCTACTGTATTTCTATATTGCCCTTGCAAATACATTTTCCCCTTAGATCTACAAGAAAATTAGCAATATGATAGAGTCTGCAAATGTTTATCTCGATTAACATGAAGTAGATGGAGAACAAGCGTTTGTAAAAATAGTTTGTACAAGAGTAGAGATTAAGTCGTGTGAGTGTAACACATCAGATTTTTAGAAAAAGGTCCGTGTGTGTGTCTATGAACAGCATAACTCAAAAACAAAAAATCGGATAAATACAAACTTGGTATTTTGATTCAGTACCATCCAAAGATGGGACACGAGGATTCAAGAAAATCCGTTACCGCAAACTACCCTTTAATGGAACATTTTCCGAAAATTTTGAATTTTCCAAAAGTGGCTCTAACGATTTTGATTAATATACCAAGTATTAAAGATATTTACATGACAAATAAAATGTATATGTTGAATTTCTTGGGAATGGCCTGTGAAGTGCTTTTTATTCGGAAGGAATTTTGTAAAATCTTGTATAACTGGTAAACGTTAAGCGATAGACGAAAATGTACCCCACAAAAAATGTAGAACTGTACAACACACAATTTGCTTCAAATACGTTTTTCTGTGGCATAAGTTATTAAAAGGATTGAATTGTCCAATTACTCTTTTAAACTCTCATCGTCTTTTAAAGTTCTGAACATTTGACTATTGCCGTTCCCTTTATATCTATAACGAAATATGTAATTTAGCTATTTCTGCAAAGGTTTATTTGGATTAAAATGTATTAGATAGAAAAATAAACTTTAGCAATACTTTATATGCTCAGTAATAAACGATAGAGGGTAGAGAAAGTCGTGTGAATGTATCACATCAGATTTTTTTCTGTGGGCATACCTTTGTGTTGTGTCGCTGTGAAATGTAAACTTTTTGTAAAGATAAGATTTATAATGTGTGTGCTGCATCCTTAGTGTAAAATGGTTTGAATGGTGTCGCCGTATAATTAACTTTGAGGCAGTATTTTTAACACTTAAATGATTTCAGTCTAATTATATAATATGTAAATTCAATAACAGCCCGCCTTAAAGCAATATGTGTATGTAACAAGATATAAAAAGTGTATATTACAGTCATTGTATACACGTGTAATAATGTTATGTGAATGTATTACGTAATTTAATAATGTAGGAGCTGTGAGAATAATAGGTCAAAAGTTGCTAACAATGAGGTAACAATGAGGTAACCTTGAGACAATAATGAATTTGAAAGTTTAATAATGTTACTTGTGATTCTTGGAAGCAATAATGTAATTTTTGTGACAGTTTATAAAATAGCCAACCAACAACCAGAAAAACCTTTAGTTAAATGAAGGTATTCTATTGGACTAGGATTAGTCAATCAGAAACTAAAATGGAGTAAAATTTACAAATTCAGAAGTCAGTTGCTTGTAAACAGCGTTCCTAACCGGACGCGAGATGCGTCCTTGAGAAATTAAATACATATTTTGTGTGAGACAAAAATAGTTTACGTGTTAAAAAGTGCAAGTAATTAATAAATAAAATCTCACAGCTCTCTCTATATCAGTGAAGTGCTATTTAAATTGTGTCAAGGATTAATAAATGTAGTGAAGTAAAAATTATAATCTGTGTAAGCCTACATTCTTAGCCGCACTACTCCCTGCAAAGAAATCCATGTCTCTAACAATAATACTGACGCAGCCGAGGCAAACATAAATATATAATATTTAAAGAAACAGTCAAATTACAAAGTTAATGTTTTTAAATTTTGGACGAAGGTTACCGGGTACCATACGTGCGGTTGCAACTACTTCAAGTTCGGCTCCCCAACAGTTGAACCACAATACAACTCCTACTTCGAATTGGCTTTCCATACGTGAAGCAACCATCTACTTCAACTTCTTATTTTGTATTTTTTGCAGTGAATATTTACTTGCACAGAATTACTAATTAAAACGAATTACATTAAATACGAATAACTTCATGCCATAAATACATTGAAAATGAAAGCTATTCAGACACTAAATGTCTTTACATGAACGTGCGCATGCACACACCGAAGAAGGTGACCAGTCGAGATTCGAATCCGGATCTTCTTCGTGACCAACCCAAGCACAAAGGTCTTGGTAAACCTACCCTGCCCCTAGGTATGTTTTACATTTTATAAGTATATTTCTCTGTTGCGGTTTTACGGCGACATTGTATGATAGAATGTTTTAAAACCTATGAGATTATACAGTGTTTTATTTGCTGTTAATGGTAGGGCTGCGCATCAAAACTGCAAATGAATGAGAATAGCATTAACCAGTTAAGGATTAATAAGGAAGGGAAAAAATTAATATCTGGTCATTCACGTGACAGACGTCAAGAGTATGGAAACGGCCTGCAAAGTTATAAAATGCAGTGCTTTTTTTACACACTGCAGCCAGCGAACGGCGGCTCGCGCGCCGGCGACTACAGTTTGAACTCCTGTCTCATGTTCTCATATTTACAGTAACAATTGCAGTAATAATAAGTACATAGCTTACTATAAGAGATGTTGGAAATATTGTCCTTCCTTATCAAGATATTTGTGCCATCTTATCAGGAATTTTTTATTCACACTCGAAAGTTCAATTACCGAAAATGATTGCATTTCTCGTCAAATGTCTTCTTTTAGTTCTTCCGATATATGAGCTTTGTTGGATACACTTTATTACTTTCTCTACTACGTATAACTAGAGAAGTATTGCACTCCACCCAAAAAATTCGATGTGAGTTTTCGCCGGAAATATATGTTTTGATGCCCCTTGAATCCAAAAATAAGCAGTTTTAGAAAAACGTCTGTGTGTGTGCATGTGTCTGTGTGTGCGCGAGATCCCTGAAATTTTCAAGAAAATCCCCCAACCCCAACTACCCTTTACATGGGAATGTTTTCGAAAATTTTTATTTTATAAAAATGGCTAAAACGATTTTGATTATAATACTATATATTAAAGAGATTTACATGACAAATAAAATGTATATATTGCATTTTCTGAGAATAGCCTTTGAAGACCCCTTCATCCTGAAGTAATTCTGTACAATCTTGTATAACTGGTAAACGTTAAACGATAGACGAAAACACACTACACAAGAAATGTAGATCTCTTTAAAACACGCAACTTTTTTCAAATAAGTTTTTTTTGTGGCATAAGCCATTTTGAGATATCTGTTACTAACGGTTCGAATTGTTCATTTCTTGGCCGTTCTTTAAAGTCCTTTCTACATGCAGTTATTCCTGGCGATTGCATAGAAACAGTTGCAATTTTAAAGCCAGCGTATAGCGTCCAGTTCTTAAACATTTAACTATCGCTGTTCTCTTTGTATCTATAACCGAATATGTAATATAGCTATTTCTGCTAAGTTTATGGATTAAAACGTAGTAGATTATATAAATAAGCTTCAATAATAATAGTTTCCATATTCACCATTAAAATACAGGGTAGAGAAGGTCATGTAAACGTATCACATAATTTTTACTTTCTCTACTGCATATAGTAAGTAGGGGAAGTATTGTATTCCACCCAAAAATTCTATACCGAGATTTCACCGGAAATATATGTTTTGAGGTCCCCTGAATCTAAAAAAAGCATTTTTGGAAACATGTCCGTGTGTGTGTGTGTGTGTCTGTCTGCGTGTCTGTGAACAGCATAACTTAGAAACGAACAGTCAGATAAACACCAAACTTGGTATTTAGTTTCAGTATCTTCCAGAGATGCGACACGAAGGTTTTCAAGAAAATCCCCCCACCCCAGACTACCCTTTACATGGAACATTTTTCGGAAATTTTTATTATCTCAAAAATGGCTCTAACGATTTTGATTAAAATATCATATGTTTAAGATATTGTCATGAGAAATGAAATGTATATCTCGAATTTTCTGGGAATGTCTCCAAAAGTATTCTTCATTGTGAACGACTTTTGCATAACTGGTAAACCATAAGAGATAGACAAAATTTTACTACACAAACATGTAGATCGCGTTAAAATACACAATTTATGTCATATACATTTCTTTTGTTGTGTGAACCGTTTTCGAGATATTGCTTGTTATTCCCTCAAATTTTCCAATACTTATACTTTTTTCTCAAATTCGTTATTCATTTTTTTATGTCCTGGACATACAAAGAGAATGGAATGCGCCACATAGCAACTAGCGTTAAAATATTTGACTATCGCTTAAAACCTACCATATTCCCCTTGCATCTACAAGAAAATTACCAATAAGATTGACATCTCGATTAATATGAAGTAGATGGAGAATAAGCGTTTGCAAAAATAGTTTGTACAAGAGTAGAGAAAGTTATATGAGATTTTTTATCTTTTTTTCCTACGTGGCCAACCGAATCGGGTTAATTTCTGTAACTGGATTTTGCGAAATGTCAATTATGGGGTAATTGATGAACGCTTAATATTCTTCTATGACAAGCATGCTTCTAATTAGAGTTATGTTCCGTCATAAAATAGCAAATACTGAAACAACGAAACTACGAAAAAACCCCAGTCAAATTGGTCGGCCCACGGGATTTGAAGCCGCAAACTTTATAATCTATATATAACGAATAATGGTATCATAAAGTGTAAATAATAACGTGTTCAGTAACATTTTGTCTCTGAAAATATTTTCTTCTGCAGATGTTCGGTTTTACAAAAAAGCTACTGAATTTAAATATGTGCAATATAATGTAGCACATGGATTAACTTTTCGTCTCATTAAAACATTTTAATTAAAATCAGGGCCTAATGCTGGCCATAAAGCGGAGTTTATGCGTGCATCCTAATGGCACATGAAATCATCAGCGTACAAAATATAGAAGTCACTAAAACGCTGTGCCACATCAAAGCCAGGCTTACGTCACATTATTTAAACTGCTGAAACCACAAATTAAATTATAAAATCCTCGCTCCCCTAGCCACCCCTCATGGCACTTTTTCAATTATTCACCCATGCACGTTATGGGTGTTTTTCATCCTAGGGGAGTTGTCCCGATCGTTTGCCAACACGTCCGTCCGTCCACCTGTCCGCTACATGATCTGATTAGATCTGCAACTAACCACGACGTCGCCGTTCCCCCCAACCCCAACCCCAAAGGCAAACACGACGCGTTCCTCGTTGTTAGGACGCCCGCCGTGCCGTCTTACAAGAAGCAAGTCCTTCCGTCTACTGATGAGTAATGTCAACACTACCTCCGTCTTTCTTAAACTGGATTACAGCAAAAACTGGGCTCGCCATTCCTTCCAAGTAAACCTAGCTGCAATGTACAACCTACTTAAGCAGCTTTATCGACAGTTCGCACCAAATGTTAATGAAGGCTTCTCTATCACTTCTATTACAGCCAGAGATGCTAACATGTACGTCACCTGAGTATTGGTTACATCTTCAAAAATCTGACGCGTTGCATTCACATGACTTACTCTACGTTTGTACAAACTATTTTTACAAACGTTTATTCTCCATCTTCTACATGTTAATCGAGATAAACATTTGCAGAAACTATCTTATCGCTAATTTCCTGCACGTGCAAGGGGAATATGGTAGCTTTTAAGCAATCGTCAAATCTTTTAGGAGCTGGTTGCTACTGGAGCATTCCACTCTTTGCAAGTCCAGGGCATAAAAAAAATTCTGATGTTCCACTCACATGACTTTCTGTACTCTTGTACAAAATATTTTTACAAACGCTTATTCTCCATCTACGTCATGTTATTCGAGATAAACATTTGCAGACTCTATTTTATTGCTAATTTTCTTGTAGATGTAAGGGTAATATATATTTGCAAGGGCAATATAGAACTACAGTAGCCTTTAAGCACATACATATCTCTTAATAGCTGGTTGCTAGGTGCAGCACCATTCCGTTTGCCACAGATTAATACTCTTTGCATATCCAAGACAAAAAAATGAATAACGAATTCCTATTTGAGAAAATAAGTATTGAAAAATTTAAGGGAATAACAAGCAATAACTCGAAAACGGTTCACTCAACAAAAGAAATGTGCATGAGTAAAAATCTGAAAATTGGGCGTATACCTTGATAATATTTCCCGCGATACCATGACCCCAAATCCTTTGCCATTCACTTCTTCCGTTGTATATATTTTTAGAGTTCTGGCGCTTAGAATAGAGCTTTTAACGCAGCCAACTCTCACTAGAAATTGAACATTATAACACTCAGTTGAATAAAACACTATAACAATTCATTGTTACCACCTTTGTTTTTTCTCTATTTATTTTACGTCGCTTTAACTACGTGGTCACATCGCGACGGATCTATTAGGAGACACCTTGTGGATCGTTGTGTGGCGGACAGTTACCCTTCTAGGTCTCATCCCTGCACCATACCACGTTATCGTCAGTGTCCATAGAGGCCTTAGTACTAAGCAACTGTGCCTCTGATACGCGACGGGTAAATGGCAACTCCGACATACGCCAACAGAGACCTTAGTGCCAGGCAACTGTATCTCTGCTTCTGCACGTTCCAACTATCTGCTTTCATGATTTCTGTATAGCTGATAGAGCATTCGCTATTGCCGTCTATTTTCATTTTTACGATTGTTTTAGACTGAAGATGGAACTTTGGGTCGTGGTATTAATAATACTAACGTATCCATTCTGATAGACCTGGGGACTGAGGGAAACCACGAAAACTTACAGCCAGATTGATCAGCCCACGGGATTTGAACCCAGTATCTCCCGAATTCGGGCCACAGACATTACCGTTAGGCCCTTGTTTCTTATGATGGAAATTACATGTATATTAAGTAGAGGTCTTATATCATTTAGCCTTGTGATAGCGGATTATTTCAAGGACTGGGAAATGAATTCTTCCTGAATTCAACTTATTCCATTCCAAACAATGTAATCAATGATGTTATCAGTACCAGTGCTACATCCTCTGCACAACGAATTAATATTACAATTGTAACAATTGTAGAATCAACATAACATTTATATCAAAGGAATAATAATAATTATAATAATAATCTTAAATAAAATAATGTGCTAATAAAATTATTGTTATACTTGCTTATTCTGTCCATTTATTTGCCTGTGCCTCTTATAGATTATAGAATGTTATGATTGCGTAAGTGATCATGTTTTCGGCACTGGTATTATGAAGACCAAACAACAACCGAATGGAGCTCATACAAATTTCAGCTGGATACTTCATAATTTAATATTGAGGCCGCTAAAAATAGTATATGACAACACATTAAAAGCAACTTTGTTTTCTACAGAGGATTGCTACACGTAAAATAAACATCTGCTTTTAGTATTTGTATCAAAAATAATTACTTCATTTCTCGGTATTGTTCTTCCCGTGTCAATTGTTTCCAAAAGGTCCCTGATATTCTATGCATCCACCTATCAATCCCTTTACCTCACTCCATCGCAACGTAAAAGTTTCCGCACTATGTATTGGTACATTCCGAACAAATCGTTTACCAACCTCTTCCTTAGTTCTTTATTCAAGCGTTTACAGATACGCTCTTTTGCCATTAGTATCCTCTTTATGGCAATAGCTCATATTACATTTTATGGTAAAGTATCTGAAAATGTCCACTAATTCATCTGTCACTTTAGAAATCGTAGTTGTATCCTCTTTTCTTTCCATGTACGAAGCTTAGTCTATGCGTTTTTATTATTTTTATTTCTTCCTTTCCTTTCTTCATCCCATAGGTGTCACTCATCGCTGACATTTATCTCCATTAGGAGTTCCTTAGGATATTTTCTCTACTACTAGCAGTGGCACTTTATCAACAAATCTAATTTTATTCTTATTTTTCCTCCTCCTAGCATTCCTTTCTCGTTCTAGCAACATTCTTCACATAATTGTTCAACTGGAGTTTGCCAAGGTTGATAAAGGACAAACCAAAAGGTACCCTTCACTCTTTTTTAGATCCCTCTCTAGTTCTCCTATCCTTTCTCTGATTAGTTACCATATATGTGTTAGTTTTTTATTTATTTCTGTTTTATGTATATTTTAGTTTGTGTTGTCTTGGCACATATGTAACCCAAAACTTCCAGAACTGTTTTAAATAATTATTGTATCATCTAATAATCTCGCACTCCATCCGAAAATTCGATACCGAGATTTCATCGCAAAACACATGTTTTGAGGCCCCGAATCACAGAAAAACATTTTTAGAAAAAGGTCCGTGTGTGTGTCTGTGAACACCATAACTCAAAAACAAAAAGTTGGATAAATATCAAACTTTGTATTTAGGTTCAGTGCCTTCCAAAGATATGACACAAGAATTTTCAAGATTTTACCATCCCAAATTACCCTTTACATGGAATATTTATAGACATTTTTTATTTTTTAAAAAATGACTAACGATTTCTATTAAAATACAATATATAGATATTAAAAACAAGCTGTATATCTTGAATTTTCTGTGAAATCCTCTTCTTTCGGAAGGAATTTTGTATAATTTTGCATAACTGGTTAACGTTAAGCAATAGACGAAAGCGTACCACACAGAAAATGTAGATCTCTTTAAAGCATACAATTTATTTCAAATAACCTTTTTGTAGCATCACCCATTTCAAAGATTTCCATTACTAATGACTCAATTTGTTCAACATTTGTATTTTATTAAGGTCCCATCGATTTTCAGTTGTTTCTCACGATTGCATGGAAACTATGGAATTTTAGTCTAGCATATAGCGACCAGTTCTTAAACATTTTACTATAGAGGTTCTCTTTGTACCCTAAGAGAGTGTGTAATGTAGCTATTTCTGCAAAGGTTTATTTGAATTAGAATGTTATAGATAGAAAAATAAACTATAGTAAGAACAGTTTTGTATATCCTCTAATAAACGATAGAAGGTAGAGAAAGTCATGTGAATGTACCACATCAGATTTTTATATCTCTGAAAAAAGGAAATCTGAGACATACCAGTTTGTAACATTTGTAGAACAAGCGTCCATAAGAAATATGTGGAACTTGTTCAGATACATTTTCATTCAATTTATTACCATTACCATTCGATACCGTCCTCAATACCTCAATCTCCTCCTTTTTAAGAAAGCCCCTCGATAAAATAATAAAAAAGAAAAATTTTCTGTAGAAGTATTATAACTTCGTATACTTAGTAGTGAATGTCACAAAAACATAGCAAATGTATGAATTAAACTAATTAATATTGTTTATTATAATCTTTAACGTTTAATCAAATAATTCATGCACCTCTCTCACTCTCTCTGTATGTGTCTGTGTGAACTGCATTTCAGGTAAATACCAACCTTCGTATTTACGTTTTACATCAAGGATACAACACAAAGAATTTAATAAAATACCCCTGCACAAAATACCCTTTATATTGAAAAAGTTTCATTATTTTTGGTTTAATCAACAATGGCTCAAACGATATTGATTAAAACGCAATGTGGTAAGATATTTACATGACTAATAAAATAAGTATATGTCATGTATTTTCTGCAAATAGCCTATGAATCCCTCTTCATTTGAATAAATTTGGTATAATTTTGTGTAACTGGTAAACCATGAGATAGACAAATGCTTACTACATTAAATAAATATATATATATATCTTTTTAAAATGCATGTTACGTCAAGTTTTGTGAGATTAACTAATTTACGAGATATTAATTTCTCTGAATTTGAATCTTCCAACACTTAATATTTTTACGTTCTCTACTACGTATAGTAAGTAGGGGAAGTATTGTATTCCACCCAAAAATTCAATACCGAGATTTCACCGGAAATATATGTTTAGAGACCCCCTGAATTCAAAAAAAAACATTTTTGGAAACATGTGCGTGGGTGACAGTGCGTGTCTGTCTGTGAACAGCATAACTCAGAAACGAACAGTCGGATAAACACGAAACTTGGTATTTGGATTCACTATCTTCCAGAGATGCGACACGAAGGTTTTCAAGAAAATCCCCCCACCCTAGACTACCCTTTACATGGAACATTTTTCGAAAATTTTAATTTTCTCAAAAATGGCTCTAACGATTTTGATTAAAATATCATATGTTTAAGATACTTTTATGACAAATAAAATGTACATTTTGAATTTTCTGGAAATGTCTTCAAAAGTATTCTTCATTGTGAACGACTTTTGCATAACTGGTAAACCATAAGAGATAGGCAAACGTTTACTACACAAAAAATGTAGATCGCGTTAAAATACACAATTTATGTCATATACATATTTTTTGTTGAGTGAACCATTTTCGAGATATTGCTTGTTATTCCCTTAAATTTTTCAATACTTATTTTTGCAAATGGGAATTCGTTATTCATTTTTTTTGTCTTGGATATGCATAGAGTATTAATCTGTGGCAAAGACAATGGTGCTGCACCTAGCAACCAGCTATTAAGAGATATGTCGATGCATAAAGGCTACTGTATTTCTATATTGCCCTTGCAATTACAAAACAAGGGGAACATAGTAGGCCTTATGCGATACTCAAATATTTTTAGAACTGGTCGCTATGTGTAAAATGTAATTCTCTTTGCTTGTCAAAAGATCGTTTCTGCAAATGTTTATCTCGATTAATATGAAATAGATGGAGAATAAGAGTTTGTAAAAATAGTTTGTACTAGAGTAGAGAAAGTCATGTGAGTGTAACACATCAGATTTTTTAAATACTTGGTGACATTCTCCTGTTTTACGTGATATACAAAGGGCACAGGTTTTCAAAGAGAACACATAACAAACAGCTTTTTAAGAATTTGACTATTGCTTCATTCTCGGTATCCCATGCACCTACAAAGAAATGTTTAATGATATCATTTCTACAAGGTTTATTATAATGAAGCAGAAAACAATATAAGCTTCGATATTAATAGTTTTTAAGGAGGGATATCAAATAAGATAGAGGGATAGTAAAAGTCATGTGAATGTAACACATCAGCTTTTTCAATATTATTGCTTGTAAAATCAAGTTAGTTGAAGGCGCGCAACTTAAAATGCAGATAATATTAGTTTTTAATTTCCACTTCAGTATTCGTACTGATCTTTTTTTTCGCACTGGTACGTATATATTTAAATGCATTTCAAGAAATAACTATTTTTTAGTCTGGGAAGCTTTCAAATAAATGCACAATGTAACAGATACCTTTGAACTGGGTGTTTAAAGTGTGCAGAAATTCCATGACTTTTACACACAATATATTTTATAATCTGTCCTATCTTCAACACTATTACCTGCGCGCATTTTCCTCCTTCCACTCCCTTTTTACTTTTTCTACTACATACGTAGTAAGCAGGGGAAGTATTGTAAACCACCCAAAAATTCGATACCGAGATTTCACCCTGAATCCATAAAAAAAAAGGATATTTGGAAACATGTCCGTGTGTATCTGTGTGTGTGTGTCTGTGAACAGCATAGCTCAGAAACGAACAGTTGGTATTTAGGTTCAGTATCTTCCAGAGATGCGACACAAAGGTTTTCAAGAAAATTTCCCCATCCCAGATTACCCTTTACATGGAAGATTTTTCGAAAATTTTAATTTTCTCAAAAATGGCACTAACGATTTTGATTAAAATATCATATATTTAATATATTTTCATGACAAATAAAATGTATATCTTGAATTTTCTGGGAATGTCTCCAAAAGTATTCTTCATTGTGAACGACTTTTGCATTGTGAACGACTTTTGCATAACTGGTAAACCATAAGAGATAGACAAAATGTTACTACACAAAAATGTAGATCGCAAAAGACACAATTTATGTCATATACATTTTTTGTTGTTGGGTGAACCATTTTCGAGATATTGCTTGTTATTCCCTTAAATTTTCCAATACTTATATTCTCAAATGGGAATTGGTTATTCATTTTTTTTGTCTTGGATATGCAAGGAATATTAATCTGTGGCAAAGGGAATGGTGTTGCACCTAGCAATCAGATATTAAGAGATATGTATGTGCCTAAAGGCTACTGTATTTCTATTTTGCCCTTGCAATTACAAAACAAGGGTAACATAGTACGCCTTAAGCGATAGTTAAATATTTTTAGAACTGGTCGCTATGTGTAAAATGTAATTCTCTTTGCATGTCAAAAGATCTTTCTACAAATGTTTATCTGGATTAATATGAAATAGATGGAGAATAAGAGTTTGTAAAAATAGTTTGTATAAGAGTAGAAAAAGTCATGTGAGTGTAAAATCAGATATTTTGTGCTGGAATGTATTTCGCAATAACGTTTTTTCTTCTTTTTTTCATTTTAGGTAAGAAAACGCTACTGCGATTACCAGAAAGAGAAAATAGGAGACAAAAGAACAGGAACAGAGACAGAGAGTATATACAATGGAGGTAGGTATAGTGAGTCATTACTTTCGCATCTAACGCGAAATAAATTTGCACCCGACTCAAAAATGTCATGCCAATCACTTCATTTGAAATGCATATTTTGTATTTGTTCCGGATCCAAAGCAACAATTTTAGGAATAGTAAGCTAGGTAAGCTCAATAGTATTGGTATCAGCACGGAGGGACAAAGATTCTTGGTTCGTGTCCCAGCCATGGTATTGAATTGCTCAGTTCTGATTCAGCTTTTCAACTTGGTGTAAAAGGTAAAGGTAAAAAGGTACTTATCAGAAGGGGCCCCCGGAACCGGGGCAGAACGCCGCACGCAGGACAGTCCGTCCATTATGCTTCCAACGTGATTCCTTAAAGGGAAGGATGAGGGAAGAGACCCGAAGGGCAACCGGATCTGGATGTCGACGGGCGCAAGCATGGACGGGGTCTCCCTAACGTTTCCGGATATAACGCACCCCCCGCCGCGCGGTCCCTGCCTACAATCCACAAACCTCCAGGGTCCCCCCGGAGCGGAGCCCCACGCTGTGGAGACACTTAACTGAGCAGTACCCAGGGACAATGGAAGAAACCTTTACAGGGCCCAAGCCACCGAACACCGACGCTTGGTCCTAGAACCATAAAACAGGTGACAAGGAAGATGGTGGGTACTGGAAATGAGAGGAAGGAGAGTCGTGGTAGAAGATGAACCACCCCGACATTTGCCTGGCTACACGGGAAAACCACGAAAAACCCATGGGGGCAGAGTCGGGCTCATGGATCTGTGGTCCACTTCCCGAATGTGGAACACAAACGCAACCGCCTGAGCCAACCACTTGGTCCAACTTAGTGTAATTGAACCATTGTCAATGACTAGCCCCGTAGCACAGTCGGTAGAACACTTGTCTGCTGTACGAGGAGTTCCGGGTTCGATTCTAGGCTGGGGTGGGAATGTTACTCTAGTCAAGATTATTCCCTATCCTCCCCAGAGTCTGGAAGCATGGATAAGAATGTGAATGTAAATGTGTGTGTGATCTAATTATTAAAAAGAGAAGAAAAAAAAGTGCAAGAAACACAACGACAAGAAAATACGAGTTAACATCATTGCCAATAGGCAATAAGTTTCAAAGATGAGGCCGCCGATAAGACCAATGTTGTTAAAGGAAGGTATAATGGAACAAACAAACAAAAATTATCAAGTATGAAAGCGCAACTATCCAGGGAATTCCTTCGGTACAAAGAAAATCCAATGATTAGAAAAACTTTCTCAAAAATTGCTCTAATGGTTTTGATTAAGGATTCATTTTACATATTAGTAGAACGGATACAGTAGATATATTTCAAATATTCTGCGGATAACAGGTGAAATACTTTACATTTTCATTGATTTTGTATATATCTATAAGGAATTAGGTGAAAAAATACTTATTTAGTAAACAATTTAGCGCTTCGTGGCATTTGGAATGTTTAACAAACAACTTTTTGAACGATTGTGTGTCTGTACCTTGTGGAGCATGGAAACGTACACTGTAAGTGGACTGCGTATACATTTCTATGTAAAATCCAGGGTTGCCAAACACATAATACATTGTGAGTAAATCGCTCTGCATGTAACCATGCTTTACTACAATTTTTTTAATCCCCGTTTCTTAACTTAAGCTATAACCGATACTAGGACAAACCAACCTACGAGTATTACGAACGGGGCTCGGATGGTAGAGCAAAGTTGTGCATACAAAACACTAATTACCCAATTATTTAACATTGAGAAGCTAATTATAAATGTATAGTGTGTACTAATTTGAAGCGTGGTGTGATGCCACTGTTGGGCCCATAAGCCTGGATCATGAGCCCTCCCTTAGCAACAAAAATAAATAAATAATTAATATAATACTTATCTTACTTCAGGGATTAGGCATTTCTGCCTGTTCCGTCTTCGCATTTCAACAACTCCTCCCATCTTCTTCTAGGATGTCATACATGTTTTCTTTCACCAGGATTGTATCTTCTTATTAAAACTGGTATTATTTCCTCACTATTCTATTCATATGTTCTTTCCAATTCTCTTTATTTTCTTCTATTTTATCTTGTAATTTATATGTGCCTAATTCCTCTCGAATTTTTTTAATTTCTTATTCTTTAACTCTTCTTAAAAACCTCATTTCTGCTGTCTGTATTTTGCTTTGCCTTGCTTGGAACATCTCTCGAATTTCAACTATTTGGGCTGTGAAGTTAATTTAGACAAGGATTTATAAAACAAGATAAGTTTCAGCAGATGTGCGGAACCATGACAAGAACTTTGAATAATAAAGTAAGGAAAGAAACGAAATTGAAATTTTATAAAATCGTAGCAGTTACAGTGTTCATGTATGGAAGTGAGTCCTGGATATTAAAAGAAAGATACAAAATCAAAATAATAATAATAATAATAATAATAATAATAATAATAATAATAATAATATCTTCTTATTTCCTAACAAGTTTTAGGCCTTAGATCTGTTCCAAGGCTAACAATTGAATGGTCTGTTCAAATTCTCCGTTGCCGTCCAACGTATCTTCCTCCAAAGGTTTGTGTTACACTCACATGACTTTCTCTACTTTTGTAAAAACTATTTTTACAAACGCTTATTCTCCATCTACTTCATGTTAATCGAGATAAACATTTGCAGACTCTATCTTATTGCTAATTTTCTTGTAGATGTAATGGGAATATATATTTACAAGGGCATTTTTGTAATAAAATTTTGTCTATCTCTTATGGTTTACCAGTTATGCAAAAGTCGTTCACAATGAAGAATACTTTTGGAGACATTCCCAGAAAATTCAAAGTATACATTTTATTTGACATGAAAATATCTTAAACATGTGATATTTTAATCAAAATTGTTGGAGCAATTTTTGAGAAAATTAAACTTTTCGAAAAATGTTCCATTTAAAGGGTAATCTGGGGTGGGTGAATTTTCTTGAAAACCTTCGTTTCGCATCTCTGGAAGATACTGAATCTAAATACCAAGTTTGATGTTTATACGACTCTTCGTTTCTGAGTTATGCTGTTCACAGACACACAGACAGACACACACAAGACATACACACGGACATGTTTACAAAAATGCTTTTTTTGGATTCAGGGAGTCTCAAAACATGTATTTCCGGTGAAATCTCGGTATCGAATTTTTGAGTGGAATACAATACTTCCCCTACTTACTATACGTAGTAGAGAAAGTAAAAAAGGCTCGCCGTGAGACTTCGAAGGGGTCATTCTTAAAATATGATCGTTTCACTCTTTCTGACATCTTTGAATCTCGTCAATTATATTGTCTTCCATCAGCAGTGCTCTTATATCTTTACTTCTTACTCGATCTGGTCTTTTTATTCCCAAAAATGGCCTTAGGAATCTCATCATCTTCATTTCTCGCTAACGTTTAGAACCCAAGCTTCGCAAGCATACTTTACTGCTGATGACACGTTATGTAATCTCTGTTGCACTTCTCTTTCATACTTTTGCCAATGTGTCTCCTTATGCATCTATTTAGTTTGTCTATATTTCTATATTTTCGTAAATAACTATTTTTGATCTTTGTATTTCTCTTCCTATCATTGCCGTAGCTTTCGATTTTCCCCACACGGAACAATAATTATAATAATAATAAAAGAGGTCCAGAGCCGAAAAATAAATCCACAGTTGGCATCAGAATGAATTTAACACCGTTAACCGCTGCCATAAAAAATGTACGCTTCTAAGGCAGAATGAGAAAAACAGAAATGTTCTGCATTTAACACCTTCTATTCTTTTTTAAATTTAGACTTTGGAAATCCCTCTCAAAAACCATAGTCGTAGTTAGTTTTCCCTCGCCATACTGGACATTTCTGACCCTGTTACGTTTCCAAAAGTAAAATATAATTTCCAATAGTTTGGGTTCCAGTGACAGTATATTTACATTTCTACTACACTCTAAATACATGAATTTTCAACGTTTAGCATAAATTATTCTTTCTCGTCACATACATATTGATTGTTGTCTCACCTTCCCTGCGCTATAAAATGTGTAATACCGTGATATTGCTTGGTGAAACAATTTGCATTAATTGTTGTGAATTTCACGAAGCGTTAAGCTACTTGTACACGTTCAAATTTTTATCAAATTCAATACTTTACAAGACCTTTCAAGAGTTGTAACAACTTCACAGCTTTTCTTGTCAAATTGTTCCAATACTTTTAAAGTCTTGAAAGCAAATAAGGACATGCTCTAAACGATCGAAGATTTGACAATGGTTTGATGGCTTCAGCCAATGAAATGCGAGTATTTACAGTGCGTCACAAAATCTACAACATGGCTGAAAGCGAAAAGTAAACAAAAATGGCTACCCGGCCAAGATATGTCGTATGCAAACTGGTTAGGTTATATATATAAGCTGGTTATGTGCGTATGTCTAGGACTCCATGGATTACCACAAGATGAAGCAGATGAAGAAATAATTGCCAGCCAGATTTCCGAAATAATTATACATTAATGCAATGTTATATACTGTCGTTAACCTATCAGTTGGTGTTATTTCCATTGTATTCTATAATTGTAATGTGATTTCATTGGATATAACACGTGAAAATGCTACATAATATTGTTAAATAACAGTATTTCATTGCCTACTGTTTTACCGTGACGCAAATAGTAAATTGCTTTGTGCGTGATAAATTATTCTGAAGCGTGTTCTGAAGGGTTTCAGTTTGAAAAAAGACAACCTGTAAATACACATTTATGACATTGTCAAGTCTTGTCCAATCTTGTCACATATTGAAAAATGTTTGACAATTTTTCTTGTAAACTATTGAATTGAAAAAAAGAAAAGTTTATTCGTGTACAAGGGGCTTTAGAAAGATATACTTAAAATTCAGACTTCTTAAAATTTAGTCGTATTATGTCAGATATAAACGCTTGACACCATTTTGATAAAGAGAGTTTGAGAGTTCGTATTTTGAAAATTTACTCTATTTACGTAAATTTGTGTAAAATAAATTTCTTCTAAGTTAAAAATAAACATTAAAATTAAATCCATAATGTATAACGTTATTCAATTGAAAGTTAAATTTGTTCACTGGCAAAAATTTTAACAATAATTAATAAATATGTTGGAAACAAAAAGTCATATTTTTAAATGATGTACCGTTTGTGAAAGGCAGATTTATTACAGAATATTTTATGGTAAAATTGCTTGATCATCAAAGGAAGGGTGAAATGATTGAAGTCCGTGGGTTGCTAACCCCACAGAGGGCAAACGCAATCGAAGAACTTCGGAAAACTGTGTAAAACCACTAAAGATGTGCTTTTGTTGTGGTGTAACCAAAAAGCCGTTGTTTCTATTCAAAGAAACATTCCATGGGATTTGCAGTGGGCATCCGTTGAGTGAGAATACACGCTGCAATTGATATTCATGCGCTGGTTTATGTGGGTTTCACCGAGTGAATGGGATGGGTAATGTATGTAGGTACTTTGAAGCAAGTGCATCCCATTGGCAGCTTCTTTGAACCATAACAGAGCTTCCATCTCTGTCCCGCTCAAAGTTTCATTTCACAAGCATTACAATATCAAACAGGAGAGGGATGTTGGCAGCTAATCGCATGCTATCAAGCCTGGCTTGCTTCAGTAATTTAGTTAATCCAATCGTCACACACATACACACACACATTCTGCTCTATACTAATCCTAAATCGCACACAGACGCACAAACACAGGAGCACACGGTTCATCATGGTGATTGATGCATATTCGCATGTAAATGTTTCGGGCAATCAGTTCGGTTTCCGACGAACTTGTGTGCCGGTGGGAAATGGAACACATTCGGGGCGTGTTTACCGAGGGCCCGCACATACGTCCAAGGCCCATAATAACCCACATTCTCTTCTGCACAAAATCTGACGAATATGGCTCCATGCTTTTCACGCACCTTTGTCGGCTGATTTCTCCCTTGTCGTCATTTCACATGCAAATTTAAACTCCAAATCACATGAAGAGGTTGAACACATTTCCCTCATAGTGACGGAAACAAGTTACTCGGTGAACCATCGTTTCACTTTGTCTGTTTCGGCTCTTATTTTGAACATTTCCTCATGTTTTGCTGAGTCAATTTCCAAGATCAAGAGAAAAATAAAGAAACACGAAAGTAGAAAGCCATTATGTGTTGACACGAGGTTTTTTGAGTTTGAGGACTGGTATAAAGCATGATTCCAATGTAAAGACTGAATGGCTCTAGTTTAATGGGACTAATATAGGGTAATTCCGGGAGAGATGGACCACTGGTAGAGATGGACCAGCTAATTATTTCTCGAACCGGCCATTAGAGCGAGTTAGCGGTAGTGTCGCCTGCTAATGGCAGATGTGAATGTATGACAGTGTTGTTTTCGTCTTGTTTTGCAGAAGCATTTCGCTTTATATACTGCATAATTAAAATCAGGTATGTAAATGTTTTTTCACTATTTATATAGTTAAGTATTATACACAGTATTTTACATCGTACTTTTACCAAAGCTTCTGAGGAAGCGCAAAACAAGTAAATGTACCTCTATGGCGTGTTCTGGTGACGCTGGCACCAAGGGAAGCAAAATGGCAGGCTGGTCCATCTCTCCCTGACATTCGGGAGAGTTGGACCAGGTCCTCACGGGAGAGATGGACCATAGTTTTTATAACTTTAATGTTTATATAATGCTTTTTGGGTAAAACATTAGTGGTTATAGTGTAATATATAAAGAAAAATTTGTCTACATATTGACTAATGACATTATATATATTATATTATATATGTGAGTATCGATAAATCGTTTATAAAGGGAGAAATATATATAAATGCCTTATTTATTATTATTGTTATTATTATTATTTTTAGAGGAATGCCAACTACCTACAAAAGGAAACAGGGCTCTACAAGAGGATCTTGGAGTGTAGAACACTTACAGAAGGCTGTGGATGCAGTAAAAAAGCAACTTATGGGAATCAACGAAGCTGCTGGATATTTCAATATCCCAAAAACCACCCTGAAGAGAAGATTAAAAAGCAACGATTTTTCAAAGGGACGGTTTGGCCCATCATCTGTGCTGGGGCAAGAAAATGAAAGAAAAATGGTACTTCACATAAATAAACTACAAGAACATGGTTTTACTCCGTCACGAGATTCTGTTCGGTCAATGGCTTTTCATTTGGCTGAACAATTGAACATCAAACATACTTTTGATGTAGAGAGTAAGAAAGCAGGTTATGATTGGTTGACGTCTTTTCTAGCTCGGAATCCTAATTTATCTGTAAGGAAATCAGAAGGCGTTTCTGTGAACAGAGCCCTTGGGATGAACCGAGAGGTAGTTTCTCAATACTTTGAGCTATTGGAAAGGATTTTGAGTGAGAATGACCTCATTAATAAGCCCGTGCACATTTTTAATGTTGACGAAACGGGATTACAACTAAATAATAAACCTGGAAATGTAATAGCTATTAAAGGTTCGAAGAATGTAAGCACTATTACATCAGGTGAAAGGGGTGAAACCATAACGGTAGTGGCTTGTTTTAGTGGAGAGGGAACCTACATTCCTCCATACTGTATATTTAAGGGGAAAAATAAGAAACAGGAGTTCAGTGATGGCATGCCTCCAGGATCAGTTGTAGCCATGAATGAAAAATCAGCCTACATAAACTCAGACTTATTTTATGATTGGCTGAAAATTCATTTTGTGCCAAGGAAACCTGCAGGAAAAGTGTTGCTTATTCTTGATGGGCACACTTCACATTACAGCTGTGTGGAAATGCTAGAATGCTGACAGCAATGGCATCATTCTGCTTAGCCTGCCGAGTCATACGACGCATTATTTACAACCACTTGATAGGTCTTTTTTCAAGTCACTGAAATGTAACTACAACGCTGCATGTAACACCTACATGACTAACAACCCTACGAGGAAGATTACAAGGCTTCAGTTTGGTAAACTACTAGGCTATGCTTGGTCTAAATCAGCTACAGTGGAGAATGCATTGTCAGGTTTCAAGGCAACAGGAGTAATACGTTTAAATAGACTAGCTATTCCAGAATATGCATATGTGACACCTCAGCAAGAACCAGCAGGAAATGAGGGTGTATCTACAAGTGTAAATGATTTACCTTTGACTGATGCTTCAAGCTCCACACGTCCTCAAAATGATGATTTTTTGGCAGTTCCTGGGACCTCCTACGTGAAAAATAACGCCCCTAATGAAAATCAGGTAGACAAGGAGACCCAAATACAAACACCCAGTAAACTCCTTAATGACATTTCCCCAATTGCAACTTTGAAGAAGAAAACTACTCTACGGGGTAAGGCAGCAAGTGTTTCAAAGGTATTGAATTCAAAGGAGAATATTAACCTTTGCAAAGCTAAGAAGAGTAGAGCTAATGGAAAATCTAATGTGCTTAAAGCTAAGAGGCCAAGAACCAGAAGAAGAGGGAGCGACAATTCAGATTCCGAAGATTCCCTAAACGATGATGATGTGTGCGATGACAGTGACGATGATCTTGAAGAGTGGAATGAAAATGAATGTGCTGGGTGCGGAGACGACTACAACGCAACCAAAAGCAATGAAGACTGGATCCAATGCCCAATGTGTTCCCGTTGGCTTCATGAGAACTGCACCAAATACGGCATGAAGTGCGACTTATGTGGGAGGAGAGAGTCAAAATCTAAAAAGCATACTCAAAAATGAACTCAGTAAAACAATAAATGTTTGTTCTACATGATAAATGATTTACAATATACCATACGTACTAATTACAAATGTATTATTTAATCCTCCTCCTATTTTATGCAGGTCCATCTCTCCCATATACCATGGTCCATCTAACCCGAGTGCTATGGGTTAGATGGACCACCTACGTAATTTCTTTGTTCATAATTCACAAGTCTGTTTATACGTCTTTTGCATTTATACAGCTATATATGGTTTATTGATGCCACCATAATCATAAGGGACTACCATTTTAACCACTCTTACTAAAAATAAAAGAAATATGGGAAATTCAGAAAAGGGGGTCCATCTCTCCCGGAATTACCCTACATAAAACGGCTATCAGTGTAAAGGAACACGAAAAAGTATTGATTTAGTGTATCACGAATGTTAAACAATAGGGCTGTTATTGAATGTTTTACAAAATTATCGGTTTCCATAAATTATATACTTTGATGTATCTATTTATTTATTTATTTATTTAACTACTAAGCAGTTACAAAATCCTAGGCTGCCCAGTACCGAGCGGGATGGCTCAGGCGGTAAATTCTGTAGCCCACATTCGGGAGGTCTCGGGTTCGATTCCCTGTGTCCACCCACTCTGAACCAGATTTTTCGTGGTTTTCCTCTGGTCGCCTAGGTGAATGCTGGGGAGGTGTACTCTACTACGATTTCTGTTCTCCCTCATTTCCTGACATTTCATCTTTCTCCCATTTTTCTTTCAAACAGAGTCTCCGGCTTCTGTACTGCGTCTAGTGATAGCCAGATGGCATGGTGGCTGCGCTTTGGAAAGATTTCTCCCCGCCGACAGGCGCGCTGGCCTGCCTGCAAGAACCGCTTCGCCGCCCTTTCGCGGGACTCCGCGTATACTGGTAAGAGCGGGTATTTCGTACTGGAAATGATAGAACTTCCGTACGTCTTTGGGATCCTGTTTGCCTACGGACCTGCGACCTACTACGGCTTCTTCACTAAATCCCTGCCTCCTGGAGGATGTAGCCACAATAGATATAGTTGGTCGCAGTGGCGAGGTGTTCCCCTCCGATAATTACATCCTACATCCTTAGGCTGTCCAGTAAAACTGGCCCTGGCCACTTTATTCAGGCCACTTTATTTCTATTACAGCCGTCTGTGTTACAATTTCATACCAAAAATGTATAAATAATCAATAATAATTTCTTATTTTAAGCGATTTTTCACTCGAACTTTAAATTCCATTTTCTTCCTATGCGAGATTCTAAAAACACAAGTAACTTTGTTTTGTAATTTTCATTTCATCTATATCTTTTATAATCTCTCTTGCATGTAATTGTATCTTCTAATTGAATTTAGTTGAGTCTTCAAGTTTAATTTTAATATCCATTATTAAGGAAAATGCCCATTAATTAGGTTTTAAGACTTTAAAATTATTTGCTACATAGCTAATGTTTACTGACCATCAAATATAGTCTATTCACTTTGTCCATTTTTATTAATAAAGGTAATATATACTGTAAATTATACTGTCCATTAATATTTATCTGCTCTTAGCGACAATCTGAGTATTGGAGTTTGCTAAAGGAAGACATCTGTAGGAACTACTAGTGGTGGTCATAATCAAGGACCATCCTTGACCGAAAAGTACTTGATTACAGATGGCAGTGTAGCAATTGAATCTATGTCTGAAAGAAGCTGATTGTAGGATAGATGTATCCTATAAAGAGAGCCCATACTCCAAATTTTTAGTGTGCAAAAATAAGCTCGAGTTTCCTTCATCAGCAATATTAATGTTAACGCGAGTTAAATGTTGAAGTAGTTGGAATATAGCTCCACGTAAGGACGCCAATTTTCTTTACGTTGTTTGCTGCTACGTATGAAAAGCCGATTTGAAGTAGCTTATATTGAAGGAGTTGTACTATATTTCAACTTTTGGGGAGCCGAACTTGTAGTAGTTGCAACAGTAGGTACGTATAGTAAACAGTTTCCGGTAGCCTTCGCCCCAAATGTACTTTCAGGTGGCCTTTGCCTTAAGTTTAAAAATTTAACTTTGTTATTGATTGTTTCTTTAAGTATTAAATATTTATGTTTGCCTCGGCTGCGTCAGTATTATTGTTAGAGACATGGAAATCTTGGCAAGGCGTGATGCGACAGGAATGTAGGCTTACACAGATTTTAAGCTTTAATTCACTCCTTTTTAATAATCCCTGAAACAAATTAAATAGCACTTCACTGATATCGAGAACTGTGAGATTCCTTTAATTTAATACTTGCACTTTTTAATACGTAACTTATTTTCGTCTCACACGAATACATATTAAATCTCTGGAACACGCACAAGCGACGCATCCAGTTATGAGCACTGTTAGGAGGCAAGTGAATTGATTTCAACCGTCTAAACTTATAAATTTCTGTATTTCAAGTCTCTGATTGGCTATTTTTACTCCAACAGAATACCTGCATTTAACTAAAGCTTTTTCTGGTTGTTGATTGGCTATTTTTTATAAACGGTCACTAAAATTATATTAATGCTTCCAAGAATCACAAATAACATTTAAACTCTCAAGCTCATCATTGCCTCAAGGTTACCTCATTGTTATCTCATTGTTATTTCATTGTTAGCAACGTTTAACTTATTATTCTCACAGATCCTATATTATTAAATTACGTAATATATTCACATAACATTATTACACATGGATACAATAATACAAGCATATGCAATGACTGTTACATACATTTTACAAATTATTACATAGACATATTGCTTCAAGGCAGGCTGTTATTGAATTTATATATTATATAATGTGATTGAAATCATTTACAATACTGCCTCAATGTGTTGCAAACAAGTAAATTAGTTGAGTATGATATGGTGAGTGAGCTATGGAAAACTATTTTATATAGCTTTCTGAAAAAGAATGGAAGCTCTCTTCAGTTGGTGCACCAAGGTTAAGCGTTCATTTGTTATACTATAACCTAATGAGCACTATACATGTCTGCTTTTTTAAAATTCTGTTTCAACATCATGCCCCATTACACTCAGTAACATTACATGATTTATGCATAAATTCTTTAACATAAATATTAGAGTTAACATAATAAATAACATAAGTGTTTATAATAATACTTTAACATAAATCTTGTAATTAACATAACAATTAACGTAAATATTAGGCTGGCTCATAAATAATGTCAGTTTTTAAATTTGGTGTTTTATAAGATATAATTGGTTTATTTTTGGTTCGCCAATGCTATTTACAGGATGCCATGGCTAGTATTGCGTATATTGCGAGAATGTGTCAGTCGTCAGTTCTTAATGCACAATCGCAAAATGGAAGTTACAAAGTTTGAGATTAAGAGTCCTTCTAAAGCACTGGAAATAACATTATAAAGCTCGAAAAATATGTTATGTGGAAGAAAAAGGTGTCGTTAGTGAGCGTGTGGCACAGTGATGGTTCCAACGTTTCAACACTGGAGAAGAAAACACTAAAGATTTACCACGTTCTGGAAGACCTAAATTATGGAACAAAGGGAATACACGCAGAGTTCTGGAAGAAAATCCTCAAACAAGTAGGTTGTCAGAAGCACTTGGACCATCAAAAGATACCATACATCGCCAGATTAAGAAACTTGAGAAATCAAACAGAAACAATAGATCTGTACCTCATGAATTTATACCTCAACAGGCTCAACGTAGAGTGGATATATGTCGTCAGTCTATTACCGCAAACCCTCAAAAGTGGCTTTGTCCCGGTCAACCTGCCAAAGTCATCGTTAAAAAAATAAGTTTGGCCCCCAAAGTAATATTGTGTATCTGGTGAAATTTTGAAGGAGTGATTCAATGGGAGTTTGTTCCAAACGGGCGTACAGTCAATATTATTCTCAACAACTGGAACGAGTTCGTGAAACTTTGAGATGGATTTACCCAACATTCGTTAACCAAAATAGGGCTCTCTTCCAGCAGGACAATACACAAACAACCATGTCAAATATCCAGGAACTAGAAGGAGTCTAACTACTACCACACCCAGCATATAGCCCTGATTTTCAGCCTTACATCACCATCTGTTTCGATCCATTACCCATTTATTACGTGGAAGAAAATTCGAAAACATTAAAGCTGTGAAAGGGGTCTCACCGAAATATTCGCATCAAATACCGGAGATTGCTACCGTTGCGGAATAATAAGCCACGCTGAAAGATGGCTAAAGACCATAGAATCTGATGGTCTCTACTTTGAAGAGTAGTTTAATTTCTTGTCAGAAAACGTTCCAAATAAATCTTTACTTAAAAATCTACGTTACTTGTGAGACACCATCTAAAATTGTACATACGAGGGCGGATTGATAAGTCCATGACTTTGACGAGAGATAGCATTCTAATTTTAGGTTTCTTGCTTGTATCCAAATCTTACATCAATTCTGAATTCAATCGCAGAAATTTGTCTTCATTTGTTTCTTAAAACATTGTTGAGAGCATCTAAAATAAGCAGATGTGCGTTGCTTCGTAGAAAACAGAGAAAAGTGGTAAGACGTGAAGGAAACCGAAGAAAAGCTGAACAAGTATCATGGGGACCCTCCTCTATCACATGGCATGATTCACAGAATTTTGATGTGGCCGTTCGAACACAAGAGATGCTATGCACACAGGACGGCCGGTTAAGGTCACAACGGAAGAGATGGTGAACAAAGTTCACGATATTGTGTTGCAAGACCGCCGAATGAAAATCCGTGAGATAGGCAAGACCGTAAACATCTCGAGTGAAGGGTGTATAACATTTTGCACGAATTTTTGCGTATGAAAAAGCTGTCAGCAAGATGGGTACCGCGACTGTCCACAGTTGAGAATGTTTGAACATTTGAAGTATATGGTTTGTTAGCCCCACGTTTGGGTGCCAAATTTGAAGTGGAATATTTGTAGGTAGTTGGTAGATGCTTCATGTTTATCTGCACAACGTATGGAAGCCAATTTGTCGCGGTCACTTCGTGTTATCTATTGCTGGGTATCTGTTATTGGATTAATAGTTTGAATTTTGGGTTATTTGTCCTCCGGCTAGCTATTAGTTCTTGGTCGAGCACATCTCTTGAACAGGGTGTGTAAACAGAAAGGAGTTTTTACTAAAAGATAACACTGATAAAAGAATTTGTTTTTGCACTTTTATTGCCGTCACACTTTATTCATTTCACATTATCTTTTGATACACGCCAGACTGAAACTGTTATGTTTTCTAATGTTATTATAATCACTTATTTGCCGCACTTTATTAATTCGCGTATTTCACATTTATAACTAACTTCACGACGCGAGAGATTTTGTAGAATTGCGCGACGATTCTCTTAAACTTTGTGACGTATAACCCACGAATACTTATGTTGAACTGAACGACGTATTACACGCGAAAGCTTCTGTTGGACTGTGTGCCACCCGCTTCTCGGCTTTAGCTTTTTATAAACCCTCACCCGATATGCCTAAAGATTATAACCGAGCTGCTATTGGTTAATAAAACGCGCCAACATTAGCGTCTATTTTTATATCCAATCAGAATTACGAAAACATATGTTCTAGAGAAGAAATTCCCGCCATTTCTAAGAAAAGCGCGCCAATCTGACGTCATTTGCTTGTCTCTTATAATTGATAAACAACTCATCCCCTCGCTCATTGTTACCCGCTCTTATTGTCAGTTTCAGTGAAGGCGTGTTAACTTATTTCCTAACAATGCTTATAATTAACAAACATCTCAAATCAATGCTATACAATAATGCTTATTTACACTACAATCACTCTGGCATTTACATTATTGTGATACAAATTACTGCCACAATGTTCCAACGCAACCCAAATGGGTTTTTGCGGGTTATCACGGTTGATGAAACTTGGACCATTACTATCAACCTGAAACCAAACAATCAAAGTAGTGCATTTTCTCTGGCGAACCTGCTCCAAAGAAAGCGAAAATCATTCCGTCGGCAGGAGAAATCATGGCAACTGTCTTTTGGGATTCACAAGGGGTGATAGACAACCACTACCTGGAAAAGGTTAAAACGATCACAGGTTCATATTATGCCGCAATTTTGGATCAGTTTTATAAGAATTGTTAAAGAAATGACATTTGATGACGAAATAGGTTCTCTTTCACCAAGATAATGCGCCCGCCATTGCCATCGCAAAATTTGTGGAATTGGGCTAGGAATTGCTACTTCATCCACCATATTCTCCAGATTTGGCTCCGAGCGACTTCTTTCTCTTCGCAAACCTGAAAAATTGGCTCGCTGGGAATAAATTTACGTCCAATGAACACATCATGGCAAAGATAACCTCATATTTTGTAGACTTCGAAAAATATATTTTTGGAAGAGTTAAAAAATTGTAGAAATGTTGGACAACGTGTATTGAATAAAAAGTAGACTATGTTGGGAACTAATATTGATTTTTTGGAAAAAATTGTTATTTTCTTTAAAAAGTCACTGATTTATCAATCCGCTCCCGTAAATATTATAGTTAATATAATATATAACAAATATTCATACATAAATTATTTAACATAAGTATTATGGTTAACATAATAAATAACATAAGTATTCTAAATCAATTCTAATTCATTTATAACTGTTCATTTGTTTTATATCAGTTTTCTAAACTTTAATTGTGGTCTTACCATTGATCAAAATTTATATTATTGACAAAGCGCATAAATTACTTTAAATATTTATTGATTATAACACTGTAGTTTATTGGCTAGTTATTGCCGTATCTGGATACGAATATGAAAGTTCTACGTTGCTGGTTGAACTTTTGGGCATATCCACAGAAGGATCTATTGTTTGGTCCCCACCTTTACACGGAGATTTTGGACTATCTATAATTTTAAATCCGTGGTAATAGCTTCTAGCTTTTCCGTGTCCAGTTACTATGACTGTGAAGTGTGTTGTTAAAGCGATGTTTATTTTCAGTCTGTCCTGGACTAATGGAAAGAACCTCTTAGTAATTGCTGTTTTGGTTGGCTATGCATGTTATATAAGAAACGAAGGTATAACCACACTAAGCCTGATCATGTGTTCATTCAGTTGCTGTATCTTAAGTCTTTCAATAGTGATACAAAAGGAAGTGCAGTTGATATACTGTACAAATAAATTAAAAGAGAAAACATTGACTGATTCTTACAAAATTCTCATTTCGATTACAAACAGTTTCATCAAGTTACCCAGTGTTAATGAATAATTATATAAAAATATGTACTTCAATGTTTTCTAGCAGAGTGTAATCTGAACGTTGCTAATTCCCTTATGCCAAAACAAGGGGTAGATAAAGATGTAGAAATTTACAGAGTTAGCATAATGTGGCTGAATAATTGGATAAAAGACTGCTTTCTGTCAAGGGACTGTTGAATATCCTTCCTTTCCATTGCTCAGCATTATTTTGTTATCATGTAAAATGTGCTTCAAAATATCCAAGTATTCATACCTTATACTCTGACATTTGAGATAAAATTGTTCAACCACACCTGGCGTCAGGAATATTTCAGCAATATCCTACCGCAGGATGAGCCTTCTGAGAGTTATATTATGCACCATAACATTTTTCAAAACCTATAAGCGCTCTATACTTTTGACCTATGCCTTACTATTAAATTGGTGAATCCTTTTTTGAAACACGAGCATTCATCCCCCTTTTGAACATACACTATGTGATAAAAAGCATCCGGAAACATAGTTTTTCATCTTAGGTGCATTGTACTGCCACCTACTGCCTGGTACTCATTATCCGCGACCTCAGTAGTCATTAGACATCGTGAAACAGCAGAATGGGACGCTCCGTGGAACTCACGGACTTCGAACGTGGTCGGGTGATTGGGTGTCACTTGTGTCAGAAGTCTGTACGCGAAATTTCCACACTCCTAAACATCCCCTAGGTCCACTGTTTCTGATGCGATAGTGAAGTGGAAGGATGAAGGGACATATACAGCACAAGAGTGTACAGGCCGACCTCGTCTGTTGACTGACAGAGACCGCCGACATTTGCAGAGTGTCGTAAAGAATAATAGGCAGACATCTATCCAGACCATCACACAGGAATTCCAAACTGCATCAGGATCCATTCCAAGTACTATGACAGTTAGGCGCGAGGTGGGAAACCTTGGATTCCATGTCGTGCGGCTGCTCATAAGCCACACATCACGCAGGAAAAAGTGTCAACATTACACGATTGAACAGTGGCAAAACGTTGTGTGGAGTAACGAATCACGGTACACAATGTGGCAATCCGATGACAGGGTGTGGGTATGGCGAATGCCCGGTGAACGTTATCTGCCAGCGTGTGTAGTGCCAACAGTAAAATTCGGAGGTGGTGTTGTTATGGTGTGGTCGTGTTTTTCCTGGTGGGGGCTTGCACCCCTTGTTTTGCGTGGTACGATCACAGCGCAGACCTACATTGATATTTTAAGCACCTTCTTGCTTCCCACTGTTGAAGAGCAATTAGGGGATGGCAATTGCATCTTTCAACACGATCGAGCACCTGTTTATACTGGACGGGCTGTGGCGAAGTGGTTACACGACAATAACATCCCTGTAATGGACTGGCCTGCACAGAGTCTTAACTCGAATCCTATAGAACACCTTTGGGATGTTTTGGAACGCCGACTTCGTGCAAGGCCTCACCGACGTACATCGATACCTCTCCTCAGTTCCGCATTCCGTGAAGAATGGACTGCCATTCCCCAAGAAATCTTCCAGCCTTGGATTGAAAGTATGCCTGCAAGAGTAAACGCTGTTATCAAGGGTAAGGGTGGGTCAACACCATATTGACTTATAGCATTACCGATGGAGGGCGCCACGAACTTGTACGTCATTTTCAGCCAGGTGTCTTGATACTTTTGATCACGTAGTGTATGCTGTATTTTATAATTTGCCACATTGCAGACAAATAAGTGTTTTAATCTTCAATTTGGGTTGATTTCAATAGAAAGACTAAAACAAAAGTTGGCAATGATCATTTCTAAAGTTTGCGCTACAACAAATTGTGAATGTGGTATCTTTTTTTTATTTATTTATTATTTTACATCCCTTTAACAACGTGGTTACATCACGACGGATCTGTTAGGAGATTCCTTGTGGATCGGTGTGTGGTGGACAGTTAGCTTCTAGGTCTCATTCCTGTACCATAACATCTTGTTTCGTCAAGTGATAGGCAACTGTACATTTGCTTCTGTGTCGGGTGGAGGCATGCCCATAGGGACCTTGGTCCAGGCAACTGTATCTATGCCTCTACACGTGCCGGACAGATGCCAATGAGAGTGCCATCCAATCTATCTGCTTTCATTTTCTGTGGATAGATGCAGAGCAGTCCCTATTACCATATACTTTCGTTTTTGTTGCTGTTTTAACCTTAAGTTGGAACTTTTAGTCGTGGTATTAAGTATCCAATCCGGTATTTACCTTGGCAGCTGAGAGAAACCAAGAAAAAAATCAGTCAGTTTGGTGGTCCCAGGGGATGTGGCATCTTAATGCTCTATTTTGTGCAGAAATCTCTTATGGCTTGTAAGTATAGTATCTATATAAAACGTGAAATGAGCGTTACTAACTAAAGTATAGTAATATTCGAAGTAAAAGTACACAGCCTGTGATGTCACTTCATGTCATTGTTCATATTCCGTAATGCAATATTAACTTAATTTACTATCACACTTACTGGTAGAAAGAAATAGAGACTACGTGAATTAAGGCTACTTAGTTAAAAGAATTTTATCTGCTTAAATTAAAGCATTCAAACTACCACAACGTGTAATAATAATAATAATAATAATAATAATAATAATAATAATAATAACAACAACAATAATAAAAACAATAATTCCGTAGGAGTAGGATATATAGGAGAGAGCTGGCGCAGTTTTTTGCGTTTATATGGGAAAGGGTAGGGAAAACGAGGCTAGATGCGACGGTTCAAGGAGGAAAATACGTTTATGTGGGGGAGATAGGGAATACGAGGACTGACGCTAGGCTAGACAGTGGTAGGAGGGGGAGTGCGCTTTATATGAGAGAGGTAGAGGAATATGAGGAGAAGTGCTAGGCTAGACAGAGGCTGAGTAATGTATGGTTTATATGAGCGGTATAGGAAAACGCGGAGAGGTGTTAGGCTAGACAGGGCTTGAAACGTAGTGCATGGTTTATATGAGAGATATAGGAAAACGAGGAAAGGTGTTAGGCTAGACAGAAGTCGAGGAGTAGAGTATGGTTTATATGAGAAGTATAGGAAAACGAGGAGAGGTATTAGGTTAGGAGAATTGAGTTTGTGTTTATAAGGAGAGACGAGAAAACGGAGAGAGATCCTATGCTAGGATAGACAGGTGTTAAAGTTAGGTTAGATAGGAAACCAAGGAGTGATACTCAGCTAGAGGGGGGCAGGAGGGAATGAGCTTTTGAGAGGTAGGGGATACGGGGAGTGGTGTTAGACTAGACAGAGGTTTCGAGTATGCGTTTATATGTATGAGAAGTATAGGAACAGGAAGAGGGGTGCTAGGCTAGACAGAGGTTGAGGAGTAGAGTATAGTTTATATGAGAGGTATAGGAAAACGAGGAGAGGAGTTAGACTAGACAGAGGTCGAGGAGCAGAGTATGGTTTATGTGAGAGTCATAGGTAAACGAGAGAGGCGTTAGGCTAGACAGAGCTAGAGGAGTAGAGTATGGTTTATATGAGAGGTATAGGAAAACGGGAGAGATACAAGGATAGACAGGTAGTGTAGCAGTAGGAATATGGACTTATATACAGGAGAGATATGGAATACGAGGGAGATACTAGACCTTGAAAGCGACTTTAAGCGAGAACTTCATGAAAATATGTTTCATGTCAATGTTCTAGACATACCCATCACGTAACCTATTCAGGGAAAAGGTGACTCGTTCAGGGGAAAAAGGTGACTGCTCAGGGAAAAAGGTAACCCACAAAGGGAAAAAGTTGACCAGCAAAGGGAAAAACGTGACCAGCAAAGGGAAAAAGGTGACCTGCAACGGGAAAAGCTAACCCACTAACACTAACAGGTAAGTAATTCAGGTAGTAATGCAAGAGGCTGACTGGATCATAGCAGTGTATGATTTCACAGGTAATTCAGCTAATTCGTCTAGTAACACAGGATAGATTCCAGATGCTAACTGCATCATGGCTCTGCATGATTTCACAGATAATTCAGCTAGTATCGTAGGTATTTAGACTAATTCAGCTAGTATCACAAGAGGATAGATTCTAGGGTTGGGTATAGCATAGTTTCATATTTCACAGGTAATTCAGAGGGTATCGTAGGTATTTAGGATAATTAAAGTAACAAAGGTGTTTAGAGTAATTAAGCAAGCATTACAGGAGGGTAGGTTCCGGGGGTAGGTTATAACCTAGCTTCGTATTTCACAGATAGTTCAGGTAATATCGTAAGTATTTGCGGTAATCGACATAGCTTCACAGATATTATTGATAATTTCGATCAGAGATTTGTATCACAGCTATTTAAGGTAAATGCAGATGATTCAGGTTGTATCAATGGTATTTGAGTCATTTTAACAGGTAATTCAGATAGTATCACAGGTGCCCGTGCTAATTTAGAGCAGGCATTCGTATCAGAGCTAGTTAAGGTAATTTCACATGATTCGGGTAGTATCACAGGTATTTAAGTCATTTTCACAGGCAATTCAGCTAGTATCGTGAGCATTTAAGCTAATTCAGCTAGTATCACAGGAGGCTAGATTCCAGAGGCTAACTGCATCATAGCTATGCATGATTTCACAGGTAATTCAGCTAGTATCGCAGGTATTTAGGCTAATTCAGCTAGTATCACAGGAGGTTAGATTCCAGAGTTGGGTATAGCATAGTTTCATATTTCACAGGTAATTCAGAGGGTATCGTAGGTATTTAGGATAATTCAAGTAACATAGGTGTTTAGAGTAATTAAGCAAACATTACAGGAGGGTAGGTTCCAGGGGTTGGTTATAGCCTAGTTTCGTATTTTACAGATAGTTCAGGTAATATCGTAAGTATTTGGGTAATCAGCATAGTTTCACAGATGCTCGTGATAATTTCGATCAGAGATTTGTATCACAGCTATTTAAGGTAAATGCAGGTGATTCAGGTTGTATCAATGGTATTTGTGTCATTTTAACAGGTAATTCTGATAGTATCACAGGTGCTCGTACTAATTTAGAGCAGGAATTCGTATCAGAGCTATTTAATGTAATTTCACTTGATTCGAGTAGTATCACAGGTATTTAAGTCATTTTAAGGGGCAATTCAACTAGTATCACAGGTACTCATGGTAATATAGAGAGTAATTAAATTATAAAACATTTCTCATCCAACGTTACAACAATTTATATACTTTTTTCTAAATCTTACAAACTTATTATATGTTAAACAGTTATTGTACGATGCGGAGAGGGATAAACTGCATATTGGTTCACAAATTGAAAAGCTTTACGTCAACATACCTTTATTTTTGTTCGTTGTAGATGTCTCTCCCCTTTTATCTAGGCTTGAGACTAGCACTAGGATTGCTCCTAATGGCAGGGTTACCACCTTCCCTTCCATCTTCTTCTTTCTTCATCAGGCGTCAGCTATCTGCATATACAGCACACAGATAACCTTCTTTTTTAAGATTGTAGACTCACGAGAAAATCTTTATCTTTAACTTACATTCTTTTAAGCACTGTTTGTAATGGCGTAATGTCCATACGCATATGTCGTTATCCCGTCCTCAGCAATAATTCTTTTATCATCAAACGGAGTCAATGCAATTTTATTCACTTGCACTGTAGCAAGGGCATGCTTTCGTGATAGGATCAGATTCATAGGTGTTCTGATGATTTCACTGGTTTTAAGACAGTCTGTATAGCTGTCAAACGAAATGTACTGCTTAATAGCGCTACGTTTTATACCTTTAATCTTTTTTATCATTGACCCTTGAATATCCAAGGCTTACATCTTAGGACGTAGTCCAACAAAGCGTAGGATGATTTTGCTATTAGCCTCATCTTTAAATTTTCCCAATACCTTCTTGTTCTGAGTAGAGTGGCATATATGATTGACAGGGTAATCAGCTGTATCCAGATGCTCAAGAAAACGTAGCTTGTCCTGGTACACATCTTCAGTTGTAACACGATGAATGAACGAATCAGTGTCCATATACATAAGCTTCAGGTTTTCAGCTCCATAATAAGGCAACACAACGTCGTAATGATAGTTATACATTAATGTCTACATAATGACGTTAATGTAATAAAGTTTATTTGGCGTCTTTATCTTAATTAGTCTCTGAGTTATTAGAAGATGAATTTGTAATCACTCGTAGGGTTCGAAGCCAGGCATCCCTGACCAATGAAAAAACTCTAGAGAAGCTGATCGCCAAGCCTACGTTTATCGACAGGACGATATATGCTGATAATCTAGCTGCTGTACATATGGCCTCTCGTCAGATTGTATTCAACAAGCCTATATACATTGGTATGAGTGTGTTGGACATCTCCAAGACGTTTTCCTATACCTCTCATATAAACTATACTCTACTCCTCAACCTCTGTCTAGCCTAGCACCCCTCTTCCTGTTCCTATACTTCTCATACATATAAACGCATACTCTAAACCTCTGTCTAGTCTAACACCACTCCCCGTATCCCCTACCTCTCAAAAGCTCATTCCCTCCTGCCCCCCTCTAGCTGAGTATCACTCCTTGGTTTCCTATCTAACCTAACTTTAACACCTGTCTATCCTAGCATAGGATCTCTCTCCGTTTTCTCGTCTCTCCTTATAAACACAAACTCAATTCTCCTAACCTAATACCTCTCCTCGTTTTCCTATACTTCTCATATAAACCATACTCTACTCCTCGACTTCTGTCTAGCCTAACACCTTTCCTCGTTTTCCTATATCTCTCATATAAACCATGCACTACGTTTCAAGCCCTGTCTAGCCTAACACCTCTCCGCGTTTTCCTATACCGCTCATATAAACCATACATTACTCAGCCTCTGTCTAGCCTAGCACTTCTCCTCATATTCCTCTACCTCTCTCATATAAAGCGCTCTCCCCCTCCTACCACTGTCTAGCCTAGCGTCAGTCCTCGTATTCCCTATCTCCCCCACATAAACGCATTTTCCTCCTTGAACCGTCGCATCTAGCCTCGTTTTCCCTATCCTTTCCCATATAAACGCAAAAAACTGCGCCAGCTCTCTCCTATATATCCTACTCGTAGGGTTTACTCCAAAGAAATTAAGATATGTTATTTTGTTGATTGTGCGAATATGAATTTTTATCAGATACAATTATAATGTTTATTTGGATTGTATCTCTAGTTGTCACTCTCTTTTTCAAAGAAAGAGGTCTTAACAATAGTCATTCTAGCCATTATTCTAGCCAATTCATCAGAAGCGAAACAAAGATCGGATTTCCCAATACTCCTTCGAAGTATAATCGCTCACGCTTGTGTTTTACTTCTGTCAACTCTACATTTTCCGGCCTATTGCTCCGATATCTGGATTACTAGAATACCTTGCATGTCCGCTGTAAACAGTGTTTGACAGAACATTATTTAGCTATCGCCGGAAATATTATAGGCGACCGGCAATCGATTACATGCAAGGGAACCTGTTTTTCATATCTGATTTATACCATAGAATACAAGATCGAATAATTTTACGCACGTAAAAGAAATGTATACACTGCAGCAATCAACGAGTTTTAATCTTTATCGTTAAAGGGCGGATCAGCGTGACCGTTTTTACGAAGCTGCCTTACTTACTGTAATCTGTTAGTAATAAAAGAGGAGGGTGAGTCCAGATGTAAACAATGGGCGCGTTCCCAGTGCGCGTATAGGTTGTATCAAAAGAACATGCAGGGGTTGTCGAAAGAGAATGTTCTCCGTCTCTCGATTAAACAAAAGCTATATCGCGAGATTCTCCTTTCGCCATCACGGGAGGCAATAGATGCACACAAATAATAAACTTATATCACTATCTGATACATTTCTTACTCTGTTTGCGTAGCGGAACGTCATATTTATTATGGTATATTTCTTTACCCACCGACGTACCCAGGGTTACCTGCCAAGACCTTATGCTCTCTGCACCGGTATTTTGAAATCATGGACCAGGTCAATTTAATCCGCTGACTATTTATTAGCTTCGGTTGTACCCTGACTCCAAAGATTAGTTTTAAAAAAATTGTTTTATTTACACCCGAAAAACAAATACGACCTTTATCGCTATAACCTGATAAGGTCTAGTTCAAATGCACATTACGAGTAGGTCAACGTAATTTTTGTGGAATTAATCACTTCTGAAACTGCTTGCTCCTGTTCGTTTAAATTTGTTCATATTTACCCTCATAAATTAAAACGCTCTCCTGCCACTAGTTTCCCTTCATTCGATTAAAGAGCGTGCATTCTCGATCTGATTTTTAAAAAGTTTTCTGTTCTCTCAGCCTAAAGCCGGCGCACTATATTAGTGTTATCTAAGTAAACCTAGTTCTGGCGAACTGGAATGAGGAAGACCTAAGAAATAAACTCTATTAATACTTAGCAGAAATCGCAGCTCTGCTCGCGTTATTGCGTTAAATGTGGAGATTCTTCTGTCTTTCTTTCTCACTTTGTCCCTACGTCTTCCTTTATCTGCTGTTCCTTCCTTTTCCATCAAAATACCTTCCTCTTTCTTTCTTTCTTTCTTTCTTTCATTCATTCTTTCTTTCTTTCTCTACCTTTCCACTCAGTCCCTTTTCCTCCATCACCTTCACTCCCTCTATCTACTCTCTGTGCAATTACATGGCATATGGTGTTTTGAAAACAAGCAATAATACTGCTCTCTTTGGAATGTTATTAAATCCTAAATCATATGTAAAAGGTCTGACAGAGGACAAACTTCTGTTTTTTCCTTAAGTATGCAATATGATCTGAACTATATCGCTTCTTGTGGTAACGGATATGCATACACGAATAACAGAAGGAAAAGTTGTTATAACTTCTTAGGTGTTAATAGATACTATAATATTTTTTGTAAATGGCAAGACGTATTAGCAATATCATGCTTATGTAGTATTTAAAAAAATTAACTTAATAATAAACGATATATTTCAATTTTAAGTTTTGCACCAGTAACCCCTCCTCCTTTGGATTAAGTAATTAAGATATACGAGGTGTGGTAAAGAAACCGGACTGATACTCTAACTCTTTATTGAAAAAATTTACACAACTGAAATGTTGTCCCCTTCAATTTAGTCCCCTCCCCGATCCCTGCACCGCTCCATGCGAATTTTCTACTGCTGGTAGCAGTGCTGCAAGTCTTTTCTCTGTTATGCGGTTGAGGACTCTCGTCGCTCTTTCCTTCACTGCATCCACGACTCAAACCTGGCTCCTTTGAGCGCAGACTTCACTTTTGGGAAGATAAAAGTCGCATGGTGCTAGGTCAGATGAACACTGGATGTTTCATAACTGGAATGTTGTTTTTCGCCAAAAATCTCTTCACAGACATCGTGTTATAGGCCGACGCGTTATCCTAATAAAGAATCCAAGAGCGATTCTTCCACAGATTTGGTCTTCTTGGTCGCACACGTTCACGGAGGTCTTTAGAACAGTTGTATAATAAACTTTATTGACAGTCTGACCTTCAGGAACACTTCAGGCGGTCTTCTCGAACAATTCTACCTACCTTCTCCATATTTTCTTCAGTTTTCGAAGTGGAAGAACGGCCCTTCCCTACCGTCCTTGAACCTCGAAAACTTGGGTACGAGATAGACACTGATTACCATAAACTTGTTTCAACAAATCGTAAGTTTCTGTGCCGGGTTTTCCAAGTTTTGTAAGGAATTTGATGTTAAACACGTTGTTCTACTTTAGAGCGTAGCATAATTCCGACAGAGCTTAGATACACGATCCGTTTCTCAGAAGGCTCACAGCCAGACTAACCACCACAGCGGCGTGAAATTACGTATGTCAGGTCCCAAGGCCATTCTCTCACTCTTCTCTTTGTCATTGACGAAGCCGGACCTGTGCAAAGAAGTCACTCCGGTTTCTTTTTGCCACACCTCGTATGACCCATTTTCTAAACAGAGCCTAAGATATGTTATCTACCAAGTTTCAAAACAATTGATTAGGCTATTCTTCCGTGAACAGGTAAACACACGCGCGTGCACAAACACACACGCGCGCGCGTATACTAAAGTGCGTAAAAGACGATCTATTATGGAGCGCAAGTGTATATGTTGGTCCGGACAAATCTATCCCCACCCTCTGCCAGCGTGACCTCTCTTGCTGGAGCATAATTCCAGACACTAGATAGGTAAGGTACCTTACCTCTCCCAAAATATGGCGAGCTGGCAAAGGGTAATATTAGTGATTGACTATGCTCTCACTGGCTTAGTACCCTTATGGCAATTCTTCTATGAATTTTGGCTCAAAAGTAAAATATAGTATAATAAAAACGTAGAAATAAAGACAAAGTTAAGGACTTTTTGTCCTTTTGTTCTTTAATGCACTTAAACCTTTAATTTTCATGCTACATCTCCGTTTTCTTAATGTCACTTTTCTTACTGCCGTTAGATGGCGGCAATAGCCTTAAGCTTCGTTCCACGTCGTTGATTAAAGCTGTCAGACAAATGTCGTAGCTTTCGTTTAGTTTAACGACACGTGCAAATAATTCTTCACCTATTCCTCTATAAGGCCGAGTTGTTGTACTGGTTTAGCCTTTCCTTGTGTACCAAACGTCGCCAAACTTTTCCATACAGGCGATATCCGAAAAACCCCTTTATTTCTTATCGATTACAACTTCTTCATTTGTTCGTTTATGTGGACTTGAATTGTTTTTCAGGCCATTCACATAGAGAACTCTTACCAGCTGATGGAGTCAAAGGTTGGTTACCTTACTATTGCGATCTAGAGGAATAGACAAATTTTATGCACATCATTGTAGTCATACATGCTTACATACAAATAAACTTTAAAAAATCAAATGACTGGTATAATAACGCATCGTAGTATGTACTTTAGTATCAATTATTATCGACAATTGCTACAACCTTTTCGGTTAGAGTTTTGTTATATGTATGCATATATTTTAGAATAGATATGAAAGTGTGATAACGAGGAGAGAAAGTTGCAGTGGAATACGATGCGGATGTTCACCAGTTGCAGTGGGAATGAAGAGTCTCGGTGATCCCCTGGTCTCATTGTCGTCCTCCTCAGGAAGCTGCAGCGACGTCTATGTAACAACGTGGCAAAGGTTTTGTTACATATATTTCCGGATTTCGTTTTCCTCTCAGTGTACGTTGCCCTCGGTTTTGATAGATTCCTAAATCTACTAGGGCGAATGGAAAGGGCGGATGGAAAAGTAACGCACAATAATTTTTTCTGCCTTGGTATTGCAGCTGAAATATTGTAATTTCACACAGATATAGTTTGACGTTTTCACTATAGAGGATATTTTTATTTTATGTGCAGCTCTAGCGAGAGAAGCGTAAACTACGCAACAAGGATGGCGTGCATGTTACTGTCGTGGTGTGGCTCGATATTTGTGGGCCAAAGGACTTAAACCGACTGATATTCACAGGGACATGCGTGGCGTGTTTGGGGATGCTTGTATGGATGATGGAACGTAGCAATGTCTCCAGCTGGTGTGCATTCTTCCTAGAAGGCCGTGTAAACCTTAATGATTCGCCACGCTCCGGGAGGCAGGCAACAGCTGCAACCCCGCAGAATGTCACAGGCATTGAGTCGGCAATTTAGAACGATCGGTGTGTGCAACTGCGAACCTTATCGAAACAGTTCAACGTTTCCTATGGTACGGTATACAATATTGTTCATGACACGTTGAAATTTCGTAAAGTTAGTGCCCTGGGTGCCTAAGAACCTGATAGACAACCACAAGGGCCAGCGAATGATGACGAGCTTGGATCATCTAACGCGGTACATCGCAGAAGGGCATGACTTCTGAAAGGAATCGTTACTGGTGATGAGTCGTGGGCATACCACTACACGCCCGAAACCAAGCTGGCAAGTATGGAGTGGAAACATGCTGGTTCCCCGGTGAAGAAACAATTCAGTGACAATCTTCTATGAAAGTGCTTGTGACGGTGTTCTGGGATATGCATGATGTTGTATTGGTGGACTTTACTGAACGGGACCACTATGAATGCTGCAGCCCATATGAAAACTTTGGTGAAGTTGCGTCGTGCCCTTCGTGACAAACGCCATAACATGAAGCTGACAATGTCAAAATTCTTCATGACAATGCTCACCCCCATGTTGCTGCTGCTGTTCGTCAGAAAATCACCAAATTTGGTTGGGAGGTGCTCCAGCATCCACCATACAGTCCGGACCTTGCACCGTCGGACTTCATCTGCTTAGTCCCATGAAGAAATTCCTGGCTGGCCAACGCTTTGCGACAGATACGGAAGTGAAATCAGCGGTCCGTAGATGGCTATACTCCAAGAAAACGGACTTCTACGAACCGGGAATATTAAAGCTGGTATCACGATGGGAGAAATGTGTTGAGAAACTTGGTGACTATGTCGAAAAGTAGGTAAAAGGTGTAAGATCATTTGTGATTTTGTTGTTTCTTAACTATTAAACTTTTTTGTAAAGAAATTATTGTGCGTTACTTTTCGATCCGCCCTCGTATATGCGGCAAACCAATGCAACTCAAGTACTGCCGCGCAATTAAGTATGGTAATGCTTTTTGTTGACAACAATGATAAGATTAAGCTTTGGCTCTATTAAATTAGTATTTATTAATTATTTACTTGTAGATGAAAATAATATATGGTAAACTTCTATTAATAGTTTTTATGAACAATTGTTAATTATTTTCAGTAGTAATTGTTGAAATTAATTTTATAACAAGTGTTTCGTCTCCTTATATAATTCTCAAACCTTTATTATCGGTTATTAACGACAGCTATACTTTAAGTATTTACTGTCCTCTTGTCCTTTTTGGTGTCGTTATTAATGTTGAGGAATAATAATTACTTCTTTAATCTGTCGCGTCTTTTCACAGCTTAGCCAGTTTGAAGAAATTTTTTATGCTTATTGATTAACCTTGGCAGTAAGTTGAACTTCATTTTTGTTGCCTTTTTGTTATTTATATTGTACCTATTACAAGATATTTTATTACAATAAATATCTTGAATATGGAATCTGATAAAACAATTAATAACATGAAATTAATTTAACACGACTTACTTAAGCTTATATTATTTTAAAAAGAATAAAATTTAATTGGGCGATTTCATAAATCCTGTGGAAATTGCATTTATTTGATTTCCCATCTGTTAATTTCTTCTTCTTCTCCTTCTTTATCTTATACGGAATAATTAAGCAAATGTAACTAAACATTTTAAAATAATAATTCAAAATATTATTCCTGTTGCAAAGTAACACACCAAAAACGTCTTAAGCAGATAACAGAACTATTATCAAAATAACTGAGAAATTGTGAACCTGGTGTTAGTGCTTTGGTTCTCTTCGGTAAGAAACATAGGTGCAACATTGTTGAACAAACATGGACATACCTCCTCCTCCTGCCACGTCACTATGGTGAGAAGCGGTAGCGGTACAACACGTAGCTGATTAGTAATCAGTGGCACTGGAGCAAATTTCCAGACCCAACACTGTACAGAGCTTAAGCTAACCTCGTTACCAATCAACGCTACGTGCAGTACAATCGCTTACGTCTCATGTCTGATACATATTAATCAACTTAATACATGATAACACTGCTCTGTGGTTCCAAAAACAGATCAAGGAAATTCTATGTACGTTAGCAAATGTTAGACTTATAAATTCTATTCTCCTAATAGCGACTGCATTAATAGTGAAGGAAAAAGAAACTTTTAATTTATAAATATCAACATATATTTCCCTACAGGGCAGTTAGTAACTGCTTTACGCTCTGCCGGATGTTTACAAAAGTGCTAATAGTTTACAGTTTAAAAATAGAGAGTGCAGACGTTTGAGTGCACAATGCACCGAAGTAAAATTAATTTTGCAATGAAAATTACAGGAAATCATAGTGTAAATATAAAAACTATTACCATGTACGAGGCGTGTTTTTAAACGAAATACCGATAATGTTTTAAAACATAACGGAACATTATTTTCCAAATACTTTATTATCATTCATTACCACACAACTTACATTACTTCTCCACACAGTCACCGCTGTTATTCAAGGTAATTGTCGCAACGGGAACCACTTTTTTGTATTCCTTCGTCAAAGAATGGTGCCGCCTGGGATGAAAGCCAAGTCTGCACTTCTTGCTTCACAACATCTTCGTTTTTGTGTTTTTCACCAATGAATGTCTGCCAATGAAGAACAGATGAACATCGCTTGGTGCCAAATCCAGACTCCAGGGAGGGTAGTCGAATTGTTCCCAATCAAATGATGCGATCAGATCTTGAGTTTGTTTGGCTACGTGTGGCTGGGCATTGTCACTCATTATTGTTTCACCAAAAACCTTACACAATTGGCGATGAATGTTTGCTGGCGTAACATTTCTCGCATTTAAAAAAAGGAATTACTGACCTGACTTCACGTTGGGCAGGTCGTTCGATTGTTTTAAATGTTTAGAAACGCTCTAACAAAGGAAAACACAAAGTGACGATCGTTCACAGCTGTTTCTGGCTTCCTAATGAATGGAGGAAGTGATCGCGTATGCTCAAATTCACGACTGCAGCGCTACAGAGGTAAAATATTAAAACGGTACTTACTTTAAAAACTTGCATCGCAATGCAATGGACTCATTCAGATTGCATCACAAATACATAAACATTAGTTTCAATATCATGTAAATATAGGATTTGTATCAACCCTAAGCACAAGGAAGATTCATTTAAGATTTTCCTAACTTCACCATATGGTAATGGATTTGGATTTCGGGAGAAATGAATTATAATGACCAGAGCTCGGATTCTGATGACATATTATCTTTTAATTGTTGCATCATAGGCAATGTTAATGTATACTAAATCCTTAACGTGGCTCCTATTTGCTACTTTTAGGGCAATTTTTTCGATTTTACGTCATTGTTTTGTTATTTTTTGCAAGTTGCGTCTTTAGACTTTTTTTGCATTAACATTGAGTAAATGAAGGGTTTTATATCTTTGAAATTTTACATAAGGTTAACTTTTCAAACATCAATGACTTCACTATTCAAATGAGAAATAAGAGCAACAGAACCCTTACTCACATTTCTTAAAAAAAATAATTCCTATCTAATTGATTGTCTGGAAAGGATTGTTTGTAAGTGGAGGGGCCTACATTTCAGGGGAGCAGATATGATTACATTTATGAATCCATGTCTCAAACTAGGAATGAGACAGCTCAGTTTTCCCTTTTTCCCACTAATGCGTCAGTACAATCAAATTGGTACTGTCCTTGTGTAGTGAAACAGGCTGTGAAGCTCTCTTCATTCCCAATAGACTTTGTATAATCTGAAAACTCAAAAGAGTTAATGCTACAGATTTTACGGTTTTTTCTTTTCTTTTCAGATTTTTCAAATAAGAACGAGGAACAAATATATTTTTAATCAATTTTCTAAATAATCTCATCATTATTCGTACAATTTTTTCTCTGTTGTATAGCAGTTATATCCACATATAAATTAATTTTAAATTTTAAGTGAACTAATTCTAAAGTATTAAATAAATCTCCGTTTTATCTCCTTTTTTGTAATTTCTATGTAATTTTTAAGAATATTGGTCATTTTATAGGTCATTTTTCAAACATATTAGGGTATCAAAATCTTGGCCTAGCTAATGGCAGTCAACAAATTAGGACTAATCTTCAGATTATCCATTATGAATAATTTTAATTACCTTTTAGGAAAGAACCATCCACAATGTAAAAAGTTTATTAAAATTTTGGTTTTAGTCTTTCATATTGTCGGAGTAATTACATTAATGTTAAATTAAGTAATTGGAGATAGGTGTGCGATAGAATAAAAAGAGCACTAAAACTAAACTTTAAAATAAACAGAAATGAAACCTCATGAAGTAATTCCATACCAATTTATAAAACAGTTGTGAAAATTGTGTAGTAAATACAGAGAAAAAGAAGAAGAATCTGCCGAAATGCGATTCAAAAGTCAGTAGTAGGCCACACTCTTTTAGACCGACAGAGAAATGAAGAAATTTTGAGCGAATTAAATGTTAAGAGCCTAAAATAGGAAAGCGTGAGAGGAAGAACTGGATGAAACACTTATAAAGCATAACAGATTGTAAGATCCTTCTCAGTCATGTTAGACCTCTTCGGAGACTAGCGAGTAATTACTCTTGCATTGGAACAGATACTGGGATCTAATTGTTGATAAATTAAATCTTTAACTGCTGTGATTCTTAGCGCCCCATTCTAAATTGGACGTGAAAAACCGGTAATTTTGCTCAGAGGCCTCTTTATCAGGCTTGAGGTTCTTTTACGTCCCGTAAATCTGCGACCCGGCTTTACTTCCCTTCCGAAGGAAGCCATGCTAAGGATTTTTACCCGAAAATTCCGTCGTCCTCCGCCGGGTTTGAACCCGCGACTTCGGAAACTAGGGGCTATCATGGTAACCACTACACCGCAGATGACGACGCTAATTCTTGATGATAATGATGATGATCAACTGTGATGATAAGTAATTGTTGTTTTTCATGTTCATGTATGTACCTTAATATGACTACCGCTGACTTTTAACTAGCTTTACGCCCTCTCTATTGGTCACTGCTTCTATTTCGAGTTTTATAAATGGCACAATGTTGGATTCATTAACGTAATGTTTTATGCTACTATGTTATGTTAACGCCCTTAATAGTTGCAATTCTTTCCTTTACAATTCTGGCACTTCTTTCTGTTGTTGCGTAAAAAGTAACATTATGGTACGTGGCAAGTAATATTTTGAAATGGCGAATTTATGGCATACCGATATAAAAAAGTGAGGTGTAGGTATCCTATTCCTGTAGGTCAGGAATTTGCGAAAACTAGGCAAAATTAAAAATGATCTAAGAATAGGTAACACAGGCTAGAGTCGAAGATACTTGGAAGGCGTGCACTTATTAGCAGCTCATTAAGCAAAGACCTGAATATACCATTTTTGAAATACTAAAGCTGTATACGTTAACTTTAATATGAATACAACTAAAATAAACTAAAATACTTCGGAAACGATAAACAGTTTTAATTATAAACATTCTGACGTGTTACATTCACATAACACTCTTCTACAAGCTATTCTTACAAAAGGTAATTTTTCTATCCATTTCAAGAGAATCATTTGCAGAAATGTTCTCTTTACACATTTTCTCTTAAGTGTAATATGGATACAGCAACCTGAAGTGATAGCCAAAAATTTGAAAAGCGGATCGCCCAAATAATGTCTTTAAAATTCTTCTTATATGGACCACGAGAGGCAAACGAATGTCTACTTCACTTTAAAAAATGTGTATGAAATATTTGGAAATTTAAACCAACAAAAATAAATATTTCGGAAATGGTTAATGTCACAGTTTTATTTTATACACATTATATGTTCTAACGAGACCTATACCGGCATAGGTAGTCAAGATCGTTAAGGTGCGGAATCGTAAACGGGAGCTCTGCGGTTTCAACCACGCTAGGACCTCCTCCCTACGAGGTTTTGTCCAAGTTTTCCTCAGTCCTCATAACCGGCAGGTAGGCACCCTAAACTTAAGCATGGAACGTTTCCTTTCAAAATTTTCTTCGCCAGTGAACATTTCATTTCATGTATCGCCTGTGGTGCGTATGCAGTAAGAACGAACGTTAAACAATACTGCATGAGTCTTCTCATCCTGCGGATTGGTAATCAGGCAACCCTTCATTTTACAGACGATGCCAAATGCAGGTGCTGAAACCGCATTCACCTCCCCGCTGATTAGGGCTATGGTGGTGCTCGTTGTTGACTTGTTCTAATAATACAATGGTTAACATGCTGGAAAGTCATGATGAAGGTCGAAAGTTCAAATGACGCCTGCACATAAATGTGTTTTTTTATTCATTTGTTGCATTTATTTATGATGTTCATTAAAGTATATTCTAACAAGTAACAATTTGTGTTTTAATGAAATTCACACAATTAAACTAATTAAGTGAAACAACACTTTCAAACTATCAGTTTTCGTTAAATTTACTAAACATAGAAAGTAACAGTATTTGAACCTGGGATCTTCACCACTGAAAGCCAACGCACACACTGTTGCGCTATGAGTGCAAGTCACTGCACATACCGCGGTGCAAAGCAATCATTTCGGTCGAAATAGATACGACGCGATGCAGTGGACAGTGTTTACGGCACAGCATGCTCAATGCCGGGACTGCATAACTTCTCAAACCGCAGGCTGAGAAGACTCATCCGGTATGTGTGTGTGTGTGTGTGTGTGTGTGTGTGTGTGTGTGTGTATGCATGCATATTGGTGGTTTACCAGTTATATAAAATAATACATAATTCATTCCAAATGAAGAGGACTTTACAGGCTATTCGCAGAAAATTAAAGATATACATTTTTTTTGCCAAGCATAATATCTTAAACATGCATGTTTTAATCAAAATTATTAAATATTTAGAAAATAAAAATTAACCGAAAATATCTGATTTGGGATGGGGAGATATTCTTAAAAAAATCTTCGTGTCACACTTTTAAAAGTTGAACAAGCTTGCTATTTATTCAACTTTAGGTTTTGGAGTAAATGTTCAGAGACATACACACACGCGTGCGTGTGGAATTTTACTGGCCTTTCTGTTTGTTTGTTTGCAGATTTGTGTATGGATTCGATACCTCAAAGTGTGTACTACTGGCATAGTCTCGATTTCGATTTTTTTGGTGTAATACAATACTGCCTCTACCTTCTATACGTAAGTGGTAGAGAAAATAAAAGTTATTTAAGGAACTGTTTCTATCTCTTATGGTATTCAATTTATAGTCAGGTAAAATAGAAATGAAGAGGTCTTCACAGATTATTTGCATTTCAGATATATATTTCATTTGTCGTAGTAGGCTGAACCCGGCGGAGGGCGATGGATTGTTTTCGGGCGTAAAAATACTTAGCGTAGCTCCCTTCGGAAGGAAGCAAAGCTGGTGGTCCCGTGTCGTAGATTTACGGCACGTAAAAGAACCTCAAGCCTGATAAAAAGGTCTCTGAGCAAAATGTCCAGTATTTATGCCCAATATAGAATAGGACGCTAAGAATCATGGTAGTTAAAGAGCGTCCATAAATAAAACTCAATTTAAATGTTTTATTTGTGATGGTAAGATCTCAACATATTTGATTTAATCAAACATTGGAACCATTTTAATTAAATAAAAATAACGCAAAGTTTTAGATGTAAAAGATATTCTGATAAGATAAATGAAAAATCCTTTGCTTAAATATGAAATTTCTATTTATTTCACGTTTTATTTTAGAAATGTACTATTCACACCCAGAGAGGTAAACACGTGAAAGTTTTCTAAAATTACATTTTTGGATTCTGGGGATTTTAAAGTGTAATTTTCTAATAAAACATGGTATAGAATTTTTGGGTGGAATACTTTCAGCCAACCTTACATAAGCATGCAGTAAAGTAAGCAAAATGTGCTGTATGCCACAGATAACTGAATAACGGTGTAACGTTTGTGTCAGAAACGCGCATGTCAAGAAAAGTTGCTGGATGCAAGAGAAATCCCAAGGTAGGTGGGTGGTCGCAGCCACAAAGCGTTAGAGAAGTTGCTACTTGAATATGAGTGTGGACGTATTCCGTGCGGACTTGCGGCGACCTCTGCGGTGTTGGGACAGCATTATACTAGTAGAGTATGCAGGTCGCATGACAAGGACTACCCGTGCTAATTGTTACTAATCCCAAGCCCACGGCCTACCGCGTTGCCTCACCACAAACCGAACCGCTGTGGTACACTCAACAGCAAAAGTATGCTCTCTCGCCATTTTGGTCCTCATCCGCGAGTGTCATAAGGATTAGCAGAAAATAAACTGTTTATCCGTCTTTTGTGACATGTACATTTGCTTTGAAAGCTAATCATTTTTATTTTGCTTTTTGTGTCTGGCACATACCCCCTTTTGGGCGAAGAAGATTTAATGAGCGAAAGTAACAGTTCCGAACTTCAAATCGATAATCCTATCATGTCATCGCACTGGACAAAGCAAAGAGAACCGGCATATGCAAATAAACGATTACATGTTCCCGTTTGCTGCTGGATGATGGACTAGAAAAGGCGATTGACGAGACACATTGCGGCTAGAAAGCAGAATAATTTATAGAACTGGATGTTTATGTTGAAATGCTTCTATGCCAGATATTTTACTACAGTCGAGTGCATGGAATCCTGCATATAATGTGCAGTATTTTATATTGGCAAGGATATTGTTACATGTAGGGGTGAAGGCCAAAAAGGTTACGAGAATATGATTAATTTAGGTCATCCCAACACGCACATTGGGGAGGGGCGCTACTCGCTAGCAGCAAAAATCCGGGACCTTGGTGTGTAGATTTAAGGGGAAGGCGTGGGTTTTATATTACACTACAGGATTACATAACACACATTACCTTCGCATACCTGGGATTTATTCACAGACATTTGGCGACTTTACATGATGAACAAAGGAAACAGGATGGAGGGAGATGCCACATCACCATAGACCGAACACACACGTGACTGGCCCAACGACCACTTCCACTCGAGTGCGCCATCTTACCTCCACCAACCGTGTCTAGCCGAAGCCAGACAAGGCTGACATCATACCAGACAGTTTCAAACAGATCCTTCCCTTTGGCGTGATCCTCACCAAAAGGAAAGACCGTTAAGCCGAAATATAACTTAGGAGAACCAATAATGCTACGCCTGGTAGCAACAATACAACACAACATTGCGTCTGGTAATGACAATAAGATTAATAATACGCCACATCTCCCCCCACTTACAAAAATGAGGCGTCCCCGCCGAAACTATGCAGAATTACAAATTGAATGAATACAAATGAATTGAATTTGACAGTAAGCCTGTAATCGCTTCCCACATGAGAATTTACAATTCACAATTTGTAGATGGGTAATGTAGTCCCATAGAACCCCCTCCCCCAGCTCGCAAATCCTCTTCGTCTAGCGAAGCCTTACAGAGCTGACGTCATACCCGACTGTTTCAAACAGAACCTTCCCTTTGGCGTGATCCTCACCGAAGGAAAGACCGTTGATCTGAAATATAACTAAGGAGACCCAATAATGCAATGTCTGGTAGCAACAATACAACACAACAGTGCGTCTGGTAATGACAATAAGATTAATAATACCCCACAATATATAAGCCACCTCCGCCACACCCAGTTCCCACTCCTTACCTGATTCTAGCACACGTTTTATTGTTTGCATTAATCCCCCCTTTCCTTCGTTGCCGACCTGTGTTCATAGGTTAATGTTGTGTGTCAGACATTTGACATCAAACCAATGCGAGAAGGACTCATTCAGGGCTGGTTTGGACAGTCGAGACGAAGCATGCCTTCCAGTTTCTCAAGTGATATAAATGTCGTACTCCCGCCCTTTCGTCGCTCTCCTAGACCTCACCTTTGTTTATAGGCTAATGCGTGTGCGTCGGGCATGAATTACAACTGATAGGAGATTGAAACACCCAGGGCTAATGTGGAACACAGATAGGGTTTTTCTGCCAACAGTAAATAAGGAAAAAACACAGTGAGAAACCAGAAACATAGATATGTTAGCGTGCACTCGACCGTACATTGATCGGGACAACTCCGTTCTACACTGAAAGAAGCATTGATGGTGTAGTTGTTTCCAACGCTCCCCATGTGGCAATGACCTTCGGGAACCTCATTCTACCAAGCGATGACCGGGTCTTAGCTTAGCTGAAGGCACCCAGTTGAGTTGACTGTTACTTCTGATGTTAGAATTACAATGAAAGGATGGAACGAGGGGAGTTACAGTTTTTACCGAACCATATTGGGTCTTTGGGATGCCTTACATGAGCTAGTATAGGCTAGTCTTGGATAAGGGAGGCCTAAAATTGCCACACACTACCGGGAATCCAACCACGAACCCTCGGTACGATAACCGCAAATAAAATATTGAATAACTGGGGTGGGGAAAATGGTTATCTTTCAATAACGGTTCCTGCTGTTACTGTTCCAAAATAATATTAGATTGCAAACAACAGTTTTAAAATAGCAGCCATGTACTTCCACCAGTAAGTGTTTACCCATAAACCTCAGACCAAGATGTTCTTGAGCACTGTTCGGTTACTTGCCTGACTCGGGTACCTTCTCATCTCCTTCCAGTATCGAAAGACAAAACTCCTCTCGCTTTTCTCCCTTCAGCCATGCACGCGCAAATTTGTAATATACTGTAATTCTGCTTTCTTAACTCACATTAAAGAAATGCATGTCCATTCGTCACCATTATCATCATCGCCGTTGTCGCCGTCGCCGTCGTAGTAGTAACCATCAAGCGTCAGTTTCCATGATGCTAGAGATTATGTATTCCAAAACAGCACCTCAGATAAGTGCGTTTCGGACTCTATTGAAGTTCTCAATAGCCTGGTTCGCAAGAAAATTTCTATTAGAACTTGGAAGCATTGCTTCAAGGTCTATCACCATATACCTACATATCTGAAACAACGTACTCTCTGATGTTCTTTTTGAAACCGGTTGTAAAATAAGTGAGCACTTGCGTTAGTGGAGAGTTGGAAAAATATTAATTTGGAACCTGTTTTTGTTATTTATCTTTTTTTATTCTTTGCCATTCTCGTACCGTTGTTACGTTCGTTTTTTTCCTAGGAAGAATACTTATATCCTCACCATCGTAGTTTGGGAGTAGGGGTCAGCTTCCCAATGCAAGGACCCGAGTTCGATCTCGGTTAGGATTTGTTAACTGGATAGGCCTTTATTCCAGATTCTTCACTTGTCCTAACCAAGAAGGATGGTTAAGGTGCTAGCACCTGAGACTAGCATCCATGAGGTTCCGTTTCGATTCCCGTTTGACCAAGAATCTTGACCTTGTAGTTCTAATCTGGTTCTCCAAGATCGCTAGGCGAATACTAAAATTTATCATAAAATGCCACAAAATCAAAAATTGTCTCCTCATTTCCCCTCCTTCCATCTTTGAGGGTTGCAGGCCGCGCGCGACGGACGATGATGTGCGGCGTCTGCTGTGGGTGTGTTTTGAGAAGAGAGCTATTTCTTCACTAGCACGGAATAATCTGCACCAATCTGTCTGGCGCATATGGGGTACAACAAAGGGGAGACCAACTATGCTCAATCTGAAACCGTTAAGGGGCGACGCTGCGATGTGCCTGCTACCATCCGATCTGACCAACCTCTGTGATCTCTCGTCTCACGCTTTCCTTCTGGAGCATTAGTTGGATCAGTAGCCTTAGACTTGGTGGCATTGCTAACATTCCCTTCCACTTGTAACCCCATTCCGATCCCTTATACTCAGATGGAAAATTTTGGTTAATTCTCAGCTTTATGGACACCGGTCTCACTTTATGTGTTTCCTTCACGGCCTCTACAGGGGTCTTAAAACATTGAAACCGCTATATCGATTTAAAATTTAAAAAGATTTCGTTTGAAGTTACTACATAGGCTAGAAAACCTAATTGGCGCTACATATTCTAGTCAGAAATCATCTCTTTGGCTCAAGAATGTAAATTCCTACTTAATTTCAAAGATTTAATCTTTGCTCTCCGTAAACATCTTAATGAGCTCGAAGAGTACTGTATTTCTAATGTGATAGCGCATATTTCAATAAAAGTAATGCTTATTTCGCCCGATGTAGATAGCTTTCTTGGAGTTTATGTTAGTATCATTTCATCATTCAGTTGATACATTTCCTACTCATGATAGTATTGCTTCATTCTAAGCGCACCAGTTTCAACATAATGTAGCTGCAAGCAGCATTCCAGTCTTGCTATATGCGAAACCTATCCCGTTTACTGAAAGTTAAATCTGTTGCGCGATAGCCCTTGTGGGCCTTGGCATATTAACCCGGCTACCGACCTCATGCCCACAGCATATAATACGGGTAAACAATTATGCAATCAATATACGGAAACATGGTGTTATCAGCACCTGTCGAATATGACTGACAAGGGTTGACAAACGTTTGATAAAGGTTGAAAAATGATGCATGGAATGTCAATCAATTGGATAACAATTTGACATGTATATAATTATCGCGCATCATGACCAAGAACCCTGACCAGGGGTATATTAACAATGCCGACATCATGATAGCGATCATACTGTATAATTATTGCGTTTCATGACTTCAAAGTGCTGAAACCGCTGATAAGGAATGTTCTTACTTCTAGGACTGCAACTTGTCGTATTCACCCTTAAATCGATGGCCGCGTGTTTCATTGATTTACTAGTATAATTAAGTACTTAATCGATTTCATTACCTTCTATCCAGAGTATGTTAGAATATATTAGGATGTATTAGGCAGCTGGCTCCAGTCTGTCGGCAACGGTAAACCGTGTTAGAACCTATCCAACATCCCTTCCTCATAAATGACTCCACCCTATCTGTTACGTCATTAACGAGTCTCACGCTGCAAACTGGCTGGCTCCAGTTTGTCCACAATGATAAAATATATTATAAACTGTCCAACAACCCTTACCCTTGTATTCGAGCACCGCCAGCAGGCTCCTGTCTGACGATGATGTCAATAACAAGTCTCGACCTGCATTCAACCTCTCCAAGCTGCTGCGTGACATCATTAGCGGGTTTATGAATATAAACAGGCGGATATATATTAGTAGCAATAATTTCCTCGCTGACATTTATTGTTGAGCTTTTCTCATTCAGTGATATTCGAAATGGCACAAACCTCATTGGTGTGCTTCATTAATGAGTTTTTAAAATCATTTATTGTTATTTTTCCCTTAAAGAGTGAGAAAATTCTATTTTTTTCCTCAAGTATGTTTTAATATTGTATATATGACCCATTATTAGGTTCTAAAGAGTCATTGTGTAATTATGTTTTCCCTCGAGTATTTTTTAATATTGTATATAAGTCTGATTATAGAGGTCTTCTAAACTTTCTATTATTTTGTCTCTCAAAGTAATGACAGGGTTTTATAGAACATAAAACTCGAATGGTTTGCAGCCATAAAACATTTCTTTTCTATTGCTATCTTCCCACATACACCAATTCCTCTTTATTGATACATTGAGTATCTGCAAAACCATACCACTTTACAAGAACTCTGTTACGGCGTCTATGCAGTACTTTTGCTAACTTTTGGATAATTAATGTTTTATTTCATGTCCATAGAAGGCACCTTTTATCATCTCACCATCCTTTTCCTATACCATGTGTGTAGCAGAATTGTTACGCTTCACACGAGTAACATGTACACGAGTACTCCAGTTAGATTCAAAACCTTTTTTCAAAATGTCCTTTATGTTTAGATTCCCTAATATAATTACCAAGACTAAACTTCTTTGCGCACTTCTTCTCTTTTCGACTTCATTATAGTTATACACAGTCACAGAAAGATAATTGTTTTTCACTTCATTAGGCTTCATGCGGATAGTCGAATGAAATGTATCATTGTATTTTGTAATGATCCTGGGTAAAATGTCAAACCAGTTGTATAAACTTTTGCGCTAAAACTCTCGATATATTATATTCTTCAAGCTTCATATTAAGCGTTCAACAGCTGTAGCATTCACATTGCTGTAGGTGCTGTAGTGGTTAGTATTATACTTAACATTAAAGAACTTGTTATAAAATTCTTTTCCGTTATCGCTTTGAGTGTTTCTGGGTGGAGCCTCTAAATATTGAAGTATACTTGCATTGCCTTTGCAACATTAATTCCGTCCTTGTCTTTTAAAGGTCATGTGTATGCAATTTTAGAGTTGAAGTTGACCGCAGTCAAGATGTATCTGAAATTTTTGTTGACACTTGCACAAGGTATCATTTCAATCAAGTCAACATGTAATAAATCATTGAGGCCATAACTGATAATTTTGCGTCGTAAAAAGCTCCTTCTCGCTACTCCTGAAGCTCTGCGGCGATATTATGAGTGACAGTCATGCTATAATTTTAGGTGCTTTCAACTATCGGATAACTTCCTCAATCGCTCGATGCACAGCCTATTCTCTAATGTGTTAGGATTTATATAGAAGACGTAGTCAATCTTATCGGGCTCATGCTCCTTCCATACTAGTCCTATACCTGAATTGTATTGAGCAGAGGACGTATTATATTCTTGTATTCATAATGATTTTCCAGATCTCAAACGGCTAGACCTTGTGTAATCATTTCTATGAAGAAAAGTGTTTTTCATAATCTCAGCGTACGCATATGAGCCTTCGCTGGTGTATCCATACATCTGATGAGCTCCTTCAAACCGTGGGTGGATTCATAAATTTCATTCTCTAACAATATTTGATTATTTATATCTTTATTTTATTATTTCAAAGCATATCACTTCCATTCTGATATCTCACGCCGTATACTGTATCAATGCGATCCTTCTCTGTTGAGTGAACTGATTGTAGGTAAGTAGAATTACTTGTAGGTTCATCACCCTCATTCTTGCCAGTCTACACAGCTGATTCGCGTTGAGTATTCAAAATATTCTTGAGAGGTACTGTTACTAGCTTCAAAGCTTCGGACATTACATGCGGATTCTCAATCTTGAGACCTTTTAGACCTCTCAGTTTTTGTTTTACAGCATTGTTATGCCTATCTATAGACCTTTTAGGTCTTATGCTTTCACTATCCATCTTAGAAATGATGGGAAATAGGTGATTACCTTCAATTTTATAGTTTGCGTTGAACTTGAATTCTCAGTGTATCGATAGCCTTAGATAACATACAATCAAAGCTCTAAACTGTTCAGCTTCTTTTTTATCTTTATGCGTTTATCTCTTGAAGGCCTTAAAAGGATGGTCGTATTGGTATACCGACTTATGACCAATTCTTCTAGACTTGTAAGTTACTGAATATGCTTGTTGTGGGCATTCATCATAATCTTGACATTTTCTTCTAATGTCTTAAGTTTATCATGGACGAAATCAGTTTTGACAGAATTCATAACCTCCGTCTTTAACTGCTTGACTGTATCCTCTAGATCTGAAACTCGCCTCATTGTTAAAGTTTCCAAATTATTCATTTTATAATTACACATATTCTGAAGATTTGTTTTCTCTTTTTCGAGATCCTCGGAAAGTTGTTTAATAGAACCCATTAGAGAATCGGCCGTTCCTTTTGTAGAAGTTGCTAGAGTCTCCATAGTTTTGTTCAGATTTGCTTAGATGTCAGCAGCTTCTTACCTATTTGCTTTCAATTTCCTTTGTATTCATTTATTTGGCTACTGTGAATCGCTTTTGAGAGTATTCAAAGCCTCAGTCTTTAACTGATCGATTGCTCCCTCTAGACTTGAAACTTGCTTCATTATTAATTTTTCTAAGTTATTAATTTTCTCATGACCAGGCCTCGGTTTTGGGTCACGAAATTAGCAGACTGAAGTTGGGGGCGAACGGGCTTGAGTTGATATCGTAGCCGGGGGGTGGGGTAGCACTTCCAACCTACATTTAGTTGCGTAGCGAGGGTCGCTGTGGACATTCATATTGCTGCTTGGCATTTTTTGATGCAGTCCCCTTACCTATTCGAGTTCCAGAGAGCAAAGAAGTATAGTTTCATGGTATTTACATATTCATTTATATTTTGTTAGTGTTAATTGCTCTTATTTATACTCCACAGTACTTTGAAACAAGCGTTCCCTTCAGGATGCACTTATAGAGAAGTTTTGAAAGGAATGTTTCCGCATCAAAGGAAACAACACTGTATATTGCAAATGCTGCAAAAAATACATCTTGACAGACAGATCTATATTCTTTCAAAAACACTGCAATAGCAAAATTCACACGAAAAATGTTAAAATTCAACAACCTTCAACATCACAATCAAAATAAAAAATCAGAAAGAATTTTATCGAGATTTGTGTAGCACGTTAGTGCATGCCAACATCATTTCAACGAGATCGAAAATAAATATATGGGTTGTAATTGCACTGCTTCAAAAACTGAATGAGTCAAAATCAGACTCTGTTATTGCAAGTATGAACGCCAAATTAAAAAAATGTCCTTTGCTTTGCAGATATGTGTGCCATTAAGGACGTTTTATTGTATTTAAACAAAGAATACAAATCCACAATGTTTATTCGTGCGATATCCCATTCTTTCGTTTTGCACCTATTACGTCACGTGACGAAGAACGAAGTTTTTCTAGTTATAAACTCATTTTAAGTGAAAATAGGAGATGTTTTTATTTGATACATTGCGAATATACCTTGTATTTCGCTGTAATTACATGTAAAGAAGTGTATTGTACTCATTTGCATTATTTGGGTTATTACTTTATGTATTTATTTATTTTAAATATTTATGTATATGGTGCAACGAAGTTGTGAAGAAATCTATTTTGTGATATGTATATTGTTTGCACTTTTTTTCTGTCGTGAAAAATGGCTATTTCAGAATGTTAAAATAGGTACAATCATGCAAAACTGATACGTTAGGCAATTAGTTTCCGTACTCGATACGCACTGGAAAATGTGCCGTTTATTTTGTGTCCTACTGTGACTAGATGTTTACATGTTGAAGCAAGGGCTACCCGCACGCTTTATCTGCCATCCCACTCGAACTAAACAACACAGTGGTTCGTATGCTCCTAACTTTATGCGTCTCGGAACCCTGCACCGAAGCCTGCTCATGACACATACTATGAAGGCTTTCTCTGTCAAATGTCTCCGACAGTTGTTTTGATATAAACCATTAGCAAATCCGTTGTTTCTTTTGTTGAACTTCTTGGAGTATCCACTTTATCTAGTTTTATTCAAATTTGCTGTTAGCCTCTGCAGTTTCTTGTTCTATTTGCATTCCGATTTCCTTTGGCAAGCATCTGTGTAACTGTTGACGTGTCTCATTATGTTTCCTACTGATCATGCCTCTAGTATATCTTTTATTTACAGCATCCATATCTCCAAGGGGATCTGCTATATCAATGATTCCCTTATTGTCAAATATGTTACCATAATCATCGATCGCTGCACATGGGATTCATATATTCGATGATGAACTTTCTGTTCGGAAAATGATTATCATGAACTGGATCTAGCAATACTTTCAATCTAACTTGTCAATCATGCTGTTATTTTCCATATTTTGCTTAAGAATGTTTCTTGAAATCAATTCATTGATCATGCCCATAACGTCAACCTTGCCAGTATTTTGCTGAGAAAAATCCCGCATCCTAATTTCGAGAGTATCTATATAACTCTTATTGGAGCAACATTATTATCTTCAGGATCATTAGTATTGCAGTCTCTTGTACTTGAATTGACAGTTTCCTTTGACAACTCTATTTATTATAAAACGATCAAACCTACTTCCAAATGGACCGGTTCTGTGGGAAACGGACCTGTCCATACTCATAATTAACCAAATGGTCATTTTATTTTTATGAGCTTAATACATACGTCAAAACCATTTCTATATCTCCACCATTCGTGTGAAATTCAGGAACTATCATATCAAACTCTTATACACTCTTCCACACATTTTTACACAGATCCTTAAATTCATTGTAGGGCATGTCAGTGTATACATAAACTTCATAAATATGCTTGAAGTTTAAATGATATTGCCTGAAGAGTATAAACATCCTTGTATTACGTTAAATAAAATGTTTTTTCACTTAAGCATAGGATTGCGCTGGATATAAGAGTCGACATTTCGATGTCTACCCTTGCTGTAAAAGGATGCTATCTTTCCCTGCTTTTCAATAATAATGTCATCAAATAAAGATGGAACTTTTTTTGCTTCAGAAGGATGCAAACCATTTATCCATTATCGAATGTTTTCACTTCTATACCATCGATATTTCCAAGTACTTTAATAGCGTATTGATACTTTGGCTGATAGAGAGACTTTGAATAAATATACAAGTTCTCAAAGCACAGTCCATTCTCGTGGAGCAGCATATTAAGTAATACATTCGTTTTACCTGCACTGGATTTTCCTAAAATAAGAACTCTAACATTAAAAGGAAAGAGCTTGTTATGACGATCACATATAAAGTCACTTTAAAGGTCTAATACCTGGACAGGTAGAGAGCACTGTTGCTTAACAAGCTCCACATTAACAATCAACCTATAAAAAGGTTACGCGCTGTTTATATTCGTCTTGGAGGGCGTACGCAAGCTAAATGATTGGATTAATTGCTTACGTGTGGTTACGTTTAGTTACGTCGTGTGGTTACGTTTGGTCACGTCTGGTCACGTTACTGGCCATGTGTGGCCAAGTTTTGCCACGTTTTGTGGTCGCTTTTAACCATGTATTGTGGTCTCGTTTGGTCACTTACTGGTCACACTGGCCACGTTTTGGTTAGATTAGGTTAGGTTAGGCGCGAAATGAAATATATAAAAGGGACAATGCATGTGGTCGAATAGTATACCATGTGAGCTAAGAGAGGATGATCGTTGTATTAAAGCGCGGCTATGGAATTAGTAATTCAATAATTAATTCACTCCCCTTTGAAGTTCACTTGCCGAGGTATAGATATTATGGTTCCGGAACGAAATTAGAAAAGCGCCTGCAAAGAGGAGATCCCGGAATTAACCATTCAGACGAAGCCAACAACCAACACGATATCGCATACGCTGTGCATAGGGATAGCGCTTCAAGACACTTGGCAGATAAGATTCTTGCGGAGAAGGCCTGGAAGCGTGTCCAGTCCTCAGTCTCAACTTTGGGTGAAAAGATAGCGGCGCGGATAGTAACTGCGGTCACGAAGGCTAAGGTTGCAATGGGACTCGGGAAGAAGAAGAGATGGGTTTTATTGATTCCGGTTATTGCTGCTTTAGGTGCCGGAGCTAGAGGTGCTGCTCAAATAGCCTCTGCAGTCAATAAAAAAGGCTGCTGATAGACACTTAGCAGTAATTGCGACGCATAATAAGGCGATGTATGGAAGAGAAGAGGAACTCCGAAACAGAGTGGCTAAAAAGAAGAATAATGGAGGTATTTTACCAGTTGATACCGCTGATGTCCTCTTTAGCTCCTGCATCTAAAATCGCCTGAAGCTTAAAAATAAAGGATCTATATACAAAGGTTTAAAGTAGAAGTTAAAAAACTCCGAAAGAGGATTATACATGTACCGGAGGAAGCTCTGAGTTACATAGATATCGAAGTATATGCTAGGCGTTTAAAAGCTCCTTATTTTAGAGGAGTATATATGATTAACAAACTAGCTTTAAACCCTCATTTCAAAGAAAGATTATTGTTAATCCCGATACCTCTGATAAGGGGGGAAGGCACTGTATTGCTGTAAGGAACTAAGGTAATCTGGCATACTACATTGATAGTCGACATTGGCAACCGCCAACTGAAATTGAGAAATATATACAAGGTGTTAAAATCTTTAATGATGTACAGAGAGACCAGAATTTTCATTCAGTCATCTGTGGACACTTGTATTTGCAATTTATATTATTCTAAGAGCTGCTACATTGTCAAGATGAGCTATACAGTTACATTGAGCGGATCAGACACTGTTATTTCAATGTATCTAAATCCTCCTCTACAGTTAGATCCTCCATGTCATTATGTGGTTGCTCTCTTGAATTTTGAAACATTCTATTGAATACCAAACATTCGATAAAAGTAATAATAGATTTCATTGTGTTCATAAAAGCAAGCCTGAAACCATTGTCATTCCTAATAAAACCCACGAGATTGCCGATATCAATACAGTTCTAAAGGATAAACTAGGAGTGACTGATGAAATCTTCTTCGCAAGACCTAATATTAATACAAGAAGGCTGAAATTAAATGCCGTTAGATTTTCCTAAGGATAGATAGATAGAAAAATTTAGATAGGTAGATAGATAGATAGATAATTAGATAAATAGTTGTAGCTGTGTTTCAGTTGCGAATAGGATCTTAAGACTTGACAACTTCTTTTTTGTTTATGAACGCTCTTTAAATACTATGGTTCTTAGCGTCCCATTCTACATGGGCGTGAGAGACCGAAAATTTTGCTCAGAGGCCTCTTTATTAGGCTTGAGGTTCTTTTAAGTTCGCAAATCTACGACACGGAACCACCGGCTCTATTTCCCTTACGAAGTAAGCCATGCTAGAGATTTTACGCCCGAAAATATCCATCGCCCTACGCCGGTTTTGAACTCGGAACCGTGGAATCTAGAGGTACTATATCACATCCCTAGAACTATGGAGGATGACAAGATTTGGCAACGTTTAACGTAGAAACTGTGGTGGGATAATCATAAAGTAAGCGGGACTTAAGTTAGCAAAGCGCGTATATTTCTAAAATTAGTGTCTTTCTGTTTACAGGTTCTTACAGGCCTACAGACTTGTAGAATTCACAGAAGTGTTTTATTGTGATCAATTATCTGTATTCCGTAGCGCCTGAATAGCGCGTACAGTTCTCACATATTTAGCGGTAGGTTCAAGGGGAATCGCCGTATAGCATTTCAGTATTTCACGGCAACTTACGCTTCTCATTATTATTATTATTATTATTACTATTATGCAAACAGTTATTTCAAACCGTAACTTTGATACTACAAAACTTACCAGACATAATACTTCCGTTGTTAAGGTTTCTCGTGCTAAGATTCAGAATCAGTTTAATTTTTCATCCTCAAGCTGTCAGTAACTCCCTTCAATAGCTTTTGTATTAGCATAAATTACATTTCTCAGTAAATTTAATTGGTGTTGTTTATCCTCATACCCACCCACGCATAACCCGAGAGAATAATCTCATAGCTTACCAATGAAGCAGCCGGCAGCAGATGCATCACCAGATATTGGCGACATCAAAAGTAACGTGTAGAGGTACGTAATCAATTGTAAAATATCAGGTACCTGCATATAGTGAGAAAAGCATGAATATTGCAATAGAGATATGCACCTCCGAAAGTTACAACACCTGCAAGAATTGCATCCCATTCAACTGGTACAACTGGTATGCATTAAAATCAGAAGAAATTATCAAAAAAGCGTAGCTTTAAAGAGAGGATTCTACACCCAAAGTTAGAAAACCTGTATGAATGGCATCCCATATAAAGGCATACATTGTAATTTGAAGAAATTATCAATAAAGCATAGCTTTAAAACATGGATACAGCTCTCAAATTTTGAAACACTTGTAAGAATGGCGTCCCTTACAACTGTCATGCATTGTAATTTTAAAATAATTATGAATAAAGCATAGATTTAAAGAGAAATACAAGTTAGAACACCTGTAGCAATGGCATCCCATACAACTTGCACTACTACTGTTTGCACTGGTGTGTAATACTTCGGATCGTTCGCTAAACTGTAAATTGCATGTGTTTTCTAGATGGAATTTGCGTGTTGTGCCATTTTTAACATTTCATTACAAACACACACTTTAGCAGCGAATTACTGTAGAAGCGGGCGTATGCCCAAGGAAAGAAAGGTTCAATATTTATGTAGAAATAAAAAACTAAATTTTTGCAGCTGAACAATTATTATACCAGATATAGTTTGAAATCTTCACTAAGTTTCCAAAAAAAGCTAACAAGCAATAAATTGAGTAAAGGCTGTTCTCGTTTCTTCTCATACTTGCACAAGCACAACGACTTTCGTCCATTAGAATTAACAAATTCTTGTATTACTAACTCGCTCTATATTGGCCTCAATATAAAGGCACGCCACCTGACTTGATTTATTAAATTTAGAATATTACTCACAAAATGTATGAATAGAATTTTGTACTATGCCGAAATTCCGTGTGGATGACGCCGCTTCCCAGACCATCAAGCTATCGCTTCTCTGGCAATAATCAATTCTCAACTATTTCCTCTTCTTCATGCCCAAAGGTGCCCGGCCTCCCACCTGCAGAGTATACCACGTGACTGCACGTCCTCGCCACAGTTCCCTCTGGCGAGCTACCAGGCCGGCCTGTATTGGTGAAGAAGCAGACTGTTTCTAGACAGTTCAGTCGGCGGTCTCCGCGGATGCATACTCCAATACTCAGGCGAATAGCTGTTGTTATCAAGCCTGATGGAGCTGAATGACTTCTATCCCGCTTGTAGAGACGATAAAACATAGCTTTAAAGGGAGGAATACATCTCAAAAAATTAAAACATCTGTAAGAATGACATTCCATTAAGCAGCTACCTTACCGAGCAAGATGACCCCCTGTAACGTGTGAGGCTCGCATTCGGGAGGTCCCGGGTTTGAATTTTCGTCGGCCGCCCACTTTTGGGTTTCTCGTGCTTTTCCCTGGTCGATAGGCGAATGGAATGGTTTATCGCCTACCACGATTTCATTTGCATCATTTCCCTTTCATTCCGTTTCCTTCTCACTTTTCAGGCGTGCTTCTAGGTTTTCTAGCGTAGGCGGTGCCGGACAGATGGCGCGGATGTTTGCTCAAAGGAAAGGGTACTGTCTTCGTGGACAAGGCTGCATAGTCGACGGATCGTTCATCGCACTCTCTAGGCAGCTCCAGCAGAGGGAGGGGTCTTCCTACAGGAACTGTTGAGTACTTCTGCGCATCTCTGTGGTCTAGCCTGCGGCCTACAGCAACCTCCTGTAGTTCCTTCACTTCATACCTTCCTACTGGGTGTTGTAGCTACAATAGATCTATGTAGATCGCAGTGCGCGAAGTGTTCCTCTCCGTTGTATAAGCTGTAACTATAAGCACCTACCATTAAACTGTACAATTATTTTCATTTGATACACGACCATAATTGATGTATGATTTCAAAGCTAATGGTTTGAAGTTAAACATAGATGCACAATGAAATAAAGTAAAAACAAAGAAATAAAAAACAGAAAATTATTTTTGTATATGCAAAAAATTATTCCATGTCTTCTTAAAGCAATTGAATGAAAATATAGGGTTGTCTCATAAGTTCGTTCGCTTTTCGTTACGTTTTAATTACTAAAAACGCCTCGGAGCACTCCTCACCCGCAGCATAGCTACGCCAGAGTAGTTGCCGAACTTTCCGTTTACAAACTTTAAACGCAAAGTCGTTCAAAGGATAAATACATACGACAGTTAGGTTTTGTAAATAAACTATTTATTTCCTGCAGTATACACCATTATTGTCGACAATATATTGTCAAGTTCCTCTCTACAGTCACATGAGCTAAATTGAGCTCCAATGCCAACACCCGGGTTGTAATTCGTGGACTGTTGACTATTGTTTCATAAATTCTTTCCACATCCGTAACCATTGGCCGTCCAGACCGAGGTTTGTGTTTTAGGGAGAAATTCCCAGCTCGAAATCGACTAAACCACTTTTGACATGCTCGCTTCATTACTGCATCTTCCCCGTAGTCAGCACAAATTTTCTGCCGGCATTGTGAGGCAGTTTTACCCTTAGGATAGTAATACAGCATAAGATGTCGGAAATGTTCCTTTTTGCTTTCCATAGTTTGTAAACACAAGTTCACGCCATTATATTCAAGGTCAGTCACAAATACGCACACATATCCAATAGTGAGTTTCGTTGTTGTTCTCTAAGCCGTAGGGGTGGTTAGGCAACTAGGTTAGAACTTGAGTGTACAGACGGTTCAGGGTTTTCAGGCGCTCTAGGTGGAACTTGCGAGCAAAGCCAACGAACTTATCATACAACCCTATTAGATACAATATAAGGCATATTGCTTTGGTATTTCTAAGCTTACTGGCATATAAACCTAACCCTAAACATCAGTTTTCAGATTTTAGTTTCAATTTCCTTATAAAAGTTGATACCTAAATCATAGAAATTTAATTTTTCCACCCTTGCAAGCCCAGAATGATTGTTTCTACCTGCTCCTTTAGAGCGATATAAATGCAACAAATAAAAAAAGTAATGAAACAAATCAAATTTAATTTTCGCTTTAGCAATACCTTTTAATTCATTATAGATTACCTAAATGCAATAAAAGACGAGTAGCGTGGTCTAGGTTCATCTTGAGGAAACTTAAACATAACATAAGAAATACTTAGAAAACTCCGAATGACAAAAAAGACGCAAAGTGCATATTATAATCAGTTTCACATTTTGTTTCTATAGGAAGTTTTGGTCCCTCTTTCCTATGGCTTTTCAGTTATATAAATTTATAAAAGATTCAATGAAAAGGAGAACTTCGTGAATAGAAAATTCAATATACACATTTTATTTCCAATTTCATCCGACTTTGCTGCTCACACAACCACAAACACACACACGAGGAGCATATTCTTTGGCATTTATTTGTGGTGTTTTCTTACATACAGCACCACAGGTGGTGTAAACGTATGATACATGCAATGAGATAATAATTTGTAAAGGAAGTTTGGGAAGAAAACCTAAGTTAAAATACCTCTCCGCATTTACCACTAAGACCTTCCAATCATGAGTCCATGCCTTAACGACCTCGGATACCCATGTCAGAATATATTCTTTTGGCGGTTCATGGGAGCAGGAAAGCTTGATGTGGAACTTTTGGATGAAACAAATGCTTCCGCTACCTACCTCAGGAAAGTGGTAGAGAAAATAATAAAGAACCATTAAGAAATATGAATATGTTTTGTGTCTATAAAGCAAACTTTGAATTATAGTGCTCAAGAGTCAAGTTCGTGGCGAATCAGATGATACATTATAGAAGCTCGATGACAGACAAGACGAAAAAATGGTGTCATCCTCTTGTGTCCGCCTGTGATTGGAAACAGGGAGCGGAAACGGAATCCCATGAATTCCCAAAGCAGAAAGATGTGGGTGCGGTATGATATGAGGGTGAACAATGAAAAGTCTAAATAGAATGAGAGAGAAAGAAGAGGGGAGAAGACTTCAGAAGAAGCGAGGGTGAATTCACAATGAGCAGTTGCCTCTTGACCCATCCAATTGTGCTACACCAGCTAACATAAGGCTAACAACGGAAGGGTGACAACCCTCGTTCGCTCTAATGCAGTATGTGTATATATGTGTGTGTGTGTGTGTGTGTGTGTGTGTTTAGCATCCCTCTAGATCATGATACAGATCTTCAGTCCATATGTACGTATCTTTTGAATATTCATCTTACTTCCTTTCATGGTTTACACATTGGCTACGGTTTGGTTCAACCAACCTGAAGTCTACTCCCATTCTACATGATCCAGCTTTGTGTGTCATATATTACCCTCATTGATCCATATTTGAAGGTTAAGATGCAAATAGAACATATGTAACAAATATTACTATTTTCTTTTCTTACTTGTTAGCATTAAGAAGTAGCTCAGAGAGCTCATTACGTATTATTCATTTTGCCACTCACCATGGATGCTGTATCCGTTGAATTTCTTGAATGATGCAGAGAGGGCACAGATATTCTCTTTATGTAAAGTAAGAAGTGTTAGTATTCTGATTTTCATAAATTCTTTAATCTACAATCTACTTCTCTTTTCATATTGGTGATTTGTACTTGAAAAATAAGCGATAGTACAATCACTATAGTAGTATTAGTCGGTGAACTGCATTGTTTTTTGTTTGTTCCATCTATTATTTAACACCTCAGTTTATATCAGCAGCTGTTTACCTTTAGAGCAATTGCTCATAGCAGTGATATTCATTCGTTTTACAGTTGAGTGAAATTACTTTGTGTGATTACATTAAATTCACACACACATACACATATTCACACTCACATTCACATTTCCAGACTCTAGGGAGAATGGGGAATAATACTGGCTAAAGAAGCTTTCTCACCCTCCAGCCGGGAATCGATCCCGGAACCTCTGGATTTTAAGACTAGCATGCTAATCATCAGACCAAGGGTGTCTACTGTATATTTTGTTAATGCTGTTTTCTAATACCTTTTATTATTAAACACATTCACATACGCTCTCCCATTCACACTTCCAGACTTGGCGAAGGATAGGGAATGATTCTGGTTCAGGAATAACTCTCCACCCCAGGGGGCAATGGAATCGGTATCTCTGGGTTGAGAAGCCAGAACGCTGACAACTTGACCACAGGGGCAGTCAATATTACTATCGTGAGAGAACTCACCTAGTGCTTTCATTCTGTTTTGAATTTGATTGAGAGTTTAGACAATGTTTAAATATTTGATATGGAAATAAGGGACAAGGGATTGTCGAACACATTGTTTTCATCAGCTAGTACTGGTGATGTTAGAAGGAACAACGAAAAAAGTTTGAATAATCGAGGCGAATACTTAATTGTTCTGGAACGATTCAGTGGTTTACAGATGGTACAACCCTTCAGAAGTAATTGAGGTTATATAAAGGAGCAGCTTGTTGTATGTGTGGGCGCGCGCGCGAATCAACATTTATTAGGAATTCGGTGTGAGCAGCGAGTCGAGACCACCGCAACATAGAGCGAAGATGACAGCAAAACAAGATGAAAACGAAGAAGAAGAAAGTTGCAGTGTAGCCGAAGCGAGATACAGTTAACCACCGCGAGACTAAGGAAATGAATGGCAATGATTATTCATTGGTTCTTATGACCGAGCGAGATGGATCCGTGGTAACGTGTGAGGCTCGCATTTGGGAGGTCCTGCGTTTGATTTCCGTTCACCGCCCACTCTGATCTTGGGTTTTTCGTAGTTTTCCTGGGTCGATAGGCAAATTCCGAGGAAGTTTGTCATCTACCACGATTTCCCTTTCATTACGTTTCCTTCTAAACTTTCAGGTGTGCTTGTAGATTTCGTGGCGGATGGCGGTGCCGGACAGGTATCGTGGATGCTTGCTCAAAGGAAACAGACTCCCCATGGACACTAGAGGGCTGCTTGATCGACGGTCGTACACCGCCAGGCAGCAGTGGGACTGATCTTCGAGCTCGGAAATGTTAGGGATTTCTGCACGTCGCTTTGGTTTGTCTGCCTGCGGCCTGTAGCTTCCTGTGGTTTCTTTCATTTCATCCCTTCCTGCTGGAGGCTGGTAGCCGCAATGGATCTATGAGGTCTAAGTGTGCGAGGTGTCCCCCTTCATTGTATAACCTAACTTAACACTGGTAATGATAATTACGCATTTTATTAAATAACTTTTCTTTCTCCTAACACGCATCGACCGTTCTCCTGCTGATGTTGTTACCACTTGAGCTTCTTTATGGTATCCGGAACGTCGTATGTACTCGTATTTTCTTCATCGCTTTGTCACTCATTTTGATTAATATAATGGTCTAAAACTCCCATTGTGAAGACGTTATGGCCAAGAAAATTTTGTTTCCAGCCGTTTCATCCACATAGCTAACCATGAATACCTATATATCTTTTATAATTCTGGAATTCTCGGTAGTCAAAAGAATTAAGTAGGTATACAATTCGTACATAAAGTTTTCTTTTGCATTTTACGATATTTTAGGAATAGCATACGGCTCGCTCTAAAAGTTTTCCAACGTGTATAAAAACAATAAGCTTTCTTTATTTGTTGCAAAAGCCTTTAATGATACACGTGTTAAAATGGAGTTTATTTTGCGAATACGAATGTTTGCGAAACGAGGCTGAAAGCTATGTATAGCAATCTCACGAGGAAAATAAAATCATTCTTAACATACACTACGTGATCAAAAGTATCCCGACATCCCCACAAACATATGTTTTTCATCTTAGGTACATTGTGCTGCCACTTACTGCCTGGTACTCATTATCCGCGACCTCAGTAGTCATTACACATCGTGAAACAGCAGAATGGGACGCTCCGTGGAACCCACGGAATTAGAACGTGGTCAGATGATTGGGTGTCATTTGTGTCAGAAGTCTGTTCGCGAGATTTCCACACTTCTAAATATCCCTAGGTCCACTGTTTCTGATGTGATAGTGAAGTGGAAAAGTGAAGGGACATGTACTGCACAAAAGCGTACAGCCCGACCTGGTCTGTTGACTGACAGAGACCGCCGACATTTGATGAGCGTCGTAAATAGTAATAGGCAGACATCTATCCAGACCATCACACAGGAATTCCAAACTGCATTAGGATCCACTCCAAGTACTATGGCAGTTAGGCGTGAGGTGAGAAACCTTGGATTCCATGGTCGAGCGGCTGCTCATAAGCCACACATCACGCAGGAAAATGTCAAACGACGCCTCGCTTGGTGTAAGGAGCGTCAATATTACACGATTGAACAGTGGCAAAACGTTGTGTGGAGTGACGAATCACGGTACACAATATGGCGATCCGATGGCAGGGTGTGGGCATGGCGAATGCCCGGTGAACGTCATCTGCCAGCGTGTGTAGTGCCAACAGTGAAATTCGGAGGTGGTGGTGTTATGGTGTGGTCGTGCTTTTCCTGGAGGGGTCTTGCAACCCTTGTTTTGCGTGGCACGATCACAGAGCAGATCTACATTGGTATTTTAAGCACCTTCTTGCTTCCCACTGTTGAAGAGCGATTCGGGGATGGCGATTGCATCTTTCAACACGATCGAGCACCTGTTCATACTGCACGGGCTGTGGCGGAGTGGTTACACCACAATAGCATCCCTGTAATGGACTGGCCTGCACAGAGGTATGACTTGAATCCTATAGAACACCTTTGGGATATTTTGGAACGCCAACTTCGTGCCAGACCTCACCGATCTACATCGATACTCTCCTCAGTTCCGCACTCCGTGAAGAATGGGCTGGCATTCCCAGAGAAACCTTCCAGCACCTGATTGAAAGTATGCCTGCGAGAGTGAACGCTGTCACCAAAGCTAAGGATAGACCAACACCATATTGACCTCCAGCATTACCGATGGAGGGCGCCACGAACTTGTACATCATTTTCAGTCAGGTGTCTGGATACTTTTGATCTCGTAGTGTATGTTGCTATATACTACTTTTAGACAGCCCAAATATTAAATCATAAAGTATAGAGCTAAAAGTTGTGTGAAAATAGCGTATACATTCGGACATGCGCTATGGTGAGCTCTAATCTGTTGTTGTTTAGCCTTCGTTGTTATTTGACCTTCATTACACCAGTGTTGAAAACACGACACATTTTTTATAGTAAAGCCACGAATGTTTCCAAATCATCGATAAATTCTAGAGTCAGAAGTGATGAGAGAACTTATGTATCTAGAGTATTTTGGAAATCATAAGTGACGTTTGCTAAGATTATTTTACGAATAAAATGAAGTGATGTACCCAAAAATCCTGATTATGATAATAAAATCATAAAGTATTTACATTTATTTGCAATATAAGTGACGTTGTTTACGATAACAAGCTAGAATCATATAGTCGCGTTTTTTTTATTTGTACAACTTGATCGTATAGATATTATTTTTCTGTCATCTAGCGTGCGGAACTTGCAGTGGAATTCGCTATTCTTTTTTCTGTGATTGTAAGAATTCTCCTAGTAGAAAAAATATTAAACATATAGAACCTATATTATCAGCATTATAGGTTATGACTTTCTTTACAGAAAAAGGCTGATAAATGTTGACTTGTTTCAATTCATTGGTTTATAATGAATATTATTTAAAATAACAATTATCTCATTAATTTTATAGTCTATTCCTGGTACTCTTCTCCGTTTGATTTTTTCATATAGATGCCATAAAACAGTGGAATATCATAGTTAAAAGACTAAAAGAAATAAATTTTAAGGAATATCATATAAAGTTCAATGCATTTGAAAACCAGGACTTTCAAGAGGCGAGATATGCAAGAAACACGAAAAGAAAACTGCTCTGAAACTTACCGGAAAAAGGAAAGGTTAGTGCAGTGGTTTTAAAGTCCGAAGAATATGAAACAGTCATCAATTTATGTGATGAGAATACCCATGCAGGATTACAAATGAAGTTCTTCCTTATCACTACGCTAGAATTGGCATGTCTAATTAATAATCTCACCTTTATCTTCATTTGAAGCGTTACAAAATCCCGTTTCTGTCATTTTGATGTTTAAATGTATTCATTGTTGGTAGCTGAGTCACTGCAAAAGGGCACTCCAACATCTCCAAAGTATTAAAACAGAGGAGCCCAAAGGAGGAGGTGATAAAGATATTTCGATAAACATTAGTTAGAATCATGGCTGTGCTTAGTTAAAAAATAACATTGCTTTATACGTGGTTAGTCATTATCTCCCATTTGTGGCATGAGTGAAATAGTAATTGTAATTATTTTGTACGTATTTTACCTTACATCATTGAAGAAATCCGTTGTATACAATGGCGTACTATTTTCTTGACTTAGGTAACGATACCAACGTTATCCTCTCCGCTACTTGCAAAGTTTCTTCTGGTTCTACCGAATCCATTTCAGAGTCATTCAGATAATCATTACATTAATGGATACATGGCCTCCGCTTAATATAAATATAATTTCCATCGCAAGAAACAAGGCTGGAACAATGGATTATTATAATCTTCAATTTCTATCATGAGTGGCTTGTGTTAAAATCTCAATTTTTAGTGCCAGGTTCCAAAAATAACCATTTTATGACAATTTACGTACCATTAAACGTTCAGTGTTGCGTGTTATGATCACCTCTTCGTCAACCCAAAACATTAAATATTTTAACTTTTTCTACTATTTTGCTATTTACGCATATTCTTTTACTGTCGTGTTTCATCTTGAAAGCCAGTCATTACACTTTTTCCACGCATTTTGTATTATGGAAGTTTCAGAGTCTATGAAAAATAAAAACCTGCGTCCTACAGAACGGCTTTGATGGTGAGGTTACCGCTCACAATCTTAATGATTTGTAATCGCATAATTATTAACAAAAATAAACAGCCGAGCAGAAAGGCACAGGTGCTAAAGCCTGTGGCCCGAATTCGGAGGTCACGGGTTCAAATCCAATGGACCAACCATCTGATAGGGCTTTTCTTTCATGGTTTCCCTCAGTCGTCAAAGTAAATACTGGGTTGAATATTTAATACACGAGCCAAAATTCCACCTTAAGCTTAAAGCAATAAAAATTAAAATACATGGTAATAGCGAACGTTCCACCATCTATCCTCAGATAAAGAAAAGAGTTAGACTGGACGCAGCCTAATGTCATCTGTCTAGCACGTACAGAAGCAGAGGTACAGTTGTCTAGCACTAAGACCTCTATGGACACGTGACGAACCAAGGTGGTATGGTACAGGGATGAGACCTAGAAGACTAACTGTTCACCACACGACAAACCATGATATATCTCCTAACAGATCCGTCGGGTTATGATCGCCTATTTAACCTGAAGTAAAATGAATATATATAATATTTGTTGTAAGCTTAAATATGATAATTCAAGTTATTAAGCATCTGTTTCCATAGTGGTGGTTTCCTAAGGGCATGTCTGTATGGTGACTGTTACGGCCACTCCTGTTTTACACCAGCCGACAGTTTTTCAGTAGTATGATGACAGACATGCGGGACCTTCTGTCTGTAAGCCACGTGTGTTTACGCTGTAGCTCTCAGGATATAAATTCTTCAACATTTCAATAAAACTGCTAGACCACAGGGAGGTTGGCTCCAAATTTTTATGACTTGCTGCGGGGAACTGTCCGCATGGAGAACGTATGCAACGACTAACAAAACTTGTCGTAACATGATAGTAAATTAAGTTTACGTCAACGCCTCTCCCAACAGCTGGTTTGCAGCATTTGCTCATCATGAGAATATACAATTCAAAGTATTTATCGAATATTTAGTAAACGAGGCATTTAGAATCATTCTTAGATGTTATGAAAATAACTAAATATGACATCAAATGCATTTTATCTTCTTCACTTACACAGTCCAGAGCTCTAGAAGATGGAAGTAGTATTAGTGAATTAATTTTAAATGACGATTGTTTAAGGGAAAACTATCAATGAATTTAATTTTGTTATCCTATTAAGGATTAAGCGAAAATACTTAATTTTCTAGCCAATACAGAAAGTAATGTTTTTGCAGAGTGAGACTTTTATGGACGAGGCCCTAATTTCGAAACGAGTAGGTACCATCGAGTACACAGAAACGTGCAGATGTTTCCGATTTCGTATAGTACTTTTCTTTATTTAATGTTGGCAGAAAATCTTTATTATCTGTGTTCCACATCAGCCCTGGGTTATTGTTTTGTATTTGAATCCGACATACATGCATTCGTCTATAAACAAAGACCAGGCCTAGGTGAGCGGCGAAAGGGTAGATGTGCGGAAACATTTCACCTGGAAGGCATGTTTCATCACGACAGTCCACACCAGCTTCTGAACGAATCCATCTCGTATTGGTTTAATGTCAAAAGTCTAGCGCTCAAAAAGTAACCTATACAGGTGGGTATCAGGTTCAGGAATGAAGGAAAAGGGAGGAGTAAGACAAATATTAACCACAGTGCTAGAACCAGGTGAGGAGTGTGTACTGGGCGTGGAAGAGAAGGTTTAGTATTTCTTTACCAGCATGAGCCTGTTCATTACATCGGCACAATTCCATGCGCTCAACTGTACAACAAAGATACCATTGTATTATTTTTAGCGCAGTAAATATTTAGGACCGGTCCCGTAGCTCAATTAGTAGAGCACTGCCACTCCGTGATGTAGTGGTTACCATGCTAGCCTCTAGTTCCCGAGGTCGGGGTTCAAACCCAGCGGAGGGTGATGGATTTTTTCGAGCGTTAAAATCCTTAGCATGGCTTACTTCGGAAGGGAAGTAAAGCCGGTGGTTCCGTGTCGTAGATTTACTGCACGTAAAAGAACCTGATAAAGAGGTCTCTGAGCAAAATTGCCGGTCTTTCACGCCCAGTATAGAATGGGACACTAAAGACCACAGCAGTTAAAGAGTGCCTATAAATAAAAACGGAATTCAATTTAATTTTTTGAGGGACCTGGGGTTCGATTCCTGCCTGGGCTAAGGAAATGCTTCCATAAACAACTTTTCTCAGTATGCCTAGAATCTGTGTGAATTGGCTTGCATTTGTGTTATTGTTCCATAAAACAAGATTTCTGGATTGCCGCAGCGCAATACCCTGAGCACACATTGCAAGTCATATAACGATGACAAGCTAATCCGCTATCAGTACATTTATGGCATCAATAGGTTGCACAAAGTTAAAGAATTTAAAAACAAATACTTAATATTTTGGAATCTTCATTTACATTTATTAAAGTAAAAGAATAAAATATATGATGTCACTAATGCCATTAATTTGTTTTTCTACAGGGGCTACAACCATGAACGGAAGAACCCCAAATAGTAGCCTGGTAGGAATCGGATTCCAATTAGTTGCTATTTATATTTGAATATAGGTTATATAAAAATAAAATATTTTATTATCTCAAAATAAGTAAAGGACTCTGTAAGTTATTCTGCAATTTTAAACCATAAAAAAGAGGCTGAACTTCGACTGATTTCGCAGAAAGAAGGTATCAAATTTCTAATGGAATATGATTTTTTTAAGAATGAAAAGAACAATAAAAATATGTCTGAGGATGAAATACTGGCATTTTAATTTCCCAAGCACTTATTTATAATAAATAGCGAAATTATTGCATTTCATACAAAAATTCGATTTCGAGATTTCTCGGAAAAAAGGTTTTGAGATCCTCTAAAATAAGTAATTTTGTAAAGTTGTCCTTGTGTTTGTGCGTCTATCGGTCTGTAAACAGCATAACTCAAAAACAAAATTCGGATGAATGCTAATATTCATATCAAAGTTCAGTATCTTCCAAGTTGTGGTATTTTCAAGAATTTCTCACCCCAAATACCTTTACATGTACAATTTTATTTATTTTTATTTTCTCAAAGATAGCTGTAACAATTTTATTTAAAATACGATAGTATGTATAAAATATTTACATAAATAATAAAATGTATTGCTTTAATCTTCTACGAATTAATTTTGTACCTTATATTCTTCATAACTGGTAAACCTTAAGAGATAGACACAAATTCACTACATAAAACATTTATACCTCTTTAAAAACACGGTTTATTTCTAATAACCATTCTTGTGTGGTCAGTCATTTCGGAGATATTCCTTGTTATTGGTTCGAGTTGTTCAGTAGTGTCATTTTTGAAGTGCTGTCACTATTCAGTTGTTTCTTTTGAATCATGGAAGGTAATATAATTTCAAAGCTCGCATACAGCGAACTGCTTTTTAAATATCTGACTATCGTTTAAGCCACCTGTATCTCCCATGTAGGTATCTACAACGAAATGTCTATAAAACTATTTCTGCAAAACGGTTATCTGGGTTAACATGAAGTAAACAGAGAAATAAGCTTTTCGAAGAATGTTTTTAGAAGATATTTAAAAACTAACAGTAGTGTCTAGAAAAAGTCATATAAATGTAGATCTCGCTAAAGCTCACTATTTATGTTAAATATTTTTTTTGGAGTTAACCATTTCCGAGGAATTCATTGTTATTGATTTGGATTTTCAAATGCTTAAACTTTTCTTATCTGCTAAGTCGTTATGTTTTTTATCGTGGTCATGTAAAGAACAAAATTTCAAAGTTATTGCATACCCACATGCTCTTTGAAAACCTGACTTGCTTTACCTACTGTATCCTACAACGAAATGTGTAAATTTTAGTTATAAGTTTATAGTATAAAGGGTGGACCATTTAAGTTGAGACTACAATATCTCCAAAACTAAGCATTGTAGAAAGAAATGTCTTTAATAAATGTTTCTTGACATTATGGGGTAAAGTAAATACAATTTGTCGTGTTTTGTTTGGAGGACGTTATGGTAGTCATTTTAGGGTCAAATTATTTTTTTTAAATGGGAACCTACAATTAGGGTCAGTTTAAATTGACACTAAAATGACCATAAATGTCCTACAAATAAAATAGATTAATAGCATTTACTTTCCCCCATAATATCAAGCAACTTTTGTTCAGGACCGTTCTACAACGCTTAGTTTTGGAAATTTTGTAAAGTTTCAACTCAAATGGTCCACCCTGTGTAGTATAAATAAATAATACAATAAGCTTTTGTAACAATAGAAGACTGAGTAAGAAAATCTTGTGAATGCAGTACATCACATTTGTTATATATCCTCATAATTTAAGCAGGGAGATCACTGTTCATATGAAAGATGTTTGTGTATTTCCACAGTAGTACGGTAGTGATATCCAGCAGAATAAAGTGTGTACGTTATCTCTTAGAGGAGGTATAGGTACCTATTTTTCAGTTTTATTTATATGTTATAGCAGCAGGCACAGGTGTGTATTGTAACATACAATTTCAGCATTCAAGGCTAGCGGGAAAGACATGGACATTTAATGCCATTTGTGTGATATAGCGCTTCTCTCTAGCGAGGGCGACCGGAATTACTGTTACCTATGCTTTAGTCATATATGCTGCTAGAATCAGGGCAAGGACAAACTCGCCCCTATTATCACCTTTCAGAAGATCCTTCCTTGCTGAACACTGAAAATAAATGTGATACAGATATCTTGTAGGATTAGATGTCCTCAGGGGTAGGGCTTTTAAACCGGCCCGTCCTGAAACCCTAGTGGCAGAAATGGTTGTAGTTTACCACTCCACATTGAGGGGGTGGCGTGTGTTTTTTCCAACTCGGACCGAGCGAGATGGCTCCGTGATAACGTCCGAGGCTTGCACTCGGTTTAGATTCCTGCAGCCGGTGACTCCGACCATGGGTTTTTCATGGTTTTCCCTGGTTGGCAAGACGAATGCTGCAGTGGTTTCTTTTCTATCACGAATTTCCTTTCCCTAATTTCCGGTCATTTCGCTTCTCCTTTCATGTTTCAGTAGGCTTAGGGGTTATGCAGTGCTGATCGGTGTCGTAAAATGGCACAAATGCTTGCTCGTTGGAAAGTACTTCTCGGACCTGCCATATATCAGCCTTCTCTGAGCCGCCTCAGGTGGGTCAAGTTCTCTCCAGTTCCGCCAGAGGAAAGCCCTCTATGAGAGCCGGCCGGTGTGACCGGGTCATCAAACTTGAAATGGTTAGAGATCTCTGCGCGTCTCTGTCGCCCGGCCTACCTGCGGCTATAGCCCCCTGCTGTTGCTTCACTTCATCCGTTCCTCCTGGGTGTGGTAAGGCACAAAAGATCCGCGTTGGGTCGAGGTGCAAGGTGTCAGTTCCGTTCTCTGGTCATCCATTCATTCCAATCCGTAAGGCCGGAGTTCGAATCTCATTTTGGTCGAGGGTTTTTGTGGTGTTTCTCTTATCCACGCAAAACAATTATTTGGAAACTCTCAGCTCAAGGGACCCCGGGCTCATTTTAAAAACCTTTCAGCTATTTCGTGGACCTGAATGAATAATTGATTCTTTAAATGCTTAAAAATGTCTGTCCAAATTGGTAAATTGTCGCAGTTCTCATGTTCGTGTTATCTTATTTGTTGAGCTGTTCTTGTTTTATTATTTTAAATTTGGGTTGTTTGTCCTCCGGCTAGCTATTACAACTCAGTCGAGCAAGCGTCTCTAAGCAGGGCGTGTAAACGGAAAGGAGTTATTGTTAAAAGATAACATTGATAAAAAAAATTGAATCTAGACTTTTATTGCCGTCACACTTAATTAATAATTCATATATTTAATCTTTATACACGCCTGACTGAAACTGTGATATTTCCTAATGTAACTACAGTCGTTATAGTTGCCGCATGCCAATTACTTCGCGTACTTCACATTTTTTGTAACTAACACTGCGACGTGTACCTCGTGAATGATTCTTCAAAACTGCGCGAACGTGTACCTCGTGAGAGTTCTTCCGAACTCCGCGATACTTACTTATGGCTCGAGAATATATGCTCCTTCACCTCGAATTGCCTAAACATTATAATAGAGCTGCTATTGGTTACCAAATCGCGCCCACTTTAGCGTCTGTTTTGTCAGCCAATCACTGCTACTAACATATATATTCTAGGAAAGATATTCCCTCCCTTTCTAAAAAAAAAAAAGGGCACGCTACCCTGACGTCATTTGTTTGTCTCTTCTTAGTGATAAACAACTCACCCCCTCGGTTTATTGTTACCCACTTCTATTGTCAGTTTCAGCGAGGCCGTGTAAACTTATTTCCTAACAATACTTATGGCTAACAAACATCTAAAATCCTGTACATATAATAATATTAATTTACACTACAATCACTCTGGCATTCACAGTGTTGTGATATAAAATACTGCCTCAAAATAACCCGAACGAAAAATATTATACAATTTTTATATTCTTGACATACCTATGTATTTCGAAATTAATTATAATTCAACGATCGCTATTTTATTTCTTGTGCCTTTAATAATTACAAATTCACGAGGATTACAATATAATCCAAATAATACCGTAAGTGTATTTGCTTGTTTTGTTAAGCCTAAGGGGTCATTTACAATGGAAATTTAGCATTTATATAACGATGTAAACCTTAAGCACAGAGTTAACGCGATAGTTATTATCCATAACGACAAGCGGAAACATAAACAGCAGCCTATCCCAAGAGATTGTCTAACAGCTGCGAAGAGACCACTAACAGTACACACAACAAAAGAGGTTATATACGTTTATTAAACTGTAAAAAATCTAGCTACCCGGTTAAAGGACCATAAACTCACAAAAGTACTGCCTACCATCATAATTTGTTTTGCTGCATAACCATACTTTGAAGATATAGAAATGCCAGTGATTCTTTACACAGAAAAGTAATTAGCGAGTCAATACATGACGACTTAAAGTCTGGTGAATGGCAGAATGATCATGCGATGATGACACGTCTCTCTCTCTCTCTCTCTCTCTCTCTCTCTCTCTCTCTCTAATTGGCTAGTTTCTTATGTTTGACTTAGAATAAAGATATAAGTTTGAAGCTTGCAAGCTTCTAGATAGATAAGGTATCTTTATTAGCATCAGATTATTATATACCCAGTGCATGGTTCATCGGCGTATATGCGTATTTAGGACACAAGTTATATGACAAAAAGAAGCAAAAGAAAGAAAAAAAATGAAAAGATAAAGATAAGTTGCTTCTGACTAACTGAACAAATTTGATCTGGCTTCGCGCACTTTAGTCAGAAAATTGTCCATGTTTTGTCAGTTCTTCTGGTCAACCATTAGATCCCAACATGCTAATCTCTTTCTAGCAGGAACTCATGAATTTTTCGTGGCTCTCCCAATGTACGCATTCCGCTAAAATTATGTATCTACCAGTCTTCATCCAAACCACAGAATGGGCAAATTCTCCCTCCAGAATCATCAGTCAATTTCGTGTCCTCCAGCCTCCCAGTCTAAACCATGCCTGCTTACGTTATAAGTTTGCGGCTAATTTACGTTAAGATAGCCAATGTGAATGTGTGCATTAAGATAACATGAAACAAGCTTCTATTCAAACCCTATCTGGCGCGTGGACCTGTGGCAGTCTTGCAATTTGGTACGCTGAAGATATGCGTTCCAGAATACCTATGTTCAGATGTATGAATAATATGTGAGTTCTGAGAGTTAATACTAATCACGATGAGCACTTTCTATGATTACTAGGTGCTCAACGCTTTAATGATATTCATAAGTGTGTCACGCAACCACCTGCTTCATAAATTTAAATGTGAATGTGCAGGATGTGTTAACATTGATAATGCAGACTGAAAATGTTGCTGCAAAGGTATCATACAATAAAATAAATCGTGTGTGAGATACATAAAAATGTATTGTTACAGAAAATGAGTCAGAAACAAGGAGTGCTATTAAGAGACTCAGTGTTATATTACTGTTGTTGCTTCTGTAGCATAGCACAAATTAAGTCAAAACTGAAAGCATAGGGTATAGGACTGCGACCTTCGAGAGATTGAGGCTGGAAGGATGAATTGAAGGAACCAAAGGAGGCTACAGACTGCAGGCGATAGGACTCAGAGACACGGGGAACTACCTAACAGTTCCTGGATCGAACACCTGTCACACTACTGGAGCTAACCAGAGGGGGCGATGAACGACCCATCAACCAAGCAGCCCTCTAAGGGTCCATGAGGAATACTCTTTCCTCTGAGCAGGCGTTCGCGCTATCTCTCAGGCACCACCACACACCACCAAACCTGGAAGCATACCTGAAACATGCGAAGAAAACGGAATGAAAGGGAAATGATGGAAAGGGAATCATGGTAGATTAGAAACCATCCCAACATTCACCCAAATACCAGAGAAAACCACGAAAAACCCACGTCAGAGTGGGCGGAAGACGTGAATCGAACCCGAGACCTCCCGAATACGAGCCTCACAAGATACTGTGTAGCCATCTCGTTCGGTAAGCTGAAAGAATGCTTGTGTCTATAATGTTTACTGACAGAAGCTGGTTTTAGGAGGGATTGTTTCTTACCAAGCTTTTAAATTCTTTATCTTTGATATAATTACTGTGGAGTGAAACATTTTGTGCTTCCTGCTATGGGAAACAAGGGATGAGAGTTTGCTTGCTACATTAACCTTGTGTAATTATTCCTTTACATCTCATTCTTACACTGGTTTTTCACTCACACTTTGAAGTTCTGTATATTACTCATTATGAAACGAGAAAATAAATTAATTTTAATTTGATTTAACCGTATCATTTAAATTATTCACTCCTTAGTGTATGTTCCGTGAAATTATTATGAGAGAAAGCGAGGGATACAAGGGAACCAACTCGGTTAACTTTTCTGTTCTTATTCTTTGTATTTGTTCCATTTCAAGCAGATGATTCATCTCGTCTTTCGTAACTGTACATTCCATAAATTATACCGCACCGTATTTCACGAGTGCAGATATTCCGTCGTGCGTTAAAATAGTTGCAGAATTAAATGTGAACACAGGTGTGGGGGGGAGCTGGCGAATTAGGATGAGCTAGATTTTTTCCCCATTTATACTCTGCCTTTAACTACTCTGGTCTTATCGACGGTCTTTCCTTTGGAACATATTATTGCCTAAAGACAATGATGTTAAACTCGTATTCGCTTGCCTTTGGGTTTCTAGTAAAGTTTGGGTTTTATTCATTGGATCGTACACACATTCACGCTCTCATTCATATTCGAGACTCTGGGGAGGATAGGGAGTAATCTTTGCTGCAGAAAAGTTCCCATCTCCCAGCTGGGAATCCAATCCGGGAACCCTCGCACAGCAGGTAGTTGCTCTACCGACTGAGCTACGGGGCCGGAGGGGCTTCGGCTCTACTCCTCTTGCTTCGCAACAAAGACAATGAGCGGATCGCCCTCAAAGAGAGGTACCTCCCAGGCTTGCAATAGTGTACAGTCCATGATGATGGACAAAAACAGACCCTTGCACTAGAGTGTATTGTCCGTGATGTTAGACAAAAACCGACCGACAAGGTCTTAGAATATTTTCTGCTTCAGTTACAGGAACTTTATTTTCTAGGGAATAAACCCACTTTTTAGATTGACAATTAAAAGGCCTTTATTTGATCTATTCGTATTCCCCATAGGTATTTTTTAAAATTACGTTTACGCTGTTCTTGTCTAACATACGAACTATAACCAACAAACATGAGAGCACGCAGTGTTTCACTGCCACTTTTCGCCTGCTATTTTATAAGTTATTGTTACTATCATTATCTCCAACGGTACTGTTATGCTGAATTCGCTCATTGAATAGGTGTTCGAAATTTTGCCCGTGTTGATTGATACGATATTCCAAACGTCTATGTATCCATATGGATGTTTCTGAAAACCGCTGTAGTAGTAGTAGTAGTAGTAGTAGTAGTAGTAGTAGTAGTAGTAGTAGTAGTAGTAGTAGTAGTAGTAGTAGTAGTAGCAGCAGCAGCAGAAGTAGTGGGTTTTTAGGGCACTATTGCGCCAGTTCCGCACGACTTGTAATTACTTGGAATTGCGCCGTTGAGTTCTGCAACGCTTTTAGCGCACGGAATTATCTGCACACGTCAAATACGGCGTGGTTGGGCCACCTGGTTGTTCACGTTGGAATTTACTATTAAAACATACTTTTTTGTGTAACCAAAGAGCACTGATTATTCCGCGTTGCATTGTATAAGTGCAAAGAAGCTACAAAGGGCTCAAAAAGTTGGTGTATATACGAGGTTGATAAGTCAGTTACTTTTAAAGAAAATAAAAATGTTTTCCAAAAAATCAATTTCATTTCTCAACATAGCCTCTTTTAATCCAATACACGTTGTCCAACGTTTCTCAATTTTTTTAATCCTTCCCAAAAATGTGATTTATTGAAGTCTGCAAAATATGAGATTGTTTCTGCCATGATGTGTTCACTGGACGTGAATTTCTTACCAGCAAGCCAATTTTTCAGATTTGTGAAGAGGAAAAAGTCGATCGGAGCCAAATCTGGAGAATATGGTGGGTGAAGTAGCAGTTAGTAGCCAAATTCCATAAATTGTGCAATGGCAATTGCTGACTTGTGTGCGGGTGCATTATTCTGCTGAAAGAGAACCTTTTTCTTCACCAAATGGAGTCGTTTTTTTTAATAATTTCTTGTGAAACTGATCCAGCATTGCGGCATAATATGAACCTGTGATCGTTTTACCCTTTTCCTGGTAGTGAACGTCTATCACCCCTTGTAAATCCCAAAAGACAGCGCCCATGACTTTTCCTGCCGACAGAATGATTTTCGCTTTCCTTGGAGCAGGTTAGTCGAAGTAAATCCATTGCTTTAATTATTGTTTGGTTTCAGTTTGATAGTAATGGATGCAAGTTTCATCAACCGTGATATTACCTGCAAAAACTCATTTGGATTGCACTGGAACATGATCAAACATCCCTGTGAAATGGTCACACGTTTCCACTTGCTCTCAACTGTGAGCAGTCGCGGCACCCATCTTGCTGTCAGCTTTCTCATACCCAAAAATTCATGTAGAATGTTATAAGCCCGTTCATTCAAGATGTTTAGATCTTGGCTATCTCACGGATTTTCATTTGGCGGTCTTCAAATACAATATCGTGAACTTTGTTCACCATTTCTTCTGTTGTGAACTCAACCGGCCGTCCTGTGCGCAAGGCATCTCTTGTGCTCGAACGGCCACATCAAATTCTGTGAACCACTTGTGAACCATGCCATGTGATGGAGCAGAGTCCCCATAATACTTGTTCAGCTTTTCTTCCGTTTCCTTCACCGTCTTACCGTCGTATCACAACACGAAATTCATTTTTCTCTATTTTCTACGGAGCAACACACATCTATTTGTTTTAGACGATCTCAATAATGTTCTAAGAAACAAATGAGGACGAATTTCTGCGATTATACCCAGAATAGATGTAAGACTTAGGTGCAAACAAGACATCTGTGATTAGAACGCTATCTCTCTTCAAGTAATGGACTTATCAATCCGCCCTCGTACAAGCAATAGGTTGGTGTATATACGAAAGCAGCGTAATACATAAATGTTTCACAAGTTCGTGTAGTTGAATAAAATAGCACTCAATAAACACTGATGCTCATCCCTAGTTCGATGGTTCAAAGCAGTTCAATGCCTTGTCACCTCTGGTTTCGGAAACCAAAACGCTGACCACTGGAGAACAGAGACAGTCCATTTATTCTGTGCTATTATTCGAATATGCAGGGGACATACTTTGCAATCACGTTCACAATGTTCACTACTTACTGTCTCATAATTGGAGCACAAGGTGAATCGTGCAGTTGTATTAAAAACCAATAAGCAGTAAACCTCACAATCGGGAGTAAGAAAGAATTTCCACGATGTCACGTTTTTTAGTGAGACATCAAAGCTTTTGCTTCTGTGCTCATAATCATAACAATAATATTGCAAGGCAGAAACCATAAAACGCCAAGAGGTAGCGTCATTTAGCGGTTGGAAAAGCACATAAACCGGAGGAGTGTGCACCAGTCGTCTTAAATGTTTTTTCCTTTCTTTTACTAAAGTTTATGGTGGGCGTGATTTCAGAGTGTTTATGCTTTACGTAAGCGTTATGTCGGGAAAAAAGCATGAATTTATATTGCGAGGCGCCTTGAGCGAATTTGTTTAGTTTACACTGTTTCTTTGGTGGGATGTTTTATGATAGATTTTTATTGCCCAGTGTTCACTTTTCCTTAACTAAACAAAGCATGGTTTCAGCTGCACAGATATAGGGCAACGTTGTCCCATATTTCTACATATGTTGGAAATCTTTGTGTTACGATGTGCTTAATGACAGAAAGTACAGTATAATCTTAAGATAACTATTCTGTCATTTATTGCAGGTGCGAAAGTAATGCAATTGCTATTTAAGCCTTTGTTCCAGCAATGATGCGCTACATTCACACAACTTTCTCTATTCATAATAAATTCACGTATTACTTTAATACTGTATTATTCCATCCATGTCAAGTTACAACATATGTTTGCTAACAATGATTTCACATTAAGGAATTTGAGCTTAGTTACGTATAATGTATGGAAATGTCAGTTAACTGTTTATATCATAAGTCGTGGTAATGAGCTCATGTGGAGTAAAATCCCATCTCATAACATTCCGTCCCATCCTATCCCATTCATTCTGTTCCATTTATCCAATCTATCTTATCGATTATATCCTATCTAATATGTCTTACCTATTCTATCTATTTTAATCAATCTATTCTATTATATAATATATCTATTCTGTCCTATCTAATCAATCTATCTACTCTATCTACTTATCCATTCTATCCTATCTAATTTATATATCTTATCTATTCTATCCCGTATAATCTATCCATCTTATCGGTCTGTCTTTATTTTATAATTATTTAATGATTATTGCTATTATTATTATTATTATTATTATTATTATTATTATTATTACCATCACTGAATTTTGGAGAAATTTAAAAAAAATGGGACACTACAAGAGAATAGAGAAAAAGTGACTATAGAAAATTTTAGAACTTGTTAAAAACCTTCTATTTGTGTTAAATGATCTTTCTATAGCTTTAATAGTTTACGAGACATTTCCTCGTGTTGGTTTAACTACTACAGTGTTTCAAGCCACACTCGTTTGAAATATTGTGTCCGTTCTTTTGTTTCTCATCAGTCTAAACAAAGAGTTAACAATCTCAATACCAGCATAGTGCGAAGTATTCTTTAAAAACAATCTGATGTGTTACATTCACATGACTTTCTCTATCCTCTATCGTTTATAATTGGGGATAGACTATTCTTATGAAAGCTTATTTTCCTATCTGCTTCATTTTAATCGAGATAAACCTGTGCGGAAATTGCCATTCCACATTTGTTATACATAGATACGTAGGCAGCAGAATTAGTCAGATGTTTAAGAACTGTCATTTAAATGGCATACTCTTTCCGTGCAATCACGAGAAACAGCTAAATATGGACAGGACTTTAAAGGAATAAAAAGGTGTTGAACAATTCGGCCCACTAGTAACGGATATCTCGGAAATGTCTTATGCCACAAAAATGTTATTTGATATAAATAGTGAGTTCTAAAGAAATCTAATTTTTTGTTTAATAAGTTTTCATCTATCACTTAACGTATACCTGTTGTGGAAGTTTATATAGAACTCCTTCTGAATGAAGAGGACTTCACAAGCTATTCCCAGAAAATTCAAAATATACATTTTATTTGCTACGGGAATATCTTTAATATATGGCATTTTAATCAAAATCGTTATAGCCATTTTTAAGAAAATAAATAATTTCGAAAAATATTCCATACAAAGAGAGTTTGGGATGGGAAATTTTCTTGAAAATCTTCGTATCGCATCTCTGAAATATACGGAATTTAATTATCAAGTTTAACATTTATCCGACTTTTCGTTTTTGAGTTATGCTATTCACAGGCACACACGCGCGCGCGCACACACACACACACACACACACACACACACACACACACACACACATACACGGGCTTTCTAAAAGTTCTATTTTTTGGAGTTAGGGTGTCTCAAAACGTTCATTTCTGGTGAAATATCAGTACATAATTTTTGGGTGCAATGGAATACCTTCTTACCTACTATGTGGTGATAGTGCACATAGTACAAGTTTGTCGTCTTCCGTGGTCTAGTGGTTGCCATGCTAGCCTCTAGTTCCCGAGGTCAAACCCGGGAGTAAATATCTTTAGCATAGATTGTCGCAGTAATCTGTTCGTGTATCTTATTTGCTGAGCTCCTGTTATTGTTTTACTATTTTGAATTTTGGGTTCTTTGTCCTCCGGCTGGCTATTATTACTCAGTCGAGCAAATATCTCTGAGCAGGGCGTGTAAACAGAAAGGAGTTGTTACTGAAAGATAACACTGATAAAATAATTTGTTTTTACACTTTTATTGCTGTCACACTTAATTAATTTCACATCTTTAATCTTGATACACGCCTGACTGAAACTGTTATATTTCCGAATGTAATTACGAGTACTGTCGTAATAGTTGTCGCGTACTTCACATTTTGTAACTAACTTTACGACGTGAGAGATTCATCCAAACTGTATGACATTCACCTCACGAGAGATTCCTCAAGACTGCGTGACGTGTATCTCGTGAATGATTCTTTAGAAATACGTGATGTGTACCTCGCGAGAGATTTCTGAGAACTGCGTGATGGTACTTCGTGAATGATTCTGTAGAACTGCGTAATGTGTACCTCGCGAGAGATTTCTGAGAACTGCGTGATGTGTACCTCGTGAATGATTCTGTAGAACTGCGTGATACTTGCTTTTGGCTCAAGCATTTATATTCCCTCACCCCGATATACCTAAACATTATAATAGAGCTGCTATTGGTTACCATATCGCGCCAACATTAGCGTCTATTTTGTCAGCCAATCATAATTACAAACACATATGCTCTAGGGAAGATATTCCCTCCATTTCTAAAGAAAGGCACGCTACCCTGACGTCATTTGTTTGTCTCTTCTAAGTGATAAACAACTCACCCCATCGCTTCACTGTTACCCACTCCTATTGTCAGTTTCAGTGAGACCGTGTAAACTTATTTCCTAACAATGCTTATAGCTAACAAACATCTAAAATCATTGTCATATAATAATGTTAATTTACACTACAATCACTCTGGCATTCACAGTGTTGTGATATAAAATATTGCCTCAAGATTCCTTCGGAAGGTAAGTAAAGCCGGTGTTCCCGTGTCGTAGAAGAACCTCAAGTCTGATAAAGAGGCCTCTGAGCAAAATTACCGGTCTTTCACGCCCAATATAGAATGGGACGCTAAGATCTGCAGCAGTTAAAGAGTCCTATAAATAAAACTCAATTTAAAGAGAAGGTAAAATTTTTACTGTCATTACATTTGTACTGCAAACGTTTAAGAAAGTATTTATCATAATTAACAGAAAATACAATAAACAAGAATATTATTCAGAAATAAATTATGGTGGGTGGAGAAGGTGTGTAATTATAATATATCTTTTTTTTTAATTTATTGGGTTCGTGGTATTACTGAATCCTAAAATATGATTGTAAGTACTTTTCGTTGTGTTCTGAATAACATCATTCTGAAGTTTATTTAAAAAGACGGATATAATTTATAATCTATTGAATTCTGAAACTACTTTAGTTTAGCATGACGTGTTTTAGTTCGAACAGGACTTAAACATCTGTTACTTAAAAGAGTTCTTAAAAAACACTTTAACCTTTTAAGCAGGTACAGCAGTGTTTAATTTAATTCTAAAGGTTTGTTAAATTAACAAAGACGGGATTGGTGATGATTCAGCCCTCAAATAAACACAAAGTAGTTATTTATTTACTGGATCTTGTATGCAATAGGACGAATGTGCAACCAGATGCGCATCTGCTTTAATTCGTGGACCCCTCTAACTCATTGGATGGAACTGTATGTTTGCTTTGATTCACACTCACTGATTCTGTAACAAAAAAAAATTACCTACCGAGCTTGTCAAAGGTTCAGTACCACTAAAGCAACGAAAGGAGGAAATGTAATCGAGCTGACATCTGCAGAAAGTGCTTTTAATGAGCCTGAATGCCAAAAATTCAGGTGAGACAGAATTGTAGGTGCAGAAGAGCACTGTGTAAATATAATCAGTATCTCCTATAAACTTCGAGAATTTTAAAGCCAATTTAGATAGTGAATAAATCATTATTTCAAGTAAAACACGTGAAATCAGGATTGTATATAGGTTAGCAATTAACGACAGCGAATGCATTTGTGACAAATGTTGCTAATTTTAAATATTCTATGTGGATATGCACCGGCAAAAACACAAGAGAAAGTAAGCATTCATAATTAAAAGTTTCAACGCAAACGTAACACAAAAGTGAAGGATTTCAACTAGATTACTTATCTTTGTATGGATTTTCTTAGGCGAACCACGGAATAATGGTAAAATGGATTGTCTGTGGTCTGGTGGTTGTCGTACTAGTCTCCAAGTTCAGAGGTCCCGGGTTTGATTCCCGGCTGGAGGGAAGTTTTTATTTACCCAGAATTTATTCTCTATCCTTCCTAGAGTCTGGAAGTATGAAAGAGGGTCTGAGTGTGTGTGTATGAATTTAAAGTTAACCTAACTCAAAGATTAACGCATACAATAAACGAGTGAATTTTGTGAACAATTGTGAAATTGCACGAGCAATTGTTCCAAAGACAAAAGCCGCCGATATGACCAAAGATGTTAAAGGTGGCATATAGTAAGTGCAACACAAAAACATGCCGAATGTCACTTTTTCCTTCTGCAGGTATTCCCTGGTGTATTTAATCATGCGCCTTCTAGTACTAGTTTTATTTTCTGCATATTTGTGAATGTTATCTGAAACTACTTGTGAACTATGTTTGTGTTTATATCTACGCAAACGCAACGCAAAGGAAATGACATATTAATGATTATCTTAAATAGTCTGAACACGACTATTTGCGTATGCATTGTGTTTGGTTTTAACATTGAATATGGATGGCACTTAACATAGTTGCCTTACTACAAAGATTTTGTAGTGACTTCTTTGTGAAGTACGTCTTAATGCATGTACCTACATGAATTCTTGTCTGTTGTTAGCTCATAGTAGACATTAAGTATCGAACTTAAGCTGCAACATTAAGTAACAAGTATTCCCTTACTTTTTCCACTACGTACTTTAAAGTAGGCAAATAGAGAAGTATGGTATTCCACCCAAAAAGATTAATGTCGAGATTTCACCGGAAATGGAACGTTTTGAGGCCTCCTGAACATTCCAAAAATTATTTTTAGAAAAAGGTCAATGTGTGTGTGTCTGTAAACAACGTAACTCGAAAACAAAAACCCAGTTAAACATCAAACTTGGCATTTAAGTTCAACATCTTTCAAGGATGCTACATGAGGATTTTCAAGAAAGTCTCCCTCACAAGAAACTCCTTTTTACGTGAACAAATTCGTTATGTTTTATTTTCCCACATGGCTGCAACGATTTTGATTAAAATACCATATGTTTAAGGTATTTGCATGACAAATAAAATGTATATCTTAAATTTTCTGGAAATAGCCTATGAAGTCCTCTTCATTCTGAACGACTTTTATAGAATTGATAACCTGTAAGAGATAGACAAAATCTTACTACACAAAGTATATATATCTCGTTAAAGCACACAATTTATGTAAAATAATTTTTTGTGAAGTTATTCATTGAGATATTCATTGTAATTGATTCGAATTTTAAAATACGTATGTTTTTCTCAACTGGTAAGTCGCTAATCGTTTAGTTTTCGTTTTATTTTATATTTTCTCCTGGTCCTGCAAAGTGCATAAAATTTAAAAAGACGTCACATAGCGCCAAGATTTTTAAAAATCTGACTAACGCTTTACCACCTGTATTCTTCTAATAACTACAACAAAATGTGTAAATGTGAATTTAATGTTTATTAGTCTGAAGTATGAGGGCTGTCCCAGAAGTACCCGACCTAACAAAGAAAACACAAAAGTTTTGGCAAAAACATCTTTATTTCTATACATAGTCTCTTTTCAGCTCGATACACTTTTCTCAGAGATGTTCAATAGCTTCCATACACCGTTTACAGTGAGAATCGTCGAGTTCTGCAAAATAGCCATCAATTGCAAACTCTAACTCTTCATTGTTGGTAAATCTTTTCCCACCAGGCCATTTCTTCAACTTTGGAAACAGAAAATATTCAGAGGGGGCTAAGTCTGACAAATAGAGTACATAAAGAAGCAATTCGAACTTCACCTCATTGATTTTGGCCATAACGACAATGGATGTATGAACTGGTGCAATGTCTTCATGAAACAGAACTTTATTTTTCGCTAAATGCTGCCGTTTTTGCTTGATTTTATCATTCAAACGATGCAATAAATTTGCATAATACTCGCCATTGATTGCTTTTCCTTTTTGAAGATAAACAATGAAAATTATCCCATGCGTATCCCAAAAAACTGCCGCCATGACCTTGCCTGCAGATTAAACTGTCCTCGCCTTCTTTGGAGGCGATTCTCCCCTTTCTGTTTTGACTGTTCCTTCGTCTCAGGTGTGGAGTGATGGACCTATGTTTCATTCACGGTTATTAATCGACACAAAAAATCGGCTTTATTGTAGCGAAACATCGACTGAAACATCCTCACGACGCTGCTTTTGTTCCATTGTGAGTGAACGCGGCACCCATGAGCTTTCTCATGTCTAAATTTTCAGTCAGTATACGATGTACAGCACTTTTTAAAATGCCTACGGTGTCTGATGTCTCGCGCATTTAATACCATTTTGTGGATTTTCTTCACAATTTCTGGCGTGGTCACCTCATTTGGTTGACCACGGCGATGTTTGTCTTGGCAGCTCCTACGATCTCGCTTAAACTCTGCCACCCAATATTTTACTGTTGTAAACGAAGGAGCAGACTCTCCCAGAGTAGAATTTTGTTCAGCTTTAATATAAGTTGGACTAAGACCTTTCAAATAAAAGTAGTGTATCACATAATGATGGCCAGTTTTATCCATGTTTACAAATACGCTGAGAGCGTTCCCTATTAATGGCTGCCAAACAATTACTAAATAACATAGCATCGTCAAACTTCAAACTTAAGCTTTATAAGGGTGGTACTTTCTACCATAGTCATTTGTTTGAAACAACAACCGCTATGTATACGTCAGGTCGGGTACTTCTGGGACTGCCCTCGTAAATATAATAATAAACCTTTGTAGTAATATTGGTATGTAAAGGAGTGAGTAGAGGAAGTCAGGTGGATACAAAACATCCGACTTTTCTATAAAGAAAACTGTATGTGCATAGTGGGCTAAATATTCAATTCATAGTACATGCCTTACGAGCACGACCAAGGTTTGCTTCGGAGATATTGGTCGAGTCATATACGTTTGACCCTGAGCCATATTTATCAGCTCCTCTCAGTTCTTAACGCGCTAGCTCAGTTAATAGTGGAATCCCCTCATTCCATCATTGTCATATTATCTTTCAACTTAATATGCTCAAACTTTCATATGCTTTGTCTTGTAACATTGTTCTTACGTCAATGGCCCAGGAAACTACGACTAATATATGTACTGAAGTGTGCGTTACTTCACTCATGTTTACTGTACTAAAGTGAGGTTGTCTCGCAAACAACCAAAAGCGAGTGGATAATTTTTAAACATGAAGAGCATTAAAATATAAATATATTAAGACAAAACTTTTACTGGCTATTCCACTAAAATTATGACTGCGTTAAAATGACATGGTAGGTTATTCCCGGATGGGATAATATGAATTTGTGTCTTTTTACTTTCTCGGAGATAAATGTTTTGAGGTTCCTGAATTTAAAAAAAATTAAAAAAGTCTGTATGTGTCTATGAACAGCATGACTTAAAAGCAAAAATCGGTACTTGGTATTTAATTTCAACATCGTCCTACGATGCAACACGATAATTTTAAAGAAAATACCCCCTACACCAAACCATCCTTAACATGAAAATTTTTCGCTATTTTTTATTTTCTAAATTTTTTTTTCTAAGGATCTTGATAAAAATACCCTGAATTAAAGTTAATTGCATGAGAAATAAAATACATATCTTGAATTTTCTGCGAATAACCTGTGAAGTACTCTTCATTCTGAATGACTTTTGTATAGCTGGTAAAACTTAAGAGATAGACAAAATCTTACTATATAAAAAAATTACGATCTCGTAGATCTAGTTAAAGCACGAAATTAATGTGATGAATTTGTTTGTGATGTTAACCATTTCCGGTTTGAATTTTCAAATATTTTCGCTTCTCAACTAGTAAGTTGCTATTCGTTTTTCTCGTAGTTATGCAAGAGGAATCCGCTTTATAAAATCTTACTATCGCAGATAGAAGAATAAGCTAACAGTAGCTTGTAGAAAAGTGAGGTGAGAAAGTCCTGTGAATTCAACACCAGATTGTTTGTTAAGTTTTGTACATGAGCTCACCAAGCTTTGCTACAGATATTCTAAACAGGAAGTTTTGAAATACCATATCAATGGACTTGGCATTCAATATTGACCAATTCAATTCAAAGCTCGTGCCAGTTTGAACTGCTGAAATCTTGTCGGAATGAGATTGTCACTCCTGTAATTCAATTATTTGGATATTTTCACAGCTGATTCACGGTTGTCTCTGATTTCTAAGCTAAAGAAACAAAGGAAGCTTCCTTAAAGTGCATAGAAAACCGTACTAGGGTGTGACATTGGCATACAATAAATTCAATTAAATATAACTAGGTAAAATGCCTATGTTATTTTAGAAATAAAGAATTGCCTTACGATGAAGTTAGCAATAGCCTATATTGGTTATTAGTTATTAAGTTTCCTCTGAAAAAGCAACTAAAATTTGAACGTTTTGAAAATATAAAGTTTTGTCTGTACTTTTCAGACTAAGTTTCTTCGAAAAGTGGTCTTTTCGAGATCATATGGGAACCTGTATGTATAAGGAGAAAATTCTATTAAATTCCCATAGAAATTAGCTGCTGGAATATTAATACAGGCCATGCATTACTTAATATTTTGAGTATTATGCTGAAATTTTTCTCCTACCCTGCTTTTAGCTGTATATTAAGATTGCACTACCCAGTAGACCACAAGGGTTACTGTGAGGCATATTAGGCAAGTTAACACATTATTATTATTATTATTATTATTATTATTATTATTATTCCTATTATTATTATTAATTCAGAGATTAAAATTAAGATTTACCATTGGTGAATTCATGTGTGCTTCTGATTAAATCTGGATATCTAAATTCTTTATCTAATGTTCACTTCTTTTGTTCTACGCGAAGTGTTAGAAAATCAGTGGTGAGAATTTCAAGGAAAAGATGGAGATTTTCAGGCACGGAAAATGCACACTTTGGTTAAACAAAACCTGTTTTGTATTTTAATAGCTTTAGTGAATTTTGTAATCTATATAATCAGCTTTCATAATATGACTCAATGAAGCTGCTTTTCCCACTTTAAAATTGTAATTTATACATTTAAACGACTACGCATTCAGTATCTTTTAGTATTTAGCCTTATTCTCCAACTTAATTATTTACGGTATTTCCTGATGCATAAAGTGCTGCTTCCAAGAGAGTTTATATTTGATTTTAATGAGATATTTCAAAATGTGCTAAAGATTTATATAAAAAGATTTCAACATTTAGTTTTTGTCATGTGTAGCATTGTATGTGTTAATTTTTATAGAGCTTCAATTTCTATTTTTTCTCAAATTATTTTTCAGAATAAAAAGTAAATATGCATAAATAAATGAACCCCCAAATTGATCACATAGGTTTATAGGCAAGTTTTCTATACTGGAAAAATTTTCGTAGCTTAAAATGTTTTAAAATTGTAATGCATGGAGCAGTTTTGGCAAAAAAAGATGAAAAAATGATTATGCTTAATGTTCTGAAAGGTAATAAAAATAGCATATTGACGTTTCCTGTATTAATTTCACTCAGGATACAGAATATGCAGAAAAGTTTCTAAAATGAAGTCAGGGGACTGTAAATTTTGAAAATTTCCCCTCCTTTAAAACAATGTTGGCAGAATTGACTGGCCATATGGTGAAGGTTTCTCTGGTTGCTTACAAGGAACTTGTGGTTTTTTGGTTCTCTTGTGGTAGCGTTTCCCCTGCAGTGATAATACCACCACCACAGCGATGATGAGTAACACACAAATCTCTCCCCATTTTCTCCTGCAGATCCATCTTCCACTTCCTTGCTCGATCACTGCCTCCCCCTACTGTTGTAATGATAATGAGAGATCTTCCCCCACCCCCAACGTGATTGATACAAGACCCCGAAATGACGAATGGCTCCGCTGACATGGAAGGTTAATTTGAAACAAGAACCAGACAAATGTAGTTAATATCAGAGCATTGTTCGGCTTGGTTTCCCCTGCGGCATAATTCGCCACTTTATCAAGAATCTCCCTTTCTCCTTGAGACAGATGCTATGAAATATATAAGGAGGACTTGCTTGCAGCTTATGGAGCGGAATATTGGCTTGCGATAAGGAAACACGCAAGGTAAAGTTTGCAACTTTGTGAAATTGAGGTATAACTCTGATGAGCAGTTTGTATTAGTGCTAGCGTGACTGAGAAAATAGTTCTGTACAGAAAAAAGGCGCAAAAGTTTTAATTTACTTTTTCCACTTTTGTTTCGGTAATATATATTTATTTCGTAACTGGTTTGTTGTAAAAGGAAATCATGTTTGCTCTTTAGGCACGGAAACTCAATTGCATACATTTTATGCTAAAATTGGACTCATTTTACTGTATTGTAAAAAGGAGCCTGTCGCGCCGCATTGTCGGACCCAGTTGTGCGCCGATCGACTAGCTTGAAGTGAAGGGTGGTGTCCATAACTATGGAATTAAGTGAACATTGAAATTGAGTTTTATTTATGGACGCCCTTTAATTACTGGGGTCATTTGCGTCCCATTCTATATTTGGCGTGAAAGACCGTAATTTTGTTCAGAGGCCTCTTTAACAGCTTGAGGTATTTTACGTGACGTAAATCTACGTCAGGGGACCAGCGACTTTACTTCCCTTCCGAAGGAAGCCATGCTAACGATTTTTACGCCCGAAGAAATCCATCGCCCTCCGCCGGGTTTGAACTCGTATCTTGGGAACTAAAGACTAGCATGGTAACCACTACGCCACGGAGGGCGACATGGAATTAATTGTAAGTAGACGCAGGAACCTCCAGTAACTGGAGCACAGCACCGTAAGTAGGTTATAGTGCATCCCGTTTGCTTCCAATATGACTCCTGGGAGGAAGGAATGGAGACCCGAAGGGAGACCAGATCCGCATGACAGTTTGCTCTAGTAAAGTCGGGGTCCCTAACAATTCCAACAGCCTGACACAGGCTGGCTCTGCCCAAGCCACTCATAACCCGGGGGTCCCGTAACAGACGAGACATCGCAGGAAGGTGACGCGCTTATTAATGAAAGGAATGGACGTATTAAATAAATTTACAAAGCCATACTAAAATCACAAATGAAAGGCAGTGCACAAAAATTGATATATTATTATGAATTGCATTGTGTCATGAATAATCATTATTGTTTGAAAATATTGTATAGCAATGTTTGCATAAAGCACTTGTATGTTCTGATACGTCAATTAAAATATTAATTCTAAATGAGAGAAATAAAAATAAAAATGAATAACGTAAAAGTGAAGTTCATTATAAAGAACGCATGAAAAATGTTGCATTAGCAAAAAAGCGAATATTGTATAACCTAATAAACATAACAAAAGAGAAAATCTGAACTGTTTTAAAAGGATTTAGGATTGTAAATATGCTATTTTGTTACTGTACATATGATTTATTTAATTTAAGAAATTTTAAATTAATTGTAATCCATTCGTTATGGTTAGCAATCAAGCATAGACAAGCAAAGAGCATTCAACTTTTTAAAGAACTCTAAAAACGTTTCTGAAGAATAAGACGCTTTCCAAAAAGTAAAATCTCGTAGCGACTCACATGGCAAATTTTCTTGTATTGTATACAAGAAAGGGTAAATAATTAACTGTTGAACTACAATACAAAGTCACCAAGAATTATTACAAAAATGTAAGTAAAGAATTGTTTTCTGAAACATATGTATTGTTCATCGTTTAACATTCACATTGTCCGAGAAATAAAATTCACATTTTAGTGAAACTAAATTACTGCAATTATTATTTAACTGTCTTACCTTACAAACACGAAAATACACCCCAGAGAAGAGTCAATTGCTATAAACTGAATTATATCTATTTTAAATAATTTAAATTACACGTACATATAAAATAAAGTATTAGCAAAATTACGTTGTGTATATTCCAATAATAATTAAGTAAAGGAAATTTCCGCCAAGAATCACCTCTGCCATAATCAGCACGGTAAATTGAATTCAGGCAATTCCAAGTTACAGCATATGGACTACAGATCATCGAGAACTTCGATCCAAAGATCAACCCACCGACTTCGGATCTACAATAAGCAGGTGAACCACTTCAAAGGCGGCTCTAGCAGCCCCATCAAACGTCAGGGAGAAATCTTTCCAGAGCGTAATTTCCACAACCTGCCGCAACACACAAACCGCCGTCGCCTGCTCCTACAACCCTGAAACGGAAGAGGTGAAACAGATGGAAGGAAATTGTAGGGACACGAGATTATGACAGGAAATTTATGGTAGAAGGGGAACCAACCTAGCATTCGCCTACGGACCGGGGAGACAACAAAAAAAACTATGACCAGATTGGCCGATCCGACAGTTCTTCTGCAACTATTAATAGAAAATGTTCGCCGAATAATTACCAGGTCAAAGCTTTCTGAGTTAGAAGCCTTTGAAAACCGGGTGTCTATATAAAAGGGAAATTTCGCTTAAACTAGTTAGTTCTGCTCTGTGAATCCACGAGCCCTTGCAAACGCTTCGAGTGTTAAAGGATGACCAAGGCGACAGTATAGCGAACCTTTATCATAATGTAAACTGTATTTAGAAGCAATACGTTGTACATAACTTGAGAAATATACGGGGCGTAATCCAAAACGCAGGTCCATTTGGTCATAATAACAACATTGCTCATGAGACAAGGTTTTTATTAACAGTAATATGTGCCTACATATATATTTTAATTTTCCACATAATCGCCGTTCACATCTATACACTTGTTGAAACGCTGCACCAGCTTCTTTAACCTCCCGGCATAGAGCCACCGTTTCAAATACAAGAAGAGGAAATAGTCGCTTGGTGCCAGGTCGGGACTGTACGGAGGGTGGTCAAGGAGTTCCCAACAACACTCTTGAATCTTCCCCTTGGTTTTGGTAGCGGTGTGCGGGCGTGCGTTGTCGTGCAGGAGGATGATGCCTGACATTTTCCCGCAGCGTCGATTTTGAATCGCATGTCTCAGTTTGGTAAGCGTTGCACCGTACACGTCAGCTGTAATTGTTGACCCCATGGACCAGGAAATCAATCAAAACGACGCCCTTTTCGTCCCAAAACACGGTAGCCATCATTTTGCGATTCGTGAACGACGTTTGCTTACACGTTTTTGATTTGGGTGAACCGGAACGGCGCCACTGCATTGACTGGTCTTTCGATTCTGCGTTGGTGTACGCTACCCATGCCCCGTCGCCCGTAACAATGTGGGAAAACAAACCATCTCCATCTTGTCAATAGCGCTGGAAAAACTGTCTTTGTGCTGACCGGTGAGCAGTTTTGGTACCCACCTCGCACAAGTTTTCGATATCCAAACTGTTCAGTGACAATCCTGTAAAGTGAGGTTCAAGCACGTTTGGGAATTCATCATATTGTCATCGTCAAACGCCGATCACTTCGAAATTTTGGTTCAGTTTCCCAACGATGTCATCGGCCTGAATACTGGACCTACCACTGCGTTGTTCATCGTGCACATTTGTGCGGCCATTTCGAAATTCTCGACACCAGTGTCGAACCAGTTTGTTACTCATTATGTTCGGTCCATACACGAGGCATAACTCACGATGGATGTCCGCAGCATTCTTTTGCCAGCAAAAATCGAATCATACAACGTACTTCACAAATCGCGGGATCTACGATTGTCGCGGCAATTGCGATCTGCTCTCATCGACTGGCTAACGCCTACTGGTTCCTCAGGAGACGGTAGACAGCGCTGCAGGCGTGAAACGGGATTCAGATCTACCATCCGTTAAATATTGTTCACCGGATCTTAGTTTTGGAATACGCCAGGAATAATTGGTACTTTTCAGAAATTACGGGGAAGTTAGCCGAGAATTTAAAATAATGAACCTCTGTTCGGAATCGTCTCAATCAAAAGATACAACCCACTAAGTAGGTGGGTAATAGTAAGTGGTATGCTATAAGCTTATAGTTGATAGTAAGTGGTAGTAGCCATCTGCGGGGTCTTTTTGATGCAATCCTGTTTAACGGCGAACTGCAAGGCCAGATTGCTATCATTTTTCTATAAAAAAAACTGATGTGTTACACTCACATGACTTTCTCTACTCTTGTACAAACTATCTTTACAAACTCTTATTCTCCATCTACTTCATGTTAATCGAGATAAACATTTGCAGACTCTATCTTATTGCTAATTTTCTTGTAGATGCAAGGGGAATATATATTTACAAGGGCAATATAGAAATACAGTAGCCTTTAAGCACATACATATCTCTTAATAGCTGGTTGCTAGGTGCAGTACCATTCCCTTTGCCACAGATTAATACTCTTTACATATCCAAGACAAAAAAATGAATAACAAATTCCCATTTGAGAAAATAATTATTGAAAAATTTAAGAGAATAACAACCAATATCTCGAAAATGGTTCACTCTACAAAAAAAATTTATATGACATAAGTTGTGTATTTTAACGCGATCTACATTGTTTGTGTAGTAAAATTTTGTCTATCTCTTATGGTTTACCAGTTATGCAAAAGTCGTTCACAATGAAGAATACTTTTGGAGACATTCCCAGGAAATTCAAGATATACATTTTATTTGTCATAAAAATATCTTAAACATATGATATTTTAATGAAAATCGTTAGAGCCATTTTTGAGAAAATTAAAATTTTCGAAAAATATTCCATGTAAAGGGTAGTCTGGGGTGGGGGGATTTTCTTGAAAACCTTCGTGTTGCATCTCTGGAAGATATTGAACCTAAATACCAAGTTTGGTGTTTATCCGACTGTTCGTTTCTGAGTTATGCTGTTCACAGACAGACAGACACACACACACACACACACACACACACACACACACACACACACACAGACAGATAGACAGACACACAGACACACACACACACACGGACATGTTTCCAAAAATGTTTTTTATGGATTCAGGGGGTCTCAAAACATGTATTTCCGGTGAAATCTCGGTATCGAATTTTTGGGTGGAATACAATACTTCCCCTACTTACTATACGTAGTAGAGAAAATAATAAGGAAGGTTTTGCCTCGGGACACACATTCTGATTTGTTTCGCAACATTTCCTTGAAACATCTTCCGGTTAGAATCAAATCCTTATGGTTTTAAGTGGTGCATGATATCCTGCCCATTCGTAATAGGTTACAGAAAATTCATCTCACTAATTCCGGTAAGTGCTTGAAGCGCGACGGAGAGGACTCGTTAAAGCATAGGTTATATGAATGTCCTATTTGCAGTCTATTATAAATCATTTTATGGATTGTTCAAAGAAACTACGGTTGAGTTACTATGAATTCTTCGTCTTTGTATTAACTCAAGACTTCAAGACATAATTTCTCTGAATGGTTACTTTTGATAGATAAGGTATCTCTATTGGTTTCAAATCATTGAAGTTATTACACAAGTATTTAGTGCATGGGTCATTGACCTTACATGAATGTTTAAGATACAAGTAGGGTGACAAAATAAACAACACAAAAACAAAACAAAACAAAAAAGGAACAAGAAAAAGGAAAATAGAGATAAATTTCCTTTGTTTAACTTAGCAAATTTGACCTAGCTTCGCGCACTTAGCCAAAAATTTGCCCATGTTTTGCCAGTTCCTCTGGTCAGTCAGTAGCTCCCAACATGCCAGTCTCTTTCTGGAGGGACTTATGAATTTTTCTTTGAGTTTTATCGTTCGCTGGTTCTCCTGTTGAGCACATTCCGCCAAAATATGTACCCAGTCCTCATCCAAATTGCAGAATGGGCAGTGAATGGTTATTAGCAAATACAGTTTATTATATGTTGCAACATTATGATTATGTGACCCTTTCGGACTATGTCGTCCTCCGTGGACTAGTGGTACCATGCTAGCCTCTAGTTACCAAGGTCGCGGGTTCAAAGCCGGCGGAGGGCGATGGATTTTTTCGGGCGTAAAAATCGTTAGCACGGCTTCCTTCGGAAGGGAAGTAAAGCCGGTGGTCCCGTGTCGTAGATTTACGTGTCGTGTCGTGAGGTAAAAGAACCTCAGGCCTGATAAAGAGGCCTCTAAGCAAAATTACCGGTGTTTCACGCCCAATATAGAATGGGACGCTAAGAACCATAGTAGTTAAAGAGCGTCCATAAATAAAACTCAATTATTATTTTTCGGACTATGCAATGTATTTGAAAACAGAGCATACTATGCTGTAATAGACAACGTGTCAAATTGTAAAGGCATATAAAAACTTTTTTATTAATTTTAATTTTTTCACTGAAAATATAGTGTTAAAAGCTTACCATTTAAGTTGTTTGTATATTTTTCATTTAAGCAGCTTAAAAATAATTTAATAAATCCTGCAGATTTGATACAGGTGTTTCAAAATGAATAGCGGTTGATGAAAATGTTGTACAAAAAGTAAAAGGTCTCGATAAATATGGGACCGCAAAGAGGCATTTTCCCCTGATTAAACCATTTTAAAATGATTAGGCTTATCTCACTGACCATAGATGCGGAGCTCTTACTCTATAAAGCTTACGGACTGCTTTACTTGCCTACCTTTTTCTTTCGACTTATGTGAATGAATATTCCACAAATGTCTCTATTTTTACTTTCTCTACTCTACTACTTGCCTATAGTAAATAGAGGAAATATGTTCCACCCAAAAATTTGATATATACATATGCGTTTTGAGGTTTCATGAATACAAATCACTTTTATAGAAAGCGTGCACGCGTTGATGTGTCTCTAGCATCCGTTTATCGATCTGTAAACAGTAGAGCTAAACATTTGATAGGATACATTCACGTGGCTTTCTCTATCCTCTAGCGTTATTAATGAGTCTACAGACTATTCTAACTATAGCTTATTTCTATATCCACTGCGTTTTAATCCAAATATACCTTTCCAGAAATAGCTATATTACACTTTCGATATAAATACAAAGAGAAAACCGATAGTCAAATGTTTAAGAACTGGACGCTATATGCTAGCCTTAAAATTCCATATGTTTCCATGACATCGCGTGAAACACTGAATGTTGAAAGGACTTTAAGAGAATGACCAAGAAATGAACAATTCGAACATTTAATAACGGATATCTCAGAAACGGCTTATGCCAAAAAAGAACTTATTTGAAATAAATTGTGTGTTTTAAAGTTATCGACATTTTTTGTGTGGTACGTTTTTGTCTATCGCTTAACGCTTACTAGTTATGCAAGATTATATAAAACTTCTTCCGAATGACGAGAAATTCAAAGGTTGCTCCCAGAAAATTCAAGATATGCACTTTATTTATGGTGTAAATATATTTAGTATATGGTATTTTAATCAAATCCGTTAGAGCTTTTTTAAGAAAATCAAAATCTTCGAAGAGTATTCCATGTAAAGGGTAGTTGAGTGCGGGAGGATTTTTTTGAAAATCTTCGTGTCGCATCCTTGGAAGATACTGAACTTAAATAACAAGTACCTATCCAACTTCTTGTTTTTTAGTTATGCTGTTCACAGACACACACGCGCTGGCGCGTGCGGACCTTTTTCTAAAATGGTATTTTGGATTCAGGGGGCCTCAAAACATATATTTCCGGTGAAATCTCGGCATCAAATTTTTGGATGGAAAGCAATGGTGTTATGGAAAGAGCATGGAATTTCAAGGCCACCCTGGGTTTAGACATTTGACTATCTTTTCCATCTCTTGTATCCCCCTTGTACCTGCAACGAAATACATAAGAAAGAACTATTTCTACAAAGATTCAACTCTATAATACTTAAGTAGACATAAAAATAAGGTTTTATAAGAATAGTTTGTTGATGCTATATAAAAATATAGATAGAGAAAGTAGACGATATGTCGAAATATGTGACAAAACAATAAGAGAAGGCTTTTTCTATTGTTCTATTAATACCTCGCCTTTAACTGCAATAGTTATATTACCTTTAAAATATATTGCTTATCGGCAATGGTGTTAACTTGTATACCTTTATCATTGGATTTCTAGTTTTTCTGTGAGTTTTCCACATTAGATCACACACACACACATATTCACACTGTTATAATGCTTTCAGGCTCTGGGGAGAATAGGAAATAATCTTGCCTAGAGAAAAATTCCCACCCCCAGCTGGGAATCGAGACCGGGACCCCTCAAACACTAGGCAGATGCTCTAAAAATTGAGCTACGAGCCAGCCTATATTATTTTGTGAAGCCTTAAAAGAAAAGCTTAATTCATACTTAATGATTGTATTAATGCAATAGAAGCTACTTATTGCTTTCTCTACCACGAACCTAGTAGGTAGAGAAGATACTGCATTTCACCCAAAACTTTAATACTGATTTTCACCAGATGTATACATGTTTTGAGGCCATGAATCCAAAAACGTCTGATGCGTTACACTTACATGACTTTCTCTACCCTTGAATAAGTATTATTTTAGGAGTTGTTGTATTGTATTGCTGCAGTTGGAGAGCAAAACTTGATGAAGTAACTACCGCACGTATGGTCCAAAGTTTCCGGTAGCCTTCGCCCCGACGTTCACTTTCTAGTGGCCTTTGCCCCAATGTTTAAGAATTAACTTTGTATTTTTATGTTTCTTTAAATATTATATATTTATATTTGCCTCGGCTGCGTCAGTATTAATTTGCATAAACATGTTTCTCTTAACAGGGGGTGATGCGGCTAAAGAATGTAGGCTTACACAAATTATAATTTTTACTTCACCCATTTATTAATCCTTCACATGATTAAATAACACTTCATTTATATAGAGAGATGTGAGATTATTTATTAATCACTTGCACCTTTTAACACGTAAACTTTATAATATTCTCGTCTCACACAGAATACGTATTTAACTACTCGAGGACGCGTCTCGAGTCCAGTTAGGAACGCTGTCTACCAGCAACTGACTTCTACCGCCTGAATTTGTAAATTCCTGTATTTCAAGTCTCTGATTGGCTAGTATTACTCCAATAGAATACTTTTATTTTACTTTCAGGTTTTCTGGTTGTTGATTGACTGTTTATAAACTGTCTCAAAATTATATTATTGTTGCTCCAAGAATTACTAGTAGCATTATTAAACTTTCCAATTCATTATTGCCTCAAGGTTACCTCATTGTTACCTCATTGTTAGCACTTCTGACCTATATTCTCACAGCTCCTACATTATTAAATTACTTAATACATTCACATAACATTATTATACATGTATACAATAATATAAACATTAATACAAAGACTGTTATATACAGTTTATATGTTATTTATACACATATTGCTTTAAGGCGGGCTGTTATTGAATTTATATTATATAAATAGACTGAAATAATTTAAGTGTTAAAATACTGCTTCAGTCCTGTACAAACTATTTTTACTGACGCTTATTCTTCATCTACTTTATGTTAATCCAGATAAACATTTGCAGAAACTATCTTGTTGCTAATTTTCTTGTAGGCGCAAGGGGAATATGGTAAGCATTAAGCGATAGTCAAATATTTTAAGAGTTGTTTGCTATGTGGAGCATTCTATTCTCTTTGGGTGTCCAGGACATAAAAAGAAAAAAATAACGAATTCCCATTTGAGAAAAAGTGTTAGTATAGGAAAATTCAAACAAATAACAAGGAATATATCGAAAATGGTTCACTCGACAAAAACAAAAACAAAAATCTATATGACAAAAATTGTGTGTTTTAACGAGATCTATATTTTTGTGCTCAAAAAGTGTATCTATCCCTTACGGTTTACCAGTTATGCAAAAGCCATTCACAATGAAGAGGACTTTTGGGCACATTTCCAGAAAATTCAAGATATATATTTCGTTTGTCAAGAAAATATCTTAAACATATGACATTTTAATATCTTAAACATATGACATTTTAATCAAAATCGTTAGAGCCATTTTTAATGAAATCAAAATTTTCGAAAAATGTTCCATGTAAAGGGTAGTATGGGGTGGAGGATTTGCTTGAAAATCTTAGTGTTGCATCTTTGAAAGATACTGAAATTAAATACCAAGTTTGGTATTTGTCCAACTTCTCGTTTTTGAGTTATGCTATTCACAGACACATCCACACAAATGCAGGTACACATACACACACGGACCTTTTTCCAAAAATGCTTTTCTGGATTCAGTGGGCTCCAAAAGATGTATTTCCGATGAAATCTCGGTATCCGATTTTTGGGTGGAATTCGATACTACCCCTACTTACAATACGTAGTAGAGAAGGTAAAGTTAGCCTTCCGGGTCTCATCCTGTAGCCACCCGCTTCGACGTGACCACAGAAACCCCAGCGCATTGCATCCGAATCTTCTACTTCGCGCCGTGCAGATGGCATTAAGGTGCCGTCCAGTCTAACTGCTTTCATTGTCTGTGGATAGATGGCACAGCATTCTCTATTACCAGCTATTTTTCATTATTACTATTATTTTAGACTTAAGGTGGAACTTTGGGTCGTGGTATTTAATATCCAATCCGGTATTTACCTTAGCGGCTGAGGGAAACCACGAAAAAACGTGTCAGATTGGTCGGTCCACGGGATTTTAACCTGAGACCTCCCGAATGCGGGCCACAGACATTACCACTGAGCCATCCTGCTCGGTTCTTGTCGGTTTGTTAATCCAAATTTGCTATTATTTTATTTTTACTTTCTCTACTACGTATAGTAAGTAGGGGAAGTATTGTATTCCACCTAAAAATTCAATACCGAAATTTCACCGGAAATATATGTTTTGAGATACCCTGAATCCAAAAAAGCATTTTTGGAAACATGTCCATGTGTGTCTGTGAACAGCATAACTCAGAAAGGAACAGTCGGATAATCACCAAACTTGGTATTTAGGTTCAGTATCTTCCAGAGATGCGATACAAAGGTTTTCAAGAAAATCCCCCCCTTTCCAGACTATCCTTTACATGGAACATTTTTCGAAAATTTTAATTTTCTCAAAAATGGCTCCAACGATTTTGATTAAAATATCATACGTTTAAATATTTTCATGACAAATGAAATGTATATCTCGAATTTTCTGGGAATGTCTCCAAAAGTATTCTTCTATGTGAACGACTTTTGCATAACTGGTAAACCATAAGAGATGGACAAAAGTTTACTACACAAAAATGTAGATCGCGTTAAAATAGGCAATGTATGTCATATACATTTTTTTTGTTGAGTGACCATTTTCGAGATATTGCTTGTTATTCACTTAAATTTTCCAATACTTGTACTTTTTCTCAAAATTGTTATTCATTTTTTTTGTCCACATAACAACCAGCTCTTATATATTTGACTATCGCTTAAAGCCTACCAACTCCCCTTGCATCTACAAGAAAATTACCAATAAGATTAACATCTCGATATCTCGATTAACATGAAGCATATGGAGATTAAGCGTTTGTAAAAATAGTTTGCACAAGAGTAGAGAAAGTCATGTGAGTGTAACACATCAGATTTTTTTGAACTGGAAGTGATCCGAAAAGAGGAACAAATTCTTTTGGCGCTCTATGCTGAACACTCATATTAAACATATGAGAACTGAAGTGATTAATCAATAACGAAGTAATATGAAGCAAACGCATGGCTTGATATCAAAGACCCTCTGCTACAATGACGAGTCTCATTTCCCTAAACGTCCATATGCATTTTAACGTGTCTCCTCTTCTTGGCATGGAGATGTGATAGCGCCACTGATGGATAAGACGGGGAGGATTTTGCGTGGGATGGATATGTTAAAAAGGACGAAGAAGAAATGAAAAAGATGCAGAGAGTAGGGATATAGACGATGTACACATAAAAAGGCGAAGTGAGAGAGACTGAAGAGATTCTGAGAAGGAAGAAGAAGAAGAAATCTTCCTTGATCGCGCAAAAGCTTCACATTTATAACTAACCTCATCCATCTTCTTCCATAGCAGGGAAGCGGGGAGCAGGATGAGGCAAACTCAAATGCAGCTCAATTTGTCAGAAAATCTAATGCGCCAGTTTCTTTCCATCTCTTGTGAAGGGTGTATGGGTATGGATTCAGGTTTCCAATAAACCCACCCTGACGGACGGACGTAGAGACAGCCTCCTTTTGAGGAGATTGAGGCCCTGGCAACATGGCGCCACTGATCGGATTTTTATTTTTTTTCTCATTTTTTGAACTAGGGATTTTATAGATGTGATAGGGGGAGGAAGAAGTTATAAACTATTGTGCAACTAGTCCTGATATAGGCCTACGTACTTTATAGTAAGCATATGTGTCTTCTGTTTCGCTGTCGCTGTGCCAGCTGCTCTTAAAGGTAAGATGAGTGCAGCAAGTCATGGAAACAGATTGCCATATATATCTCAAAATTACTGCATTTCAAATAGTAAACAATAAGATTAGAAAGCTTAACGAAATATTGCTTGTTAGGTGGCGATGAAATTACTTATACGCTGCTATACGTTAACATTACTGATATGGCTCCGTGGTAACGTGTGAGACTAGGATTTGGAAGGTTCGGGGTTCGAATCTCATCGGACCGCCAAATTTTACAATGAGTATTTGCGTGGCTTCCCCAGATTGTAAGGTGAATGCCCAGTACTACAAATTACCTGTCCATTATTTTGTACCACCCTTCTGCCCTGCCGCAAACATCTTTAAGGAGGGGAAAATTCACCCAAAAGGAGCTACAAAAACATGGAAAATATAATTTAGCAAAATATATTTCTGCCTTATGGCAAATGCATCTGAAACAGACATAAATACAACTATAAGATCTAAAAGATGTAATCTTGAGGCATGTTGCTGTACATTACTGATCTTCTATTGACCATAAATGTTCAATAATGTTCATAAATCCCCACATTTACCTTGTCACAAGAACATAATGAAGAACAGGAATTAGTATTACACAACTGGCTATAAATTGACTAAGAAACCCATCGTTTAACATTTATAGACCTTTACACTGATAGTCATTAATTACATTACACCTCACCGGCTGAAAACTAAAAAGTTATAAATTCATTCATTATCTATTTACCCTCCTCTTATGTAGGACTTACACCCCCAAGGATTTACAAGCGGGTGCCTGGGGTCAGAGGCCCGTCGAGGAGCAGACACTCATGGATCAGACAGAGCATCCAGGATGGGTGATCAGCCCGATGCCTGGTATGGGATGAAGGAAGTAGATGAAACGAAATGTTGGTGAAATGGATGAAAGGAAAGGTGATGATGGAGCATTTGGTGGAATGAATGGCGGGGGAAACCGAAGAACACGGAGAAAACCCGCCCAGACGCCGCTTCGTCCACCACAAATCTCACATGCAGGTCCTGGGATTGAACCCGGGCCGCCTCGGTGGGTGGCGAGCGGTCTAACCACTCGGCCACGGAGCCGCCTTAAAAAGTTATAAATGCACATTTAAAATAGTAATTCTGAATTACAGGAAACTTCCGTCTAAAATTAAAAAGTCACAAAGAGAGGTATAACACGATCGCGCAACGCGCCGAACGACGTACAAGAGCACGTTTAAAACTGATTTTTCGGACAAACCGGCCCGAAAGCCAGAGCGACAGTGACGCCTACCCCCACAAACAAACGATAGGCAGGCACAGCAGACCGACTCCCGGCGGCGAGCCGGCCAACTAGCAGTGAGAATATACCGAACTGTGAGCGGGAAAAACAAAATATGTGGCGGATTAAGAAAATCCGTTACAATTTCCTGTCCTCATTAATTTTCTTTCATCTGTTTCATATCGTACGTTAAGGGTAACCAGAAGACGGATATGGGTGCGTTGCGGTCGGACGGTGCAATTTGCACTGTGGAAAATGTCTCCCTGGCACTTGGCTGGCCGTCTGGGGCCCCTTCCTGGGAGTGGTTCGTTTCATTCCGGGACCCCCCAGGATCGCCGGCGTGAATGGTGTTATACTGGAATCTTTAAGAACCCCGACCTTGCTAGTGCGCATCGCCTTCCGGATCTGGTAGCCTTCGGGTCTTTCCTTCATCCAGGAACACGCTGGAAGCATAAAGGGCTTACGTGCTTCAGTGGTTGGAGGCTCCTGATCCATTAATATTAAAGGGAGGGTTTTCTGTGTTCACAAGTGTTTCTATAAGTCAGTGTATGAGTTGTATTTCAAAATTATCTTATTCCAGTGTGTTAAATGTTTTTACTTTTTCTACTGCGTAAGGGGAAGTACTGTATTCCACCCAAAACTTTGATGTCGGTAATTCACCGGAAATATTTGTTTTGAGGTCCCCTGAATCGCAAATAAATGCGTGTGCGTCTGAGTGTGTGGTTATGAACAGCATAACTCAAAACGAAAAGTTGGATAAATAACAAACTTGGTATTTAAGTTCAGTGTCTTTCATAGATGCAACCCTTTACATGGAACATTTTCAGAATTGTTTATTTTCTAAAACGATTTTGATTAAAATAATACATATTAAATATATTTATAAGGCAAATAAAATGTATATCTTAAATTTTTTGGAATAGCTTGTGAAGTCCTCTTCATTCAGAAGGAATTTTGTATAACTGGTATATGTTAAAGCATGCACTGCATAAAAGCGTAGATCGCTTTAAAATACACAGTTTATCTCCAATAACCTTTTTTTGTGGTATTAGCCATTTCCGAGACATCCGTTATTAATGGTTCGAATTGTTCTTTACTTAGCCATTCTTTTAAACTCCTGTCGATTTTCAGTTGTTTCTCGCGATCTCATGGAAAGAGTACGGAATTTTAAGGCCAGCGTACAGCGTCTAGTTCTAAAACATTTCCCTATCGCTATTCCTTTTGCATCTATAACAAAATGTGTAATGTAGCTATTTTCGGAAAGGTTTATCTTGTTTAAAATGAAGTAGATATAAAAAATAATAAGAATAGTAATTTGTATACCCACTAATAAGCAATAGAGGGTAGAAAGTCATGTGAATGTAACACATAAGATTTTTTAACCATGTCGGGTTTGTGTTGTATAACCAGGGATCAACCAATTTACCCCGCTCGGTTCCGTTCAGTCGTTCTGGGTTGCTGTGTTCAAAGTCCAACCGCAATTACTGCAGTTCCGTAAACTTCAGGACTTCCTCCCACAATCCTTTTAGCCAAACGTGTCCTCACTAACTGCTGGCGGAAGGTATGCATTCTAAGAAATTAAGACCTGTTGAATGATTTATGAAAATACATCATTTTCTTTCCAGCCAACGTGATAAGAACCAGGTGTTTTTACGTGTATTTCTATACTTACTCTATTCTTACAAAACCTCTTCTGTCCATTTCTTCTTAATAGTGATAAACTTTCATTACAGTGTTATACATTTCCTTGTAGGTACAAGAAGAATGAAGCAGCCTAAAGCAATAGTCACATTTTTTAAAAATCTGATGTGTTACACCCACATGACTTTCTCTACTATGTACAAACTATGTTTACAAACGCTTATTCTCCATCTACTCCATGTTAATCGAGATAACATTTGCAGACTGTATCTTATTGCTAATTTGCTTGTAGATATATATTTACAAGGGCAATATAGAAAAACAGTAGCCTTTAAGCACATAAATATCTCTTAATAGCTGGTTGCTAGGTGCAGCACCATTACCTTTGCCACAGATTAATACTCTTTGCATATCCAAGACAAAAAAAGAATAACGAATTCCCATTTGAGAAAATAAGTATTGAAAAATTTAAGAGAATAACAAGCAATATCTTGAAAATGGTTCACTCAACAAAAATAATGCATATGACATAAATTGTGTATTTTAACGCGATGTACATTTTTTATGTAGTAACATTTTGTCTATCTCTTATGGTTTACGAGTTATGCAAAAGTCGTTCACAATGAAGAACACTTTTGGAGACATTCCCAGAAAATTCAAGATATACATTTTATTTGTCATGAAAATATCTTAAACATATGATATTTTAATCAAAACCGTTAGAGCCGTTTTTGAGAAAATTAAAATTTTCGAAAAATGTTCCATGTAAAGGGTATCCTGGAGTGGGGGGATTTTCTTGGAAACCTTCGTGTCGCATCCCTGGAAGATACTGAACCTAAATACTAAGTTTGGTGTTTATCCGACTGTTCGTTTCTGAGTTATGCTGTTCACAGACAGACAGACAGACACAGACACACACACACACACACACACACACACACAGACACACACACACACACACAGACGGACATGTTTCCAAAAATGCTTTATTTGGATTCAGGGGGTCTCAAAACATGTATTTCCGTTGAAATCTCGGGATCGAATTCTTGGGTGGAATACAATACTTCCCCTACTTACTATACGTAGTAGAGAAAGTAAAAATCGCTTCGCTATTCAATGACTATAACTTCATGTTTCTTACATAACCACGAGAGAAAAAAATTCTGATGCGATACATTCACATAAATTTCTCTGCCCTCTATCGTTTATTAGTGAGTATATAAATTATTCGTACTCAAGCTTATTTTTCTATCTACTACATTTTAATCCAAATAAACCATTTCGTTATAGATATAAAGAGAACAGGCGACAGTCAAATGTATAAGAACAGGGCGCTATATGCTGGCCTTAAAATTGCATACCGTTTCCATGCAATCGAGATAAACAACTGAATGTTGACAGGACTTAAGATAATGACCAAGTAATGAACAATTCGAAACTTAAATAACGGATATCTTATGTCACAAAAAAAACTTAATTGAAGTAAATTTAAAGAGATCTAAAATTAATTTTTAACAGTTATACAAGATATATACAAAGTTCCTTCCGGGCGAATAGGACTTCAAAGGCAATTTACAGAAAATTCAAGATATACATTGTTTTTGTCATGTAAATATCTTTCATATATGGTATTATTATCAAAATCGCTAGAGCCATTTTTGAGAAAGTAAAAAACTTCGATAAAATGTTCCATGTAAAGGGTAGTTTGAAGTGGGGTATTTTGTTTGAAATCCTCGCGTACCAAGTTTGGTGTTATCCGAATTATCGTTTTTGAGTTATGGTGTTCACAGACAGACAGACACACACACGGATTTGTTTCGAAAAATGTTTTATTTGTATTCAAATGCATTTCCTGTAAAGTCTGGGTGTCGAATGTTTGGGTGGAATGCAATACTTTCCCTATTTACTATACGTAGTAGAGAAAGTAAGAAAATAACGAATAGCGACTTACTTTTTGTAAAGGTGTAGGTACATGAAAATTCAATCCAATAAAAAAGGAATATATAAGGATAATTCACAAACATTTTAATTTAACATAAAATATTTCTTTATAGTACGATTTTTTCTACCTTTTACCGTTTATCATTTAAACACAAGTCCTCAGAATGAAGAGAACTTCAGAAGTTACTCTCAGAAAATTAAAGATACACATTTTATATATCATACAAGTATCTTAAACCTCTGTTTCTTCTTTAGCTAATTACCCTGGTATTCGTAGGGTTTACATCACCAAGAACTTACAGGCTAATGCCTTGGGTCTGTAGCCTGTCGAGGAGCAAAGTCTAGACTAGATCATAGCATATCCAGGATGGGTGATCAGCCCAATGCCTGGCATGGCCGTGAAGAAGAAGGAAATAAAATGTAGTGATGAAAGGGATCTTAGGAAAATTTTCAGATTAAATTATCCAGACAGCATTCGCAGTATTTTTAACACTTAAATGATTTTAGTCAAATTATATAATAAAAATATATAACAGCCCGCCTTAAAGCAATATGTATATTTAACAATATATAAAAGTGCGTATTGCAGTCATTGTATATGTTTATATTGCTGTATAATGTAACAACAACTTTTAATAATGTAGAAGCTGTGAGAATAATAGGTTAAAAGTTGATAACAATGAGGTAGCCTTGAGGCAATAATGAATTTGAAAGTTTAATGCTACTAGTAATTATTGGAATAACAATAATGTAATATTTTGAGACAGTTTATAAATAGCCAATCAACAACCAGAAAAAGCTTTAGTTAAATGAAGGTATTCTATTGGAGTAGGTTTAGCCAATCAGAAATTGAAATATAGCAAAATTTACAAATTTAACCGGTAGAAATTAAGTCAGTTGCTTGTAGACAGCGCTCATAACTGGACGTGTTGGTTGTAGACAGTGTTCCTAACCGGACGCGAGATGCGTCCTCAAGAAATTTAATACGTATTCCTGTGAGGCGAAAATAGTTTGTGTTAAAAAGTGCAAGTAATTAATAAAAGAATCTCACAGCTCTTTAGTGTTATTTAAATCGTATCAAGCATTAATAAAAGGAGTGAAGTAAAATTATAATCTGTGTAAGCCTACATTCTTAGCCGCACTACTCCCTGCAAAGAAATCCATGTCTCTAAAAAAAATACTGACGCAGCCGAGACAAACATAAATATATCATATTTAAAGAAACAGTCAAATTACAAAGTTAATATTTTTAAATTTTTGGACGAAGGCTACGGGTACCATACGTGCGGTTGCAACTACTTCAAGTTCGGCTCCCCAACAGTTGAACTACAATACAACTCCTACTTCAAATTGGCTTTCCATACGTGAAGCAACATCTACTTCAACTTGGCTCCCAAAGCGTGGGGCTTCTAAAAAACGTAAAAATAAAACTTCTTCACCTGGCAACCGAAAAAACTTTCGGTCAGTTGTTTGTACTCGAGGTTTGAACCCGGGACCTCCCGAATGCGAGTTATCACCGCGCTACCTCGCTCGGTAAGTATCTTAAACATATGATATTTTAATCAAAATCGTTAGAGCCCTTTTAAGAAAATCAAACCTAACGAACATTTGCCGATGTAAAGGGTTGTTTGGGGAGGGGAGATTTTCTTGAAAACCGTCGCGTCACATCATCGGAAGTCGTTGAATTTAAATACCAGGTTTGATATTTAATGGACTTTTCATTTTTGGGTTATGCTGTTCATTTCATATTTCGTTGCAGCTTTAAGAGGGTTAGAGGAAACTGAATCGTTAGTCATATATTTAAAAGCTAGTCGTTATGTACAGGTCATGTAATTCCATACTATTTCGAAGACAAGCATTAAAAATACAAACCAATAACAAGGGATAACTCGGAAATGACTTATGTCACAAAAAGGTTATTGACATAAAGCATTTTAGGGAGAGCTACATTTTGTGAGGAGTAGGTTTTTGTATATTTCATGTGTCTATTAACCGTGTTGCAAAATTATACGAAATTCATTCCGAATAAAAGGGATTTCACAGGCATTTCCCAGAAAATTCAAGATGTACATTTTATTTATCATGCAAATATATTAATTAGATAGTGTTGTAATTAAAATCGTTAAGAAATTTTGAGGGAATAAGAATTTCGGAAAAAAAGTTCCACGTAAAGGGTAGTTTGGGATGGGAGGGGTTTTCTTGAAAATCTTCGTGTCACATCTTTGGGATATACCGAACTTAAATGCCAAGTTTGCTATTTATCGGACTCTTCGTTTTGAGTTATGCTGTTCACAGTCACACACACACACACACACACACACACACACACATACACACACACACACATATGGGCCTTTTAATAAAAATCTGATGCTTTACACTCACATGACTTTCTCTACTCTTGTACAAACTATTTTTACAAACGCTTATTCTCCATATGCTTCATGTCAATCGAGATGTTAATCTTATTGCTAATTTTCTTGTAGCTGCAAAGGGAATTGCTAGGCTTTAAGCGATAGTCAAAACTTTTAAGAGCTGGTTGCTATGTGAGGCATTCCATTCTCTTTGTATGTACAGGACAAAAAAATCTGATGTGTTACACTCACATGACTTTCTCTACTCTTGTACAAACTATTTTTACAAACGCTAATTCTCCATATGCTTCATGTTAATGGAGATAACGAGATGTTAATCCTATTGCTAATTTTCTTGTAGATGCAAAGGGAATTGCTAGGCTTTAAGCGATAGTCAAAACTTTTAAGAGCTGGTTGCTATGTGAGGCATTTCATTCTCTTTGTATGTACAGGACAAAAAAAATTCTGATGTGTTACACTCACATGACTTTCTCTGCTTTTGTACATACTGTTTTTACAAGTTCTTATTCTCGTTCTACTTCATATTAATCGAGATAAACATTTGCAGAAACGATCTTTTGACATACAAAGAGAATTACATTTTACACAGTTCTAAATATATTTGACTATCGCATAAGGCTTATTATGTTCCCCTTTTGTATTTGCAAAATAAGCACAGATATATCTCTTAATAGCTGGTTGCTATTCTCTTTGCCATAGATTAATACTCTTTGCATATCCAAGACAAAAAAACGAATAACGAATTCCCATTTGAGAAAAAAGTATTGAATTATTTAAAGGAATAACAAGCAATACCTCGAAAATGGTTCACTCAGCGAAAAAAATGTATATGACATCTCATATGACATATCTATCTCTCATGGTCTACCAGTTATGCAAAAGTCGTTCACAATGAAGAAAACTTTTGGAGACATTCCCAGAAAATTCGAGATATACATTTCATTTGACATGAAAATATCTTAAACGTGATATTTTAATCAAAATCGTTAGAGCGCTTTTTGAGAAAATTAAAATTTTTTTAAAATGTTCCATGTAAAGGGCAATTTGGGGTGGGGGGATTTTCTTGAAAACCTTCGTGTCGCATCTCTGGAAGATACTGAACCTAAATACCAAGTTTGGTGTTTATCCGACTGTTCGTTTCTTAGTTATGCTGTTCACAGACACACACACACGGACATGTTTCCAAAAATGCTTTTTTTTTGGATTCAGGGGGCCTCAAAACATATATTTCCGGTGAAATCTCGGTATCGAATTTTTGGGTGGAATACAATACTTCCCCTACTTACTATACGTAGTAGAGAAAGTAAAAATGCTTTTGTGTGTGTGTGTGTGTGTGTGTGTGTGTGTGTGTGTGTTCTGGGAGCCTCAAAACATACATAATCACGACATCGAATTTGTGGGTGTAACACAATATTTCCTCTAATTACTATAAATACGTAATAGAGAAAGTAAACAGTAAGGATAATTTAAAAAACAGACAAAAGGGCACTCATTGTTGGTTACATTTTTAAGAGAGTTTGCTGTTTGCCATGTTTCTCTCAGTGCTCATTTTAGAATATGGGGTGACTACGCGAAGTTGGTCGTACGTACTATGGAGAAGCGAAATGTCTGCTAAGAGCGAAGAATGATGGGATTTATCTGATAGCGCGACGTTTTCTGATGTCTGGGATTCCCCGAAATGATTGATTGATGCGTGATCTCTTGAGACAAGCTGTGCGCTGCGCTCTGTCGCGAGGAAATGAACCGAGATGCGATAAGAATCCTGTCTGACGTCAGCATCCTATACACATGTCCTATATTTTTCATGAAACCTCATTCACATTGCATGCTTCTAACATAAAACCGCCATTACCGGCATCTGCTTTTCTGCTGCCTCTGCCCATATGTGCAAAAGTTGAACAAAAAGCATGCCGCAATATTATTGCAAACTGTCAATGACATATATATTCTTCCTTTTTACTTTCCTTACCACGTACCTAGCAGGTAGTGAAGGTATTGCATTGCACACAAGAATCCATACCGAAATTTCACGGAAATATATATTTTGAGGTTTCTTGAATAAAAAAAACACGTGTGCGTGTGTGTGTATCTGTGAACAGCATAACTAAAAAACGAAAAGCCTAATACATTTGATACCAAACTTGGTGTTTATGTTCAGTATCTTCCAAAGATACGACACAAAGATTTTCAAGAAAATCCCTGCGCCCCAGGTACCCTTTACATGGAAATTTTTTTCGAAATATTTTATTTTCTAAAAAAGACTCTAACGGTTTTGATTAAAATACCACATATTATTGATATTTAATTGGTAAATAGAATGTATATCTTGAATTTTCTGGGAATAGCCTTTGAAGTCTTTATTCGGAAAGAATGCTGTTTAATCTTGTATAACTGGTAAATTTAAGCGATAGACGAAAACTACTACAGAAAAATGTAGATCTATTTAAAGCACACAATTTATTTAAAATCACTTTTCTGTGGAATCAGGCATTTCTGAGATATGCGTTATTGGTTCGAAATGTTAAATGTTTAGTCATGTTTTAAAAGTCCTGACTGCGCATAGCGACTTCGATCTGGACTATAAACTAGATAAGTTTATATATATGGAATAATATTCAGAACTTTGGGAAAGAAAGAAAGAAAAAATAATGAAGAAAATATAACAGGAAAGCGAAAAATGGAAACAGCTAAAATGAGATTTCTAAGAGGAACTGCCTGCCATACTCTAAGTCAAGGGTGGCGAAAACGACTTCCTTCCGCGAGTCACCAAATATGCAACACGCACTGCATCACTCCGCAACAGTGAAAAAAAAACGGGACGGTTGCAGAGAGGGAACGGCGCCTGCGAGTCAAAATAACTCGCGGGTCACGTTTTCGCCACCTCTGCTCTAAGTGATCATGTTCCAAATGAAAATATGTGAGAAAACCTAAAAGTGTTTAACTAGCTGAAAAAAACACGGGACTATTAAGTGAATTGGACAGAACACCTGTAACGATGGATTCATTTAAACCGGCAAAACAGGCTCTAAATTATAAGCCAACTGGGGCGAAATGAAGGACGTCCCAAGGAAAGAATGACTTCCGAGGCGGAACAGCCTTATAGGCTAAAACAATGCATAAAAAGAAGATTTTACAGAGTCGAAACTTTTAGTGATTGGCGCATAGAAGAAAGCGGCGACAACAGAGGGATCGAAAGGATAGCACTCTGGTGAGTGGCTCAACGCGCCAAACACAAGCTGGCTGTTCAACACTTAAATGCTCGAAAAGGCCATAAACATAACTTTGGGCTAAAATCTTTCAACTATGAGAAGCTCACCACCTCGTTCAGCTATCCCTACAATATGTACGAAATCCCAGTTTCTAAGGAGATTAGAAAATGGGGAAGTAAAAATATCCAAATCGTGAGGGCTTTAAAAAGTATTAACCGTATAGTCTTCCATATGTAGTACCGAGCGAGGTGGCACCACGGTAGCGTGTGAGCCTTATATTCCGGAGATCTTGGGTTCGATTCCCCGGCTACCGCCAACTCAGACGCATGGGTTTTTCGTGGTTTTGCCCGGGGTCGGGAGGCGAATGTTGGGGTTGTTTCTTCTCTACCACTATTTCCTTTCCATCATTCCTTTCATTCCGATTCGTTTTCATCTTTCAGGTGTGCTTCTAGGCTTCGTGATGGATGGTGGTGCAGGACAGATGACGCGGATGCATGATCAATGGAAAGAGTATTCCCCTGTGGATAACAGAGGCCTGCTTGATTGGTGGGTCGTTCATCGCCCTCTCTCGGCGGATCCAGCAGTTGGATGGGTATGTGTGCTTCGAAATGTTAAAAACTTCCGCGCATCTCTGTGTCCTGTCTGCCTACGCCTGTAACCTTCTATGGTTCCTTTATCTCACCCTTCCTCCGGTGGAGTGGTGGCCACAATAGATTTATGTAGGCTGCAGTGCGCGAGATATTTCCTTCCGTTAAATAACTTACACCTGTAGAAGAAGGCGGCGACAACACAGAGACCGAAAGGGTCTTTGGTGAGTAACTCAACGCGCCGAACAAAAATCTGGCTGTTCGAGACTTAAACGCTGAAAAGACCCTAAATATAATTTTGCGCCAAAATCACCACCTCGTTCAGCTATTCCTACAACTTGAACAAATTTCCAGGCTCTGCAGAGAATTAGAAATGCCAAAAGCTAAATGTGTAATTATCCAAAGACATTTTGGGAGAAACTAATCTAAATTGCCAGGACTATAAAAAATATTAAACTCTATGCGTTTTCATGTGCAGTTGTGATTACATTTTATGATTTCTATATTAATACAATTATTCATAGGTCGTTAGTTCACTGAATATTACTCACAATTAAACGTTCGTTTATAAAACAATCAGACATTGGGTATTGATTCTCGAAAATGGGTGGCAACGAATCATTCTCAATTATCTTTTTCAGAAAATATATCATTTATCAGAGCTCTGCCGTAGCTTGTATCACCTTCGTGCGCAAGGGAGGCTGCCCTTACAGGAACATGTCTACTCCCTTACGATGTATCTGGATGATTAAAACTCAAATACTGGCGCAAGCGCGGGTAATAAATGACGATGTGTTGACTCCACCCCCTTTTCTTCAACCCTAGAAGAAGCAAGTCTAGCTAAGTGGAAAATATGGATGCTTTCGACCAATAAGCTTGTAGGCATCCCCTCATGCTGGATTGTATGTATATATGGGGCACTTATTTATACAGGAAAATACAGCCGCATATTTTTACTTTCTCTACTACGTATAGTAAGTACGGAAAGTATTGTATTCCACCCAAAAATTCGATACCGAGAGTTCACCGGAAATACGTGTTTAGAAACCCCCTGACTCCAAAAAAAGCATTTTTGGAAACATGTCCTTGTGTGTGTGTGTGTCTGTGAACAGAATAACTCAGAAACGACCAGTCAGATGAACACCAAACATGATATTTAGGTTTAATGTCTTCCAGACATGTGACACGAAGGTTTTCAAGAAAATCCCCCCACCCCGGATTACCCCTTACATGGAACATTTTTCGAAAATTTTAATTTTTTCACAAAATGCCTGTAACGATTTTGATTAAAATATCATATGTTTAAGATATTTTATAACAAATAAAATGTATATCTTGAATTTTCTGGGAATGTCTCCAAAAGTATTCTTCATTGTGAACTGGTAAACCATAAGAGATAGACAAAATTTTACTACACAACAAATTCAGATCGCGTTAAAATACACAATTTATGTCATATACATTTTTTTTGTTGAGTGAACCATTTTCGAGATATTGCTTATTATTCCCTTAAATTTTTCAATACTTATTTTCTCAAATGGGAATTCGTTATTCATTTTTGTGTCTTGGATATGCAAAGGGTATTAATCTGTGGCAAAGAGAATGGTGCTGCACATAGCAACCAGCTATTAAGAGTAATGTCTATGTTTAAAGGCTACTGTATTTCTATATTGCCCTGGTAAATATATATTCCCCTTACATCTACAAGAAGATTAGCAATAAGATAGTCTCGATTAACATGAAGTAGATGGGGAATAAGCGTTTTTAAAAACAGTTTGTACAGGAGTCGAGAAAGTCATGTGAATGTAACAGATGTATCAGATTTTTAGAAACATGCCCGTGTGTGTGTCTGTGTGTGTGTGTGTGTGTGTGTGTGTGTGTGTGTGTGTGTGAACAGCCTTTAACTAAAGTACGAAATTTAAGTTCTGTGGCCACTAATCAGGCTGTGTCTTCTTCCTTTTTATCCAGACCTCTGATACATAGACTTGTTAGTCTTTTATAAACTTTCAGTTGCGTTTCTTTATTTGTCTTTATGTTTAATGTGCCCTTAATCGTTCTGCAGATGTTCTGACATTTTGCTGGTTTGTTCATTATAACCTTATCAAAGTCGAATAAATATCGCAGCTCAGGTACTCTGTATTCCCTCTTAGCTTGATCCACGCCAAAATAAACCCACGTGACCGTGGTACAACACAATAGCAATGCGCTCAGGAAAACAGTCCCATGCTAATAATATAAATTTTAGAATGAATTTATCCTTAAATGGTATAATATTCTGTACAAATACCTAAGAGATTAACAAACGCTGATTTATACCGTTTAACAGAGCTACAAGTCCCAACATGCAATGCGTATGTCGTCCAGCATCTGAGTGTGTGCAGAATATTATTTACATCCAGAAATCAGCACCTTCTATTTATTATCATGGTGGACGGCAAATTTGCTCTTGCGTCTTAGTCGATTTACGTAAAGCATAAGCCCGGGCAAACCATTGACTAATAGTGTTGAATGTTTATTATAAGTTATTGAGAAATATCCAACACTTCCCATGAAAGAATGGTAAATTAACTTCTGAGTTCACCGGGTGTTTCAAGTACAAGCATGTATAAACAGTGTTCGTAAAGAAAAAAATCTGATACGAGAAAAGTGGTTACACCCGGGAAAAAAACGAAAACGTGTGAAATATGCGATAGAAGAATGTGAGCATTTTGTGAAGAATGCAATTCGCGTAACAGTGCGCAATTTCTTTTTTAAAAATGAGCTGTTAACAGTTGATAAAGTGCCGCTTCTAGAGAACTAACAAATGTAGGTTGTCGCATACCTATTACTTTCCTTTTTGCTCGTTTCTTTTAGAATTAAAATTAACTATTTTTATGTGTGCAAATGTTTATTTTGTTGTAACTATCAATCTTAACTTTTTTAACTCCCAACAGAATATGCAAGTCAAAGTTTAAGTTCTCGGAATAAGGGCTCTGTTCTTTTTGCATTATGCACCGTGTGTATTCGCTACATGGTTATAAAATATGATTATTTCTGATGCGAATGGCGAAAGGATACTTTATAACGGTGCACTGGTCACTTGAGTTTTGTTTTGGCGCGGATCAACCTAAGAATGAATACAGTTTAGTTGATTTATTTAATTCCTATCAGAATTTATATCTTAGTGTTTGTTTTTTTCCGGAAATTATTATTTTACCTTTCTGTTTATGTCTTAAAGTTATATTTTTGATAAATTTGATTTGGTGTAAAAATATTGCTTTGTGAATCTTTTTAGTGGTCATTGCTGTCTGGTGATCAGCGTGTACTACTGTTTTAATGCAATGCATATATCTAGTTTTATTCCTTTATTTATTTCTTCTGCAACGGTATGATGCTTACGTAATGTTGTTTACATCAGTGTTGAAGCCATCTTATGACGTCATTCGTTTGTTTGGTTTGTAGCTCCATCTGGCGTAGCAATTTGTATCAGTTTTGAAATAATTCACTTTAAATGTCCCCCAGCTAGCTATTTAGGTCGAACATTTATCTCTTGCAGGGTGTGAATCGGAAAGGAATCTTTTATCCAGAAATTATACTTAATGAAGAAATTGGTTTTATAACTTTTATTGCCGAACACGTTCACAAACACTTTTACATATTGATCTGGATACTCGCCAAACTGAAACTGTTTGTAATAACTTCTTACTTATCACTTTTAACTCACGTACTTCAACTTTATGTATATTTAACTGTATAATACTTTAGATTCTCGTAATTCTGCTGCGCGTAACTTATGACGAACTGAAGACAGCGTACTAGAAATTTTGATGAACTGGGCGACCGATGTGTAAGGTATTGAGAATTTTGTTGAACTGCGGGGCGATCTACCTCGGACCTGGCTTATATACTCCCACTCCTCGACATGCCTAAAGATTATAAATGAACTGCTATTGGCTAATAAAACGCGCCAACATTAGCGTCTATTTGAATATCCAATTAAAACCACGAATACATATTGCTTTTAGGGAAACATTCTAGAAGCTTCTACCGAAAAGGCGCGAAACATTACGTAACTTCCTTGTTCCCGGTAATGATAAACAACTCACTCCATCGCTGCATTATTGCGTTATTATTGACAGTTTCAGTAAAGCCGTATATTATTATTTACCAATAATAATTACAATTAATAAACCTCTGAAATCAATGTCACATAAAAATACATATTCATATTACAATCATTATTTACATTTAAGTAATTTGTGATACAAATTACCGTATCACTTCACTCCACCTTATAATCATTGATTCAAGTACAAGTTCAATAAAACTGGGGAAAAGTTGCAGCCTTGTTTTGGCGCTTTGGCTAGCGAAGATGTTCTTACTTATTTTTAAGACATTTTTAAGACCTTTAAGCCTTAAAGGTAGAACTTTTAACACAGTACACACGAACTAAAAGCGTTACATTATCGCACTAGTGTGGTAACATCTTTATAACACTCCAATGTGACCAACTTTGGTTTCAAGTCCAATCACATGGCAATTCCCTTTGTATTTGCACTTGTTTAATAACTCGACTTGGTTTGAATAGTTTTTACTTTTCATTATTAATTTCTCATGGCTGTCCCATTATCTGTTCACAATACATATCGCCATACTTCAATTAATCGCAGTTTGTTGTGGAATTAAGTTATAGCTTATATTGGCAGGCTTATGCTTTCTTTGATATAAAACGTTATTCTTTTATGTATTATAACCTTGAAAGGGGATACACCACACACAGATATATATATATATATACACACATATACACATAGACATATAAATCAATATTAGACAAGAATTGTATGTAATAATATAATTCGCCAAGAAAGATGTTAGAATATTTCACAACCAAGAATTGTACAAAAGCATATTGTAACTTAGATAAATAAGGAACGGGCGAGCTAGCTAATTCCAGGTAAAAGATAATTCTAGGTAGAGCCCACCTTTCACCAAGCTAATGAGCAAGGAACTGTAAGTAATAAGGAAAACTAGAAAGAGACAGATGTAGAGAGGAAAGAGACAGAGATATTGAATGTTTCCGGGCGTGTCACTCGGACGCGTATGCAAAATCTTTTGGAGCAGAATATTCTCATACATAATAAGGTACCGCGTGCTGAGGACCAATTAGAAATGTCGTTACACTTTGAGGCGCAATGATAAGCGTCACTAGACTTAGGTATAAAGAGGGGAAAGAAAACGTAGATTTTCACTCTCTTATAAAATCTCGTCGATACTCTCTGGACTACATATGCACGTGTGTGCATTGGGATGGGAACCGTGTGCAGTTATATTAGGCTCCTAATTTATTATAATGGTGGGAATTCTTATAATGAGAAAAACTAGTCGTCCATAATTACTTTCTCTACTACGTATAGTAAGTAGGGGAAGTATTGCATTCCACCCAAAAATTCGATACCGAGATTTCACCGGAAATACATGTTTTGAGACCTCTTGAATCCAAAAAAAGCATTTTGGAAACATGTCCTGTGTGTGTCTGTGTGTGTGTCTGTGAACAGCATAACTCAAAAACGAACAGTCGGATAAACACCAAACTTGGTATTTAGGTTCAGTATCTTCCAGAGATGCGACACGAAGGTTTTCAAGAAAATCCCCCCACCCCAGACTACCCTTTACATGGAACATTTTTCGAAAATTTTAATTTTCTCAAAAATGGCTCTAACGATTTTGATTAAAATATCATATGTTTAAGATAATGTCATGAGAAATGAAATGTATATCTAAAATTTTTTGGGAATGTCTCCAAAAGTATTCTTCATTGTGAACGACTTTTGGATAACTGGTAAACCATAAGAGATAGTCAAAATTTTACTACACAAAAAATGTAGATCGCGTTAAAATACACAACTTATGTCATATACATTTCTTTTGTTGAGTGAACCGTTTTCGAGATATTGCTTGTTATTTCCTTAAATTTTCCAATACTTTACTTTTTCTCAAATTCGTTATTCATTTTTACTTTCTCTACTACGTATAGTAAGTAGGGGAAGTATTGCATTCCACCCAAAAATTCGATACCGAGATTTCACCGGAAATACATGTTTTGAGACCTCCTGAATCCAAAAAAAGCATTTTTGGAAACATGTCCGTGTGTGTGTCTGTGTGTGTGTGTGTGTCTGTGTGTGTGTGTGTCTGTGTGTGTGTGTGTGTGTGTCTGTGAACAGCATAACTCAAAAACGAACAGTCGGATAAACACCAAACTTGGTATTTAGGTTCAGTATCTTCCAGAGATGCGACACGAAGGTTTTCAAGAAAATCCCCCCACCCCAGACTACCCTTTACATGGAACATTTTTCGAAAATTTTAATTTTCTCAAAAATGGCTCTAACGATTTTGATTAAAATATCATATGTTTAAGATAATGTCATGAGAAATGAAATGTATATCTCGAATTTTCTGGGAATGTCTCCAAAAGTATTCTTCATTGTGAACGACTTTTGCATAACTGGTAAACCATAAGAGATAGACAAAATTTTACTAAACAAAAAATGTAGATCTCGTTAAAATACACAACTTATGTTATATACATTTCTTTTGTTGAGTGAACCGTTTTCGAGATATTGCTTGTTATTCCCTTAAATTTTCCAATACTTATACTTTTTCTCAAATTCGTTATTCATTTTTTTATGTCCTGGACTTGCAAAGAGAATGGAATGCGCCGCATAGCAACCAGCGTTAAAATATTTGACCATCGCTTAAAAGCTACCATATTCCCCTTGCATCTACAAGAAAATTAGCAATAAGATTGACATCTCGATATCTCGATTAACATAAAGCATATGGAGAATAGGCGTTTGTAAAAATAGATTGTACAAGTGTAGAGAAAGTCATGTGAGTGTAACACATCAGATTTTTTTATGTCCTGGACATGCAAAGAGAATGGAATGCGCCACATAGCAACCAGCGTTAAAATATTTGACTATCGCTTAAAACCTACCATATTCCCCTTGCATCTACAAGAAAATTACCAATAAGATTGACATCTCGATATCTCAATTAACATGAAGCATATGGAGAATAAGCGTTTGTAAAAATAGATTGTACAAGAGTAGAGAAAGTTATGTGGTGTAACACATCAGATTTTTTTGATAATAAACCACATTGTTTAAGGGAAATACAGTGTATTTTAATTCGCTTCACCTACGAAAACCCTGGGACCATTGAAATTAGTTATATCTATAGGTAATTGATTAGGAATGGAGAAAACAGCAGCCGACGAGCAACAATAGCCGGAGACAAGAACACTGTAGCAAAGGGCATCAACCAAAGAAACAACGTTTTCCCGCTACAACCTACTTAAAGATTAAATGGCGGTAATTATGAATTATGCTTGCCTTGGCTATGTTTCCCGTCCTACTTTATTACTTTCTCTACTATGTATATTAAGCAGGGGAAGTATTACATTCCAACCAAAAATTCGATATCGAGATTTCACCGAAAATACATGTTTTGAGGTACCCTGAATCCAAATAAAGAATTTTTGGAAACATGCCCGTGCATATTTGTGTCTTATCATCTGTGAACAGCATAACTCTAAAACGAAAAATCGGATACATATTAAACTTGGCATTTAAGTTAAGTATCTACCAAGAATGCGACACGAAGATTTTAAATAAAATCTCCCACCCTTTACATGGAACCTTTTTCGAAAATGTTGATTTTCTCAAAAGTGGCTCTAAGGATTTTTATTAAAATATGGTATGTTTAAGATATTTTTATGGCAAATGAAATGTATATCTTGAATTTTATGGGAATTTCCCCAAATGTCCTCTTCATTTGAATGGCTTTTGCATAACTGGTAAACCGTAAGAATTAGACAAACGTTTACTACATAAAAATCTAGATCTCGTTAAAACACACAATTTATGTCATATATATTTTTTGTCGAGTGAACCATTTCTGACATATGCCTAAGTTATTTTTTGAATTTTTCAATACTTAATACCTTTTCTCAAATGGGAATTCGTTATTCTCTACTACGTATAGTAATTAGGGGAAGCATTGCATTCCATTCAAAACTTTGATACCGAGATTTCAACGGAAATACATGTTATGAGGACTCCTGAATCCACAAAAAGGATTTTTGGAAACATGTCCGTGTGTGTGTCTGTGAACAGCATAACTCAGAAACGAACAGTCAGATAAACACCAGACTTGGTATTTAGGTTCAGTATCTTCCAGAGATGCGAAACGAAGGTTTTCAAGAAATCCCCCACCTCAAATTACCCTTTACATGGAACATTTTCCGAAGTTTTTTTTTCTCTCAGAAAAGGCACTAACGATTTTGATCAAAATATCATATTTTAAGACACTTTCATGGCAAATGAAAAGCATATCTAGAATTTTCTGGGAATGTTCCCAAAAGTCGTCTTCATTCTGAATGAATTTTGCATAACTCTAAACCGTAAGAGATAGACAAAATTTTACCACAAAACACACGATTTCCGTGTGCAGTGAACCATTTCCGACATATTCCTTGTTATTTGTTTGAATTTTCCAATACATAATACTTTTTCTCAAATGGGAATTCGTTATTCGTTTTGTTTTTCTTTCTTTTCTTTTTGTATGTCCTGGGCAAGCAAAGAAAATGGAATGCTCCAAATAGCAACCAGCTCTTAAAAGATTTGACTATCGCTTAAAGCCTACCATATTCCCCTTGCACCTACAAGAAAATTAGCAGTAAGATCGTTTCTGCAAATGTTTATCTTGATTAATATGAAATAGATGGAGAATAAGAGTTTGTAAAAACAGTTTGTACAAGAGTAGGGAAAGTCATGTGTGTGTAACACATCAGATTTTTTTATGTCCTGGGCATGCAAAGAGAATGAAATGCTCCACATAGCAACCAGCTCTTAAAAGACTTCACTACCACTTAAGCCTTTAAAGCCTACAAAAATTAGCTATAGATAGTTTCTGTAAATGTTTATCTGATTAACATGAAGTGGATCGAGAATAAGCGTTTTATAAAAATAGTTTGTACAAGAGTAGAGAAGCTCATGTGAGTGCAACACATCAGACTTTTTTTAAAGCTTGCTTTAATTCTTCCTCAATTTTCTTGGAATATTTATATTTGTTGTAGTTTCTTCATGTTCGTTGTAAGTCATTCACACCAATATGGTGGAAGTGTGACATTTGTTTATTTCATATACATACTTCGTATTTATATCTTCCCTATAATGCCATTACATTTGTTTTATTTCTAGAAATTTTCATATTACGTATGTTTCTTATGCATTGTATTTAACTGATTATTGTTTTCTATGACTTATCCTGCTTGTCAAAAATGAATAGCATATCATCTGGAAACCGAAGAGCATTCGTTTCCCTCGTGAACAGATTTTTTTTGCAGAATTTCGTCTATATCTATATAGATCTTTACTCGATTCAGTTTCATATAATTGCGATTATATGAATCAAGGCCGTCGTAACACGTTTCCTGACGGCATACATAAGGAATTTTCTGTTACATTGCTCATTTATCTATGACATTCATATTTGTCACCATCAATCTTCCTTTATATATTCATTGTGGGTCTTTTTATGGGCCGGTGGCTTTCCGTTCTATTTTTCCTACGTAAAGATCTACTAATATTCTCAACAACTTTTACTTTCTCTAACATGTACATAGTAGTTCCACCCAAAAATTAGATACAGAGATTTCACAGGAAGTACTGTTTTGAGGCCCCCTGAATACAAAAAAAGCATTTTTAGAAAAATGTGTGTCTGTGTGTATGTGTGTCTGTGAACAGCATAACCCAAAAACGAAAAGTCGGATAAGCACTAAACGTGGTAATTAGGTTCAGTACCATTCAAAGATCAACACTAACATTTTCAAGAAAATCCCCCACACCAAACTACCCTTTACATGGAAGATATTTCGAAATCCTTGATTTTCTAAGAAATGGCTCTAACAATTTTCATTAAAATATCACATGTTAAAGATATTTACATGACAAATAAAATGTATATCTTGAATTTTTTGGAAATATCCTTTGAGGTACACTTCATCCGAAAAGAATTTATTATAGCCTTGTAATACCAATAAGCGTTAAGCGATAGACGAAAACCTGCTACACAAGAAATGTAGATGTCTTTAAATTACACAATTTATTTTAAATAACATTTTTGTTACATCAGCCATTTCCAAGATATCCGTTATTAATAGTTCGAAATGTTCAATACTTAGCCATTCTTTTCAAGCCCTGTCGATTTTTAGTTGTGGAAAGAGCTTTAGACCAGCGTGTAGCGTCCAGTTCTAAAACATTTGGTTATCGCTGTTCTCTTTGTATCTATAGCGAAATGTGTAATGTAGCTATTTCCGGAAACACTTATCTCGTTTAAAATGAAGTATATAGAAAGATAAAACCTTCGTAAGAGTAATTTGTATACCCACTAATAAGATAGAAAGGGTAGAAAATGTAATTTGAATGTAACAATCAGATTTTTCATCTCGTTTTCAACAAGACACGGCCATGTTACGAAATCTCAAACGCCATGCCACGAATTAACACAAACTGAGTGCACTTACAACCTCTTAGTTGTTGGTTTTGTTATCCTTGAATATTTGCGCTCACAAAGCGAAAGGAAGCTATAACTCGTAATAAACACCTGATGTTGATTGTACGAAATTTGAAGAGAGAATTGAATAGTCGGAAAACCTTGCAATCTGAACATGTCATTAACTCCTCCCCTTTGTTTATGTATATCAGCGCCAATAATGTACGCAAATGTCTTTGAGTTTGAAGCGATCATTAGCTTTGTATTTCTCTGGATTTTGTTCGAAGTCTACAACCTTACTCTTCATTGCATTTTTGCTGCCTATCGACTTTGTCCTCCTATGTCGCAATTAGCAGAGCAAGGTCCTGTCCCGCTTTGTGAGGTGTTTGATGAGAAAAAGGTGGTACCTGCTTGGGAATTCTCCTTGTAGCTATGAAAGTCATATCTTAAAGGGGTTGGAGACCAAACACTGAGCACTGTTTATACCAAAAGCCTTAGAAACGTAGACGACACAGAGAGACAGAGAAGGAGAGCCTTCATTTAGCATAAAGTCTCTTTATATACAAACACGAGCTAGAGACGTGTGTCTGTGCGAGAGAATGGGCGGCATAATAAGGGATCAAGATGATGAAAGTTGTCTTCTGCTTCTCCCCTCCACTTGATCACTGCACAAGAACCTCCCCCAGAATTAGCTCCTAAATATTCATGCGCTAGACGACGGTGGCTCACTCATTCTGAACCTCGTTCATTACTACCCCCATCCCCAACATATCTGCCGGGGCTTAGACTGCTGCCGAGATACAGGTGACTTCATCGCCATGCATGGTCTCACAGTAATTTCTCAATAAAGTCAGCGATCTTCTCTTTTTCGCCTCCTACAGCGATATCACACCCTAGCGTTTTACGTTCATCAAACAGTTATTTTACTCGGACATTTTTAATTAAACGTAATATCTAGAGGTCTCAAAGCGTGAAACAGTAGAATAAAGGAAGCGGTAGTAAGAACGTTAGGAAAAAAAGAGTTAAAACATTATGTGTTGCATTCACATGAATTTCTCTTCTACAAACTATTCTTACAAAATCTTCTATCTATACTTCTTGTTAATCCTAAACTTTCATTAGACATTTATCCATTTTTATGTACAAAAAGAATACATTGGATAAAGCGATATTCAGATTTGTTTAAAAAGTTGTTTTCTATGTCACGTCTTTATAATTCCATGCTCTTTGTATGAGCACGAGAAAAAAAAACGAATAGCGGCTTATCACTTAAAAGCGTTTAAGTATTTGAAAATTTAAACCAAACACAAGGGATATGTCGGAAATTATTAATCCATAAAATGATTGACATAAACTGTGTACTTTAACGAGATCTAATTTTTACTTTCTTTACTAATTATAGTAAGTAGGGGAAGTATTGTATTCCACTCAAAAATTCGATACCGAGATTTCACAGGAAATATATGTTTTGAGACACCCTGAAACCAAAAAAGGCATTTTTGGAAACATGTCCGTGTGTGTTTCTGTGTGCGTGTCTGTGTGTGTGTGTCTGTCTGTGAACAGCAGAACTCAGAAACGAACAGTCGGGTAAACACCAAACTTGGTATTTAGGCTCAGTATCTTCCAATAATGCGACACGAAGGTTTTCAAGAAAAGCCCCCCACCCCAGATTACCCTTTACATGGAACATTTTTCGAAAATTTTAATTTTCTCAAAAATGGCTCCAACGATTTTGATTAAAATATCACATGTTTAAGATATTTTCACGATAAATAAAATGTATATCTTGAACTTTATGGGAATGTCTCCAAAAGTATTCTTCATTGTGAACGACTTTTGCATAACTGGCAAACCATAAGAAATAGACAAAAGTTTACTACACCAAAAAGGTAGATCGCTTTAAAATACACAATTTATGTCATATATATTTTTTTGTTGAGTAAACCATTTTCGAGATATTGGTTGTCATTCCCTTAAATTTTTCAATACTTATTTTCTTAAATGGGAATTCGTTATTAATTTTTTTTGTCTTGGATATGCTTGCCCTTGCAATTACAAAACAAGGGGAACATAGTACGCGTTAAGCGATAGTCAAATATTTTTAGAACGGTCGCTATGTGTAAAATGTAATTCTCTTTGCATGTCAAAAGATCGTTTCTGCAAATGTTTATCCCGATTAATATGAAACAGTTGGAGAATAGGAGTTTGTAAATAGTTTGTGCAAAAGTGGAGAAAGTCATGCGAGTGTAACACATTAGATTTTTTTAAGTATATCTCTTACGGTTTACAGTTGCACAATAGTCATTCAGATTGAAGAGGGTTTCGCAGCTATTCCCAGGAAATTCAAGATACATATTTTATTTGTCATAAAAGTATCTTGAACATATGGTATTTTAATAAAAGTCGTTAGAGCAATTTTTGAGAAAACCAAATATAATGAAAACTTTTCCTTCTAAAGGGTAGTTTAGTCTGGGGGATTTTCTTGAAAATCTGCATGTCGCATCCTTGGAAGATTTTAAATTTTAACGCCAAATTTGTTATTTAACCGACTTTTTGAGTTCAGGTGTTACGCAACCTTATGCCAGCTATATCTGCACAATAGGAGATAAATCAGCGACCCCTTGTTACGTTGTTTTATGTAATGTGCAAAACATGAAAACGTAGGTTTCTGTTAGGTGTTCGGTTTATCTTTCATTATAAGCTTAACATTTAGGATTAATAATGTGTATAGTTTTATAACTCGCGTGAGACTCAATGATGCAAATGAAGTGTTTCTGCAAAAGGAAATGTGCATTACCAACTGGCATTTAATAAATATATCAGCAACCTACCTGCTAACTTGCTACGTTGCTCATTTTGAACGATCCTGCACACAGAGCAGATGTATAAAGAAAGGTGTCTTCCTGTCACCGGAATAATTTGGTTTTGTAATATATGTATATAATAGGAACTCGCTTGATTTCTAAAAAATTACCCCAACAAATTACTGATTACCGGTTGCTTAGAGCAGTTCCTCTAATGAAATTCACAGAAATTATCGACAACCTGGGAAATTTATGAAATTATAGCTATTTCGCGAATGAGTACATTTGGTGGTAGTACAATTTATTGTCGTCCTCCGTGGACTAGTGGTACCGTGCTAGCCTCTAGTTCCCAAGGTCGCGGATTCAAACCCAGCGGAGGGCGATGGATGTTTTCGGGCGTAAAAATCCTTAGCACGGCTTCCTTCGGAAGGGAAGTAAAGTCGGTAGCCCCGTGCCGTAGATTTACAGCACGTAAAAGAACCTCAAGCCTGATAAAAGAGAGCTCTGAGCAAAATTACCGATCTTTCACGCCCAACATAGAATGGGACGCTAAGGACCATAGTAGTTAAAGAACGTCCATAAATAAAAACTCAATTCTTTTTAAGTACAATTTATTGTTGTTTCCTACTTTTGGAATTCAAAAGTTTAATATTTGCCATATAGTAAATATGGGTTACCAAGCAATTATATATATATATATATATATATATATATATCTTCTGTGTGAATTATAAGATACTTCCAAAATATTGCGAAATGAAGGAGCGTAACAACTAACCTTTGATACAGTTCAGGGGACAATGATATCTGAGAGTGTTCTTAAAGCTATAGTTTTTGCTGAGCATTGAACATCGGCGCATAATACTTGTAGGTATGTACAAACGTATTCATTGAACTTTATATGAGGCAGAGAAAAAGTATAAAACTTACTTCAATATGCAATTTTTATTAAATAACATGATTTTGTATCAGTAGCTTTTACAAAATGTTTCCCGTTATTCGTTGAATGCTTCAATATATTAAGCAATTTCTTTGTAAGTTGCTGTGCCCGTTCTTTTCTCATTAGCTCACGCAATAGCAAGCCTTCCTATTTAACTGCAGACTCTGGTACCAGGCCCCGCATGTAGTCACATATTGAAACTACTTCTTGCGAATATTTATAATGATTAAAAGGAAGTTTATAGAAAAATAAGGTTTTATATTAATAATTGCTATAAGGTAAAAAGAAATAATTGTTAGACCGACATGGGTAGCTAAGGTCGTTAGACACGCGGGTCTGACGCTCGCAGGGTTACGCTTGGTATAGCGTACGTGCTCGCCTTGCCGTCTTGAAGGCTCTTCGATGTTCTGTCGGTTGATGTTCGTATTGAAGATGCTATAAATGAAATCCAATCCCTATTGATTCTTTAGTCAGAAGTAGGTAATGAGGTCAATAACACAATAACCACGTGTTTGATTATTATCTGGATTTTATTCCAGTTGCAAAATGAATATCAGAAAGCGACTTGTCAAATACTTTCCCTTAATTACTCGTCTTGCATATTTTCTCGGTGTTCATTATTCCTTTCTCGTTACCTCTCTTTGTAAATATGTTAGTGGAAAGCTAGAATCATTGTTATCATACGCAATCGGCTCCACCCTTCTTGTCACTAATTATCATGGATTCAGCCCCTAAATGCTAAGAAACTGGAGTATCTACTTGGAAAAGTTTCCCCTTTTATGTTTAACTACCATGACGAGCACATTCGCGCCAATAATTGTAACATCTATTCCTATTGGTGCTTTTCAGTCGTGCATTTTCCTGCAGCCACGCTATTACTAACATATCTGGGAATTCCTACATGTTCTGTCTCCTTTTTTTAACAGTTCTCTCACACACACTGCCACTTTTTCTAGCTCCCTGTACTGCTGGGTCAACTTTGGCCTAATCCTTTTGTGGGGACCGTTTGGCTGCCTGCTAAAGTCCAACCTTCTAGTAGTTTTAATTGGTTAGTACACTTTCAAGTATGTCTTTTTTACAAACATTGCTTCTTACATACATAAGATTATAACATTTTATATTATCTGATATTTACAATATTTCTATTTGCATATGTTCCTCTTTCCTATTTATCCCCATTTTAATATATTTTCTCTGCTACTACTACTCTACCTATCGATTTTTACATCTATGTGATCACAGTCTTTATGTTAAATTATACATATTAGTTATAAGGTAGACATGCCCCCTAACACAGTACTCGTGAACGTGAAGTCTGCGATTCAAACCTCGCCAGCATCGTCCTCCCGGACTGAGCTTGCATTTCAGGTTTTCCGAAATCCTCATAACTCGTAAATCACGGGAAGGTGCCCAATTTTGGTCCTGGAATGTTTCCTTCCCAATTTGTTTTACCAGTTATTTCATTTCATGTATTATCAGTGTCTATAGTCTGTGGTTCAGTATGCAGTAAGAACGGGCGCTAAACAGTTCAAAATTATTGTATTAATTTTATTGTACAGGTTCCAGCTTACGGTTTACATTATTCTGATACATTTATTTATCAGAGTCCTACTTCAATTAGTACATACCTGACACCTTGCTTTGTGTAGCACAGCCAGTATGGCTCCCTGGCCTTCAGTACTGCTGTGCAACATTTACTTCCCTATACTGAACCTCAGGACAATTCATTTTCTGTTATCCTCCTCTCCCTCCGTCTTCTCCTTGACTTTCCTCATCCATTTTTACTTTCTCTACCACGTACATAATATGGAGAGAAGGTATTGCATTCCACCCAAAAATTCGATACCGAGATTTTACGGGAAATACATGTTTTGAGGCGCCCTGGATCCAAAAAGCATTTTTACTTTCTCCACTACGTACACTAAGTAGGAAATATTATTTTTGGAAACATGTCCGTGTGTGTGTCGTATAAACACCAAACTTTGTATTTAGGTTCAGTATCTTTTATAGATGTGACATGCAGGTTTTCAAGAAAATCCCCCCACCCCAAATTACCCTTTACACGGAACAATTTTCGAACATTTTAATTTCTTCAAAAATGGCTCTAACCATTTTTATTAAAATATCATATGTTTAAGACATTTTCATGCCAAATGAAATGTATATCTCGAATTTTCTGGGAATGTCTCCAAAAGAATTCTTCATTGTGAACTGGTAAACCATAAGAGATAGACACAGTTTTACTACACAAAACATGTAGATCGCGTTAAAATACACAATTTATGTCATTAACATTTTTTGTTGAGTGAACCATTTTCGAGATATTGCTAGTTATTACCTTAAATTTTCCAATACTTATACATTTTCTCAAATGAGAATTCGTTATTCAGTTTTTTTGTCCTGGTAATGCAAAGAGAATGGAATACTCCACATAGCAACCAACTCTTAAAATATTTGACTATCGCTTAAAGCCTACCAATTCCCTTGTATCTACAAGAAAATTAGCAATAAGATTAACATCTCAATATCTCGATTAACATGAAGCATATGGAGAATAAGCGTTAGTAAAAATAGTTTGAGAAAGTCGAGAAAGTAGACAAAGTCATGTGAGTGTAACACATCAGATTTTTAGAAAAAGGTCCGTGTGTATGTCTGTCTGTGTGTCTGTGTGTGCGTGTCTGTGAACAGCATAGTTAAAGAAATACAAGTCGGATAACACCTGGTATTTAGATTCAGTACCTTCCAAAGATGCGACTCGAATATTTTCAAGAAAATACCCCAGCTACTCTTTATATGGAACACTTTTTGATAATTTTGACTTTTTAAAAATGGCTCTAAAGAGTTTGATTAAAATATGATATATTAAATATATTTACATTACAAATAAATTGTGTATCTTCAATTTTCTGGTAATAGCCTGGGAAGTCCTCTTCATTCGGAAGCAATTTTGTATAGTATTGTATAACTGGTAAACGTTAAGCGATAGACGAAAACGTACTACACAAAAATGTAGATTTCTTTAAAACACACAATTTACTTGCAATAAGTTTCTATTGCCATAAACCGTTTCTGAGATATCCGTTACTAAACGTTCAAATCGTTCAATACTTTTCATTCTTTTAAAATCTCATCGATTTCAGTGGTTTCTTACGATTGCATGAAAACAGTATGGAATTTTAAGGCCAGCATATAGCGTTCAGATCTGAAACATTTGATTATCTATGTTCTCTTTGTATCTATAACGAAATGTGTTATGTTTTTGCAAAGATTTATTTGGATTAAATTGTAGTAGATTGAAAAATAAGCTTCAGTTAAGAATAGTTTGTATACCCAGTAATAAAGGGTAGAGAAAGTCATGTGAATGCATCACATCAGAGTTTTCTTTTATTTTTATTAAGAAATCCCCTTCCTTCCTGCTTCCTTGTTAACATTTTCAATGCAACTAAACTACACCCTCCTCCCTATTGTTCCACTTCTTGTCCCAGATTTTCTCTCTCCATTTTTTTAAATCTTCACATTCAAGAGAATGATCCTCACTATCATAAAATTCACCCATTCCTTTATCATTACCTCTTAGGCCATTTGAGAATACCTATAGTTCCCGTTCTCATCCAAGATAACCCTTCTTTTTCTTTCTTGTTATACCGCTCTATATACCTTTCACTATCCCATTCACTTTTTATTTTGCTGTATAATTTAAAAAAAGATTTTTATACTACCTCATATCTCCTGTATTTCGATATCTCTCACCCTTTCTCTTATATTTGGTAAGCAGAGTCATGTAAATCAGGCTTTTTATTAGTTACATCACAGAAACATCCATTCCCTTTTTCATATGCTCCAGTCTCTGAAAGAATAGTAAATATAAATAATATTGTCCTTCCCAAAGAGATGGATCGCGGTACCTCTAGCTTTAGGTTTCAACCCGTAAACACTAAACCGCAAAAGTAGTCGCGTTTTATTTTGTACCAAAGTTGGTACCAATTTGATATTTTGTTATATGGATTATCTATTACCATCTGTTCAATGAGGTTTTAGCTATTTGGGTAGGGTGGCTTATTTCTAAACTCTAAAGTAAAGCTCGAGTTGTAGCGGAAGTACACAGTATGTTGAACTCGTGCCGCGCATGCAGTGGTAAACAGCCAACAGTCTTTCACTATCGCGCGTCTTTATCCCTTATTTGCCTCAGACCGTAAACAATACATCCTTCTATTAACTAAACACCTACATTTATTTTTTTAAAGTTCCCTTGTTTTACCCAGTTTATGATACTGTTTTTTTACTGTTTTCGTTACCGCTTATTACCGCCGTTACACAACACACATATACACACAAACACGGGACTAGAACACGCGACCCTCAGCTTAGCGGAGCGCCGGAGCTATACACTCCAGCGACCACGGCTACGAGAGCCGGTATTACTTGGAAGGGCTCCTCCACTCCTTTTTATTTGTTCGTCGATCATACTACTGAAAATTCGAATATAAATAAACTAAATGTTAATATGAAGTTTTACCTTCTCATGACTGAACTTAGTAGTCCATTAAGGAAATGTCAGCTTGACGAACTTTGTAAGCTTTATTTCAAAAGTGCTTTCCTCTTGATTTTCATAACAGGCATTTCGAATTGTGCCGTTATTTAACGCCGATATTTCAAGAAGTTTAATTCTACGTTAATTGGTGTTATTTTAGAAATAAATTCACAAGTGGCCTAGGACTATTCCTTTCCAAAAATTAGTAAAACTATACAACAGTTCTTAATTTACATTACGTTGCCTATTACTGTTAACATGATGCCCAGTTCTATAATGAGCTCTGTTTTGTTTCAGTTTGTAATACTCATACATGTATATAGGGTGCATCTCTTGTACTTATTTATGAATGTAGATATTAATGCATTCAATGAGTGTCGTTCGAATTACAGTTACAGTGATCTATACAGTGATTTTGAAGTTGGTGTTTTTCTCAATTTGAAGTTTGTAACAGTATTTGCCCCACGTATGGAAGCAAACTTGAAGAAGATAGATGTTACTGCCCCACGTATGGAAGCCAACTTGAAGAAGTTATTGTCTTTATGTTGGAGTTGTTTGCACCACGCTTTGAGCGTTAATTTGAAGTAGATTGTTTGTTACGTAATATGCTGCTACGTATGTAAAGTCGATGTATTTTTGTTGTAATTACGCTCCAAGTTTTAAAATATTATTAACTTTGTTATTAAACTGCTTCTATAGATAGTATTTATGTTTATGTTTGCCTCAGCTGCGTCAGTATTGTTTTAGAGTCACGTATCTCTTAGACAGGGCGTGGTGCGACAAGAATGTAGGCTTACACAGATTTTAAGTTTAAATTCACTTCTTTTTATTTGTTCTTGACACAAATTAAATAGCACTACAATGATATCAAGAGCTGTGAGATTCTTTAATTTAATACTTGCACTTTGTTAACGTGTCTACTTAAATTTCGTTTCACACGAATACGTAATATTTCTTTAGAGAACACATATTCCATCTGGTCACTACCAAGGTCTGCAAGGAACTGAACATATTCCAACCGTCCAAACCCGTAAGCTTCTGTATTTCAAGTCTCTGATTGGCTAATCCTAGTCTAATAGAATACCCGCATTTAATTAAGGCTTTTTCTGGCTGTTGATTGGCTAATTTTAAACTGTCAGAAGATTTACATTATCGTTGCTGTCCTAATCATGACTAGTAGCATTTAAACTCTTAAACTCATTATTGCCTCAAGGTTACCTCATTGTTAGCTACGTTAAACTTATTATTCTCACAGCTCTTGCATTATTAAATTACGTAATGCATTCACATAACATTATTAAACATGTTTACAATAATATAAGCATATGCAATGGCTGTTACATACATTTTAAAAATTATTACATACATATTGCTTCAAGGCGGGCTGTTATTGAATTTAGATTTTATATAATTTAATTTAAAATATTCAAGTGTTAAAAATACTGCCTCAATTTCGAGTAACAGGAGTAGCTATAAGCTACTACAGACAGATGCTAACCGAACAACTTCGGTTCGTATCCAACTGTGAAAAAATGTTGTCTGCAAAATACTGATAGTGATAGGGCGTATTGTGCACAGCACATTCCTGCTAACAAGCCTATTATAAAAGAAGACAGTAATTGTTTATAGAGTAAGTAGGGGAAGCACTGCAATACACCCAAATTTCACCGAAGATACATGTTTTGAGTCCCCTTGAATAAAAAAACTTTTAGAAAAAGGTCTGTTTGAACAGCATAACTCAAAAACAAAAAGTCGGATAAATACCAAACTTGGTATTTAGGTTCAGTATCTTTCAAAGATAAGACCGAAAATTTTTCAAGATAACCCCACACCCCAGATTAACCTTTATATGGTTTAATTTTAAAAAAATTAATTTTCTCAAATATGAAGAGAACGATTCTGATTAGAATATCATATTTAAGATATTTTCATGAGAAATAAAATGTATATCTAGAATTTTCTGGAATGTCACCAAAAGTCCTTCTGCTAAACCGTAAGAAATATACAAACTTTTTCTATACAAAAAACGTAGAGCTCGTTAAAACACACAATTTATGTCAATTACATTTTTTGTGAAATGAACCATTTGCGAGATATTCCTTATTGTTTGCTTGAATTTTCCAATACTTATGCTTTTTCTCAAATAGGAATTCGTTATCCGTTTTTATGTCCTGTACATCCAAAGAGAATTAAATGAAATTAATTAAAAAGTTATCGCTTAAAACCTACATTATTCCCCTTGCACCTACAAGAAAATTAGCAATAAGATAGCTTTTTCAAATGCTTATCTCGATTAACATGAAATAATTGAAGAATAAGCCATTGTAAAAATAGTTTGTACAAGAGTAGAGAAAGTCATGTGAGTCACATCAGATTTTTGCCTTTGTTTTCCAGTGGTATAATAAGGTTAACACCGCTGGGAGGAGAAGTTTTTCACTTGTTTAAACATTTGCAGATGGTTATATATGTAATGTTGGAATGTGTTCGAAATAATAAGTGCTATGAATCACTAGATAACTATCTACTTGCTATAATAAATAATTACTTTAAAAAAGCAAGTTTGCAGTGACCAGGAATCATCTGTTAGCCTCGAAAATGAAATCTCACGCTTTCCCCTATTACTTCGACGGGAAGTGAAGGGTTAATAACTATCGGCACAATTAGTCAAAGATCACAGAATTCAAGAAAAGACCAAAATTAAAAAGAAATGAAAGAGGTTTGCAAATGAAGAGTCAATAAAGGTAGTAAAATAATTTGTTCACCTGGGGATCATATTCTTAAGTAAGAAATGGAAGGCGCAATCTAAACATGCACAATTGAAAGGAAAACTAGCCATGAAAGCTGTTAGAGTTTGTTTATACAAAACACCCACACAGTCAATGAAATAGCTGGAAACACTTTATGAAGCTGTAATTGAGTCAAACAGCTACATGAAATAAAACTTTGGGGAGTGACAAAGGGGTGGCTTAAGATTGATGTAGCCCATAGAATGTTTTGTGGAGAAGTTTTGGGTCTACCCAAGAGCTCACCAAGGGACGTTGCACTGGCAGAGTTAGGAAGGGTAGGGAGAAAAGGTATAACAGTGGAGATAATTCTGAAATATTGGTACAGATGTTTAAATTTATGTAACACTAATATAATAAAAGAATACTTACAGTTCCAAAAATATGTTTTGGGAAGAGAAGGTTCATTTGTGGAGATGGGGAATGTGTAGAAGAAACTGGCTTGAGAAGTATTTAGCAATTTGATAAAAACAATAGCAGTGGATTTTGGAAAGAATTGAGAATGAGGGTGGAAGACATAGAGAAACAAGAGATATGGGCTAGTTTTGAGGACAAAAGTTCGTTGACTTTGTACAAATCAGTTAAAAGAAATTGGGGAGGGAGAATTAAGTAGGCATATGCAATCAATTTGGAAGAATAGGTCTTGCTTGGATGCGCACTGGAGTAGTGTTTTTAAAAAGGATAGGAAATAATTCCACGGAGAGATGTATTATGTGTAACAAACTGGGTAGTATTTTTCATTAACTAATAAAATGTGAAAATTTTAAAGTATGAAGAGATGATAAATAGAATAGAAATGGGATAAGTTAAATAAAGAAATAATATTAAAATTAAAAATGTTGGCCAGCCCAAAGGCAGAAACAATTAAAATGGTGGGCACATATTTCGGAAATTTAAAATATGTGGAACCTAAGAGCCTAAGAAAGGAGCAACAGAATGGTTTCAGCCTGTAAAGTGAAGAGATGGTTTAACACCTTTATCTGGTACAACATAGGGGTTAAACTATGGGAGAGCTAATTTACAGACGCACTAAATTTAAAAAAAATTAGATGTAAGTTATATTTTTAATATTGTATCAAACAAAGATGAAAATACTGGCACAAGTTATACCCACTACAACTCTTGCACCACAGATTCTCTTTACACCACTGCCTTTGAATATGCAATATTAAAAAAAATAGGAGTAAGTGTTACACCCTATACTCGATGTTTCAGAAATACTTTTACAAATTTCGGGTATGGGTTCCTTACACCACAAGAAGGAAAAAATTCACATGAACATATGTCCCATAATCCTTTGTTTTCTTAGGAGGTGTTCAACACAGTGGTACACTTATAACACACAGAACCCATAATAAATGCTCGAAATGTCCTCCTCTTGCTTCTATGCATGCCTGTACTCGTCGAATCATGGAATGTCACACCCTGTCAAAAACTCCGGGATGGTGTCGGTTTCGCAGGCTTCCATGACACGTCGATGAAGCGTTTCTCCATCTGTGATGGCTGCTCCATAATTCAATGATTTAAGATGCTTCCAGAGGTAAAACTCCACAGAACTGAGGTCGGGAGAATGTGCAGGCCATGGAACTGGTCCTCCTCTGTCTATCCCTCCATGCTGTCACGTGTGATGTACCAGATGCCACAGCCAATTGTCTTGTACTAATACCTGGATCGTCATCGACTCACTTGAACATCTGTTCTTCGCGTTCCGGCGTACGAGCAACTCTTGGTCTTCCTCGATCAATAGTCCGTGGTGCAACGGTTCCTGTCTCAGCAAGGCGACGATAAACAGCGACAGAGGTTGGATGACTCGGTTCTCTTCGGTCTGGAAAGCTGTGCAGCCTCGCGTCCATTACCATTCGCGCGACCATACACAAAAATCATGTCTGCCTGTTCACGAAATGAATATCCAGACATGGTGGAACGAAACACGTGCAGTTAACTGACTCATGTACACAATTAAAACGTTGAAGACAGACTAATGACAAATGACAAACGTAAACAGGTCTCCAAGGCAACACTTTGCCATCTACCGTATGTAGTACAATGGGTCAACGCCTTCTATGAATGCATAGAGAAATGAAGTTTTGAGGTTGGACCTCGAAGGCCGTTGAACTCACACTTTCCTTGTGACAGGAATAATGCGAAAACCAAGGATTATGGGACATATGTTTATATGAACTTTTTTCCTTCTTTTGGTGTGAGAAATCCATACCCGAAGTTTGTAAAAGTATTTCTGAAACACCCGGTATATATATACATACATGCAGTTGTTTGCTATCCCCAATCTTCTCCAGTCATAGGATAAATTATTGTATATACTTTCTGGAAGTATGCTAATGGCTGACAAATGGTCCAAAAGTGGACTTATGTATCATCTGTTTATTTCTCTTGAAGGTAGCCAACCATAGCTCCTTCCTGTCTAGTGGGATTTATTTATTTTACACTCCCAGGTGAAATTCTGGGAACTTGGAGTAAAACTCCAACATTCATTGGAGTGTTTAGACAAATTACTTAGAAGCTTTAATCTGATTAATTGGAAATATGAATTTACCTTAATTACTCCGAACACTACTCAGCATTACCACTGAGCCACCTCGCTCAATATAGGTAACGAAGTTATTTCACTTTGACCAGTGAAGACCAAGGTTTGAAACATGAATCAGTCTTATTCTCCGCAGAACCAGTGTAAAATAACAGATACTATGTGCAGATATTAACCCTATAATGTGGCTAATTAAAAACCAGAATTACTTGCACCATTTGATACGCCATTAAGGTACATCTCCTAGTTATTGAGATCACCTTGGAGGTTCCACGGGGTAATCAGGATTAGATAGATAAGGGGCCTCCAGTCACTGGAGTACAGCACTGTACTTAAGTCATAGTAGGCCCTTTGTACGTCCATACGTGATCCCTTGGAGGAAGGGATGAACGGGAAACCGTAAGTGCGACTAGATCAGAACAACGTTGCCCGCTAGCGAGGACGATTCCAGTTGTCGCAGTAATCGGCTCTTGTTATGTTATTTGCTGGGCGCCTGTTATTGTTTTATTATTTTAAAATTTGGGTTCTTTGTCCTCCGGCTAGCTATTATTACTCAGTTAAGCAAGTATCTCTGAGCAGGGCGTGTAAACGGAAAGGAGTTGTTGCTAAAAGATAACACTGATAAAAGAATTTGTTTTCACACTTTTATTGCCGTCACACTTAATTAATAATTCACATCTTTAATCTTTATACACGCCTGACTGAAACTGTGGTATTTCCAAATGTAATTACTGTCGTATTAGTTGCCGCGTACTTCACATTTTGTAACTAACTTTACGACACGAGAGATTCATCCAAACTGTATGACGTGCACTCCACGAGAGATTCCTTAGAACTGCATGACGTGTACCTCGCGAGAGATTTCTTAGAACTGCGTGAAACATGCTTATGGCTCGAGAATATATACTCCTCCCCGAAATGCCTAAAAATTATATTAGAGCTACTATTGGTTACCAAATCGCGCCAACATTAGCGTCTGTTTTGTCAGCCAATCACAATTACTAACACATATGCTCTAGGGAAGATATTCCCTCCATTTCTAAAGAAAGGCACGCTACCCTGACGTCATTTGTTTGTCTCTTCTTAGTGATAAACAACTCACCCTATCGCTTCATTGTTATCCACTTCTATTGTCAGTTTCAGTGAGGCCATGTAAACACTTTTACTAACAATACTTATGGCTAACAAACATTTAAAATCATTGTCATACAATAATGTTAATTTACACTACAATCACTCTGGCATTCACAGTGTTGTAATATAAAATACTGCCTCACAGTATGACACCAACCTTGGCGCAGGCGATCCTATCTTCTATCTTCTAGTTGGAGATCCCACAATGAAACAAGCTACTACCAAAAAGGGGCCCCAGCCGAAAAGGCAAGCGCCAGGGAGAAATCCTTACACAGCGCAAAGTTCACCGTGCCGCCGTCGCGTGGTCCTACAATCCTGAAGCTAATGAGAAGAAACGATGAAACGAAATGATGGGGACAGGAAATTCATGGTAGAAGGGGAACCACCCCAGCATTCGCCTACCGATATGGAGACACCACAAAAAACCCATGATCAGATTGGCTGGCCCGACGGGAGTCGAACCCGGGATATCCCCAACCAAACTTAACACGGTACCGCGTAGCCATCTTGCTCATAAGTGAATGAAATGAGCGGAATTCTGAGTTTTCGTTGTGCTCAGCTATAGAGCATTTCGTTTATCGCTTAACGTTTACCAGTTGTGCAAGATTATTCAAAATTTCTTTCGAATGAAGAGGACTTCACAGACTATTCCTAGAAAGTACAAGATAGGCAGTTTATTTGCCAGTAAATATCATTAATATATGGTATTTTAATCAAACTAGTTAAAGTAATTTTATTAAAGTAAAATAGTTCGAAAAATGACTCATGTGAAGGGTAGTTGGAATGGGGGATTTCTTGAATATGTCGCATCCTTTGAACATAAATACCAAGTTTGGTATTTGAGTTATGTTGTTTACAGATACACACACAATTTTACTACAATGCTTTTGGATTCAGGGGGCTTCAAAACGTGTATTCCTGGTGAAATCTGGTATCGTATTTTTGGGTGGATTGCAATACGTCTCTACCTACTATGTACTTACGTGGTAGAGAAAGTAAATAGTGAAATCAGTTTAGGATTCAGCCAGGAATAAAATAAAATAAAAAGTAAAAATAAATAAACGTAGAAATGCATATATGTCTTAATTTTGTTGACTGCATTATAGTTTTCCGCTCTGGAAATCTGTTTAATATGCCAACGATAGGTGCGTTCTATTGGTAACATTCCATTTTTGGAAATAGGTGGAAATAGTCCTTTAAAGTAGTAGCACAAGTACATAAGTCTGCACATAGGCTGGTCTTATCCTGAAACGCCTATCTTCCATCTTGAGTTATGTAGGGCTTTCACTTCCGATAGCGACGTTTATACTCGGGATGAACCCCATTAGCATATCAAAAGCCCTTACAGTTGCTTCTCTACCCCTAACATTTCATTATGTATATCGATTTAATCGAACAGATGACACTCGCACTTCAACATTCTGCACGCTCATTATCATAAGAAAAATATTTTCCAGCTGAATGACTAACACTTGTCCCTTTATTCTGAGTTCGGCGACTGCAGGATGAAGCGTGTAAAAGACACTTCCGTGATGTAGAATGATGCACGATCTTCATACTAAAGAATTGTTTATAATTTTAGATTCTTACAAAAATTATGATGAGCTCCAGTCACATGACTTTCTCTACTCACTCTTCTACAAACTAATCTTACTAAAAATTATTTTTATATTTACTTCATTTTAATCAAAATAAACTTTTGCGGAAATAGCTACATTACGTATTTGGTTATAGATACAAAGAGATCAGTGATAGTTAAATGTTCAAGAACGCTGCCCTTAAAATTCCAAACTTTTCAATTGAATCGCGAGAAACAAGGATTGTTAACAGGCTTTAAAAGAATGGCTAAGTATTGAGCCATTCAAACCGTTAACAATATCTCGGAACTCGCAGATGCCACAAAGGTTATTTGAAGTAAATTGTATGTTTTAAAGAGATCTACTTTTCTTCAATTGTACGTTTTCGTCTATCACGTAAGGTTTGCCAGTAATACAAGATTATACACAATTCCTTCCGAATGAAGAGAACTTCACGGACTGTTCCCAGAAAATTCAAAATATGCATTTTTTATGTAAATAGCTTTTAATGTATGTTATTTTAAGCAAAATCGTTAAAGCCATTTTTTATAAAATAAAAAATTTCGATAAATGTTCCATGTAATGAGTAGTTTGGGGTGGGGGGATTTTCTTGAAAATCTACGTGTTGCATCGTTGGAAGGTACTGAACTTAAACACCAAGTTTGGTGTTGATTCGACCTCAAAACATGCATTTCCGATGAAATCACGAAATGTTGGGTGAAATGCAATACCTTCTCTGCGTCATCTATTTAGTAGGTACACCCGAATGTTTTGTACGTATCAGCTCCAGGAGGAATGGATGACGTGAAGGAACCGTAAAAGGCTAAAGGTCGCAGGCAGACCGGCCGACAGAGATGCGTAGAGGTCTCTAAAGATTCCAAGCTTGAGGAGCCGGTCACATCGGCGGGCTACCCAGAAAAGACTTCCCTCTGGCGGAACCGGGGAGAACGCGACCCACCTGAGGCGTCTCAGAAAAGGCTATCATCTGGCAGGACCGAGAAGAACTTCCCAACGAGCAAATGTCTGCGGTGCAAGTATCTGAAAAATGGTCAGAATGGCTGGCACAAGAATCGAACCTAGGATCTTCTGAATGTGAGTCTCGTACATTACTGTAGAGCCATCTCGTTAGGTTCCTTCTTCATAATGCTGTGTATTTGTACAGTAGTTGTGCATGCAACTCTTAATTTGTTTGCTGAAGCCACGTGAATCATTTTATTCTGAGCTAAATTGTGAGGAGCTTTTCTATAGCCCATCTGGATGTTGTAATCGTTATCACAGTATCCTAGTAATTACTTGAAGAGAGAAAATTGTGCCAACAAACATTATAAATTCATATTTTGTAATTATCAACTAAGAAAATATTTTGCTGGATAGTTACAGATTAGATGGTTTTTCGAAAATGTTTAAACCACTGGTCTGGGAACAAGAATTTTCATATTCACCAGTTTCACTTCTATTTCGTTGAATATGGATATTAGGGGTTTTTGTCTTATTTAATACTGTCCAGCCTTTATGATATTAAATAACTACAGAACCAAAGAGAAATACAAAATGATTATCTAAAAATTATTCGAGCGTTCCGATAAGGCTTTTACCGCCAAAATATACTTTCAGGCTATAAAACTTTTCTACAGCTTGGAAGACTGTCGAGGAGAGGTTAAGGAAATCAGAAATGTACCTTTAGTCGATATTTCACAACCATTATTGTGAATATCAGGGAATTTTCATGCATTATTAATATCACAGGGACTCTAAGAATTTATATTTATAAGGGGCAACATTAAAGACCTCTAGATCAGTGTATAACAATTTCATAAAGAACACAAGGTGAGGTAAATAATCCTAAATAATTCATTCGCGATCTATAAAGCCGCCCATGCAATGTTGGATGAGATAGCCAGTTTATCATAATTTATACTAAAAACACGCATCTTAGTGGCATCTTTACTTGCATGGTAATAAGTTTAAGCTCAAGAAATCGGAGACGCCATTAGCATTTATGCATTTATATTGACCTCTTATGTTCTAAAAGCTTGGAGTTATTGTCACTGGGTCTAACATCGTAAGAAAGCTAAATGATAACCGAGCGGAATAGCTCAGGCGGCAACGTCTATGGCTTACATGGTCGAGCGATGGCCCACTCTGCCCCCATGGTTTTTCCGGAGTTTCTCGGGTCTTCAGGCGAATGCTGGAGTGGTTCCTTTCAGCCCCCAAATTTCCTCTCTCTCCCCATTTCGTTCCATTCATCATTTTATTCATCCTTCACCCCGTTATGTCTGTTTCAGGTTCGGAAGTGTCGGCGATGATGTTTCGGTGCGGCGTGGGAGGGAAAAAATATGCTCTCTGTGGGACTTTCTCCGTCCTTCGGTTTCGGCTGGTTGTCAGGGTATATGGACCTCCCCTTCGCAGCGGAGTATTGGGCATTCTGTCTGCCCGGTTTCAATCTGGAAACTGTAGGAACCCTGTCATTGCTGTGCCATCACTCCTGGTTCCGGCCACCTGGTGTCTCCTCTCACTCTCTCTTCCCTCCCGGGGACGCCCCCTTCTGGGATGCAGGTACAATATTCTCACTGAATCAGTGTAATGTCCCCTCTGATAATCAGAAAGAAAAGCAAAAAAAAAAAAATAAACCTACATATTGTTGACTTTATTGAGATAACATTTTGAAAGCTATTGAATTTTTTAAAGAAAATTGTGATCTGTTGTTGAATTGAATTTTGGCTTTCTGGGACTATGGTGAACATCCCAGTGGTAATGCGGTTATTTCTCTGCTTGCAGAGCGGAATATCCAGTTCTCATCAGCGTGGAAATTTAATCATAAGTAAGGCTGGAAGGGGATGCACTCAGCCTCAAGAGATCCCTTATATCTATTTGGCTGAGAAGTAACTGCTTTACGTCTCAAAACCGCGCATAAGCGGCCAGAGGGTAGGCATGCTGCTATCCTGAACACTGCCTGTGGTTAATGATGCAGGGAATGCAGCGGTCACACAGATAGGTTTGGTGGAATAGTAGTCAGACGGAGGGACTTCCAGTAGCTGGAGCACATGTAGAGGGCACTTTGTGCTTCCAATGTGACCCCTGTAAAGAAGGGATGAAGAAGAGACCTGAAAAGCGACCATATCTGCATGACGATGTGCGTTAGCAAGGCCGTGGTTCCTAAAGATTCCAACATGGCAGCAATCCTGACGCCGGCTAGCCCTGCCTTAGTCACTCGCAACCTAGTGGTAGACGAGACACCCAGGAAGCGGGACCCCAGGAGTCCCACCAAGCTCAAAGGAGAACAACCTGAAACAGATGGAAGGAAATGATAGGGACAGGAAATTCGTGGTACCCCAGGGTAAAAGTGGTCGATTCCGACGGAATTTCCTCCAACAGAAGGAAGGGATGAAGTGAAGGAACCACAGGAGGCTACAGGCCGCAGGCAGACGGTCCACAGATACGCACAGAAGTCCCTAACAGTTCCAGGCTCGAAGACCCGCTCCACTGCTGGAGCTGCCTAGAGAGGTCGATGAACGACCTGTTTGACCAAATAGCAATCCAGTGTCTAGGGAATACTCTTTCCTTTGAGCAAGCATCCGCAGAATCTGCCCGGCGCCGCCATACGCCACGAAAGCTAGAAGGACACCTGAAAGATGAGAAAAAATCGGAATGAAAGGGAAATGGTGGAAAGGAAATCGTGGTAGATGAGAAGCCACCCCAACATTCGCCTACCGGCCAGGGAAAACCACGGAATATCCAAGATCAGAGTTAGCGGTCGACGGGAATCGAACTCGGGACCTCCCGAATACGAACCTCAAACGTTACCATAGGGCCATTTTACTCGGATTAGAAAGCGATTAACAATCAGCTGAAGAAAAAGTACGAGTTTAAGGGGACCAATCTGTACTACTAACTGTTTTGAATCCTTTACCACATATTATGAATATAAGTACTATAAAGAATTGTGGTTGCAAATCTTTGGTGCATTAATGCTAAGTTGTTCGTGGGTTATGCGTTTTTAAACACAGATTTTACCTAGTTTAAAAAAATACTCCTTACGATGCCACTTTCATAATCCTTAAAACATTTCAAATTTATGTTAATTATTAACGCACATTTTTAAATTAATTGAATTTAAAAATAATTTTTGTTTTCATTTGTAATTTTCGGCCTTTGCACTAAATATGTATTTATCAAAATTGGATGAACTTAGTGGTGTAACACGTTTATGTTATATTAATAACTGTATTATTTCCAAGGTTTCACTTGTAAAAACTGCATCGTAAACAGCGTTTTAATGCTGAAAAATCTCTAAAAGTTGATTACCGACATAAACGAGCTGTAAAATTTACTTACAACTGACCTGAATTCTGCTTTTGTAGTTTTACATTCTCTACTACGTATAGTAAGTAGGGGAAATATTGTAGGTAACCATCTAAAAATGAATGTTGAAATTTTACTGGGGCCCTTTGAATAAAAAAAAATATTTTTTTTAGAAAAAATATCCATGTGTGTGTTTTGGGTGTGTCTGTGAGCAGCAAACTCAAAAGCGAAAAGTTGGATAAATATCAAACTTGTTATTTAACTTTAAGATCTTCTAAAAATGCGACAGGAAGACTTTCAAGAAAATTCCCCCAAACCAGTTACCCTTTACATGGAATTTTTAATTTTCCAATTACGGCTCTATCGGCTTTGATTAAAATAGCATATATTAAAGATATTTACATGACAAATAACATGTATATCTTGAATTGTTTGGGGATAGCCTGTACAGTTTACTTCATTCCGAGGGAATTTTGTGGAATCTTGTGTAATTGGTAACGTTAAGCAATAGGCCAAAATATACTGCACAAAAATGTACATCTGTTTAAAACACACAATTTATTTGAAATAAATTTTTGCGGCATTAGCCATTTCCAAGATATCCTTATTAATGTTTCCAATTGTCCTGCTATTCTTTTAAAGTCCTGTCGATTTTCAGTTGTTTCCCGCAATGTCATGGAATGAGTGTGAAATTTTAAGGCCAGCATATATAGGGTCTTTCAACAAGTGTGTCCTATCGTTGAACTTAAATAAAACACGTTCTATAAATGATATGGGTTTATTTCTTTTTTATTTTGGAACATAATTAATGTCATTACGTGTGGAAGAGAACATCAGTTAAGTTACCATCTCGACTTCGTTGGGTTGTGCGTTTAAGGTTGACCCAATTTTCAATGGCAGAAGAACGTAAATTAGGTCCAACTTCACGAAAAAAACGCGTGATGTTATTCGTAAGATCATTTAATGTTTCTGGCTTGTTGACATAAACTCGAGATTTAATATAACCCCACAAGAAGAAATCCAACGGCGTTAAATCACATGACCTCGGGGGCCAGTTAACATCACCACCACGGGAAATGATGAAACCTCTGAACTTCTCCTTCAAAAGATAGGTTGTTTAGACAGCAGTATGACATGTGGCACCATCTTGCTGGAACAATATGTTTCTGAGATCCATACCATCCAATTAAGGCCAAAAATAGTCCTTTATAAGAGTCCGGTATCTTTCTCCATTGACAGTTAGAGCGTCTCCATCTTCATCTTGGAAATATTATTACCAATGATTCCACCATACCAAAATCCACGCCACACAGGGATGAAAGGGTCGTTCTTTAATCTGCATTAGATTGTGATTACTCCAACAGCGGCAATTTTGTTTATTAACACAACCATCCATTCAAAAGTGGGCTTCGTCGCAGAAGACAATTTTTCGATAAAAATCCGGGTCAGCTTCCAATTGCTTCATAGCCCAGTCAGCGAATTCACGATGCAAGCTATGGTCGTTGGGCTTTAGTTCTTGAGTAAACACCATTTTGTAAGCGTGAAACTTCAAGTCCAGATGCAGAATTCGCCAAGGTTTGGTCGGCGAAAGCCCCAATTCTTGCGCTCGACGAGCAATTGATTTGTTTCCGTTCTCGGGTACACTCTCACGAATGGCGCCTATGTTTTCGTTGGAACGCTTACGTCGATTACGTACAGGCGTTCTTTGATCGCTGACAGAACCACTTCTTTCAAATTTATCGATCAAACGCCGAATCGTTCTCTCGCAGAGACGATTATGTACACCGTAAACTTCACGCAATACACGGAAGGTTTGGCGAACAGATATTCCATTTTGATAATAAATTTTCACAATTTCTACGCGTTACTGAATGCTGTAACGTTCCATGGCTATTTGTCAATAACAACTGTAACCACATGAAAAAATGACTGCTGTAACTCAATAACAACGGCAGTTATCACATGTTAAAGATAAGACACTCTTGTTGAAAGACCCTTTAGCATCCGGTTCTAAAACATTTGACTATCGCTATTTATTTTGTATCTATAACTTTTGTGTAATGCAGCTATTTCCGGAAAGGCGTATCTCGATTAAATGAAGCGGATAGGATAATAAACTTCCGTAAGAATAATTTCTATTCCCACCAATAAGCGATGGAGGGTATAGAAAGTCATGTAAATGTAACATATCAGGTTTTTTGTTAACTAGTATACATTTACTCAAATTCATAATTCAGAAACCGATTAAGATATGCGCAGCTAATTTTGCAGCAAGGCTTAACATTTTTGGAAAAAATATGTGAGGAATATCAGAAAAACTTTAAATGCACAACAAAATTCTCCACTCAGGACTATTCAAATCGTCACGGAACTCTTTCGTTTTAACTCCAAAAATAAAAATATTTATACGAAAATGTTCCTGGAGAACTGGAGGGAATACAAATTTAAAACCTTATACATATAGCATCTTTTAATCATGTTGGACCAATTTTCGCCTTAACATTTGGAAATAAATGTTTACTACAGAACCGTTACTAAATGTATCCTTTCTGAACGATAGTATTTTTGATCCACTTCGGCCATGCCATTATGTGAGTTAGATTAAAACTCCTAACTACTTTCATTTTGTAACTTTATCGCATACGTCAATAAAATGTATTTGATCCTCCAACTATCAATATGTATATTTATTGTTGCAGACATGCAAAATGATCATATTTGATATTGAATTTTACCATTTAAATCTTACGGTCTTTACTTCCCTTTATATGTTTACATATACTTGCGATTTAATTCTTGCAGCTTGTAAACGTAACCCTTTCGGTGCAAGCAGCCATGTAGACTTGGTCACCACTACCAGGCGTGGCAAATTATATACCAATTTGCAGGGGATAAGGTGGTTGACCTCGATACTGCTTTGAATAGCCAACGGTGATTAATTTTATTCTCTTGTAAGCATTTCTGTTACTGAATATCGTCAAAAAACATAGTATACAATACAAATATGTTAAGTGCTTTGCAGAAACTCGAGACTTCAAACTTCTTCCTCGTTCAAAGATGCACTTACCAAACTTGTGGCCGGGGTGGCGTATTCTACCACGATTTCTCCTTTCCCCCCATTTCCTCTCATTTAATCGCTCCCTTTTACGTTTCAGGTGTGTTCTGCGGTGCTAGCGGTGTCGAGCAGATGGTGTAGTTGCTTGCGCATTGTAAAGATTTCTCCCCGTGAATGACAGGGTGCGTTGTCCCGCCTGTTAGGGTCGCTTCGTCGCCCTCTCTCGGAATTCTTCGCCTCTACTGGTGTGCGGGTGACTAAACTGATAATACTATGGACTTCTGCGCGTCTCTGTGGTCCTGTTTGCTTGCGATCTGATAGCTACGGTTCTTTCACTTCATCCCTGCCTTCGGGTGTTATAGTCACAACAGATCAAGCTGGTTGTAGCGGTGAGGTGTTGACTCCACCCCCTTTTCTTCAACCCTAGAAGAAGCAAGTTTTAGCTAGTGGAAAATATGGATGCTTACGACCAATAAGCTTGTAGGCATTCCTTCACGCTAGATTGTATGTATTTACGGGGCACTTATTTATGCAGGAAAATCCAACCGCGTGTTTGTTATAAATATTCTAAGCCAAGAGAACGCTCAATAAAATAAATATGTGCTACATTTATATGACTTTCTCCACACACCTTTCTACAAACCTTACTTACAAAAAGAAACCGAGTTTTATTTATGAACGTTCTTTAACTGCTGTGGTCCTTAGCGTCCCATTCTATATTGGGTGTGAAAGACCGGTAATTTCGCTCAGAGGCCTCTTTATCAAGCTTGAGGTTCTTTTACGTGCCGTAAGTCTTCGATAAACACATCTTATCAAACTTCTGTCACAATATTTCCTATTGTAATGTAGTGTAGTAACAACGATGTTACTGACTTAGTTCAAGAATACTTTACGTAGGTATATGTTTTGATTATGAACATATCCAAGACTGGAGTATTAGCTTTAGTTGTTCAGGCGAAAAATAGAAGGTAGAGATGGTGTTATGTCAAGAAGCAGATCAGGAGGAAGTCAGCTGATCCTCTCATTCCTTCACCATTACATGAGGTTTCCGCTGCTTACCTTCTCCAAAACCCATCTCAATCCACACACATACACAATGATCGGACCGCCTCAATCTCCTCTTCCTCTCGTTGAATAGAAGAAGGTCTGGCCCTCAACCCAAGCGGCGCCAAGCAATTAAATTGCCCCGCACTTTCCAATAAAGAAGGATGGCAATCCGCCCCACCACACGCGTTACTACAGCTAACTTTCACAAAATCTCATTCCAATTGTCTTTTCCCTTTCTTCCTTTGTTTTTTCTCTTTTAGTCACTCTTCTAAAAACTTCTTGATGTTCAACTTCAACAGGAAAAGAATCAAGAAATTCTTTTTCTCTCCCTTCAAAGCTGGTCATGTAAGAGTTATGTATTTTTAACTAGTTTTCTTTCCATTTCCAAGTTCATTGGTCAATTTAGCTCATATAAATGCTTCATTACATTTTCTCCCAAAGCTACATGTTGTACATATGATTTTAATCATATAAAGTTGCAGCGTAATTATGTTTACCCAAAACAAAAATATCACACAACACAATCTTTATATCGACAAATCTATGCGATTGAACCAATCGCGTCTAATTATTTTCTGAAAGAAGGACCATAATTATGCAAAGACTAAATGGTGAAAACTGTTAAAAATTACGGTTTTAGCTTTTTATGTATTCTTATACAGTGGAATTTCCCATTTAAATATACAGGGTGGACCATTAACCCTAATTCCTATTTAAAAGAATATGATGTGTTACACTCACATTACTTTCTCTACTCTTGTACAAACTATTTTTACAAACTCTTATTCTCCATCTATTTCATATTAATCGATAAACATTTCCTGAAATGAACTTTTGACATGCAAAGAGAATTACGTTTTACACACAGCGACACGTTCTAAAAATATTTGACTATCGCTTAAGGCGTATTATGTTCCCCTTGTTTTGTAATTGCAAGGGCAATATATAAATACAGTAGCCTTTAAGCACATACATATCCCTTAATAGCTGGTTGCTAGGTGCAGCACCATTCTCTTTGCCACAGATCAATACTTTTTGCATATCCAAGACAAAAAAGTGAATAACGAATTCCCATTTGAGAAAATAAGTATTGAAGAATTTAAGGCAATAACAAGCAATATCTCGAAAATGGTTCACTCAAAAAAAAAAAACGTAAATGAATAAATTGTGTACTATAACGCGATATACATTTTTTGTGTAGTAAACGTTTGTCTATCTCTTATGGTTTACCAGTTATGCAAAGATCGTTCACAATGAAGAATACTTATGGAGTCATTCCCAGAAAATTCAAGATATACATTTTATTTGTCATGAAAATATCTTAAAAATATGATATTTTAATCAAAATCGTTAGAGCCATTTTTGAGAAAATTAAAATTTTCGAAAAATGTTCTTGAAAACCTTCGTGTCGCATCTCTAGAAGATGCTGAACCAAAATACCAAGTTATCTTTATCCAACTGTTCGTTTCTGAGTTATGTTGTTCACAGACACACACACACAAGCACACACACGGACATGTTTCAAAATATGATTTTTTGGATTCAGGGGGCCTCAAAATATATATTTCCGGTGAAATCTCGGTATCGAATTTTTGGGTGGAATACAATACTTCCCCTACTTACTATACGTAGTAGAGAAAGTAAAAAAACAAATTGACCCTAAAATGACCCTCATTATGTCCTCAAATAACACACGATTAATGGCATTTACTTTCCTCCATAATATCACGCAACATTTATTGAAGACATTTATTTCTACAACGCTTAGTTTTGGAGATATTGTACAGTCTCAACTTAAATGGTCCATCCTGTATATACAATAATCATTCTAGATAGAATACTTGTATTTTAAATATATTTATAAAAATTATACTGCATCTACCATTGTGGACTATGAATGCTGCATCAGTTCATAGAAAAAATAACTCCTGTACATTTAGGAGTGGAGAAAAAAAAAAAAGCCGAGATCTTGCTCTTCAGCAAGACCTCGGCTTCCTTGGCTTCTAACCTGGGTTCTATTTTATATCCCAGGCTATGTTTGCCTTTATTGTATTTTCTCAATTGTTTACATTTTATATTTTTGTTTACAAGGAATATAGTTATCTAGTCTACTTACATTTCTACGTGTTTTACATTTACATTATACTATTTCCACAAGTTTTAATTCACTTTATTCTTAAGCTCTAGTATACTAAACTTACTTATGTCTAAGAGGGGGGTTCTTATGTACATGGAGTTATTCTTAGCTTTTGCTAGTCGTCCTGAGTTTTATTCTTGTTCTATCCTTCCACTTGGCGTCTTCTAAAATTGGTGAGTGCTCGGAGGGAGAACGCGTTGGCTAGCTGGTTCAACCAAGTCCACAGTCTTCTGCTTCTTAGTATTTCTCCTATACTTTTGTTTTGAACATTTGATTGCGCTGTAGTTCGTTGTGTTTGAGTGAGGGGACATTCCCAAATAGCATGTTCTGGGGATTCCCTTTCTCCGCAGTTGCATGTGTCGTGGTCCTGTAGTTCGAATCGATTGAGATATGTTCCATAGGGGCCATGTCCAGTTAGATAGTGTACCATTCCCCTGGATGGTTTCAAGTATTTTAAATCCTTGTGTCTTTCCTCTATACTGGGGAAGAGAGCATATGTCCTCCTTCCAGTGGTGCTGTTGTCCCATATCCCCTGCCATTCTGCCTGGAGGGCTTCTAGGATGTCTGTTTCGTCTCTGACTGGTATTCCTGCTAGTCCTGCTGCTTTCACCATGTTGTGTTTTCGTAGCCAGTAGATGGCTGCTCTTCTTGGATTTCTAAGTCTAGTGGAAGGAGATCCATTACCACTAGTAGCGCATCTGTCGGTGTGGTTGAGAAGGCCCCTGTCATGTGAACTAGGTACTGTCTCTGTATTCTCCTCAGGGTTTTCTGTGCGGTTACAAGGTGTGCTCTGTGGCCCCATGCGCTCGCTGCAAAGCCCACTGTGGGGACTAGGATCGCATTATGATACAGTTTTATTATGTTGTATGGTATTGTGCCATGATTGCGTGCTAATCTCGTGAGTTTGTTGATTATAGCCGTCGCTCTGGTTGTGCAGTCGGTGACTTGTTCTCTGAATAGCATTCCTTCGTCTATGGTGATTCCGAGATATTTGGCTTTTCTTGATCTTTCTATATGTCTGTCTCCTAATGTGATTATTGGATCTCTTTGTAACTTGCCTTTTAGTAGTATGTATTTGGTTTTTTCAGGTGATATTTGCAGTTTCATTTCTTGTAATTTATCTTTGATCTCGGTGAGGAGGTATGCGGTGCGTTCTTCTATTTGTCTTCTTGATTCTGCCGTGATGATGACAATGATGTCGTCGGCATACGCTGTGTATCCGTGTAGGTGGTTGTCGTTTTCCAGTTCTGTTAGTCTTCTCAGCAGTGGTTCAAGACCCACATCCCAGAAGACTGGACCGCAGACGGAGCCTTGTGGGCATCCTTTGGTGATGTTTATGTTGACACTTCTTGTACCCGTAAGTGTCGCCGTCCTTTGGCGGCAGTAGTCCTTTAATGAGTTGTAGATGTCTCTGGGGCAGCCTATGTTCCTCGGCTCGCTGAATAGATGGGGCCACCATAAGTTGTTAAAGGCCCCCTGTATATCTAGAAGGATGCCTATGGTGTATTTGGATTCGGCTGTCTCTATTTTTTCTATTGTGGAGTTTATTGCATCTTCTGCGGATCGGCCCTTCCGGAATCCAAATTGTGTGTTCATTAACCCGTAGTCCAATCTCGTGTGATGCAGTCTTTCGCATAGCAGCTTCTCCTGAATTTTCGCTATTCCGTTTAACAGGGCTATTGGTCTATAAGATCCTGGATCAGATGGATTCATGTCCAGGGATTTCTTTAGTATTACTAAGTTTGTTGTTTCCCAGATGGTTGGTATTCTTTGTTGGTGTAGGCATTCATTGTACAGTTTGCATAGCGGAGGTATTAGTGTGGGACTGAGAGCCTGTAGCACCTCATTGGGAATGTTGTCAGGTCCGGTAGCTTTCCTCTTCCGGAGCTCGTTGATTGCCTTTGCCGTTTCTTCTTCTGTGAATGGTGGAGTTATGTGGCAGTTGTTGTATGGTTGTTCTGCTTCAGATCGGAGTCTAAGGTGGTGTGGACTGTCATCATCACGCGTATCAGGTGGCATGAGGTGGTTCAGAAGATATGTGCACGTTTCCTCTACTGATGTCGTGTGTAGGCCATCTGGTTTTACTAGAGTGCAGATTTCGTCTTTGTGCAGTTTCTCTTTTATAATCTTGTATGGAAGACCCCACGGATCCTTTTCCAAACAATCCTTTGTGAAAGATTTCCAGCTTTCCTTTTTTGTTTCTACCAATAACTTTTCGTAAGCCTCCTTCCGTCTTCTGTAGATTGTTAATCTAATCTCTCGTTCTTCTATGCTGTTTGCTTTTCTGTAAGCTCTTCTCGCTAGTCTGGCATTGCGGCGAAATCTTTGTAGACGCTCGTTCCACGGGCTGTTGGCTGGAACGTAGTTTTTAGTGCGCGGAATTGCTCTATCCATGCATTCAGTGATAGCGTTTGTGATGTCGTTTGCAGCTCTATCTATGTTATTATCATTAAGGAAGTTGGGTGATAGTGTGAAGGTTTCTCTGAGTAGAGTCCAGTTTGCTTTTCGGAGGTTGTATCGTGGTTTTTGTTCTCTCGCATGGGCTTTTGGTTCTGTTTCCAGATCGAAGTAAATGACGTTGTGGTCACTGGTGGTTTGCTCCTGGGCGACTCTCCAGTTGCGCAGTAGCTGCTGTCCTTGGTTGTTTGTCATTGTGATGTCTATATTCACCGACACACCCGTCCTTCCTATGTATGTTGGCGGGTTTCCAGGTTGGTTCATTACTTGTAGATTTAGGTCTGCCATGGTGTCTACGACGTGGTGTCCTCTGTCATCTTGTCTATTACTGTGCCATAGAGGGGACTTAGCGTTTGCGTCTATTGTGTATACTGTTGGTTTGATGGGAAGTCCGATGGATGTGCGGCGTAAAAGCTGTAGATTTTCTTCTATGTTTTGAGTTGGCTGGAAGTAGCTGTTGATGATGTAGAGGCTTTGAGTCCCGACCGTCAGTTCTACGCAGGTTTGGTGAGTCGTGCAGAATTGTGCTATTTTGACTACCTGTATTGTTCGATTAAGTATTACTGTAGCCGTTATCGGAGCTTCTCCGCTGGTGATGATTCTTGCCGTTGCAGGCATAAACGGTATTCGGCCTTTCTGTGTATAGGGTTCCTGGATGCAGATAACATCCAGGTTCCACTCATCTGCGAGACGTCTTAGTTCTTGCATTACCAGTCTGCTCCTTGCTGTGTTGATTTGTGCTACTTTTATTTCTTTAGGTTTTGGATTTCTCTTTGTGAAGTTTCTGCATCCTGTTATGTTATTTTTAGCTGCCATAATCAGTTCTGAGGATTAGTCTCTGTACGAAAGCTTTATAAGTAGCACATTCAGCGGAGTTGGGGTTCCTACAGTGCCTGCCTCTTCTGGTACAGGCTATGCAGATTTCTAGGTTTCTGGTTTTTTCACATTCCCTGCGAAGGTGGTCCTGTTCCCCACATCTCCCGCAGACGTTGGTTTCACTGTTGCAGTGTTTGGCCACGTGACCAAGGTCCTGGCATTTGTGACATCTGGGCACAATTAGGAAGTCCTTGGCCGTGTGGCAGCTGAAGTGTATGAAGAGGCGTCCCTTCTTTAAGATGGATCGACGGACACTCGGGCTGACCTCTGCGACGACGTGTACACGTCTCTCTCTTCTGGGGCCGGTCAGGAACTTCGGTTGGAAGTCCTCCTTGAAGTCTGGCAGGTCCATTTCCTCCGTGAAGTTCTGCGCGTGCACCGCTTCTTGCAGATCCTCCATTGTTATCCAGTTCGGTACATCGTATAGTATAATTCTTGGTCGCCATTTTCTGGGTCTTTCTATAGTCATTCTCTCTTTTAATTTCTCGTGACCCAGGAGTTTTTTGGCATCTTCTTCGGTGTCCGCTTCTATTATTACTTGTCTCTCTGTAGTCTTGATGGCCCTGATTTTGATGTTATCCTTCTTTGGGTCGATGATTCCGGTGATGATGTTCTGCAGCTCCTTGGTAGATGTAACTGTATTTGAAGAGAAAAACTTTAGCCCATCTTCTAGGGGAAGCTTTGCTCTACAAATTGGTACTACTGTTAATTACGGCAGCTTTTGTGTGCTTAGGCCACGTGGTTTCTTTCTTTACAAACACATGCGAGTATGTTTATAAAAAGGTCTATATGTATATGAGTGTGTTTGTGAACAGCATTACTTTGAACCTCTATCGTTTATTAGTAGGTATAAAAACTAGTCTTATTAAGCTTATTGCTTTCTCTTTTACGTATACTAAGTAGGGGAAGTGTTGCATTCCACCCAAAACTTTTATACCGCCATTTCACAGGAAATACTTGTTTTGAGATACCCTGAATCCAAATAAATATTTTGGAAACATATACTACGTGTGCATCTGTCTTGTCACTGTATCTGTCTGTTTGTGAACGAAAATTCGGATAAGTACCAAACTTGGTATTTGAGTTTAGTATCTTCGAAGAATGCAACACGAAGGTTTTCAAGAAAATTGCTCTACCCCAGATTACCCTTACATGTAACATTTTTCGAAAATGTCTAATGATTTTGATTAAAATATCATAAGTTTAAAATATTTTTATGGAAAACGAAACTTATATCTTAAATATTCTGGGTAGGTCCTCTAAAGTCCTCTTCATTCTGAATGACTTTCTATAACTGGTAAACGGTAACAGATAGACAGAATTTTACTACACAAAAATATAGATCTCATTAAAACATCCCTTTATGTCATATACATGTTTTTTGTCAAGTGAACCATTTCCGAGATATTCTTTGTTATTTGTTTGAATTTTCCAATACTTATACTCTTCTCAAATGGGAATTCGTTATTCGTTATTTTATATCCTGGACATGCAAAGAGAATGGAATGCTCCACATAGCAACCAACTCTTAAAATATTTGACTATAACTTAAAGACTACCATATTCCCCTTGCACCTACAAGAAAATTAGCAATAAGTTAGTTTCTGCAAACGCTTATGTCGATTAATATTGGTTTGTAAAACTAATTTGTGCAACACATCAGATTCATTTAAATCTAGTTACTTCATTTTAATCTAAATAAACTTATTATTCCCCTTTCAAGGTTTAGGTGCTATAATCACCTATTCCGGTCTCTATTATCCATCCGCCTCTTACGAGGTCAATCCAGATCTCTCTTTCCAATCGGCCGATAATTCATTATCTTTTTGGTAATCCTATCACTAACTGAAAAGGATTTTTAACCCGATCTTATTGTTTCACTCCTTATTTAATTCATTTTAGTACATCCCCTTACACAACTCATGAACTTCATCTCTGCTACCTATATAAACACCCTTTTGTTTTTGTTATTGTCCGTGGTTCGGAACCATAAACAAGAACAGACACCCCTATAACTTTGTAGAATTTTGATTTGTGTTTACTTTTTTATTTTCCTCCCAAAATTCTTCTAATTGTTCCACTTGAAATCCATTAACCTTCTTCTCAATATCTTTCTCACACTTAAGACTAATATCACAGATAATTAGAGTGCGATACTTATAAAAGTTTCACATTTATTATTACTATTTTCGATCTTACCGGATTCTTCCCCTTAAAAGCTATTATCTTCGTAGTTGCCGAAAACTATGATCTTGGAATCATTTCCTTTATTCTCTGTCCCATTCAGTTAAAGAATACAAAATCTTATGTATTACATTTACATGACTTTCCCTACCCTATTGCTCATTAGTGATTATACAAATTATTCTTACGAAAGTTTAACTTCCTGTTTACTTCATTTTAGAGTTAAATCTTTCCGGAAATATCTTCATTACACATTTCGTTATAGATACAAAGGGAACACGATAGTCAAAAGATTATGAACTGGACGCTATACGCTGACCTTAAAATTCCATACTCTTTCCGCGAGAAACCAATGAAATCGATCGTACTTTAAAAGAATAACTAAATATTGACCAATTCGAACCATTAATAACGGATATCTCGAAGATGGCTTATGCAATAAAACATTATTGAAATAAATTGTATGTTTTAAAGAGATATACATTTTTTGTGCAGTAGGTTTTTGTCTATCAACCTAATATTTACCAGTTATACAAGATTATACAAAATTCCTTTCAAATGAAGTGGACTTTACGACTATTCCCAGATAATTCAAGATATACATTTTATTTCTCAGGTAAATATCTTGGTATTTTAATCCAAATTGTTATAACCATTTTTACTTTCTCTACTACGTATAGTAAGTAGGGGAAGTATTGCATTCCACCCAAAAATTCGATACCGAGATTTCACCGCAAATACATGTTTTGAGACCCCCTGAATCCAAAAAAAGCATTTTTGGAAACATGTCCGTGTGTGTGTCTGTGTGTCTGTGTGTGTGTGTGTCTGTGTGTGTGTCTGTGTGTGTGTGTGTGAACAGCATAACTCAAAAACGAACAGTCGGATAAACACCAAACTTGGTATTTAGGTTCAGTATCTTCCAGAGATGCGACACGAAGGTTTTCAAGAAAATCCCCCCACCCCAGACTACCCTTTACATGGAACATTTTTCGAAAATTTTAATTTTCTCAAAAATGGCTCTAACGATTTTGATTAAAATATCATATGTTTAAGATAATGTCATGAGAAATGAAATGTATATCTCGAATTTTCTGGGAATGTCTTCAAAAGTATTCTTCATTGTGAACGACTTTTGCATAACTGGTAAACCATAAGAGATAGACAAATTTTTACTACACAAAAAATGTAGATCTCGTTAAAATACACAACTTATGTCATATACATTTCTTTTGTTGAGTGAACCGTTTTCGAGATATTGCTTGTTATTCCCTTAAATTTTCCAATACTTATACTTTTTCTCAAATTCGTTATTCATTTTTTTATGTCCTGGACTTGCAAAGAGAATGGAATGCGCCGCATAGCAACCAGCGTTAAAATATTTGACTATCGCTTAAAAGCTACCATATTCCCCTTGCATCTACATGAATATTACCAATAAGATTGACATCTCGATATCTCGATTAACATGAAGCATATGGAGAATAAGCGTTTGTAAAATCAGATTGTACAAGAGTAGAGAAAGTCATGTGAGTGTAACACATCAGATTTTTTTGGTATTATCATAGTTGCTTTACCACTGTGCCGCTTTAGTGTGTGTTCAAATCCGTCGTGTTAAGTTCAACAATTGTATTACATTTCGTTTTATCTCTTTGGGCCTATAATTTGATATTATGATACAAAGAACATTTTAATAACATTATAAGTGTGTACAAAATAGTATAATCACCATGTTTTTTCTACCGTAAAGAAGAAGAACCGCAAAGCCCAACCGGGCATTCATACGTGAAGAATGTAGGCAGATTACACCGGGAATGTTACAACATGCAGAAGGTCTTTCCGGCAACGTACATAAATGTGCATTGATGAAGGGTGTCGTTATTTTGAACATTTACTTCGTTGATGAAATCCACATTCTTTAACAATTTATTATTCTGTTTACCATGAACTTAGCACATTTACAGATCCTTTGTCAGTAGAAGAAGTGGAACATAAGGTTTTAACATGAAACAAAAGCTGTTAGATTTAATATCATCGATATGTGGCCAAAAGAATAAAAGCTAACTACGTGACAGGTTTACAACACCAGACAGGTATAGATTATTATCATAAACATAATACACAATTATCTGATTGCAATTCTTGTGTCTTTGGCTCACAGGAGAGCCAATAACAAAAATAAATAGATTAATACTAAAATACAGAAAATAAACGCAAGGAGAAAGAAAAAAACATAACCAAAATAATTTGATGTTTGGATTAGATTCGAACTTCTTCCGAAGCTAACCGTTGCTTTAACACATCTCGGCAGGTACTCCACTCGGCCAGAACACACGTATTGTCGCCTGCTCTTCGGGAAAACATACCTCTATCTCCTTACAAACATTATATCCATGAAAAGCCGTCTTTTTAAAGCCTTTCGCGGCTCCTTGCCTCATTCAGGCCTTTAATCCATAATGGTGGTCATGTTTGTATCGAATAGAAGGACAGAGCTACAATAACAGTTTGTTTGATAAAAGGGTCAATGTTTTCATATTAGACTATAAACTGCGGGTTGCATAGATACGAGTACCTAGGGGCAGCTGACTCACCTGGTATATCCAACCTTAAAAAGACCTCTTACGTGTTCGTGCTAGTTTGGTTTGATAGCTCACTGCATGTAGTCCTGGACTGCCTGTGCAGCAGTGTTGTTGATTCATGTCCAACAACTGTGCCGTATAGTTTGGCGTTTCAAAATTGCCTCGCTATCAGCGACCGCTCTCGCTTGCTCAGTGGTCTATGTTCCTTACTCCTGGGAACTGCACTTTTGCCCACAAGTTGTGTCTCAGTGTCCGTGGTGTGTTTGGGTGGGGAGTTGAGTGCAGTCGTCTGGCCGTATAGTCCTAATTGGGCTCAGGCCAATACAAGAAAAAAGGAAGAATAGTACAGCCAGTCTGTGCCGCATTCTAGATTGAGTGAGGTGTAAGTATCCACCTTTATACTTCATGGTTTTGCAGCTGCCTACATGCTGACCGTATATTGCCTTCGCATAATTCGGTATTCGTCGTGGATTCACGGAGATAAAAATTTGTTTAATATTTCAAGAAATGATATCTTCTAATACCGCCTTAAAAGAGATTGAGAAAATACTTTATGCAAGTATTCTGTTAATTACAGTTCTACGTTATGGTGAGATACTTGGGCTTTCATGAATATTAAATGTATTTTATTGTTACGTAAGGTAACGATTTCTGTCCGTTAATTGCCCGCATTATAGATTTGCACAATGTGGTTAGTCTCTTTCATGAGAGTTACGAGCTCTGTTTACAGTTCTGTATCAGAGCTATTATTGTAGTTTCCCATTTAACGACATAATTATGGTAAAAGAACAGTTGAGACTTTGTACCTTCTAGGAAATCTGTTAACTTTCGAAATATTAGAACTTTAGGTATCCATTTCAATTACGTACACGTTTAAGGTTTATTATTTTGATATCATTAAATTAATTTCTTGCCAATTAGCTTGAACGAATAACTTACGTAATATTGTGCTATGGTCAGATTCGGACCATATTTAATGCAAAGAGCCATTTATACTGGCTTATTCCTTTTGACTAAATGTTTAAACAGGTGAATGCGTATGTATATAGAGCGTTTGGTTATTTTATTTGAGGGAGTTAATGCTTCTTATTGGTTTGTATCTTCTTTAATATATTTTGGTACTATAAAGGCTGTTAACAGTGGTAAAAAATTGCAATATATTTGTAAATTATACTCATATTCTGTTAATTAAAAGTTGTTTGCTGCAGAGACTTGCGTAGTCAGTATTGCCTGCTGTTGCATCCTACCAATGTCCGGACTCTGTACAGTTGTAGACTGTAAGTAGGTAACGCAGGGGGGGTGCACAAAATGCTATTCTTTCTATATTTTGGATTTATTCCTAATCCCCTCCATAATTAGTTCACACTTTGGTCGGTAGCAGGCACTATGTGGCTGTGCTGTTCAACGGAAGAGCCGCCAACATCTGAACGAACACACAGCTAGCCTTACGAAAATGACCGATTTAGGGCCATAAGTAGAAAAGCGTATCCGAGGAATGCCTTTTATAAGTAGAGGGGTGAAGATGTTGAGGAACGACGACAGAGCGTAGCCGTAGGATCTGTGAGGCTAAACCCCAAAGAAGAATTATGACACTTTAATTGATGGGGTAGATACGGTAGGTAACGAGTGTGTTCAACAATAGATCGAAACGTTGAAGTGAGGAATGATGACGCGGCGACAACCAGAAAACAGCCACATGGACGATACTGGCCGCGGAAGCCTAAGGAATGGGTGTGTTTGAAAGAACTAAAAATATCGCTATTCTCGCGGATTTCGCTAGTACCGTGGGTTGGCACTTTCTTCCGCGCATTCGCAGTAGTAACAAAATGGAGCACTTTGTTGGCATTTAGAGATTTATTTCGTGTATTAGAAAGCATCTTATAAAGGAAGGGTGAAGGGTTACAGTCTTTTCAGCTGTTCATATCTCCTTTTAAACTGTGTAATATATGCATTTTCCTTCTTTAAATCATCTTTCTTTCGCATTTTAATCGGAAGGTATATACGGAAGCGTTACCCTATATTTTTCACAATTTCTAAGTTTTAATGGGATATTTTTTGCAGTTATGAGGCACTAGCAAATAAGTCATGAGCACTAAGGTAATATATCTAAGGTAAAGAAAGTGTTGCATTCGACTTGGAAATTTTATATCGAGATTTCACCGGAAGTACATACATATTTTAAGGTAGATAAGATAAGGTATCGTTGTTGGTTTCAAATTATTGAAGTTATTACACAAGTAATTCGTGCATGGGTCATTGACCGTACAAGCATACTTAAGATACAAGGTAAGGTGACAAAATAAACAACAGAAAAAGAAACAAATCAAAAAAAAAACAAGAAAAAGGAAAATAGAGATGAATTACCTTTTACTAAGTGAACAAATTTGACCTAGCTTCGCGCACTTTATCCAAGAAATTGCCCATGTTTTGCCAGTTCCTCTGGACAGCCAGTAGATTCCAACATGTCAATATCATTCTTGACGGACTTAGGAACTTTTCTTTGAGTTTAATTGTTCGCTGGTTCTCCCACTGAGCGCATTCCGCCAAAATATGTACCCAATCCTCATACAAATCACAGAATGGGCAGATTCTCCTGCCAGAGTCGTCAGTCATTTTCTGTGCCCTCTAGTCCCCCCCCCAGTCTAAACCATGCCATTCCTGGTCTTTCCTTTCTTCCTAAAGTTGAGTGTATGTATATGCCTCTTTACCCCAATTCAATGTTATTGAATTTGCTAGACTTAGAGGACGTTTAATTTTACAATACGATTGTATTTTCTGTTGGTCGATGTCTCTTAGTCTTATTTTGACACCTTTCCATATGTTTTTGTCATTTGTTTCAGCTCTTTGCCATACTGACCCCATTCCTATTATCCTCAAACCCCTTTCCAAATCAGCTGCCCAAAAATTAGGAGATCGTTTTATCGTTGGTATTTATAACATTTGGATCATATTGTGGAGTTATCCCCCTGCATCAGCCTCAGCCAGTACTTGAGGCAATGTTTTATCACTTAAATGATATCAGTCTAATTATATAATATAAAATATAACAGCTCGCCTTAAAGCAATGTACGTACACTACAAAATATAAAAGTGTATATTACAGTCATTATATTATGTTTATATTATTATCTACATGTATAAAAATGTTATGTGAGTGTATTACGTAGTTTAACAATGTAAGAGCTGTGAGAATAGAAAAAAACCTGCTCTCCGTAGCAAACAGAATTACAAAGTAAAAGTTGAAAGTTGCTAACAATGAGGTAACCTTGAGACAACAATAAATTAGAAAGTTTAAAAAGGCTACTAATAATTCTTGGAACAATAATAATGTTATATATAAAACAGTTTATAAATAGCCAATCAACAACTAGTAAAGCTAAAAGTTAAATAAAGATATACTATTGGAATAGGCTTAGCGAATCAGAGACTTGAAATAGAAAAAATATACAAACTCAATCGGTAGATGCTACAAGAAGGCGTGCCCAAGCAGTTTTGGTTCGGTACGGGTTCAGTGTGAGACATAAAAATTCATTGCGGTGAGAATAATATAAAGTTTACACGTTAAAAAGTGTAATTAACAATAATCTCACAGCTCTTAGTAGAATACTTCAGTGAAGTTTTATTTAATCGTGTGAAGGATTAATAAAGGGAGTGGAGTACAATTATAATTTGGGTAAGCCTTCATTCTTTAGCCGTACCAGTCCTGTTAAGAGATACGTGTTCTGCAAATTACTACTAACGAGCCGAGGTATACATACATATATAATATTTAAATAAATAACATTAAAATAGTTATTACACATAAAGTAAACGTGGGGCGAAGGCCAGCGGAAAAGTAAACGTGAGGTGAAGGCCAACGGAAAGTTTGTACCGTGCGCGGGGCGAACACCCCTAGAAACAATCTCCCGCAAACTGACATGCATTACGTGCATGGTCTAAAACAGCTTCAAATCGACACCCATAGTGGTGCCGCTGCAACAATAAAACCCCTACATATTTCACTTCTCTTATTTTACAGTGTACTGTGTCTTCATAACATCCCAGCTCCCTCAATATCCCCGAATTTGATGTGCCTTGTGAAACGCCAAGAACTTTTTTTCCAAAATGCTACCTGCGTTTTATTTACATGCTTTGCTCTTTCCCATACCCAAATTTCACTTTCGTATGATACAATCGGTTTTATCATAGAGCTATACATATTTTACAGTATATATACCGGTACATCAGGTATCCGCGAGAGTATACGTAATTATTCTTTTAACTGCCCTCGTGCGTTTTAAGGTTCCCTGAGGGAAGGTTCCGTACGCACACGACTGCCTCTCTGGTTTTCTATCTGTCTCTCCTCCTTCTATGTAACTGTCTGTGCACAGCATAACTGAAAAACTAAAAATTGGATAAATAAAAGACTTAAGAATACTGTTCTCACTACTCTAAAATAATGAAATTACCTTGTGATCAGATGTTTGCTGTTTCGGCGCACGGCACTGCTTGATTACTACCCCATAAATTGACTAAGTGTATGAGAAAGAGCTTGTTTACTTTGGTCGCACTTCAAACAGATCGCAACTGTACTTTCAGCTGCTGGGCACAGTCTAATCTACCAAACTGAGTCTTTGGAAATATTGAGAAAGAAGCAAAGAACAGTAACAAATCCATCCAAATAGCGCTACCGTAGTTCAATATTAGGACATCTTAGAATATGAATTTTGAGGTAGTTACATTAAAACAGTTAGTTTTCATGCTATAAATGAAAATCACAAAATTGTCATGGGAAATTAATTTTGGATATAATGGAATATATCATATTACTTTTTGAATGACAGTGTTCAGGCTAGCTATTTGAACATCCTTTTACAAAACAAGAATTTTAACATGGACTAGGGACGCGATATAATGAAGTGTTTTTAAATACGATAGTAAGAGATACGGGAAAGAAATTATCCAGTTTAAGACAAGTGGCATTAAAATAAATACCTATTTGACACTTCAAATTCATCAACAGCTAAAGAGTTATAATATAATGCTTTATCTGTCTAAAAAAGTACAAATGCATAAACCTAACTGGTGCTCACTAATTAAAAAGGGAATAGGATGCCAAAATTACAACAGCAACCGCAGCTTTCGTTAAAAACAAAAGGAACCATTTTATGCGAGTAAATTGTAAACACACACGAAGGGAGTTATTAGATACAAAATGAGAATTGGATGTTTTATAAAAATACAATGGTCAGCAGTCCAACAATCAGACACACGGTTCCCTTTATGAAGGTTTTTGTGAACATCAGGAGAAACAGTAATTGATCTACTCATTAATTAGAAAAACAGCCAACAAATTTAAAATTATTGTATTCGTTTAAGTAGAAACAAATATTTTATATCCATGTATAAATATAAATGCTGATTGATACGTTTCAACCTAGTTATTTGCATTTCTACTTTAATTGCCTTGTACAATTAATTTCAAAATAAGGCTTTTCCAAATTGTAGATATTATGAAGCCCCATTTACGATTGCAGATTCAGTTTTTGGATCAATCTTTTTTATAGCAACTGGATTTCACGGACTTCATAGATGGTCAATATTTAGAAATTTTTTGAACAGTTCTTCCAGCTATAGTTCTAGTCTTCATCGCCTTACCTTCAGGTAATTTTTGGGGTTTAACATTTAAATAAACACTTGAATCCTTTAAGTGTTCTGTATAATTAACATAGTAAAATAAAAAAATAATCCCGTGGGCTACAGCCTATGAAGGGCACAGACCTGCCCAACCGACAGCCGGCCTCACACTCACGTACGGACGGCAGAGATGGGTGATCATCCAACCGATACGGAGAGGTGATGTGGCCAGCATCACGCATCCCCCAGCCGTGGTCTCGAGATCGCTCCTCACTTTCCTCGCTATGCTGAATGGGCACCGGTACAATACGAGGGACTTAAAATCCGCACCCTCCAGGGTGAGATCGAACCCGGGGCGCATTGCATGGCCGCAACAACAGCCCCACGCTCTAGCCCACAGCGCCACGGCGCAGGACCTAATTAACACAGATACATCTAAAATTCTAAAATTATGTATTAAGAGGCGCTCATGTATTCAAGAATTTTTGTCAACGGCATTATGGGAGTTAAGATGAAATCGTGAGAACACTGCTTGACTACTCCCTTATTATTGATCTTTTAGAAGACTTAGAAATACCCTGCTCTTACCTTCAAGAGAGAGAGAGATGATGCAGATGACGGCCAGACTTTCCAATTGTAGGATGGTCAAAAGCAAGAGAGGAATACATATCCATGGGCTTTTAAAAAGGAAAACGTTAACCCCAAATTTACCAAATTAAGCATTCTCTTTATTACTGTTAGTGTTAATGTGGTACGAATTTTAAGGTCAAAATCTTCATTAATTAGAAAACTATTATCTCCCTACCGCACACGTAGTTAATGATGATGCAGCGATTTTATAGTGTTATAGGATTATTACATTCATAGGCTGCGTAATTAATATTGTTTGATAACGTTAAGAATGCCTTGATTATCTACCATCCGCGGTCGTTTAGTTTATAATATACTTTCAAGAAAACGATTTTATCGGATAAAGCATTAGCTTGTTGCAGAAGCTTAATAATATTAGTGTGCAGAGATTAATAGGTTACATCATCCATTTAGATTGTTTGCGCTTAAGAAAAATTACGGAAGATTTTAGCTATTGCACTTCGGTACAATCCACTTCAGCTTCCATCGCCGAAAACCAATAAACATTTGCTAATTTTCTGTAGGTGCAAGGGGAATATGGAAGGCTTTAGCGATAGTCAAATCTTTTGAGAGCATTCTCTTTGTATGTCCAGGAGATAAAAAGCGAATAACGAATTCCCATTTGAGAAAAAGTATTAAGTATTGGAAAATTCAAACAAACAACAAGGAATATCTCGTAAATGGTTCACTGCACACAAAAAAGTGTATCTTACATAAGTTGTGTGTTTTAACAAGCTATACATTTTTTGTGTAGAAGAAAAGTGTATCTTTTACGGTTTACCAGTTATACAAAAGCCATTCAGAAAGAAGAGGACTTTTGGGGACATTCCCGGAAAATTCATACATTCATTCATTCACAGTTTAACCTCATTTTATGTAGGACTTACACCCCCCAGGACTTACAGGCGGGTGCCTGGGGTCAGAGGCCCGTCGAGGAGCAGACACACTCATGGAGCAGACAAAATGCCCAGGATGAGTGATCAGCCCGATGCCTGGAATGGGATGAAGGAAGTAGTTGAATCGAAATAATGGCGAAATGGATGAAAGGAAAGGTGATGATGGAGCAGTCGGTGGAATGACTGACGGGGGAAACCGGAGAAAACCCACATGCGGGTCCCTGGGATTGAACCCAGGTCTAACCACTCGGCCACGGCGCCGTCCCCTTAAAATTCAAGATATACAATTTGTCATGAAAATATCTTAAGTATATGACATTTTAATCAAAATTGTTAGAGCCATTTTTGAGAAAATAAAACTGTTTGAAAAAGTTCCATGTAAAGGGTAGTCTGGAGTGGGGGGATTATCTTGAAAATTTTCGTGTCGCATCTTTGAAAAATACTGAATCTAAATACCAATTTTGGTATTTATCCAACTTATTTGAATTTCTGTGAATATAAAAACAACGGTGATAATAATAATAATAATAATAATAATAACATTTTTTATTGAATGGGGAGAGATTTTACACATGTTAAACACAGGCTATTACTTTTTAAAAGCTGCTATTATTTACAAGAACATTTTACACGCAACGTTGTTTGGGCTAGTATATATTTTGTGTTCTCGTTTTCCACGGTCATCTTGATATTTCCCAGGTGTTCAGTGCTGTTAAATTGGCGTTCTAAATTTTACCACATCGGTAATAATAAAAAACAACGAATGTCTATACTTAAAATTAAAAATGTTTCTTCTTCCTGCTTTTACCTTTGAGATAGGTCCATTTTACATCTGGCTATAATCTGACAAGTGAAATATTTTGCGGATACAGATATCTGGACACTAAATTTGGGTCTTCATATTTAAAATATGAATATTATCCAGATATTAAATTAAATAATTTTAGACTAAATTCCGCATACATATCTTACAAATAGGATCGGTGTGTAAATTGACTAACAGAAAAAAAGATATTAAATAACTTTATATGAATACATTGCAAAAAAAAAGAAAAGAGAAAAACATGTAGGGCACTGAAATTTTCTCAAGAAACGTGAACTAGTATTAAGGTATTTTCTGCATGCAAAATGACTGCTTTGAGTAAGGGGTTATACACACATCTAGCCATGCATGCGTGCATGCATGTGACATGAGTGACATACAAAAGCGAATGTGCTATTGAGACTACTATATTGATTCAAGTTGCTTTTGATATGTATTATTCATTTTAATAAAACAAGTATGATATTTTCAAACTAGAATTATGACAGACTTACATTTAATTTAGTGCCCTGTCAGTTCCTTTTCTCCTACTTATTACTTCAATCATTTATGATTACAAACGAAAGTAAACTATACCTGTAATGCAAGGATTTTACACAAATTACAATTGTTTATTTTTAAAACGCAAGTGTAATGGTTGCCAATTACAATGTTAACTTACGCATTCTATAAAGATGCAAACATTGATGCTTATAAATAATGATATTAAACTATGTATATTTTTCGTTTATCAACTCCTTAAAACATGAGTCGTTTAAAGAAAAGGGAACAAAGCAAAAAAATGGTTCAGTCTTCCCTCTTGATTTGATATAAGTGATCAAATGAATTAAGTGTAAAGCGAGGACATGACGTGTGCAGCAGTCAGATTTTATATCCACACAAATGACCCTACCTAATCACATTCTGCGTACCTTAGCATTATAATACTACACAGGTTCATGAAGTATTATTTGTCATCCAGCTGTTGTAACATCCCTAAAAGAAAAGTAAATCCGCATTTCGGCGGAAAAGGAAATTACTTTACCCCGGATTCTAGAATCTAGCTCCAGAAATATTCCCTTCTCTACTACGTAAAGTAGGGGAAGATTGCATTCCACCGAAAAATTCGATGCCGAGATTTCACCGGAAATATATGTTTTGAGACCCCCTGAATCCAAAAAAAGCATTTTTGCAAACATGTCCGTGTGTGTGTCTGTTTGTGTGTGTGTGTCTGTAAACAGCATAACTCAGAAACTTGGTATTTAAGTTCAGTATCTTTAAGAGATGCGACACGAAGGTTATCAAGAAAATCCCCCCACCCCAGACTACCCTTTACATGGAACATTTTTCGAAAATTTTAATTTTCTCAAAAATGGCTCTAACGATATTGATTAAAATATCATATGTTTAAGATATTTTCATGACAAATGAAATGTACATCTCGAATTTTCTGGGAATGTCTCCAAAAGTATTCTTCATTGTGAACGATGTTTGCATAACTGGTAAACCATAAGAGATAGACAAAATTTTACTGCACAAAAAATGTAGACCGCGTTAAAATACACAATTTATGTCATATACATTTTTGTTGTTGAGTGAACCATTTTCGAGATATTGCTTGTTATTCCCCTTAAATTGTTCAATACTTATTTTCTCAAATGGGAATTCGTTATTCATTTTTTTGTCCTGGTAATGCAAAGAGAATGAAATATTGCACATAGCAACCAACTATTAATATATTTGACTATAGCTTAAAGCATACCAATTCCCCTTGCAGCTACAAGAAAATTAACAATAAGATTAACATCTCGATATCTCGATTAACATGGAGCATATGGAGAATAAGCGTTTCTAAAAATAGTTTGTACAAGAGTAGAGAAAGTCATGTGAGTGTAACACATCAGATATTTTTACTTGTATTTGGTGTAGGGGATAGTTGGCTTACGAAACTAATTCGTGTAATATTAATACAATATAAATGTAATAATAATTAATAAATAGATTCTTATACTCTAGATACAGGTGGAACAGGTACATAAGTTGATGTTGAAGAGAGAGAGAGCCATATATAAAACAGAAGAATAACGTCTCTCTGAAATAAAGGTTGCTGTCTAAGCCTGGGTGCAGGGGAACCTTAAATTCCTTTTTTACACAGATCTACAGAAGGTTATCTTAAAGTATCAAAATTATTACCAAATTGCCATAATGATCTCAAAGAATCTATCAAGATTCTGCGACAGATGATGTTTAAAGCTTTTCACATATACCTAATACTAATACGTTAGCTTTATAATACTTATTTAAATGTGTGTTTATGTGGCAAGACATATTTTTAAATTAAATTTAATTCTTTCTATAGTATTAGGTACGCTTTGTCATTTTTGAGAGCATTTTAGTGACAAAACTCCCAATGTGTAATGCAAATGTCCCTGCTTCCAACATCCTATTTTAATATTTTTAATAAACACCAGACTAGAACGAATTATTGAAAATAAGAGCGAAGTAGGCAGGGAGTGAGACGTATAATTAAGAACGCTATGCAATACGCCCTTTTATACTGCAATATCCCATTTTGTATAACAGCAGCACGCAGAGAATAACCACGTAGGTAATTACGAAAATCTCGGAAACTATAAATGCCCTTTCCGTAGCGTAATGAATAATAAAGAAATCTCCTTTTGAAATTGCTACTGCCTGCCTAATATTGCTGTTCATTACATCCAATTTAGGGCAAAGGTAGCGTGACTGAACCCACTTGAAGATTCTCTTCCTCCTTCCATTTCTGCCCCCTGATTATGTAAAGGGGTATAATATAGAGGGAGAAGGGGGTCACGAACGGAATTACCTGAAATTCAAATCAGCTGCATTGACAATCCCCCTCCCCCTCATTCCACTTCACCGACCACACGAGTTAGAAACTTACTTATTATTAGAAGAGTACACCCACCAGGTACCAAATAGATGAGGATTTTTTAAGTAACCCCACTCAGCATTAGGAAATCCTCTCGAAAATGTAAAAACTTTCTCAATTTCGTAGCAGCGATCCTATCAATTCTTTTAGATCTTAATGCTTTTTTTCTTCATTCTGTGGATTCTATGAAGAGAGATTGTAAAAACCTCAAAGAGAGATTATTTGAAACGGAGTGTCAAGAATTACCCCACTCTTTTAGCTTTGATGGACCTGGAGAGGGTTTTATTATTGTTCCTAAATGAGAAAGAAGTGTTTACTTTTCGTACTCCCTGAGATAGCTAATTTAACGCTTTAGTGGGAAGCCCGTTTGATTCCGCTCATATCTTGAGAGAAACTCCGCAAACAGAATACTTAAACTTGGAATAGTCTGGTCTTTAGTAGCGTTTCAGACACTTTACTGTCGCTTTGGCCGAATGTTACATTGTTGAAGTTTTGAATGTAATTAAGGATCACGGTATTGAGATTTGGGACAAAAATAGCGAAATATTACAACTAAATATCTTGAGGCAATATTATAGAGCTTCATCTGGCGTTATAATGTGAGCACATTGTTTATAAGCACTTTATGCACCCTTGCAGAAGATGTATGATACTCATTTTGTAGTTTTTCACCAATTAAAAAAATCTTAATATATACCGAGCAAGATGCTCCGCGGTAGGTACTTGGTAGGTCCCGGGTTCGATTCCAGTAAGATCGGCCAGTCTGACTTCAGGTGTTTCCGTGGTTTCCCAAGGTCGTAGGTGAATGCTGGGTGGTTTCTCTCCTACCACGAAATTACTGTCCCCATCATTTCCTTTCATATGTTTTATGGTTGTAGGACCAGGCGACGGCGGTTTGTGCATTGCGGCGTGGCGGTGGAATTTGCGCTGCAAAAGATTTCTTCCTGGAGACTGGGGCCCCAACCTGAGCGACTCGTTTCATTCCGGAGCCCCACGGTTGAAGATCGCTAAGGCGAAATCGTGCCGGCTGCGGCATCAGGATTTGCGTAATTCTGGAATTGTTAGGGACCCCCTACTTGCTAGTGCGCATCATCGTCGTATCTTCCCTTTCGGTCTCCCCTTCATTCCTTCCAGGGGTTACGTTGGAAGCACAAAGGGCCTCCTACTATGGCCTACTTGAGGTCCTGTGGCTGAATATACCTAATCGTAATCCTAAATATGAATTCTTCCTTAATCACTTAAATAATAATTTTACGCATAGTTTTAGGTATGATCATAAACTTAATTGTTATATTTTATTTAATACGAAGTTGTGAGGCGGAAGAAAATACCAAATGTACATTTTCCTACAGATGGTAATCGAAACAAGTTCCGTCTTGATATCAGTACATTTTCAACATATTCTTTTGATAATATTTCCGTCTTTATTTAAATGTGATATTAAATTAACAAAGTCGCATGTATCCAACATGGACAATGGAACGATATCAATCCTCCAATAGGAGTCCGCAAGTGTCCTTGGTTTAAGTTTTCCTCTTTCCAACCTAAAGAAACATGAAGTAAAAACTGAAGCTTTCCCGGGACACATATACTCTAGATGTTCTCGGGTTTCAGCATCCTGGGAGGCATGCGCATTCCCGAAACGTCGGTGTTCCATCAACAATGCACTTACATGAAGCCGGAGAGCATCTAGAGTATACTAAGGAAACATGTTCATTACGTCAATTCTGGCTTGGGCTATGTAGACTTTGTATCTGTCAGAGTTCATGAATACACTTTAAAACCATTTAAAATACAGAGTTTCTACAAAAGAACTATGGGATTTCATACAAACGTTAATACATCACAAACAACAAAACTAACTTAAATGTATAAATCACATGAAAGAAAAACATTAAATTTTCTATTTTGGTGCTTAATATCAATGTGTGTCCCCTTCGCCGATCTCGATATATCCAAATCATATTCGATCTCTATGCAAGTGCTCCAGTAAACACAATTGTTCATATTAAAAGCCTTTAATTCAGTGAAATACATCCAACTTCTGTCTGCTTCCAAAACCAGTATCGAACTTGGAAACTGCCAGTTCAAGGAATGGTGCGAATTACAAAAACAAGAGTATAGTCTTATTTGAAGAGTATAAAAAGAAAACAATTAGTTTAGAAATCCTACTGGATTATCGGCAGCCTAATGGCGTGAAGGACTTTAAAAGACAGTGAATGTGTGCATAGTTCGTTTCATTCCCGGTAGATCCAAAAACGAAAACCTCCATAGATGATGTCACAGGGGTATAGAAACACTTCCACAAGTTTCAGGCCCCTGCCCTCGTGAAGAGATGTTCCAAAATATCCTGCACCTCATTATAAACTCTTCCGAAGTTTCAGGTTCCTGCCCTCATGAAGAGATACTCCAAAATGTCCTGCACCATATTAGGAACTCTTCCACACTTTTCATGGTTCTGCCCTCATGAATAGATGTTCCAAAATATCCTAAACATGTAAACATCTTCCACACGTTTCGAGATCCTGCCCTCATGAAGAGATGCTGCAAAATGTCCTGCATCATATTAGAAATTCTTCCACACGTTTCAGGTTCCTGTCCTCATGAAAAGATGTTCCAAAATGTCCTGCACCACATAAAAAAATCTTCTGCACGTTTCAGGATCCTGCGCTCATGAAGAGATGCTGCAAAATGTTCTGCACCATACTAGAAGCTCTTCCACATCTTCCGGGATCCTACCCTCAAGAAGAGATGCTCCCAAAGTGTCCTGCACCACATTAGAAACGCGTCCTGCACCACATTAGAAACTCTTCCACGCGTTTCAGGGTCCTGTTCTCGTGAAGAGATGTTCCAAATGTCCTGCACCACATAATAAACTCTTCCATACGTTTCAGGGTCCTGTCTCATGAAGAGATGCTCCAAAATGTCCTGCATCATATTAGAAACTCTTCCACACGTTTCAGGGTCTTGCTCTCATGAGGAAATGTTCCAAAATGTCCTGCACCACATTTGATACTTTTCCACACGTTTCATGGCCCTGCCCTCATGAAGATACGCCCCAAAATGCCCTGCACCACACCAATATCGCCCTCATGAAGAGATGCTGCAAAGTGTCCTGCACCACACTAGAAGCTCTTCCACATCTTCCGGGGTCCTACCTTCAAGAATAGATGCTCCAAAGTGTCCTGAACCACATTAGAAACTCTTCCATACGTTTCATGGTCCTACTCTCATGAAGATATGCTCCAAAATGTCCTGCACCACATCAAAAGTCTTCCACACGTTTAAGGATATCGCCGACATGAAGAGATGCTGCAAAGTGTCCTGCACCGCATCAGAAACTCTTCCACACATTTCAAGGCTCTGTCCTCGCGATGATATGCTGCAAAATGTCCTGCACCACATAAGGAAATCTTCCACACGTTTCATGGCCCTGCCTTCATGAAGAGATGTTGCCAAATGGCCTGCACCAGATCATTCGTACCCTTATTGCAGACTTGCTTAGGAAGAAGTGCAAATTTGCTGAGAAAGTATATTGATCTTCCGAAGACAACAGTCGATGCATGAACTGCAAATGATCTGAACGGAGCTAAGTACGTGTACTGGTCGGCCACAATATCAGGCGTTTGGAGGAGGGCGCAACTAATTTAGTGGACAGTGCCTAACGTCATCAAGGCTAGGTATCAGAGGGGAGTGGAGGACAAGCTATAGGTGTCTACCTGTTTGACAAAAGAGTATAGTTTTCAGGCGAGGTCACTAGTGTGCCATGACTGTGTTTAGAAAGGAGAAATGACGCCCGAACGAGAACACAATATATGCTACGCACCGGGAATGTTTGTGCGCGACCTTTCTCTGCTTCTCGTCGGCACTTATTCCTCAGATGGGTAGTATAGTTGCACAATGCAAACAGTACTACGTTTGCAGGCCTCAGTCTCGCTAGTAAATGCAACTGAAACTGTGAATGTTTTCTTTACCTGACTTTTATTCCGATGTCCCGCCAACTTGTTGCAGAATTGTTTAGTTCCTCTTCCCATCGAACGCACTCTTATCGTTGCCGACTAGTGTCTATAAGTTTATAAAGAAGTAAAACAAACAAAAAATGCGTTACATAATAGCTTACAAGCACCATATATATTCTCGATCCCACAGTACAAGAATCAATTGGAAGATATACACAAAGTAAATGAGAATATTTAAGAACCTACACCCATCTCCTAACTGGTAAGATGTAAATTAAACGATCTTCAAGTAATAAGGTTAATAATAGTGGCATGAAGGACTATACCACGTTTTATCGTAAATACTTGGAAAGTTTTTAAAATTGGCATGTAAAGAACATGGCTTTATTAGCCTTTAGAGGCTCTATATCAATTTGAAAAAACCATGTTACCAATCACAGAAGGCATCACCTATATTGTATTGCCTCATTTGTTATAATCATACCAAACTTATTGTATTAGTAACATTCATTAATTTATAGTCTCATCTAATTATATTTTACACAGTGCATACTAGTAACTTTTGATAAGTAAATATTATTATATTAAATTGTATGATTCAAAACCTTATTGTAGATACTTTGCAAATGTGGTTTATACTAGTAACCGTTGTTATTATTTGGTTATGTTTAAAAATGCACGTTTTGGTGTTCCTTATTTGTTTTCCATTTCACCCATGTTTACTATTCGTTACGATAGGCGTCTTTTGAGGGAAGTCTAAGAAAAGTAAGGTAGTAATTAATGCTTTGCTTTATGTAATGTTTCTCAAATCTTACTGAACATTATTTTCTTATTTCAGATCCACTGTTATTATGATGGGATGTTGTAAATGACCAGCAGCGTGAAGTGATTATTGTAAGTAAAAACTTGAACCATCTTGACATAAGGAAAATTTAATTATTTGTAATTAAATATCTATTTATATTTATTATATGCTATATAAATTAGAAGGTATATAGACGTCATCTTCTAGAAAATGATACTGTGCACTTATTTAATTACACAAAATTTTGGGCACTTTTATGGCATGTTAACTCAAATACTTATATCTGAAAAAGAAAACAAATTCACAATTAATTTATGATTAGCTGAACATTTTACCATGTATGTAGAAATAAAGGCAATAGAGCATACTTTAATGAGTTATATCAAACAATTTTGGAATAACTGTTTTATTTACAATTAATCCCTTTTGATACACTAAAACAAAATGATCCTTCAGAAAAAGCATTTATTATACGTCTCCAAATATTTTATTTTTGACTTAAAATTAATATAAACAAACTTTGTGCAGGCATTGATAAATTCTCATTAAAGTACAATTTTTTCTATATGAACTATTAAATTTTTAACAACATGAGCTATGGAAAATGCTTAATTATATTTAAAAAAAGTACATAATTTTTAGTTCCTAAATATTTTAAGTTCTTCTAAAAGAATGCCAACTAATAGCTGTTGTAATCAGATAATTTTGAATAATTAAAAGTTCTGAAAAAAGAAGGCGAAAGAAAATGAATTTTAACACTCTGCTTTGCCTCAATATTATGGAGGATTGTGTAATTGCTCTTATGGAGCAATAAAACTGCCCAATATTAAAAAAAATAATTATGTGACATAAAAGAGTAAGTATAAGCGCAATAGACAGTTATAAAATATACACATTCTTTCATTTATTTCCCAAATTTCATTCACGCTGTGACTTCAGGGGAGGTTAAATGGCAATATTGACTATAAGTGCCTTTTTCTTTTTTAAGGTCAGTTTTTTTACTTAGTCTTTCCTGATTAAATCCGGTATATAAGTTACCCTTTTTGCCTTATTAGAGGCATGCTTAGTATACACTTTAATTATTTTGATTCAGACCTTATGATTAAAGTTTTCTTCCACATTTTTCGAGTTAAAACATTATATTTTTACAATTATTTACTTTAGAACGCTGTGGCCAACTTTAAAATTTAGAGAAAGTTCCTTTGCATAGGTTGGCTACATACTATATGATCTGCACTCTCATTTTTTCTCACCTTGAGCTTGTTAGTTCTCAAATGTTTCTATTGGTTAACTACAATTTTATTTTGAATAGCGATTTCTGAAGAACAAATTTTGAAAACAAATGAATCATTTGCTCAAAACCTTTCAGGCTAAATCTTGTTTTTCCCCTTCAAGTGCGTTTGAATAAATACTTCAGTTAAAATAATAATTTTCTTTCATTTTATTTTACTTCTCTCTGTATTTCTTCCTTTCAAAGCTAAGCGTGCTCAGGTATTAGTTGCTTTAATTGAGCATTAAACATTTCGGTGATCGAATTTTACAGGAAGCAAGATAATAAAGGTCTTTAAAAGTGTCCTTTGGATGCTTTTAGATCTTTTACGGAAGAGTAAAACTAAAATGCATATGTTTGTAATACAAAATTTGTAACTGATCTTGGTATAATTGATATACTTAAGAATTGTGCCCTCAGTTATATATCCATTTAGTAATACAGAACTTACAGACATTGTGAATTGATTATCTTTGAAATATATAGAAAAAAGGCCACATACATTTTTACGTATTACCGTGTTTCTTCATACGACAGGTAATAATTCCCTAGTATGGCTGCAGTTCTAGTCCTGCTGAAGGCGGCAACTTCTCCGACATATCTGCATTGCGTGAAACATAACGTCTGTGCGTTATGACACTGAATACTTCAGCAAGGCATGCCATCTGCTGGTCGCTTTTTGACTTGCAGCCCAGGGTAAATTGAACTCCCAGTGCGGGTCATGGTTCATTTCAAATGCATGACGTGGGCACATGAGCGCCGTTATTTGCATGTATAATGAAGCCATGCACGGAGGGTTAAAATATGACCGACTCCCGTAAAATGTGTCCATAACATGCAGGATATTCCAGCAAATTTAGCATTAAAGGACGAACGTGGCTCCGCACTTCAATCACATTATCTAAACGCTGGAGTGCCATTCTGCCGTATTCATGTTTTAGAAAAAATACTGTTTGAAGTACTGTGAACATAAAAAGCTAATAAATACTATCAAAAATGTATACTCAAACTGTTACATTTATAAAAGCTGTAATTATGTCCAGGTTGAAATTTGAAAACATTTAAAAATAATTTGTTAAATATCCGCTTATTGAAGTGATTAAGTAAATCAGGTTTATTAATTCATACATAATCACTAGTCAAAAAGGATTTTGTATACATTCATAGTTTGAAATCACAATGTTTGCACCACGTCCTCGGTTGTTACACATAGTAGGGTAGAGAGGGGCTATTTTGCTCATTTCGAGTTTAGATCAAAGTTAGACAATGGCAGAAACGCAAATGATGTAATATTAAAAGCCCAACTTGTTTTATGTTTATTATAGAGTGTATTTGGACAACAATAAAATTACATTTTCTCAGAAATAAACCACAGAAAAACATTGAACTAAAACATACATAAACAAGAAAATCATAAAATAGAGGGGCTTTCCGCTAACTGCAGGAGCTACCTAGTTCAAAGCTTTTTCTGATATAAATAACAAATACTTGCAACAGCTAAAGTAGTAGTAGGTAAGTATTGCATTCTACCCAAAAATTCTATACCAATATTTCACCGGAAATACATGTTTTGAGATGTCTTGAATCAAAATAAAGCCTTTTTGGAAACATGTCTGCCTGTGAACAGCATAACTCAAAAACGAAAAGTCGGATAAATACCAAACTTGCTATCATCAAAGGATGTGACACAAAAATTTTCAAGAAAATCCCCCCAACGCAACTACTCTTTACATGGAAATTTTTCGAAAAGTTTTATTTTCTCAAAAACGACTCTAACGATTTTGATTAAAATAGGGTATGTTTAAGCAATTTTCATACAAATTAAATGTATATCTTGAATTTTCTGAACTGGTCTAAATGTAGCTTCATCTCCACATGCACTTTTTATCTCATTTAAGACCTTAAGTGTGGAAAAGGCACATTGAAGATACCTGCTGCTCCCCTTAGCTTGAGGTTCTCTTGAAGCACACTGGAGACAGCGCAATCTGTCTTCATCTCTCCATTTTTGCTAGGGCATTTGCTTTATAAGTTCGTACCATCTGAAATACATAAAAATAGTGTATTTCTCGTATTGTGTAAGGATATAAACAATTACAAAAATTAATACAAAAATAAGTGAGTGGAATAGCCCTCAAACTATTGATAGAAATGGCCCCAAATGTAGTGTTTTTAAACTTCGAAACAGTTCTGCACTTCCCGATAGCAAGACACACAGCAAATTCTCCTCTGAAGTACACAAGTTTCCATTATAACAAACTAGCATTGCTTTACTCTCTGTCCCTTATGTGCATAAGAAGAAATATTTATCTTTGCTAAAAATGCTAAATCTACTACTTACCTATAGTAAACGGAGGAAGTACTGCATTCCACCCAAAAATTCGATACCGAGATTTTACCGAAAAATGCACGTTTTGAGACTCCCTGGTTCAAAAAACAGCATTTTTAGAAAACTATCTTTGTGCTTGCGTGAGAGAGAGAGAGAGAGAGAGAGAGAGAGAGGGATAGGGAGCATAACTCAAAAGCAAAAATTCTGTTAAGTATCAAACTTGATATTTAAGTTCAGCATCTTCTTCCGGATGCTACAGAAAGGTTTTCAAGAAAATTCCCCAAACTATCTTTTCCATTTTAAAGTTTTCGTTATTTTTTATTTTCTAAAAAAATCTTGAGATTTTGATTAAAATTCCATATTTTTTAACAATTTTCATGCAAAACGAAATGTATATATGGAGTTTCCTAAAAGTAACCTGTGAAGTCCTCTTCATTCTGTATGATCTTTGTATAATTGGTAAGCCATGAGCGACAAAGCCTTATATGTAGGTAGATCCCCTTAAGGCATACAATTTATATAAACTAAAGATTTTTGTGCTTTTACCATTTTCAGAATATTCCATATTATTGGTTTGCATTTTCAAATACTAATAATTTTCTCAACTGGTAAGCGCTATTCGTTTTTATTTTTCTTTTCTTTTCTTTCTTTCTTCGTGGTCGTGCAAACGGTATGGAATTTCAAGACCATCACAGAGCGACAAGCCTTTTAAAAATCTGACTATCGTTTGGCCTACTGTGTTCTACAACGGAGTTTGTAAATGTGTAATGAAAGTTTATCTGAATCAGCAAGAAGTGGATCGAATAATAAACTCTTTTAAGAAAAGTTTGCTGAAACGTGAATAGATAAAAAGTCATGTGAATGTGATACTTCAAATGCTGCCTTGCCTTGTCATTGCAGTTTTGAATTTCACAATGGCAAAAAACAGCATTTTCCGTGATATCTCAATATTGAAGTTTGAGTCGAATGGAAGCGGACAGGTACGCACATAATTCAGTTAGTAAAGTTCTAAGGGAAAGTAAAATAAGGGCGCGTATTCTTCAAACGAATATTGGTGTTATCTTAATACAGGATAACATTTTAAAATGTATTTTTAAACTTTATCTATGGTAAATTAGTACATAGTACTCCGTAATGTTAAATCTAGAAATAAATAAAGCCGTGTTGCAGATATGTAAAGAAAATCTCCATTATAATGAATTTTAATAAACTGTATGTAATGTTTGGTAAAAATGGATTTTTGTCCATAGCTCCCATTAGTAATTTCATTTTACTTTCTCTACCACGTGTAGTAAGTAGGGGAAGTATTGTATTCCACCCAAAATTCGATATCGAGATTTCACCGGAAATACATGTTTTGAGGCCCCCTGAATTCAAAATAAAATTTTGTGTCTATGTGTCCGTCTGTCTGTGTGCCTGTGAACAGCATAACTCAGAAACAAACAGTCGGATAAACACCAAACTTAGTATTTAGATTCAGTATCTTACAGAGATGTGACACGAAGGTTTTCAAAAAAATCCCCCCACCCCAGATTACCCTTTACATGGAACATTTTTCGAATATTTTAATTTTTCAAAAATGGCTCTAACGATTTTGATTAAAATATCATATGTTTAAGATATTTTCATGACAAATGAAATGTATATCTTGAATTTTCTGGGAATGTCTCCAAAAGTGTTCTACATTGTGAATGACGTTTGTATAACTGGTAAACTATAAGAGATAGACAACATTTTACTACACAAAAATATATATCGCGGTAAAATACACAATTGATGTTATATACATTTTTTGTTGAGTAAACCATTTTCAAGATATTGCTTGTTATTCCCTTAAATTTTGCAATACTTGTACTTTTTCTCAAATTAAAATTCGTTATTCATTTTTTTGGTCTGGTAATGTAGAGGGAATGGTATACTCCACATAGCAACCACCTCAAAAATATTTGACTATCGCTTAAAGCTTAGCAATTCCCCTTGCATCTACAAGAAAATTAGCAATAAGATTAACATCTCGATATCTCGATTAACATGAAACATATGGAGAATAAGCGTTTGTAAAATAGTTTGTAAAAGAGTAGGGAAACTCATGTGAGTGTAACACATTAGATTATTTTATACAGTAGTAATAAAATATTTATTTTTGAAAAAATGGCTTATGTGGGGAAAGTGGAACTGTGCTCGTATATACTTTTATTCTCGAAGTATCTTCATTGAAAGAATATCTAATGTGCAATATGATATAACTTACGCAAGAAATCTTAATTATTTTTTGTATAATTACGTAAATTATTTTTGTTATTTAGGTACTTCCTGTTAATGATGATGAGTATCCCTAGCAATTAATTTTATTATCGCTTAAGTCTACCATATTCCACTTTTACTCGCAACGAAATGTGTAATAAAACAATTTCTGCAACTGTGTATCTCAATTAACATAAAGCAGATAGAAGAAGATTTTATAATAATAGTTTGTAGAACAGTAGAGAAGTTCATATAACTGTAACACTTAACGTATGATGTGCTGATGGTTGTTTCGTTTTCCATACCGTACGTGAAACCAAGTTTATATACTGCTTAATTTGGTATTATTTGTGGTCAAGATGTTATCGTAATTAACGCAACATGAATATCAAAATAACTTTTTTATATGAATGGTGTTAAGTTGTAATGGGTAGAGAAAACCATGTGTGTGACAAATCAGATTTTTATATTGAAACAGTAATAATACTGATAAGGTCAGACACTATTCTGGCATTAAAATGATAACAATTCCTGCATTCAAGATTTTAGGGTACCAAGTCAACGGTGCTTCTATATTTTTATTTGTATTTATCTTCATATTAAACCAAAAATAAGAATTACTTTTATGACTTCTAAGAAAGATAATCTTATCATTAATTTCCAAAGCTAATATTAGTTTAAATCCATTTACATATTTGCCTTAATTTATATAGTTTAAAATGAAACATTACATTTTCATTGTAAACATAAAATTTCAATTTTTGTATACAAAAATAAACTGGGGAGTAAAATTGCTTTAGAGACTTCTCCAGGGGTGTAAACCTCCGTTTGTCGCCCAAACGATGAAGACTAAACCACTCCATACCCCAAGGTAGGAAATGCCAATGACCGTCTTCCCTCTCTCCCCCCAAAGCTTCTAACAGAAATAGCTTACAATTAATTAAGGGTTGTTTATTGATTATTATGCTGCCAAAAGCTCACCCTGAAACAATATTATAATTGTTTAAAATTGGCTTGCGAGAAGGTTCAACCAAATATTATGAGCTTGTGCTCACTCGGTTCTTCATTTGTGAGCGAAAAATAGTTTGAAAATACGAAACGAGGTCAAGTATTTTCTACTTCGAGATTTCCCATTGCACTTAATGCATGTGTACTGCATACGATGAGTTAATGAATAATAGGTACATGACTTACACCAAAATGAAATTAATAATATACTAACAGCTGTTGCACATGGTAGTTCCAGTGACAAGGCAAAGTACTGACCAATAAATCCAAATTTTGTTGATCTCAAAGCGAATTAATAGCCTGCAGCTCATACTTAACAACTGCATAAACTAATCGTACTTAAATATCAACAAACAAAAACGGAAGTAAAGATTCAGGTAGGATTTAAATGGTAATATTCAACTATCAAACATATCTGGAATAATAGATATACCAAGAGTTAGAACACTTAATGTAGTTCATGCACATACGTGCAGTAAAATAAGCCAAACACCCAGGCAGGTTAGGTTATCAACAGAAATTAGGAAATTTAACTTTCCACCATGACAGCATGAATGGGAAGTGGATCAGAAAATGGCATCGTTGAAAAATGTACTTAACTGCTCCTGAAGAATGTATGATCTAAAAGTATGAAAGTAGCCTAGTAAAAATGACGAAAACGCTCCCCGATGAAGGGTCAAATCAGGGTGTTCCGTATTGTGAAGGTGATCCCAGTTAATGTAATTTAGGTCGTCCGTAACCCTAGGGGATGAAAGCGAGGGATGAAAGGAGGAGAAGGGGTGGGAGTGCGATGCGTAAAATATGAAGATTACGGTTACCACATTAACGTTTTATTAGATACCCTCTGGGGACAAAGGGAGTTAAACTTAGTGTGCTATGCAAAACGCCTCCACTTCATTACTCGATACACTACCGTGCAGTCGCTCAGAGGATGACACAGGAGCCAGATGTGGTTCTGCTCCTCTATATGTACACCCAAATCTCGCCAACTGTAGGGTCTACAAAATAGAGCATTACTACCAACCTACCAATACAAGAGTGCTGCTGCCTACCAACATTATACATAAAAACCCGCTCTTTTCAAATATTTATGTTACAGATACGAAACTTTCACGGAGACTACAGAAAAATCAGTCTCAGTCTTTGTTGATCAGCCCTCGTAAATCGCTAAGAGGACTAAATGGGAAACTTTCCAAAAATGACATGTACAGTTTTTGTAGTCTTATTATTTGCAGTTTCCTCTCTAATTTGATATACCAGGTGGCCCAGCCGCGCCATATTTCAAGTTTGTACATATCCCTTTGTGTGTTAAAAGAGTTGCAGAACTCAACAGGCAATTCCAATAAAACACAGGTAAGTGGGGAACTGGCGAATTAGCGTGAGCGAGCTTGTTTTGTTTTTTAAAGTTTAAATTTCAATCTTTGGTATTCTAGTAAACTTTGGGTATTATTCATTAGATCACACATGCACACACACACACATTCATACTTACAAACTCCGGGAAGATAGGGCTAGAGAAAAATTCCCATCCCAACCCGGAATCGAACACGGGACCTCTTGTGTAACAGGCAGATGCTCTACCGACTGAGCTGCGGGGCCAGCCGAATCTACCTTTCTACCAGCGTTTCTACCCACTTGCTCATCAGTAAAGACACTTTCCAGCCTTGCAATAGTGTGTACAGTCCGTGATGATAAATAAAAACAGACCCTTGGACTAGAGTGTACTGTCTCTGATGATAGACAAAAACAGACCGAAAAGTTCCTTGGAATATTTTCCACTTCATTTAAACAGATTTTATTTTCGAGGAATAAACTCACTTTTTAGACTGACAACTAACTAAAATGTCTATTTGACTATCCGTATAGACCCATAGCTATGTTATGAGTGTTTACTCTGTTCTTGTCTACCGTTACGGACTATAAGCAACAAGCATGAGAGCGCATGAAAGCATTGCTTCACTGCCATTTTTTCGCTTGCTATTATAAATTTTATTTATTATTATTATTATTATTATTATCATCATCATCTTCTAACGTTACTGTTATGCTGTATTCGCTCATTGAATAGATGTTCGAAATTTTGTCGCTGTTGATTGATAGGATGTTCTAACCATCTCCGTATATCCAACAGCAGTGGGTTTTTAGGGTGCTAATGCGCCAGTTCCCATTGACCTGTGTTTACTTGGAATTGCCCCGTTGAGTTCTGCAACTCTTTAACGCACGAAGGGCTATCTGCACACGTCGTATATGGCGCGGTTGGGCCACCTGATATAGTTTTATAACTGCAGGTGCAAATCTTATACTTTAAATTAAAGTATATATATTTAAATTTTACTGCGTCTGCGATTTTGATCTGCAATTTTTCACCATTTCACAAAAAAAGATCGCAACTGCTATATTCTTTGGAGTAGAGAGGTAAACCTTCGCCTCTCTTTTAGGGGAAGGTTTGTTCTACAAATCAGTACTATTGTGAAGTATTGAAGCTTCTGTGTTCTCAAGCCATGTGACTTCTTTCTTTGTAAATCGATACGAGATGGTTTTCTCCATTGTTGATTCGAACAGCTTTTTTCTGTGGCTAGGTTTTCTGCTATAAATGACCTGTTTTCTCACAATCTATTGAAGATACTAAATTAAAATTTATGATGATAGAAATCTGATATTTATATAATATTATGAATAAAATATTATTTATAAAATAATCTTATTTTCCTTAATAAACAAACTTACTGCATAAAAGCACATCATTGAACTTGAAGGTATATAACTACATACATCCTATAAGAAGTTCAGTATGGTGTCTTAAATAGTTTTTGTGTAATGGGTTATGAATTTATAAAATTTAACAGTGGCGTGATAGGGTTTTTAATTATACCTTAAACCTAGATTTCAACGATTATGCACATATTTTACCGGCAAAACCTTCAGCGTACTTCAGCAATTCTTGCTCTACGCTTATCTCTGTTAAAGAATATATTACATTTGACCCAAACATTTAATATAGATATGTGGATAAACAAATGTTTTGAGGCACCATGAATAAAAATTATGAGATACATTCACATGACTTTCTCTACCCTCCTTCGTTTATTGGTGGGTATACAAATTATTCTTAGTCAACCTTATTTTTCTTTCTACTACACTTCAATCCATAGCTACACTACGCATTTCGTTATAGATACAAAGAGAACATAGACAGCCCAATGTTTAAGAACTGGACGTTAGATTCTGGTCTTAAAATTCCACACTGTTTCCATGCAATCGCAAGAAATAACTGAATCTTGAAAGGACTTTAAGAGAATGACCAAGAAATTAACAATCGAACCTTAATAAAGAATATCTCAGAGACGGATTATGCCACAAAAACTCATTTTAAATAAATTCTGTGCTTTAAAGAGAATACATTTTTTGTGTAGTACGTTTTCGTCTGTCGCTTAATGTTTACCAGTTATACAAGATTATACAACATTTCCTCCAAATGAAGTGGACTTCAAAGTCTATTTAAGATATAAATTTTATTTACCATTAAAATATGTTGAACATATAGTATTTTACTAAAAATCGTTACAGCTGTATGTAAAGGGTAGTCTGGGGTGAGGGATTTTCTTGAAAACCTTTGTATCGCATCTTTGGAAGATACTGAACTTAAATATGGTTAAATATGGTTGCTGTTGATTTGACATTTTGCTTTTGAGTTATGCTGTTCACAGACATACACACGGACCTATTTATTAAAATGCTTGCTTTTTGTCGATTCAGGGGGCCTCAAAATATGCTTTTCCGGTGAAATCTCCATATCGATTTTTTTGGTGGAATACAATACTTACAGAAAGTAAAAATATAATATAAACGAAATCATTTTTAAGAACGATCATAGCGCGCGCTTTTCTCTGTGTACCTGTAATACAGAAATAACGATAAATACCATATTTAATACTTGCCAAGCACTTTTAAGGTGAAGTTTTTCAGGAAGTACATTCTACTCAAAATACGTCCTCACATAGATTATTTTCCACCAAATTTAGTTCTACAATTTTGATTAAACTATTAAATTTGAGATATTAGCAAACAAACTGCATCATATTAATATTCTGTGAAATACGCTTTACTCTCGTAAACTTTAAATAATCGAAAACCATAAGAATGATAAAAATGTAAATCTCGTAAAAATATGCGCATTATACCCAATAAAAGTTTTGTGATTTCAACCATTTTGAAATATTCCCTCGTGTTCGTTTGAATTTCATAAAAAGAGTAAATAGTATCAACCCTCTCTTTATAGTCTCAGTCTTCTGTTTTCTCCAGTATGCAACAAAACGTTTCATGAAATGAAAGCTGGCAAATATTTATCAGGGAAAAAATATAAACTTAATTTCTAGGAATCTACGTTAATCGGTGCAGAAAATCTTCTAAAATCTCATATTCTGACCAGCAGGATTGAATAAAAGCCATATCAAATTTACAAATGGCTCAAAGAAAATGACCTGACAGTTTATCAAAATAGGAAAGAACTTCGTGTATTCACATTTGCTATGATCCCTCAGCAGAGATTCAAATTTGGCATGTATCGACATTGAAGGAAAAAAACCTATAGTGTCTGTCTCTACTTTGTCACAGATTTGATCCAGTGACACCACTGATGCTTTGATTTGTTCAAAGCATTAGGTAAATGATTCTAGAATTTTGGAAACTTTTTAAGTAGGTTTCCAAAAAAAATATTAGCATAATTCTGTGTTTTTCATACATTCTGTGCTTTTCATAATATTATGTTCTTTTAATAACGTTTTTAAATATCAACTTCATTACGTCATTTATTGTAAATCAGACAGTATTCTGATCAAGAATCGGTTGAGCAATTATAGTAATTTTAATAAGCATAAGTATCTTGAATGCAGTAAAGGACATTGCCATAAGGAGTACAAAAGCTTCAAATCCATATCTGCCTCCAAGAACGCAAAAAATTTAAATTTCGTTTTCTCATATCATGTTAGAAATTATTTTATGAAATCTGTTCTGGTAGCAAATCCAGCTGTAAATATTCTCAACATGTACGTAAGCACATGGTTTGGTTCCTAAGGATCTTTATAGTTTGACAGCGGTTCATGGTGGACCGCGTTCCTTGCTTTGTCAGGAGGCCTCCATCAACCCAACAAGAGGCTACACTCCATTAAATTACAAATTAAGTTCAAATTATTATCGCACTACTACGTTATAGGCCTTACTTCTACCAAAAAGTTATAGCAGTTGCGGGATATCTCACACACACCTCGTTAGCATGCGACCCGTGCACTGAAACGTGAGTCCTCATGGAACATTATCATGTGCAGTAAGTCTCAACAGCTTACACTAATGAATAATGAATTACATATCTATTAGGAAACCAAAACTGTCTGAGCAAATTTACAATAAGCCCACCTTTGTGGTGTAGGACTAGCGTGTCTGCCTCACATTCAGATGATCCCAAATTAAATTAAATTGAGTCTTGACTATGGTTAACTGCTGTGATCCTTAGCGTTCCATTCTATATTTGGCGTGAAAGACTGGTAATTTTGCTCAGAGGCCTCTTTATCAGGTTTGAGGTTCTTTTATGTGCCGTAAATCTACGATACGGGACCACCGGCTTTACTTCCCTTCCGAAGGAAGCCATGCTAACCATTTTACGCCCGAAAAAATTCATTGCCCTCGACCCGTTTGAACACGCGATCTCGGGAACTACAGGCTATCATGGTAACCACTACACCACGGAGGACGACTTCAGGTCACCCCAAATTTGAATATTGATTAGGTATGTTTATCGGGATAAGTTTCTTTCCGAGGTTTTCCCTTATCCTGACAAGACGAATGGAAGACCCGGAGTCGATTTAAGCATCATTTCATCCACTGCTTTCATTCACCATCCAATATAACCTATTCGATTAAAGGATGTTAATTAAGAAACGTCATCAAGAAATAGGACATCCTGATGTCTAAATGGTCCCCATCCACAAAAAAATTACAATCAGCCTCATAGCGCCTAAAGCATGTGTTTTCGGATATCTGTCGCGCTTTGTCGTCCCCTACAACATACTAAGCATTGTCAATGTCGTTTTGTTTTGAATCAGCCAATATTTCATCAACATCCTTTCAGTAATTGCTGAGAAACGGTCACAAAATTGCAAGTTTTAATACGGATGAGATAGGTCTCATTCACCGAGCGTGTTGGCGCAGGCGGTAGATCATGTGACTCGAATTGGGAGGTCATGGGTTCTATTACTGCAGCCGAACTTCCTGATTTATGGATTTTACGGGGGTTTCCCCGGGTCGCTAGGCGAATGTTGGGAAGAATAGTTACATCTCCCGAATTTCCTGTCCCTCCCTTTCGCTTCACCTTTCATCTGCTTGGTTGTTTCAGTGTTGCAAGCGTCGGCGGGGGTCTCGGAGTTATATGGCAGGGGTTCAGTCTCCAAATCCCGGCCCCCCCCCCAGCGGGACGTGCAAGCCACCGGGAGTTTCAACCTGTAAAATGTAGGTACCCTGCCCTCCGCACTGGCGTGCCTCCTGCTCCGGTCGGCCTCTGTCTCCTGTCACCTCACCCCTCCGACCCGGGGCCGCCCCGTTAGGAGTCTAGGCACGAAGGATCTCCTTAGGTCGAGGTGCCAAATCCACCTCCGCTCCTGTCCTAGTCCTAGGTCTGACCCTCTGACCATGTAGTACCGTTTGCTCATTATAGCCTCTTTCCCTTACGTGGAAGGAGAGAACGGAAAAGCAAATGAATGAAACGTTCGACGTAAACTTAAGGTGTTACCAAATAATTATTATTTGGTTTTTAATAATGCTGGTAGTTTATGGAATTTATTTGCAGCTCTGAAATTTGGTATAGTGCTATGCAATGTTTTCTGTTAATATATAGAATGCCGGATATCTAGTTCCTTAAATTCCCAAGAGTAACGACTCCTGGAGAAGCGCATTAATTGACTGGCAGTACTGATATGCTCTAGTTTTACGATCGACAGTTCACTGACAGCGAGCAAGAACACTGGCAGATAAAAGTTAGATGAGCAGACGACTTAAGGAATTTTAACGAAAGGGTCTAAAGAGTGAGGAAGATGGTTAGAAATCAATAAAGTTAGTAGCAAGCATACCCTTAGATCGCCAAAGTTAGATGTCTTGTTACGCAAGAGATCCTTGTCTGTTAAATGTAAAGTTAAGGTCAAAAACAATTCAATTCATTGAGCCATCGCCGTTTAAGGTGCCTGCAGAGCAGAGGTACCTATGTTCTAACTTATTACTTTCTCCACTACGTATAGTAAGTAGGGGAAGTATTGTATTCCACCCAAAAATTCGATACCGAGATTTCACCGGAAATACATGTTTTGAGGCCCCCTGAATCCAAAAAAATCATTTTTGGAAACATGTCCGTGTGTGTGTCTGTGTGTCTGTGAACAGCATAATTCAGAAACGAACAGTCGGATAAACACCAAACTTGGTATTTAGGTTTTCAAGAAAATCCCCCACACCATATTACCCTTTACATGGAACATTTTTCGAAAATTTTAATTTTCACAAAAATGGCTCTAACGATTTTGGATTAAAATATCATATAGTTAAAATAAGGCGGTGCCGTGGCCGAGTGGTTAGACCGCTCGCCTCTCACCGAGGCGGCCCGGGTTCAATCCCAACCCGCATGTGGGATTTGTGGTGGACAAAGCGGCGTCTGGGCGGGTTTTCTCCGGGTTCTCCGGTTCATTCCACCAACTGCTCCATCATCACCTTTCCTTTCATCCATTTCATCGTCATTTCGTTTCATCTACTTGCTTCATCCCATACCAGGCATCGGACTGATCACCCATCCTGGACATTCTATCTGATCCAGTGTCTGCTCCTCGACAGGCTTCTGACCCCAGGCACCCGCCTGTAAGTCCTGGAGGGTGTAAGTCCTACATAAGAGGAGGTTAAACAGAGAATGAATGAATGAATGAATGAATGAATATGTTTAAGATACTTTCATGACAAATAAAATGTATATCTTGAATTTTCTGGGAATGTTTCCAAAAGTATTCTTCATTGTGAACGACTTTTGCATAAACCATAAGAGATAAGACAAAATGTTACTACACAAAAAATGTAGATCGATTTAAAATACACAATTTATGTCATATACATTTTTTTGTTGAGTGAACCATTTTCGAGATATTGCTTGCTATTCCCTTAAATCTTCAAATTCTTATACTTTTTCTTAAATGGGAATTCATTATTCATTTTTTGTCCTGGTAATGCAAAGAGAATGGAATAGTCCACATAGCAACCAGCTCTTAACATATTTGAAGGTAGCTCAAAGCCTATCAATTCCCCTTACATCTACAAGAAAATTAGCAATAAGATTAACATCTCGATGTCTCGATTAACATGAAGCATATGGAGAATAAACGTTTGTTAAAACAGTTTGTACAAGAGTAGAGAAAGTCATGCGAGTGTAACACGCCAGATGTTTTTTACTTACACCATTACTTACCTGCAGTCAGTAGAGGAAGTATTGTACTCCACCGAAAAATTGACACCGAGATTTCACCGAAAATACCTGTTTTGAGGCTCCCCAAAAACCACCCCCCCAAAAAAAGCATTAGTGTGGTGTCCGTGTACAGCATAACTCAAAAACGAAAAGTCGGTTAAGTATAACATCTTCCCGGGATGCAACACGGAGATTTACGAGAAATTCCCTCACCCCAAGCTACCCTTATATGGAAAATTTTTCGAAAATTTTGATTTTCTCAAAAAGGGCTTTGGTTTTGATTATAATATCGTATGTTAAGATCTTTTGATGACAAATGAAATGCATATCTAAATTTTATTGAAATAGGCTCTGAAGTCCTCTTGTTTTGAATAACTTTTGCGTAATTGGTACATTTTAAGACAAAAGCCTATGACACCAAAAATTTAGATAATGTTAAAGTACACACTTTATGCTAAATAATTGTTTTTGTGGAGTTAACCATTTCCGAAGTATTCTTTCTTGTTTGTTTCAATTTTCAAATATACTTTCATCAAGTAAGAAGTGAAACCCATCATAAAACGATCCGCTTTTTTTAAGTCTATAGATTTAGCTTACGGTATATCGAGAGAAGTGGCGCGGTATCGTGTGCAACTCATATTCGGGAGATCCCGGGTTCGATCCTTGCGATCGCCCTCTCTGACCTATGGGTTCTTTGTGGTTTCCTATTTTTCCACGATTTCCTTTCCATCATTTCCCTTTCATTCCGTTTCTATCCCATTTTTCAGGTGTTCTTCTAGGTTTTGTGGTGTATGTTGGTGCCGGGCAGATGGCACGGATGCATGCTCAATGGAAAATGTTTTCCCCATATATGTCAGAGGGCTACCCTCTCGGCACCTCCAGCAGGAGGATGGGTCTGTGAGCTTGGAAATGTTAGGAACTTTCGCGTGTCTCTGTGACCTGTCTGGCCACGGCCTGTAGCCTCCTGTGGTTCCTTCATTTTATCTCTTCGTCTGGAGGGGTGGCAGACACAACAGATCTCTATAGGTCGCGGTGCACTTGGTGTCCCTTTCGGTTGAATAACCTATATCTATAGCTTACTGCATTCTCTTGTACCTATAACGAAATACGTAAATGTGTAACGAAGTTTTATCTTTACGAGGGCAACCAGAAAGTCCCAGACGTTTTGGCCTATCGTGGCGATGAGTAGGGCTAGAGCCGGCACCTTGGTGTCAGAACGTTCCTACATCCAGTACGCATCCAGCTGTGGTAGCATGAGGACTGTGCCTTCCTTACTGTGCTCTCTGTGAGTTGTTAAAAGTATACGCTGCTATGGAAAATCCCGCCACTTGTGAAGTGTGGTTGGCTAAATAGAACAAACCAATTGAAATTTATCGTCAACTTTGTGATGTTTACGAGCAGGGAATAATGAGTGAAACCCGAGTCAGGCAATGGTGCATTGATTTTAAAAATGGCAGTACCAATGTTCACGACGAGGATCGCAGTGTTAGGCCTAGCATTATGACTGATGAATTGTCAATGCAAATCAATGACAAAATTCGTGTAAATCGACGATTCACGATTACAGAACTTTCGGAACATTTTCCCCAAATTTCACGGAGTTTGGTGCATCAAATTGACGCTTTGATACTGACGCTGAACTGCATGCCGGTGTAAACCAGTGGTTGAAGTCGCAGGCGGCAGATTTCTACAGAGAGGGTATTGAAAAACTTGTGCCACTGTATGATAAATACCTCAATTTGAATAGCGATTATGCAGAAAAATAGCTTAAGAGTGTACCTTTCAAATGAAGATAACAAACGTTTATATTTGCATTTTGTTAATTGTTTATTTCAAAACGTCTGGGACTTTCTGGATTACTCTCGTATTAACAAAAAGTAGTTAGAAGAATACACTTTTGTTTGTATAAGAGTGGGTAGAGAAAGTTAAGTGAATGCAACACAAGAGATTATTTTTTCCTTAGGATACATTCCGCTTCGTGATGCCTTTGGCATCACTTAAGGACTATATAATGGAAACGCAGAAGGTTCTGCTCAAGAAAACCGTGCATTAGGAGCCAGACGTTTGAAGTGTAGAACAACAGAGCCACGTCCATGGCAACCTATGTAAAGAGAGTCAGAAGATTATAGGTCGTAAGACACTTTAGCCCACTTTGGGTTTTAATTCCATATAAAAATTCTATAATGAGTAAAATATGTGTAGCTCATTTACAAATATTTACTAGTCGTATATTGTAGAATTAATAATGGCAACCTTGCCACAGTGGAACATCTCCGGCTCACAGAGACGATGTACCAGATAACACACTCAAATGTCGATATAATGAGTTTCTGGGAATTTTGAAATTCCTTTCGTTGTATTGAAATTTCATTAAAGAATTGCTTAATATTTTATTTTACGTGGACCAAAATTGCAACTTTTAAATCTAATATGATATCAATTTTTACTTTCACGTACCTAGTAGGTAGAGAAGGTATGCATTCCACCCAAAAATTTGATACCGAGATTACATCGGAAATATATGTTTAATACCACTAGTGCGATAATCTTCATTATGACCAACTTTGGTTTCAAGTCCAATCACATGGAAATTACCCTTTGTATTTGCACATGTTTAATAACTTGACCTGGTTTAATTAGGTTTTACTTTTCATCATGTCTTTTTACATGATTAATTTTCATGGCGCTCGCATTATCTGTTCACAATACAAATCGTCATACATCAATTTATCGCAATTCATTGTAGAGTTAACCTATAATTTATATTGCCAACCTTTTATCTTTTAGTCGTCCTCCGTGGACTAGTGGTACCGTGCTAGCTTCTGGTTCCCAAGGTCGCGGGTTCATCGCGGAGGGCGATGAATTTTTTCGGGCGTAAAACTCCTTAGCACGGCTTTTTTCGGAAGGGAAGTAAAGCCCGTGGTCCCGTGTCGTAGATTTACGGCACGTAAAAGAACCTCAAGCCTGATAAAGAGGCATCTGAGCAAAATTATCGGTGTTTCACGCCCAATATGGAATGGGGCGCTAAGAACCATAGTAGTTAAAGAGCATCCATAAATAAAACTCAATTTCATTTCCTTTTATCTAGTATAACCTACAGAAGGATTAAATGGCGAAAATTATAAATTCAGAAGTAACTGAAATGGGAGATCCAGATGAAATTACAGAAGAAGCAGAAAGAATAACACTAGAACTACTTACCCAAAAATTCCAGAAAGCAATATGATATAGTATTTAATCGTTTCACTGTCTGGTGTAAGGCAAAACATGTTGAAAATAATTTCACTAAAAATGACTGCTAGCGAATCAACAAAATATCAAAACAGCTGATACCTCGCTTTTATAACGTCATTTCTCTTGTTTCAAGAATCTCGTTTTAAATTTGATTTGTCTTAGTTTTAGGAATCAATATAATATTATTGATATTTTACAAACTCGGGTGCTGTCTAAAAATAGTATATGCCACACGTGTTAAAAGTTCCTTTATTTTGCTCGTAGGCTGAGTAGGTCTTCGTTTCGTAAACATTCCTACTTGCAAAATAAAATCCCACTTTTAATCTTTAAATCATAGTCTACTATTTTAGAAAAAGGTCTCCGTGCGCGCGCGAGTGTGTGTGTAGGCGCCTGTGAACAGTATAACTCAAAAACGAAAAGTCGTATAAATACGAAACTTGGTATTTAGGTTCAGTACCTTACAAAAATGAGATATGAAGATTTACAAGAAAATCCCCCTACCCCAAACTATCGTTTACATGGAATGTTTTTCGAAATATTTGATTTTCTAAATATGGCTCTAACGAAATTGATTAAAATGTCATATATTAAAAATATTTACATGAAAAATAAAATGTATGAATTTTCCGAGAATAGCCTGTGAAATTCTCTTCATTCGGAAAGAATTTTATATAATCTTGTTAACTGGTAAACGTTAAGCGATAGGCGAAAACGTACTTGACAAGAAATGTAGATCTCTTTAAAAACATAATTTATTTTAAATAACTTTTTTGTGGCATCAGCCATTTCCGAGATATTCTGTTGCTAATGGTTCGAATTGTTCATACTTTAAAGTCCTGTTAACATTCAGTTATTTTTCGCAATTCTATTGAAACAGTGTGGAATTTTAAGGCCAGCGTAAAGCGTCCAGTTCTTAGACTTTTGAGTATAGCTTTTCCTTTTGTATGTTGTATAACGAAATAAACTAGCAAGACTAGTTTTGTATACCCACTAATAAACGATAGAGGATAGGGAAATGTATCGCGTCATATTTTTTAAAATGTAATATGTATTAGGAATAGTTATGGAAAATAACAATACACTTCGAAATGTGCCACTAAAGTATTGTCATGTTTAAAACATTAAACTTGGTAACATTTTATAATTAATTTATACATAATAAGGTTATATATTTTGCATAACATACAATGCCGGCCAAAAGTTTCCGGACACTCAGGGTAGTAAGTTTAATACAGAGGTAATTTAAAGAAACTAATAGGATAATCGCATTCAATATGCTATTAGCTAATGACAGGTACAGTATGCTGGTCAGTTGACCAATCAGAGCCGTACTATACTGATAGTAATTCATCTTCGATTACTACACTGATAGTATTTCATGATGGTGCACTGTTTTTAATTTGTATCGGGAGCGGTTCGGATTGGGTTGGACTCGGCGCGGCAGTGGTCCCCGATACCCTGCGAGATTGGGAGGCGGGGTTATGAGACGCCTCGATGTTCTCCAGCACCAACCATGAGTGAGAGTTGGTAGACGGCATGCTAGATTGCTGTCGGCTCTACCGTGGTTTTCGGTAGTCGCCCCGTTTCGGGATGACGCGCGAAAGTGGCGTATGCACTTCCATCCTCGCGTAAGCGGGGGAGGGGCCTTTTTATACTCATGGTATTGGCCTCATGGGAAACCCCCACTGTTGTAGAGCCACTCGGCTGGCGCTAACCCTGGATTCAGGAGGGGGCTTGGGCTAAGGCTCTTGCCCTGATAGACCTTCGCTCAACAACATGTATGAATGCAGTGAGTAAGATCACATAGGCTGTGACTACAATAAAAGCAACTGAAAATGCCGCGCTTTGGAAGTCAAAATATTGGTAATATAAAAGCAGCTGTAGATAATTTAACACCAGAAAACACAAAGAAGAACAAAAGTATGGTGTGAAACCAATTTTTATAATTCTGTACAGAGAGAAATTATAAAATTGACGGCTCAGTTACCGACAGAGAGATTGCTTCCATTCTACAGGACTAACAAACATGGTTGGCGCTAAACTAGGTACGTTCGTAATAAGTTTTTCGTGTGATTATCTAGCCAAGGAGCATTCGTGCTACTAGTTTTACACGACAATTTAATTTCGGTTTCAAACTCATGCATCATGAAAAGAAGTATTCGTTAACCTCAATTAAATTGTCGTAAAATTATCAGCACTAGTGCTACTACTTTTGATAGTAAACATAAAGAAGCAAACATTTTGACATGTTTTATTATCGCATTAAAGTTTAATGCCATAATAGTCATTACTTTCATTTCATTTTCATATTGTTCCTACAGTTTATTTATTCTAAGAAATAAATGACCAAATTACGCTTTGCTTTCTGGCATGAGCCATTTCTGAGATATTATTTGTTTGAATTTTTTAATACTTTGTGATTTGTCGCTGTTTCGTTTTATTTTTGTTCTGTAGTTTTAACACCTAAATGACGGAGATGCGTGTTTCGTTGAGGGTTTTTTTTCTGTAACTTTAGCACCTGATTTTCACACATAAAAATTTGTATTAATTATATTATTATATGCTAACATAGTAGTTGTTTCTCTCTGAAAGTAGTAGAAAATTGTTAATTTGATTATAACTGACAACTCTCGCGGACTGATTTTGCACATCACGTCGGGGTCACCCGTGTCGGTTCTTGTGATAATTATATTATTAACCTAAGTGAATAATAAGGTTGTTAAGTGCGAGGTGCTTTTATAGCTTCTTCACTTCATAAGGTACAATTTATACAGAACATTTTTACTTTCTCTAATACGTATTGCATTCCAGCCAAAAATTCGATATCGAGATTTCTATGGAAATGCATGTTTTGCGAACCCCTGAATAAAAAAAAGTTAGAAAAAGGTCTGTGTGTGTCTGTGTCTGGAACAGCATAGCTCAAAAACGTTAAGTCGGATGAATACCAAACTTGACATTTAGGTTCAGTATGTTTCAAAGGTGTGACTTGAAGATTTTCAAGATAATATCCCACCCTAGACATGCCTTTATATGGAACACCTTTCGAAAAGTTTTATTTTCTCAAAAATGGTTTTAAGAATTTTCTCTAACGATTTTAATTAAAATATAATATGTTTTAACATATTTTCATGACAAATGAAATGTATTTACATCTTGAATTTTCTGGGAATGTCCCCAAAAGTCCTCTTCATTGTGAAAAGCTTTTGCATAACTGGTAAAACGTAAGAGATAGACAAACATTTTGTACATAAAGAGTGTGAATCTCGTTAAAACACACAATTTATGTCTCATACATTTTTTTTGTCGAGTGAACCATTTCCGAGATATTCATTGTTATTTGTTTGCATTTTCCAATACTTAGACTTTTTCTCAAATGGGCATTCGTTATTTGCTTTTTTACGTCCTGGAAATGCAAAGAGAATGCAATGCTCCACATAGCAACCAGCTCTTAAAAGACTTGACTAACACTTAAAGCTTACCATATTCCCCTTGCAACCTACAAGAAATTTAGCAATAAGATTAACAAGAATAAGCGTTTATAAAAATACTTTGAGCAGAGAAAGCCATATGAGTGGAACACATTTTTTTCAAACAAAACGTAATTAGAGAACACAATTGATAAAAGAAAAGATTGTTTATTGTCACCACAAAATAACAGGAAGGAGATACAGGTTCCTGTTTTAATGCAAAACTTTTACCTGGAGTATTTCTGTAAGAGATGAGAACGTTAAGAGGAAATTTGTTTCGGCTCATCAACTGAACGCATTACAAAGCAACGACTTATTATCGAACAACGTGTGAACAGAGAACACATGCGGGTGTGAGGTATAAAATACCCTGTCTGCCTTATGTTTGGAGGGGTAGCAATCCGCTATGACAAAATCACTTTGGCTGAATTAATGATTCCATCAGCTTAATCCCAGGAAGGGGAATGGAGTGTGACGTCACTCTTAAAGTTACGTGTTTTATAATCTAGCCAAGTAGGAACATTAAGTGAAACACTGAATCGACCCCCATCTGCAGTAGTTAAACCAGAGTAACACTTCTGTATTGTTGGGGTGCACTAAACTTTCATAGACAATGATTTAAGTAAGTTTCGTGAAATTCAAACGGTGCACTTACAGGTGTATCAATAAAAAGATTAGTACTTTGTTTGCTTAGTAATAATAATTTTGAATTTCAGTATTTGTATTTACGAGGGCTGATCAATAAATACTGAGATTGATTTTTTTCACAGATATTTATTACTCCATTTCAATGTTAATATGATCTTTTTCAAAGTAGTCCCCTCGTAACTGAATGCACTTTTTATAGCGTCCCTGCCAGTCCTCGAACACATGGTGCAGGCCATTCTTTGTCAGGTCTTTGAGAATCGCCTCACTTTTCTTTAGCACTGGTCCAGTGCTCTCAAATCGAATGCCCCGGAGCTTTGCCTTTAGTAATGGGAATAAAAAGAAATCACAGGGGGCAATACCGGGGCTTAAAGGCGGATGCGGCACACAGGTAATGTTGAATTTAGCCAAAAATTCCTGGACTTGATTTGCGACGTGAGGCCGCGCGTTGTCGTGATGAAGTCGCCACCCATTGCGATGATGTTCTGGACGTTTCCTTGAAATGTGCTTCCTCAGTGTAGCCAATACTGACGTGTAGTAGCTGCTGTAACAGTAGTGTGAGGGGGGGGAACTGCATGCTGGTAAAACATTCCATTCCGAAACACCAGGCCCACCTTGCTTAGCACAGAGGTCACGCCCTTCTTTGAAGTCCTTGAACCACCTAAACACCGTTGCACGAGGTAGTGCATCTTCACGGTATGCTTGCTTCAGCTTTTCGAAAGTTTCAAGGCTGTATGATTTAAACGAAAATAAAACTTTATTGCGCTGTATTGCTCCTCTCGTGTCACCTCCATTTTGTGGTATGCGAAATTCAAGTAGGGTCAACAATATACAGCATTACTACCAACCTACCGCTTATGGACATTATACATGAAACCCTGCTCTTTTCAAGTATTCGTGGTAGAGACATAAAACTATCAAGGAAACTACAGAAAAAAATCAGTCTCAGTCTTTATTGATCAGCCCTCGTAATTATGTTCTTTTGTTAGATGGATATGATCCACCTAAAAATTATGGACATAAAGGAGACGTTGCATATATTTCCATCAGGTATGAGCCTTCTAAATAATACGTGAAACCAAGGCCACAAGGAAGCAAATGGTAAACATATGATATAATGGATTCACACGGCTTTCTCTGCAAATGGCAAATCCACATATATTCTTCGGGTAATAATATTCATTGCTGTCCAAATTATGATACTAACGATACGTTTTTGCCTAGAAATGAATTTCAACTATGAAAGAATTCCTTAGTTACAAGATGCGGAAATTGCATTAAGATATTTATTCGTGGTAAAAGCTTTTGGAATAAAAAAGAGGAATGAAATTAGAAAAATAATCGCAAACCTTCAAGCATGTCTTATTATATCACACACTTATACTTGAAAACTGTGTTTATTGCGTTGAATATTGTCAAAAGACTAACCCAATGAAAGATGATATTTGACACAAATTTTCGTTTTGATGAGGTCTACAATTTTACTATAATGCGTTTATGGCTACCTCTTGCGAATCTCCAGTTATACAATATTTTTCAAACGGTCTTCACTTATTTATAGAAAATTCATAATATACATTTTAATTATATAAATATTTCAATCATATGATGTTTTATTCCAAATAGTTTGAGCATTTTTTGAGAAAATAAAAAATAACGAAAATTATACGTGTAAAGGGTAGGGAATTTCTTGGGAATATTAGTGTGGCATCTTGAAAAATGCAAATCTGATATAATATTTATCCAACTTTTCGTTTTTGAGTTATTCTCTCTTTGATTCACTCACTTACTCACTCACTTCTTTGGATTCATGGGACTTGAATTAAAATGATTTTTTATTAATCTTTTATTAATTGTTATGGTAAATACATAACATTTTATGTTCTTGGAAAGAAAAAACATCCCAAGTTTGATTTAAATACTAATTTTGTTGTAAATTCTCCATTTTCAGTACCTACTTTCACATATTTCCATTTCTTAAAATTAGTTATTTCCTTCGAGTTTAGAAGATATTATAGCACCAGAATAGCACCACACACACACACACACATATATATATATATATGGATAACTGCAATTATACTTTAACTCAAAAGAGCTTTGTCTACATTTCCAAAAAGATGTTTAATATTGTTCCTTTATATCTTAGAAGTTTGTCTATCGTACAGTTTAAGAAAGCAATTAGAACTACATTGTTGGCTAATTCTCTATATAGCGTAAGTGAATTTTGTAATATAAACTGGTTTTATTTATTTTTTATATTTTAATTGTTATTATTATTATTATTATTATTATTATTATTTTGTAATTGTCATTTCCATAACCATTTTGTTTTTCGGAATAAATATAAATATTAGATAAAACTCTGAATTTTTCATTAGCCTGCAAACTTCGTATACTAGATCAAAGAATTCCTGAACAATCTCAAAGATTTAAGAAATTGAGAAAATAACCCCCTTTCTGAAGCCAAAAAACCAACAATTTTATACAGACGTCATTGGAAAGGTGAAAAATAAGTGATGAAAGAAGTCTTTTAGATCATAGCATATCCAGGATGGGTGATCAGCGCAATGCATGGTATGGCTGTGAAGAAGAAGGAAATGAAATATAGTGATGAAAGGATGAATGGATAATTCGCTGATCAAATTATCCAACCCAGAATTCGCCTAGCGACCAGAAAAACAGCGAAAAAGTTTTCGGTCCAGTTGGTCGGCCCTGAACCCAGGACCTCCAGAATGTGAGTTGCACACCTTAGCGCGATGCCACCTCACTTGGTAATTCCAAATATGTGTAAAATAATATAACAAAATGGAATAGTTTTCTATATGTTCTTTATTCGCATAATGTTTTCCTTTCTTCTCCTGAAAAATAGCAAATATCCAACTTGGCTGATGCATATTTTACTCTTCATTTGTTGATGACTGTTAAAAGACCCATAAATGATATGATTCTTCATTAGGAATTTTCAAGTTTCCCATATGCGCCCCGCATATTTGTAAATGCTCCTTCCTGCAATCATTTTAGACAATTCTAAACTATAGACACCTGTTCTGACCTGATATTATCCACACTGTATGAATTCCCAGTAAGTTCTGTTGGGCCAGAAGAAGCAAGACCATATAAATACATACGAGTGTATATTTAACAGCTCTCTGTGCAGAATATCTGTTTTTCATTTGATTCGTGTGTCTGTTCTGCACTATTGTCCTCTTCTTTTATGACCACGTCTGCCAAGAGCAGAACTGTTAAAGGAAGAGGGAAGCAGCCCCTCCCTCAGGGAGAAGCAATATTGACCGTATTTATCATCAATCTCCACTCCCTGTCTTTCCTCTTTCTATATCGGCAATTCTTTCCGCTATCGATTGACAGACAGGTTCTATAAAAGACAAATGGTGATGACATACTTGCTGTGAAAATCGGCAACATTTCTAAAATGTATTCACTCTGCATGAAGGTAATACATCCACATATGTTTTATTACTTTTTCATACTACTTAGCTATAGTAATTAGACCAAGTATTTTACCATGCTAACCTCTAGTTCCCGCAGTCGCGGGTTCAAACCCGGTGGAGGGCCATGAATTTTTTTTCGGGCGTAAAAATCCTTAGCATGGCTTCCTTCGGAAGAGAAGTAAAGCCTGTGGTCCCGTGTTGTAGATTTACGGCACGTAAAAGAACCTCTGATAAAAAGACCTCTGAGCAAAATTACCGGTCTTTCACAACCAATATAGAATGAGACGCCAAGGACCATAGCAATTAAAGAGCGTCCATAAATAAAACTCAATTTAATTTAAGAGAAAGTATTGCATTCCATCCAAAAATTCGATACCGAAATTTCACTGAAAATATACATTTGGCATTCTCTGAATCCAAAAAAGACAATCTTAGAAAAATATGCACGTGCATTTGTATGTGTAAACAGCCTAACCCAAAAACGAAGGTTGGTTAAGTAGTACCAAACGTAGTATTTAAGTACAGATTTCAAAACCATCCCCCACTCCAAACTATCCTTTACATAGAAAATGTTCGTTATTTTTTAAAAATGGTTCTAAAGATTTTGATTAGAATATCATTTTTAAAGTATTTGAATGCAAATGAACTATATATCCTAAATTTTCTGGATATAGCCCAGGAAATCCTCTTCATTCTGAATTGCTTGTATAATTACTAAATCACAAGACAGACCAAATCTTACTACACAAATATGTAGAGCCCATTAAAGCACAAAATTTATATCAAATAAAGTTGTGTATGGAGTTAAACATTTACGAGATTTTTTTGTTGATAGTTTGAATGTTCAAATACTTTATACTAATTTCAGTTCGAAATTGCTGTTATTTCTTTCTTTCTTTCTTGCCTTCTTTCTTTATTTTTTACTTTCTCTGCCACGTACATAGTAGGTAGAGAAGGTATTGCATTCCACCCAAAAACATGATACCGATATTTCAAAGCAATTACACGTTTTGAGGCCCCTGAATCCAAAAAGCAATTTTAGAAAAAAGTGTGTGTGTGTTCCTGTGCCTGCGAAAAGTATAACTCACAAACGAAAAGTCGGATAAAATATCACATTTCTTATTTAGGTTCGGTGCTTTTCAAAGATGCTACAAGAAAATTTTCAAAAAAATCCCTCCATCCCCATGTTTACATGGAAGATTTTCAAAATTTTTATTTTTTAAAAGTGGCTCAATTGATTTTGGTTAAAATATAATAAATTAAAGATAATTACATGAAAAATAAAATGCATATCTTGAATTTTCTGGGATTAGTTTATGAAGTCCTCTTCATTCGGAAGGAATTTTTTATAAGTTTGTATAACTGGTAAACATTAAGCGATAGACGAAAACGTACCATTAAAACAATTGAAACACACAATTTACATAAAATTGGTTTTTCTGTGGCATAAGCCATTTTTGAGAATCCGTTATTAAAGGCTCGAATTGTTCAATTCTTTTTAAGTCCAATCGATTTTCAGTTGTTTCTCGCGATTGCATGGAAACAGTATGAATTTTAAGGCCGGCGTATAGCGTCCAGTTTTTAAACATTCGACTATCGCTGTTCTTTTGTATCTATAACGAAATGTGTAATGTAACTATTTTTGCAAAGGCTTATTTGAATTAAAATGTAGTAGATAGAAAAATAAGAAAGAATAGTTTGTATATCCCCTAACGAACGATAGCGGTTAGAGAAGGTCATGTGAAATATCATGTCAGGTTCTTTTCCTTTCCCACGGGTCGTACTCCGTGGTGTAGTGGTTACCATGCTAGCCTCTAGTTCTCGAGGTCGCGGGTTCAAACTCGGCGGTGGGCGATGGATTTTTTCGGGCGTAAAAGTCCTTTGCATGGCTTTACTTCGGAAGGAAAGTAAAGCCGGTGGTCCCGTGTCGAGGATTTACGGCACGTAAAATCACCTCAAGCCTGATAAAGAGGCCTCTGAGCAAAATTACTGGTCTTTCACGCCCAATATAGAATGGGACGCTAAGGCCCATAGCAGTTAAAGAGCGTTCATAAATAAAAAAAACCTCAATTTCAAAGAGAACGGAATTTCAAAGCCATCACATAGCGACTTTGAAACGATTTGGCTATCGCTATAGCTTAATGTGTTTTACTTTTACCTAAAAATAAATGTGACTGCTTCCATCGTCTGAAGGCCAGCATTCTAGCTTTCAAATCCGGAGGTCTCGGATTAGATTCCCGACTGTAGGATGGGAAGTTTTGTTTTTCCAGGTTATTCCCCTCCTCCATAATGTCTGGAAGGATGTGTGAGGGTGTAAATATGTGTTTGGATTTTTGTTTATAAATAAAACACAACGTAAACAAATCCACAGATACACAATAGTAAACGAGTGAACATCATTGCCAATTGGCAATTATTCCAAAGTCAAAGCCTCGATAAGACCTTATATGTTGAAGGCGGCATATAAATGGATAAAATAAAAAATACGTAATGAAGATTTATCTTATTAACAAGATATAGAGAAATGAAGCAGATCAGCTTTTGTTTTAGCGACTTGAAACTTTTATCACAGGTGGTAATCTATACTATACATAAAAGGGAAAAGTAATGCCAATTTGAGTTCTAAGTTATCTCAATTGGAACAATTTCTTTATTGTTGTATGGCTTAAACTCTTTTTTCTAATGTATGTTACAACTTTGTAAAATTCTAATTATTTCAAACCAAAATTGAAGATTATGTGAAATTCTATAGGAATAACTAGCTGCATAACATTCTGAGTATGAATGTTCAGTTACAGCTGTTCAGTAGTTAATCTGTTTTTTATAAGCAGGCATCTTATAGGAATAAGATGAAGCATTCTTATCTCTTTTCCCCGAAATGGCTGCTTTTATATGTATAGCAGATATGAATGAGATATGGTCTTAGTTTTAAACGAATATTATTCATTTTATGGACACTAATTGAAGCTCTCTTTCTCTTTTTAAAAAATCTTATGTGTTACTCTCACATGACTATCTCTACTCTTGTACAAACTATTTTTACAAACGCTTATTCTCCATCTGCTTCATGTTAGCAATCTTACTGCTAATTTTCTTGTAAGTGCAAGGGGAATATGGTAGGCTTTAAGCGATAGTTAAATGCTTTAAGAGCTGGTTGCTATGTGGAGCATTTCATTCTCTTTGAATGTCCAGGACATAAAAAACCAATAACGAATTCCCATTTGAGAAAAAGTAAAAGTATTGGAAAATCCAAAAAATAACAAGGAATATCTCGAAAATGGTTCACTTGAGAAAAAAAATTACATATGACAAATTGTGTGTTTAAACAAGGTCTACATTTTTATGTAGTAAACGTTTGTCTGTCTTTTACGGTTTACCATTTATGCAAAACTCATTCATAATGAAGACGAATTATGGGGACATTCCCAAAAAATGCAAGATAGACATTTAATTTGCCATGAAAGTATCTTAAACATATGATATTTTAATCAAAATCGTCAGTCAATTTTCAGAAACTCTAAACTTTCGAAAAATGTTGCATGTAAATGGTAGTCTGGGGTGGGGGATTTTCTTAAAAATCTTCGTGTCGCATCTTTGAAAGATACTGAATCTAAAAACCAAGTTTGGTATTTGTTCGGCTTTTCGTTTTTGAGTTATGCTGTTCACAGACGCACTAACTCATGTACACATACACACACACACACACACACACACACACACACAAGAGCTTTTTTCCAAAAATGCCTTTTTTACTCAGGGTGCCTCAAAACATGTATTTCCAGAAACTTGGTATCGAATTTTTGAGTGGAATGCAATACTTCTCCTACTTAGTAGAGAAAGTAAAAATGACCAACTTATCGTTTTTGCAGAAAAACGCGATCTTTAGGTTATACATTGCGTCATTGGTGATTTAAGGATATAATATGCACTGAATACCTGCACATTCGTTAAATATAAGTATGTTGAGGCATAGACTTACCGTAAGTTAAAAACTGCATTAAATGCTGCGCAATTAGTACCTATGTGTAAAGGAGTATGTGTCACTTCTAAAATGAGGTCCAATTTACTTTAATGTCCCATTTATATGCCGCCTTTAACATATAAGATCATATCGGCGGCTTTTACCTTTGGAACAATTGCTAATTAGTAATGATGTTCTCTCGCATACAGTGGTAGTAACCAGATCAGGCGGCAACGTCTGTGGCTCGCATTCGGAAGGTCCCGGGTTCGATTCCCGCTAACCGCTCACTCTCACCATGATGTTTCTCGTGGTTTTCCTCTGAACGCCTAGGCGAATGCCGGGGTGGTGTATTCTACCACGATTGCTCATTTCCTCTCATTTTATCTCTCCCTTTTCGGATCCTGCGGTGGTGGGCAGATGGCGTAGTTGCTTGCGCATTGGAAACATTTCTCCCCGTGAACGCCAGAACGCGTTGTCTCGCCCGTTATGGTCGCTTCTAGCCCTTTCTTGAGATACTTCGCCTCTAGTGCGAGGGTATTCAAACTAGTAATATTAAGTGCCTCTGCATGTCTCTGTGGGCCTATCTGCCATCGGACCTGCGCCCTCCTACAGCTCCTTCACCTCATCCCTACCTCCCAGGGGTGGTAGCCACAATAGATGAAACTGGTGGCGATGTGTCTCCCTCCGATAAACACATTCTACATCTTACAGTAGTAGTAATCTTTGACTTGGTATTACTTTTTGTTATTACATTGTATTCACACACACATTCATACTCTTATCAATACTTCCAGACTTTAGGAAGATGGGGTACCTGCCTACAGTGAGTATAATAAGTATTGCATTTCATCCAAAAATCGATACTGAGGTTTCACCGGAAATACACCTTTTCAGACTCCCTGAAGCCAGAAACATCATGTTTAGAGAATAACCCTGTATATGTCATCTGCTTGTGAACAGCATATCTAGAAAACGAAAAATGAGTTTAATAAAGTTGGTATTTAACTTCAGCATTTTTCATGGATGCGACACGAAGATTTTAAACAAAATCCCTAACTATCCTCCACATGAACAATTTTTCAAAAATAGCCATTTTTTCAAAAATGGATCTTAACGATTTTCATTTAAATTATGTGTTTTAGATGTTTTCATGATGAATGAAATGTATATCTTGAATACTCTAAGAATAGCATTCATTCTGAATGACTTTAGTATAATTGGTAAACCGTAAGAGATAGAAAAAATCCTATGACACAAAAAAAATGTACAACTCGTTAAAGTACACAATGTCATATATGCGTTTTTTGTGGAGTTACTATTTCCGAGATGTTCTTGTTATTGATTTGAATGTTCAAATACTACACTTTTCTCACCTGGAAAGATGTTAATAGTTCTTTTTCTATTGGTCATGCAAAAAGCATGGCATTTCAAAGCCATCACATAGGACAGGTTCTTTAAAAATATGACTCGTTAAACCTACTGTATCCCACAACAAAATGCGTAAATGTGAATTAACAAAAAGTAGACAGAATAATAATCCTTTATAAGCATAGTTTCTAGAAGAGAGAGTAGAGACAATTATGTGATGCAACGCATGAGAGGTTTTCCTTTCTTTCGCAAAAACTCGTTATTCCTCCATGACTAGTTTTCTGAAATTATTCTTCCATATGTCCGATAAAATTATGATCATGGTTTCTGTTGTGTATAATCATGCACTTATTGCTTAGCTTGAAAGCATTTCTAGACAAGACTTTGTCGTGATTAACGTGATATACATCTTCACATAGAGGCGCACAAAAGTATTCGTATATAGCTTGAAAAATTCTAGTAGCCAAATTTATGGAGATATAAATTCTCATTTTTAATGCATAGAAAGAACAAACACTATTACAGTTTAATTGTTTTGGCATTTAAAATATCTTGTATATCATTAGTTTTACAACTTTTTGAAAATATACCGATTTTTTTAACTTTTTTTGTACGTGAGCTTACAGAATTATTTCTCGGGCATTAAATAGAGAAACGTTTTTTGTGTGTGATATCTGATTTTGCGGTAAAAATAGGTTTTTATATGTAGGGAGAATAAAATGTCAAAGTCAGGGATTTTTAACATTTTTCCTGAACTTCCTCAATAATGCCTCAAATCTTACGACTTCACTTATTAATTTCTCCGCCAGTTTAAATAATACGTCGATGAAAATATCACGTGGTATACACAAAAAATTCTACTACTAAGTGCATATTGTTTACATGTTGAGGTGAAGGCCAAAAAGATTATCAGAAAATTATTAATTTAGGTCATCCCAACACGCACATGGGAAACGCAACTCGCTGGCAGCATTGTCTAGGACCTTGATGTGTAAATTTAAGGGGAAGGCGTGGGTTTTGTATTACATTGAAGATTACAATAACACACATTACCTGGGATTTATTCACAAATAGGTTTTGGCTTCTCTAAACAATTAACAAAGGAAACAGGATGGAGGGAGATGCCACAGACCGTAGACCGGCCACACACGCTTCTGGTCCCAGCGACCACTTCCACTCGAGTCATGCTATCTTTTCCTCCCACCAACCGTAGTTAGTCAAAGCCATACAGGACTGACGTCACATCAGACAATTTCAAACAGATCTCTTCCTTTGACGTGATCCGCACCGAAAGGAGAGACCGTTAAGCCAAAATATATCAAGGAGACCCAATAATGCTACGTCTGGTAGCAACAATACATCACAACAGTGCGTCTGGTAATAGCAATGAAATTATTATGCCGCAATATAAAATAATTTCATAAACACCACAGATGAAAAGGTTGAAAAATAGGCGCAATTTTCAAAACATTATAATGAATAATTCATGAATTCGCGCATCCACTCTCCCTGATGGGATGTACATCTTTTTACGGGACAATCAAAACAGAGATAGTTTAAAATGTATTCGGATGTGTTACATCCACATGACTGCCCTACACATTGCAAACTTTCCTTACAAAAGCTTATTCTTCTATTTACTTCATGATAATCGAGATAAACGTTTTTAGAAATGGGTTACTACGTATTTTCAGTAGGTAGAATGGGAATAGGGGAATACAGTAGACTTAAGTGACAGTCAAATCTTTTAAGAGTTGCTCGCTACGTGAGAAAAATGTAAGTATTTGAAAAGTCAAACTAATAACAAGGATATTTCGAAAAATGTTTGACTGCACAACAAAAAAACTTATTTGACATAAATTGAGCGTGTTAACGAGATCTGCATTTTTTATATAGTAAGATTGTCTCTCTCTTAGGTTTACCAGTTATGCAAAAGTCATTCACAATTAAGAGCAATTTGAGGCTATTTTCAGAAAATTAAAGACATACATATTGTTTGTCATGAAAATATCTTAAGCATATAGTATTTTAATCAATTTTTAGAGCCATTTGGAGAAAGTGAAAATTCGAATACTTTTCCATGTAAAGAGCAGTTTGAGGTGGGGAGATTTTGTTTTTAAATCTTCGGGACGCATGCTTGAAAGATGCCAAATTTGGTTTTTAACCACTTTTCGTTTTTAAATATGTTGCGCACGACACACACAAACAGACCCTTTTCTAAAAATGCTTCTTCAGGAAGTTCAGGGGGCATTAAAACATAGAACTCGGAAGAAAATAAAACCGTAAATATACATATAGCCTTACATTTCAGTTGATCTTGAGATCTGGAATTAAGTAGACATTTTAGAAAATAGTCTTAAAGTAGTGTATTTTTATCCGACTCCCCAATTAAATTACTATTAAATTTCTATCAATTTAAAAAAATAACCCATAAATACTATTTAACATTCCATCACATTCAAAGGTTCGTTTGTCATTTAAATAATAATGACCTAGCTGATATGTCGTTATATTACATTACTAGATCTGCGTTTTATAAATCTAGGAGATTTCCTGAGGATGTTTTTTCAGGTTTGATGGTAGCTTTCGTGTCATTGTAATTTGTGAAGATATCTAAAGAGGTGACCAGAGAAACCTGTGGTTTCGAGGCCTATGCCAATGCACCCGAGATCTTTTAAGACGTTTAAATAAATTTAAAATACAAGTATAATTACGTCTATCAGTTGAGTTGTTTAATTCATTTAAGGCTAAAGAAGTTAGACTACAATTTTATTATCCTGTGAGCATCGAACACCAGTCTTTCGTGTAATAAATGAATACAAATACCGATAAATCATGCAGCAACGTCTATTTACATGTTGATTGCTTTCGGTCATGCCTTGGATTACATTTAATTTCGCTTCTAAGGGTAATAACAATAAAAATCCAGCGCAATTCTTTTCTCCGGCTAGTGTGTATTTAATTGCGTATATATTCCACTGAAGTATTTCTTTAAGCCAGCAAGGTTTCAAAGCCTGGAGTTTGACTAACCTCGACTAAAAGGCCCTCTTAACTCCCTTTTATTTTGTATCAACTTCAAAAAAATTTTAAATGTGTCGACAAATGTGTATACAGTTTAAAATTCATAGGTGCAGTGCTTTGTCTGAAAATGGAAAAATTTTAGGATGATCTCCATCTAAATTACAGTTAATTTTGTACCTATTTTGAGTCAATAAATATGTTTGAAACTTGTAAGGTGCATACAATTTAAAACTGGCCGGCGTCTGAGAGACGGAGCTTGAATCATGTACTTCCGTGAGCGCTCGGAACAGACTACAAGACTACTATGTTCTTGTAGTAGTTATACTGGGGAGCACTACTATAATCACAACAGTCTACCGAGATTTCTGACAGACAGATATTTCATAGTACTTCAACACTAAATATTTATTACCAAAACACTTTATTGATTTATGGTTCTCAAGTGGAGTATGATTAAGGCTCGTTAGAATGCCACACTACTGCAGCACTCTTGCTCAGTGGTAGAGAGCATAGAGAACTAACAACAAGCGTCAGCTTACTGTTCCTGAAGTTGCAAGTTCGAATCTGTGTGGAGCTTCTCAACTGTTTTCCCCTTTCATTTTTATATTTTGAGTAACGTATAACACGTTTTCTTCGTTTTTATGTATGTGGCATTTATTTAGTAGACTATCATACTAGCAGATGTCAACCATGACGCTAATTTATCGGTTGTGAAGAGGTTTCATACTCGGTCAATTTAATTTTATAACTACGAATTTCACCATGATGTAATTATATTTGTAAGCAAAACAAAGTAACACAAGCAATTTTATTTAACTATATTACAGTATTATGAGGTGTAAAAAATAAAATATAACACACTACGGTGAATTATTGAACTCGAGTAGCTTAACCACTGCTCCCCGCCAAGCACGGTACTCGTATGGAGGTAGTTCAAATCAGTGCTACCTTGCCTTGTACGAGTATAATGGGGTTAGCCAAAGCGGCGCACAGAAGTTGGCGGTTGTGAACCGCAAGCTGGGAATTTTATAAAAATTTAACTGCTCAAGAGATCTGCCACTTTTAGTTTGTCCGAGTGTACATAAAATGAAGAATTTTATCTTAATCATAACATGTTTATTTACAATAAGCTTAATTTAAATTTTCTTACACGTCAATGTATATATTATACATTATTTCTAATTTCGTGCGATGTAATTTGTGAAATGTTCAGCGTATATTATTTTGATTCATTGTTGTTGCTTATAATCTGAGCCCTAGTAACATAAGGATCCTTATTAACCATGTTAGTTTAAAAGATTCATTGTCGTGAATTCTGGTTCTATAAGCATTCATTTTAGCATGTATTAGTTTTGTTTACCTTTTTAATAAGGAATGACAAAGGAAGAAACGAAAAAAAGTGGTTCCTAAGTTGGAGAAGACTTATTTTTGTGCATTCGAATTAAAAATGTTTTTTAAATGTTTTAAGTATATTATTTAAATAAGTTGCATATTTAATTAAACTTATTTCTAAGATAGCAACTACTGTGTATTATTCGTTGGCTAGTCTATACTATTATACTATTTGTACAATAATGTTTGTTTACGTTTCACTTACATATGAGTAGGCAGATGAACTATTGTATTCCACGTAAAAATTCCATATTGGGATTGTACCGGAAATACACGTTTTGAGATCCTTGAATAAAAATATATTTAAAAAAGGTTCATGTGCATGTATGCATGTGCTGTCTGTAAACTGCATGACTCAAAAACGAAAAGTCTGATAAATGTCAAACTTAGTATGAAGTTTTCCAAGGCTGCGACATGAAGATTTTCAAAGAACATTAGTACTTACATGGAACTTCTCCTATAAACTATTATTTCATTAAGGACTGCAGGTATTTTGAAACAAATGTTAAGGAAAGTACACAATGGAATATCATAAATGAGCGTTCTTAGAAACGTTAGGACACAGAGCGAGTAACAAGTTCATCAATTCAACATTTAATGACAATGAAATAATAAAACCGGTTAAAATACGTTGGACAGAGGAGTCACTGCGATATCCCCGTAAAGTTTGTTTTTGTACCCACTAATTTGCATGCAATAGCTCACTAATATGCATGCAATGGCCCACTAATATGCATGCCGTTGCCGAAGCATAATGGTTACGCTTGGCGTATGTCGCGTGAATGACCGGGTTTCGCTGCCACAGCATAGAAAGTGATTACTTTTCTTCTTTATTAATCCGTAAAGGTTAATCTATTCTCAAATATTTGCAATTTTGTCGAAGACCATACTTATTACGCTTTTTGTTTTGCATATGTATACTGCCATGACTTGCACCCGTTCAAGTATGTCAGGATTGCCTGGACACCACATAATATATCATCTCGAACTAATGTACTGCTACGTTAAAAGTAAATAAAATACAGTTGAATCTCAGATACTTATGGAATATTCTATCACAGAATCCAGCCGTAAAACTTTTACACGGATAGACACACTTACAAAATGTAAAATGCATATACAGTGCTATTTTTCCTCACTGCGGCCACCGCACGGCGGTTCGCGCGCCGGATGTGCAGCTCGGACTCCCGCCAAGACAGTTATAATATCCCCAACAACCACCTCACGTTCTCATAGTTGCAGTTACAATGATAATAAATGTGTACCTTATCCTAAAAGATGCTGGAAATGCTCTCGTCTGTCCACAAAATTTTGACTTCTTCTCAAGAAACCTTCATTTACACTCAAGAATTCAATATTTGAAATTGAGTTAGTTTAATTCAGGAACATTTTAAGATAGGATAATTAGTAAAGGATCACGATCCCCTGATATAACTGCACGTGATTTTCATCTATGGGGAAACTTTAGAAATATATTGTAAGCAATAAACCCCCATACATTGGAAGAAGTAAAAGATAACATCAGGCGAGATATTCTCTCGAGTGTAAGATGCCAGAAATGTGTGGATAGAGAAGGAAATTTCCAACATCTCTTATGATAATACACGTGCTTCTTATCACTGTAATTGTAACTGTGAATGCAAGAACGTGAGACGATTGCGTGGATATTTATAACCGTTTCGAGAGTTCAAGTTGTAACGGCTGGCGCGCGAGCCACCGTGCAGTGGCCTCAGTGTGGAAGAAAAGCACTGTAAAAAGGTTCATTGAGACGTTTCATTCTTGGGTTGGACTAGCAAAAGAATCAGATTTGAATCTCGATTTCTCGCCTTCTTTGCGGCGTCTGTATGGCGTCCCGTTTGAATATATGCTAATATATAAATTATACATATTTAATATAATTAGTTTTATTGATATTCGCTGGATAAAAACAAAATAAGAAAATACAAATTACTTGCTGATGCCACTGAAACCATTTTACATTAAGGATGTAGCATAACATCATGGACCTTATCTTGCCAAAAATTCTACATATATCACAGTACTTTCCAGAACAAAGTATGTCCATAAAAACAAAAGAAATTTTGATATCGAATGTTCAGTGAGGGAATAGCACATAAATTCTTTCTTCTCATGTATATATGAACATTTTGCAATTTATTGTTTATTAAATATGATTTTTAATTTTAGAAAAATGTATTACAATAAATATCAAAGCTATATATAGTTATTCTCTGTCACTACTATCAGCTAGGCGACTCCAGTATTTAAGTATGGGTAAAATGGAATTTATGGTGTATCTAAATCCTTGTCAAGGATGTGTGAAATATTCACACGGAATATCTAGTATTTCTTATTTTAATAAAATGTATATTTTGAATTTGTGCTGATAGGCTGTAAAGCCCTCTTTATTTTGAACCATAGGGAAATCTATAGAATCTAGAAAATCTATAATCTTAGAGAAATGGTAAAACACAAGAGAGGCCCAACGTCCTTTTACACGAAAAATGTATATATCACTAAAACTTACAGTATATGCCAAATACATTTTTGTGGCGTAGGCGTTTCCGAGATATTCATTTTATTGGTTTGAATTTTGCAGCACTTGATCCAAAATTTTTGAAGTGCTAATGCTACATTACTTCGTTTCTCATGATGGCATGTAAAGAGTGACATTTCAAAGCCAGCATATTACAGCAACACACTTTTTATAAATCGACTTCATTTCAGCCTCCTGTATCCTCTTCTACCTAAAACAAAATTTGTGATGAAACTGTTTCTGAAAACGTTTATCTCAATTAATCTGAAGTAGTTGCAAAAATAAGCTTTACTGAAAATAAATTGTAATTGGATATATAAAAAATCAACGATTGTGGGCAGAAAACTAATGTGGATATAAACATTAAGTTTTTAATTTCTATTTGCATTGCAGTTTCAGATACAAATTATGTGTTTTTGTCAACATTAATTACTGTATGTTTTAAATTCTGACTCCTTTATTCCATATTATTCTAAAATATAACGGTTTTGGTGAAAAAGAGATAATAGCTCAAGGGCACAAGAACTGCACAGCTTGAAAAGATGTCATTTTGAGAACCATTAATATAAGATTCTTTAATACTTTGGAATTTCTTGTAATTTTTTTACCATTATCCTTTATTGGTGTCTGATTTAAGCATAAAATACAATATGTCCCATTTGTTTTTTCCTTTAACTAATATGTAGGATATTTTCTGGTATGTATGAATTTCGAAAGCTTTTAATACGAAAGTGGATAATAATGAAATAAGCTATAAAACATTTATCCACTTATGAATGGCTTATCTCAAAAGTAAGAGTTTAATCATATTTGCAAATTATTTTAATTCTCCCTAAAACCCTCGCTGAACATTCATAACGCTACGTTAAATTGGAGTTAATGAACAACAGTGGCGCCGACTAACATCTATTTCAAACACTTGTATCAGATCCCTCATTTGTTGAACACGCTGTGATGCTCCTCGCGTTTGGATAATAAGTGGGAAGAGCAGTTGCTATCGAGATGTGTCGAAAGATTCGAGCAGTCGATATTAAGAGTGCAGCTACATCTCCGGCTACTATATTTAGTGTTTCCCGGCAGGATTGATATTTTTAGTGTTGTATTGTTTGCTGGGCAGGTGTTCGAGCGACAGAGCGACCGTCATGTCGGCAATGACTTAATACCGCGAAATGTGGCGTCGTGGAATCCGTCGGGGCAAGGCAATGGGCTTCACGCAATTTGTATACGTCTCCAAGAGAACAATAGAGCACAAGATGGCGGGGGAGGAGGGGGAAACATAACTTGTACACCTCTGGCAAATAATGCTCGGCTGCCTGATGGTATTAAGCTGCCAAATACACGAGGAACGACAACGGAAGAAAATAGAGAAGACGAAAAGAATTCTCCCCTCTCCTCTTCTCTTCTCTTATTTGTTAAGAGGGCGGTACATCTTTAGGTGCAAAAATTACATTTCTCATTGTTTTTACTTTCTACACTACGTACAGTAATTTGGGAAGTATTGTATTCTACTGAAAAATTCGATGTCAAAATTTCATCGCAAGTATGTTTCGAGACCTCCTGAACCCAAAAAAGGCATTTTTAGAAAAACGTCCGTGCGCGCGTCTGTGAGCAGCATAAGTCAAAAACAAAAAGCCGAAAAAATATCAAACTTGATATACCTATAACTTCAGTATCTTCCAAAGATGCGATTTTAAGAAAATACCTACACTCCAAACTACCCTTTTTTGAAACTTTTTATTTTCTAAAAGATGGCTCTAAAGATTTGGATTAAAATTCCACATATTAGCGTACAACACAAAAAATATAGATCTCTTTAAAACTCACAATTTATTTCAAATAACCTTTCTTTGGCAATTTCGAAGATATCCAGTATCAATAGTTCGAATTGTTCATTTGGTCATTCTTCAGGCTCTTCAGGGCTTTACCCTGTCGATTTTCAGTTGTTTCACGCGATGTCGTAGAAAGAATATTGAATTTTAAGGCAGCGTATAGCGTCCAGTTCTTAAACATTTAACTATCGCTAGCCCCTTTGTATCTATAACAAAATGTGCAATGTAGTTATTTCTGCAAAAGTTTATTTGGACTAAGATTAAATAAATATAAAAATAAGTTTTATAATTATAGTTTGTATACCCACGAATAAACGATAGAGGGTAGAGAAAGTCATGTGTAGGTATCATATGAGATTTTTTTCTTTACAGTATGGACTTTGCTCTTTAACCCAGTGAATATGTGTGTTTTGTTTGTTTTAGACAGCTGAGATTTAAACAGAGCTTTTAACAGAGCTTATACTAGAAATTGAAAATTAGAACACTCATTGGAATAAACATTTCAGAACACTCCATCGTTACTATTCTTGTTTCTTGTGATGGAAAGTACCTGTATATGTAAATTAAGCGGAGGGCTTGTATTCTTAATGTAATGACAGACTATTTAAATGACTAGGTTTCGCAGGGCCAGAAGAAATTTTGCGGAGAGGAGGTTAACGTTAGAATTATTGTTACCAAGAAGTCTATGCTGATTTATTTTTGCCACAACCTTCTATATATTATAAAGTGTTATGATTGTGTAAGTGATCATGTTGTCAGCACTAGTGCTATGAAGGTCAGACAACAACAGACTAGAACTCGTCGTTGTGCATGTCCGAATACATTCTATGGTCTATTTCCCGAGATCTCGGTTTCAAACCCGGCGAAGGGCGATGAAATTTTTCGGATGTAAAAGTCCTTAGCAGGGCTTGCTTCGGAAGGGAAGTAAAGCCGGTGGTCCCGTGTCGTAGATTTACGGCACGTAAACGAACCTCAAGTGTGATAAAGAGGCCTCTAAGCAACATTTCCGATCTTTCACGCCCAATATAGAATGGGACGCTAAGAACACATAACAGTTAAGGAGCATTCATAAAAAAAACTCAATTTGAATGCATACTGCTATTTCCATACAAATTTTAGCTGGTTTCAGGACTGTTTAAAAGTAATATCTGACAACACATGTTAAAAGCAATTTTATTTTTCTCGTAGGATTATTCTGCAATCGGCTTTCAGCTTCGTTCCGCAAACATTTGTAATCGCAAAATAAAACTCCGCTATTAATACTTGTATCATAGAGACATACAAAACATGAAGAAAACGTTTCTAAAATGTTAATTTTTTTGCAAATGATGCAGTAATTTGTATCACAAATTACTTAAATGTAAATAATGATTGTAATATGAATATGCATTTTTATGTGACATTGATTTCAGATGTTTATTGATTATAAATATTGTTGGGAAGTAAGTTTATACGACCTTACTGAAACTGTCAATAATAGCGCAATAATGCAGCGAGGGGGTGAGCTGTTTATCATTATTGGAAACGAGGAGGTTACGTAATGTTGGCGCGTTTTTCGGTAGAAACTTCTGGAATATTTTCTCCCTAAATCATATGTATTCATAATTTTCATTGGATATTAAAATAGACGCTAATGTTGGCGCGTTTTATTAGCCAATTGCAGCTCAGTTATAATCTTTAGGCATATCGGGGAGTGGGTGTATAAAAAGCTAAGTCAGAGGTAGATCGCGGTCAGTTCATCGAAAATCTCAATACATTACGCGTCGCCTTCAGTCGGCCAGTTCATCAAAAATCTGTGTACACTACACGTCGTCTTCAGTCAGTCAGTTCGTCGAAAGTATTTGTACGGCAAACGTCGGGTATCGATTCACAAGTTACGCGCAGCAGAATTATGAAAGATCTAAAGTATGGTAAAGTTAATTATACAAAAAGTTGAAGTACGCAAATTAAAAGTGATCAGTAAGAAGTTATTATAACAGTTTCAGTTTGGCGAGTGTTAAGATCAATGTATAAATGTGATAGTTAACGTGTTTGACAATAAATGTGTAAAACAAATTTCTTCATCAGTGTTATATTTGGATAAAAGATTCCTTTCCGTTTACACACTCTGATCAAGAGACATGTTCGACTGAGAAATAATAGCTAGCCGGAGGACAGTAAACAAAACTTAAAATTCTTTCAAACACTAATACTGCCGCAAATTGCTAACACCAGATGGAGCTACAAACCGAACAAATGAATGACGTCACAAGATGGCTTCACATGAAGTAAACACACATACACAAACATCACAAGTAATAACATTATAAGTAATACCGTCGCAAATTGGCTACCACAACGTGGGGCTACAATTAAATAAATAAACAACACTAACATTAAACCGTTACACAAAAAATATGAAAATATGAGAAAAAATTATTTAGTGTATAATTTAAACCAAAAACATCTTATACTTTAATGGTTTGGAGAAAGTTCAGAATATTTGTTTAAAAATAAGATTTTTGTCCATACTTCATACTGAAATACCAAATAAAATACAACAAATTACAAGGAGTTTACAGATTTTAATCCCTGTGAAACCTTTTAACTTAGAAAGAAGAAGTTGCTGGTTGCTTTGCCACTCCTTAATACTGATTGCAACATATGTCAGTAAAAGCACCGGTTCAAGAAAATAAAAACCCTTCAAGAATAGAGGGCGAGGAATTCGTGGCTAACGGCGGGAACTGAAATCAGCTGATAACTTCTGGTCCAGTCATGACACGATGAAGTGAAGTTACAGTTGTCTAATATATCCATATTCTAAATAAACAAATACATTTCATGTTAAATGCAGGGAAAACACATAGTTATATCATGAAGTTATTCAATGTTAGCCGTATTTAAGACTACTATTACTACGTAAATCTGATTCGCACCGTAGCCTATCTATCTCGTTAGTCAGAAGGAAATTCTGTATTTTCTCAACTGTAACTGAAGTTGCATTAAAATATCACATTGAAGGAAGTTAAGAACAATCTACAAAAATGTTATATATGAATGTAAAGAAGATGGTTGCCTGAACATCTGTACAATGCTTTAGAAAGCTCTTGGTTATATTAGTTCAAGTGACAGTTTAGAATGAATATTTTTCTTCCAAACATTGAGCATTCAAACAGCATGGTGGTCTATTGTTTGAGGAGATTTACAAAAGCACAGGGAACCATTTATAACATTAATTTTAAAACGCTTGAAATAAAACTTCCCATGACTTGCTAAAAACTGTAAACATAAAGTTAGGTACTAACACTTCACACTGGAGTCGATGGTGGACTTCGGGGTAAAAATATTTCTCTCGTGACGGAAGCTTTTGAAGTAGCGGTCCATATGTTGTTCCACAATACATTATATGTTCTGTGATTTTGCGTATCAAATAGGAGAGTTACTTTAAACAACTTCCATGTTAGAAGACGCAGTTATTCCACAAGTTGTGTCTTCTTTGGTTTCTACATAGTTGATGCCATATGTTCACGAATTCATGAGAGACAGATGTGAGAGCTTTGTTGAATTATTGACCTCATATTTCACTTGTCGTTTATTGCGAATCACTAAAAATTCCAACTTTTGTTATTGTATGTTATACACTCAGCCTCTGACAGAAATAAGTACCGGGACAGCTCAGTGATCAAAGACTGACAGTAGCACATACTGACTGCGCTCTTCTTCTTCTTCTTCTTCTTCTTCTTCTTCTGTCTAGAGAACAAAATTATTAACTTCACTTTTAGGGCTTTTGACGTCCAGGAAGTAATCGCACTTTGACTAGATGTAAAGAAAACAGAAAAGTGTCTTCTTCAGATAATTAGAAATGGCTGTTTGCACAATTATAAGTGAATTTATAGAATGGGTGTTCGATTTCGTTTTTTACTGTAGCCAATTACACAAAGTACCGTAGCAGATACTAATAATGGTTTTATAAGTATGTGAAACCGAAGTTAGGTTCCACAACTTAACACAACAACACCACCTACGCGTCAACCAAAGGGACGATTGCCAAAAATCTCGGAGGAGACAGTCTAGCACGTTGTCTACCGGTTTCCGGCTGGTGCAGGAGGACATTGGAGCGTCTATGCAACCCCGTCTAGGCATCACCACTCAGATGTATCCAATCCCTTACAGGTATCGGTATTAACTTCCCGGTCGAGACCAACCCAATCCGAAGAGCTTCCCGACGGCGCAACGTACTACTAGTAACTTAGAAATACTAAATCCGCAGGTTCCGCACCTAGACAGTTACGAGTAGAGTTCGAAATACCTCTCCTACAGGAAAAGCTTCATGAGTAGTAAGAACAGATTCTAAAACATAGAAGTTTAGTACGCCCAGAACAGAAAGTATTCGTGTTTTTTAATAATTTTTAGATATTTTCACATTTTCAAAATATAGTGTCTTAATTTTTTAAGTATTCTAGCATACATTTAGTGAAGCAATTTTTTTTCTTTAATATTTAAACCTGTAACTGAAAATTTAAAGACATTTGACGAGACGTCAACAAGGTAATTCACTATAAATATAAACTGTTCACGGTTCACGAATTTATTTCTCGCACAGTTTAAGTGATACTTCATTGTTTTGGTTTAAAATTATAAAAACAAGTGAACATATAGGCAAATTTTCGTGTGATGCCAGTTTCTTCCGCCTACAGGATTTTTGCTACCACAACCTGCGTTGTCTGCCTGAAGTTTTTGGTTAAAAATGCAATGCCTAAAAAAACAAAGTGATTATTATAACAAAGAATAAATTTACTCCGGAACTTTCATGTCAGTGTTTTGAATATTTCCCTGAACTTATTCAGCTCCGTTCTAAAATGGTTGATATTGTCCTTAAATTCATGCTACAAAACATTTTACTACAAACACAAATGTAAGTTTAATTTAAGGTTTTCTTCAAAAGAGTTTCTTCTCAATTTATGGCAAAATTTTATGAACGTAAATAGGCCAGACGCAAAAGTTATGAATATGAGAGGCAGGAGGAGAGAGAGAGAGGCAGGAAATCTTGTATTGATATTTTTATAGGGAAAACGGTATCATTGACGGATAACCCATTTAATCTTCTCCTTAAGCAGATAGTGAAGGAAGTATCCTATACAGATACGCAACTAAAGAAATCTGCACAGCACATTTCTGACAAAAATTTGATGTGATACATTCTCATGACTTTCTCTACCCGCTATCGTTTATTAGTAGATACACAGATACTCTTACTAAAGCTTATTTTTCTTTCTACTACATTTTAATCCAAAAAACCTTTGAAGAAGTAACTATATTATCTATTTCGTTATATGTACAAGGAGAATAGCGATAGTCAAATACTTAAGAACTGGACGCTATATGCTGGCCTTAAAATTCCATGCAATCGCGAGAAACAACTGAATGTTGACAGGACTTTAAAAGAATGGCCAAGAAATGAGGAATTCGAACCTCTGATAACGGATATCTCAGAAATATCTTATGCCACAAAAAACTTTTTTAAAACAAATTGAGGTTTTAATCAGATACTCCTAAATTTTTGTATAGTACGCTTTCGTCTATCGCTTAACATTTACCAGCCATACATGATTCTACAAAACTCCCTCCGAATTCAGAGGACTTCTAAGGCTATTGCCATAAAATTAGATATACATTTTACTTATCATGTAAATATCTTTCGTATATAGTATTTTAATCAAAATCGTTAGACATTTTCAGTAAATAACATTTTTCGAAAATTGTTCTATGTAATGGATAGTTGGGGTGGGAGAATGTTCTTGAATATCTTTATGTCGCATCTTTCAAGATACTGAACCTAAATACCAAGTTTGTATTTATCCGAATTTTCGTCTTGAGTCATGCTGTTCACAGACAGATACACACACACACACACACACACGCACGGACCTTTTTTTAAAAATACATTTTACTAATTTTTTGGGGGATTCAGGAGGCCTCAAACATATATTTCCGGTGAACTCTCGGTATCGAATTTTTTGGGTGGAATGCAATACTTCCTCTACTTACTATACGTAGTAGCGAAAGTAAAAACCATTGTGATAACATTTTGCAGTAAAGCGATGTAAAATAATCCAAAAGAGGCAGGAAGAGAGCTAGATGTTTCGGAATTAAAAGCTGCCAAACTCAAGATAGAAATGATACGTGATAGCTAAATTTTAATGTACAGAAAAACTTGGCCAAGATATTTATGATCCTCTTGATTAATTAATAATTTATGTCATGTATGATGGGCCAACCCAAAGCAAAGATCACCTTTTAATTTCTGCATGTTTTATTACCTTGTCGCTCAAGGACGGCCAAATGAAATTTCATAAAACGTAGTATATAACATACCTGAGGGCCACTTACTGATTGTGAGTGAATTGAAAAGTTTAACAAAAGAAAAATTTATAAACATAGATGTTTGAAGTGTTTTATTATTTGGAGAATTTCAATAGAATGAATAAGAAGTTCCACTAATGATTTTCCTTTCAATGCATAATTACTTCCTTCTATAATTCTAAGGCCTGTTACAATTTTCGTTACTCTTATTAGTATACTCCCTAAGACAGAAAATATAAGAGGTGAATCTTGTTTGGAAAATATCGGAGGCATTCCTGATGAATGTTCACATTAAATTGCCCACCTTCAAGTTATGCGAAAAGTAGGAAAATGCATAGCTTACCGATTAGATGCTGTGATGGCTGAGCGGTCAACACACGCATTGATAATTAACTTGTTTTGGTTCGAGCCCTACAAGTTCCTTACTTTTAATTTACAAATAAAGTTGATGTTAAATATATTCATGGTGAATGTATTTTTGAATCATAAGACATTCCTGCTTAGAAAATTAAGTTAATCTTAGTTTTCAAAATAAGTACTACAAGAGTGAGAATAGTAATCTTTACGCTGAGAAGCTGAATCTTGACGCACTCCATATTAATTTGTCTTTATTTTAGTTTCTTATTTAAGAGTATTTATTATATATAGCTTTTGGTAAGCATAAATGTCTGAAAATCATTTTGCAACTGTCATGTATGTAGTTAATAACTTGAAATTAAAGCAAAGAAGAATATCCATGGGTGCACTTTAATTAGTCTCCATTACATTTACTGCTAGACACTCGCTCCTAATTACTCGCTATCAGCGCATATTTAACACTTGGAACTGGATGTTGCTGATTATACAGAATGAAACTCTAGCCTTGCACGCAGTTGGCCGAATGCTCATAATATGAGAATGAAACCAAGGCCTGCGCGCAGAGATACTAGTGAGAATTGACCGATTGCTATTGATATCATAATGAAGCTAATGACTCGCGCGCAGAGATACTAGTGTGAATTGACCGATTGCTATTGATATCATAATGAAGCTAATGATTCGCGCGCAGAGATACTAGTGTGTTGACCGATTACTATTGATATCATAATGAAGCTAATGATTCGCGCGCAGAGATACTAGTGTGTTGACCGATTACTATTGATATCATAATGAAGCTAATGATTCGCGCGCAGAGATACTAGTGTGTTGACCGATTACTATTGATGCCATAATGAAGCTAATGACTCGCGCGCAGAGATACTAGTGTGTTGACCGATTACTATTGATGCCATAATGAAGCTAATGACTCGCGCACAGAAACTAGTGTGAATTGACCAATTGCTATTGATGCCAAAATAAAGCAGAACTTTGAGAAATTTACTTAAATGTTTATTATTATTATTATTATTATTATTATTATTATTATTATTATTATTATTATTATAATGAGCCCATAAATAAACCAATTACCACGAGAAACAGTATAGTTCAGATGTCATAACAAGTTTAAAGAACAACAAAGTTTTTGTACTATTAAACCCTTTACTTATTTCTTATTTCCTAACACCCAGAAAACATTTTACTGTCGGTTTTCAAAACAATACATTGCATGGGTAGGGTAGGAAAGTGGGAGAGAGAAATTAAAGGAGTGAGAATGAAAGAGGGAGAAACATTGATTTTTGTGGTTGGAGTATTGAGAAGAACAGAACTGTAGTTTTGTTAGTGTAACAACAAAATACAGTTAAATATGCTTTTAATAAACATATTACAATTTTACAGAAGTTACATCTGTTGTAATCTATACAAATCTAACGCTGTGCTTACTTATCATGCTCTTTTTACTTTCTCTACCAGGTACGACGTCGTCCTCCATGGACTAGTGGTACCGTGCTAGCTTCTAGTTCCCAAGGTCGCGGGTTCAAAACCCGCGGAGGGCGATGGATGTTTTCGGGCGTAAAAATCCTTAGCATAGCTTCCTTCGGAAGGGAAGTAAAGCCGGTGGTCCCGTGTCTTAGATTTACGGCACGTAAAAGAACCTCAAGCCTGATAAAGAAGCTTCTGAGCAAAATTACCGGTCTTTCACGCCCAATATGGAATGGGGCGCTAAGAACCACAGTAGTTAAAGAGCGGCCATAAATAAAACTCAATTTAAAATTTAAATTTACCAGGTAGTGAAGGTATTGTATTCCACCCAAAAATTCAATACCAAGATTTCACCGGAAATGCATAGCATAAATCGAAAACGAAAATTCGACAAATACCAAATTTGGTATTTATGTTCATTACCCTCCAAAGATACAACACGAAGGTTTTTTAGGAAAATCCCCCACCTCAAACTATCCTTTACAAGGAAACTTTTTCGAAATATTGATTTTTTTTAAAAAAAATGGTTTCAACACTTTTGGTTAAAGTACAATATATTAAAGAGATTTACATGACAAACATAGCTAGCTTTTCTATCTTGAATTTTTAGGGAATAGGCTGTGAATTCCTTTTCATTCGGAAGGAATTTTGTATAATTTTGTATAACCGGTAAAGTTAAGCGATAGAAGAAAACTTACTATACAAGAAATGTAGATCTCTTTAAAACACACACTCTTTACTTAAAACATGTATTTTTTGTGACATAAGTCGTTTCTGAGATATGCGTTATTAAAGGTTGCAATTCTTCAGTGCTTATTCTTTTAAACTCCTATCGATTTTCAGTAATCCTTCGTAGTTCTTTAAAACACAAAGCTTACGTCAAATAACTTTTTTGTAGCATCAACCATTTCCGAGACATTCATTATTAACGGTTCTAAATGTTCATTACTTAGCCATTCTGTTAAAGTCCTGCGGATTTTTGTGTTTCTCGCGATGTAATTTGAAAGAGTATGGAATTTTAAGGCCAGCATAAGGTCCAGTTCTTAAACATTTGACTATCGCTATTCCCTTTGTATGTATAACGAAATGTGTAATGCAGTTATTTCCGGGAAGGTTTATCTCGATTAAAATAAAGTAGACAGGAAAATAAACTTTCATAAAAATAATTTGTAAACTCACTAATAAGCGCTAGAGTGTAGAGAAGGTCGTGTGGATGTAACACATAAGATTTTTTAAGAAGTATCGTTTGCCAGAACTGTACATTGGAATAAAAATGAGCAGGGAGAATCAAAAGACATAATAAAAATAAGAAGAAGAGATTCCTGCGCTTGAGGTACATTTTTAGCCGTTAGTATAATGCCACCTCCTCCGATCTATTGTTGGTTCAGTGTTTCCAAGCCGTCACCTCATCGCTGTCGCGGATGCATTCCAACACCTAAACATGAAGAATTAAGGTTTACAAGAAACGGGTCATAGCTTTCTGAAAACCTGGCGATACATCATCTCTTTGTTCTCAAAGCATGATAAGTGATCTCTTAATGATGAACGTTGAGGCCACTGCAAATGCTATGGATGGGTTCGAAACATTAATTTTTTAATACAGCGATGATGCCAAATGTTCCAGGATTTATTTGCTGTTTCATTATTCATTGGAGGGCGGTTGCCACTAAACGAATCGCTTAAACTCTCGCTCTGTGTGCAGTCGTTATAATATGTCTAAAATAACAAGCATGATGACTGACTGAACCTGGCAAGCATAATATTTATTGCTTCTCTTGTTGCTATTATAATTAGCTGTAGCAGACCAACAGGCTTTTAATTTGTCGCCACCATAATTAATTATGAATTAGATTATTTATACTGGATGACATACGGTGACGATGGATAAGGCAAACAATACCTTTAAATAACAAAACGTGTACTAATATTAGTGTCAAATATATTAGAAATGCCCTTCTAACAGTACAGCATTTTTTAAAATGTGCATACGTTCATACACGAAAATCCTTTGCTTCAGGATTAAATGTTTTATCTCTAATGCTACAATTTTTACTTTCTCTACCACGTACATAGTAGGTGGAGAAGGTATTGCATTCTACCCAAAAATTCTATACCGAGATTTCATGCGTGCATGCGTGTGTGTGTGTTTGTCTGTCTGTCTGTCTGTCTGTGATCAGCATAACTCAAAAAGAAAGACTCGGATAAACACCAAACTTGATATGTAGATTCAGTACCTTCTGAAGGTGCGACACAAACATTTTTAAGAAAATCCCCCATCCCAAAGTACACTTTACATGTAACATTTTTCGAAAAAATAGCTCTAAGGGTTTTGATTAAAATAGTATATAATAAACATATCCACATTAAAATAAAATGAATATCTTGAATTTTCTTGAATAGCCTGTGCAGTTCGGAAGGAATTTTGTATAATCTTGTATAACTGCTAAAATTCAAGCGATAGACAAAAAAATACTACACAAAAAATGTAGAACTCTTTAAAACACACAATTTATTTAAAATAATTTTTGTGACATAAGCCGTTTCTAGATATCCGTTATTAAAAGTTCGACTTGTTCATCTTTTGGTCATTCTCTTAAAATCCTTTCAACATTCAGTTTTTCGGGAATGCATGGAAACCTATAGAATTTTAAGCCCAGCATACAGTTGTTAAAAATTTGACTATCGCTGTTCCCTTTGTAGTATAACGAAATGTGTAATGTAGCTATTTCTGCAAAGGTTTATTTCAATAAAAATGTAGTACATAGAAAAACGTATGATTGTGTTGCACTCAAATGACTTTCTCTACTCTTCTACAAACTATTTTTACAAACGCTTGTTCTTCATCGACTTCATGTTAATCCAGATAAACATTTGCAGAAAGTATCTTACTTTCTTGTGCTTACAGGGAAAATGTGGGAATACAGTAGGCTTTAAGCGATAATAAAATTTTTAGAAGTTGGTTGCTATGTGGAGTATTCCATTTTCTTTGCAAATCTAGGACATAAAAAAAGTACCATTTGAGAAAAAATTTAGGTATTGGAAAATTCAAACAAATAACAAAGAATATCTCGGAAATGGTTCAGTCGAAAAAAATGCATATGACATAAATTGTATGTTTTAACTAGGTCTACATTTTTGTATACTAAAACTTTGTCTATCTCTTACGCTTTACCAGATATGCAAAAATCATTCAGAATGAAGAGAACTTTTGAGAACATTCTCATAAAATTCTATATACATTTTATTTAGCATAAAATTATCTTAAACATATTGTACTTTAACCAAATTTGTTAGCGCCATTTTTGAGAAAATAACAATCTTTGAAAAATGTTCCATGTAAAGGATAGTTTGGGGTGGAAGTTTTTATTTAAAATCTTCGTGTCACATCCTTAGAAAGTACCGAAATACCAAGTTTGGTGTTTATCCGACTTTTCGTTTCTGAGTTATGCTGTTTACAGACAGACAGACACACACACACGCGCGCGCGGATCTTTTGTTAAATGTGCTTTTTTGATTCGGGGGGCCTCAAAACATGTATTTCCGGTGAAATCTCGGTAACGAATTTTTTGATAGTAGAGAAAGTAGTAAACTTTAGCACAAAGGGTTTGTAATCCCACTAATAGACATAAGGGTAGAGAAAGTCAGGTGAATGTATCCCATGGGATCTTTACTTTTTTACTACTTACCTATAGAACGTAAAGGGCAAGTATTGAATTTCACATAATAATTCGACATCAAAATTTTACTGAAAATGTACATTTTGAGGCAGCTTGAGGAAAAAAAATCATTTTTGGAAAATGGTCCGCGCGCAAGCGCGTTTGCGCCTATAAACTCAAAAACCAAATGTTGGTTAAATTGCAAACCTTATATTTAAATTCACTATTATTCAATAATGCGAAACGAGTTTCAAGAAAATAGCCATACCCCATTAGCTTTTACAGAGAGGCATTTCCGTTATGGTTTATTTAATCAAAATGGGTTAGCGATTTTGGTTCACATACCATGTGTAAGTTCACCATCATTTAGGGATGTAACACGAATTTCAAGAAAATCCCCCACTCAAACTACTCTTGATAAGGAAGTATTTCTGTTATGTTTTATTTAATCAAAGTGGCTCTAACGATTTTGATTAAAGTATTATAAGTTTAAACTATTTTCAGGAAAAAAATTAATATATATGTTGAGTTTTTCTGCAAATATCCTGTGAAGTCCTCTTAATTCTAAGTGACTTTTGTGCAAGTGCTAAATCGTAAGAGATAGACAAAACCTTATTACACAATAAATGTATATGGCTGGTCCTGTAGCTTAGTCGATAGAGCACCTGCCTCTCTGCGAGGGATTTCGGGTTCCATTCCCGGCTGGGGGAGTGGAAATTTTTCTGTAGATTATTCCCATCCTCCCGAGAGTCTGGGAGTGTGAATGTGTATGTGTGTGACCGAATGATTAAAGACCAATGTAGTTAAAGACGGGTATAAAATGGAACTAAAAAGAAACTAAAAGAAATAAAGAAATTTAGATCTCGTTAAAGCACACATCTTATGCGAAATAATATTTTTGTGGAGTTAGCTATTTATATTCTTTGTTATTCTTTTGTATTTTCAAATAGTTATACTTTTTTCAAGGAGTAAGTCGCTATTTGTTTTTTTCTCGTGATCGTGCAAAGAGCATAAATTTTAAAGTCATTACATAGAGAGCCGCGTTTTAAAACTCTTTGACTATCGCTTTCTAAATACACGTACAACAAAATAGAGCATTCGCCTAAAGTCCTTGCATTCCATATTCTTACAGCAATCATTATGTATTCTAGTGTGAAATGGTGAATCAAGATGTTTGACTTCAATAAATGATAAAGACTAAAGAAGGGTTATTGCTTAATTGGTATTTCGCAAGAAAGAATTTGGGTCGTCGTAGATCTTTTCATTCGGAAAGAATGTTTTATAATCTCCTATAACTTGTAAACTTTAAGAAGAAGAAAATATACCACACAAAAAATGTAGTTCTTTTTAAAACACACGTTTTACTTAAAATAAGCTTTTTGTGGCATAAGCCGTTTCTGAGATGTGCGTTATTGAAGGTTCGAATTCGTCAGTACTTGTCATTTTTTTAAAGTCCCATCGATTTTCAGTCATCTTTCTTGGTCTAGGGGTAACATGCTAGCCTGAAGTTCCCGAGATCACGGGTTTAAACCCGGTGGAGGGCGATGGATTTTTTAAGGGGTAAAAATCCTAAGCATGGCTACCTTCGGAAGGGAAGTAAAGCCGCTGGTCCGGTGTCGTAGATTTACGGCACATAAAAGAACCTCAAGTCTGATAAAGAGGGCTCTGAGTAATATTACCGTCTTTCACGCCCAATATAGAATGGGACACTAGCGATCACAGCAGTTAAAGAGCGTCCATAAGTAATTTTGTCGATTTTCAGCTGTTCCTCGCTATTGCATGGAAACAGTATGAAATTTTAAGGCAGCATATAGTGTCTAGTTCTTAAACATTTCACTGTCGCTGTTCTCTTTGTATTTATAACGAAATGTGTAATGTAGCTATTTTTACAAAGGTTAATTTGTATTAAATTTAGTAAATAGAAAAATAAACTTTAGTAAGAATAGTTTTTGTATCCACTAATAAAGATAAAGGGTAGAGAAAGTCATGTGAATGTATCACATGAGATAATTTTTTTTATCCACTTCATGTTAATCGAGATAAACATTTACAGAAATAGTTTCATATTACCTTTAGATGTAGGTACAAGGGGGAAACCGAATCGATAGACAGATGTTTTAAAAGCGAATCGTTATATGCTGGCCTTGAAATTCCATACTCTTTCTACGATATTGCCAGAAACAACTAAATTAAAAAGTATTGAACATTTCAAACCAATAATTACAGATACTTTGGAAATGTCTGATGCCACAAGCAAGTTAAAGGGATGTGGATTTTTCTTTTAATTTTTATGCATCTGGGTTTCCCAGTTGCACAGAATTATACAAAACTCCTTCCTAATGAAGAAGGCTTCGTAGGCTATTCCTTGGAAATTCATGATATACGTTTTATTTTGTATGTAGATATATTAATGTGTGGTATTTTAATCAAAATCGTTTTAGCCATTTTAACGAAAATAAAAAAGTCCAATGCTCCATATAAGGGCAGTTTGCGAGGGGGAGCAAGAATCGCATCTTTGGAAAATACTTAACTTAAATATCAAACTTGTATTTAACCGAGTTTTCGTTATTGAATAAATCTGAACACAAACACGAATACAAACATACACAAGGGAGTCTTTTAATTTTTTATTTAGAGGGCCTCAAAACGTGCTTTGTCGGTGAAATAAAGATATCGATTTTTTTCGTGGAATACAAGACCTTCTCTCCCTACCAGGTATGGGCAGAGCAAATAAAAAGAACTGATTCAATTGTATAGTGTAACCCACCGAACAAGATCGCTCCTTAGTAACGTTTGGAGGGTGCTGGGTTCCATTCCCTTAGTCGTCCTCCGTGGTGTAGTGGTTACCATGCTAGCCCTAGTTCCCAAGTCGCGGGTTCAAACCTGGTGGAGGGCAATGGATTTTTAGGGCGTGAAAATCCTTAGCATGGCTTCTTTCGGAAGGGAAGTATAGCCGGTGGTCCCGTATCAAATTTACGGCACGTAAAAGAACCTCAAGCCTGATAAAAGAGGCCTCTGAGCAACATTTCTGGTCTTTCACACCCAATATTGAATGGGACGCCAAGGACCACAGCAGTTAAAGCGTCCATAATTGGATTCCCTTAGACCGGCCTTGGGTTTTTCGTGGCTTTTCCTGGCCGGTGGTTTCTCATCCATTACGATTTACATTCCAGTATTTCCATTTCCTTCTCATGTCTCAAATGTGCTTCTATGGTTTTGTGGCGTATGTATTGCTGGATATATGGCGCGGATTGTTGCTCAAAGGAAAGAATAGACACTAGAGGACTGCTTGGTCCATGGGTCGGTCATCGCCCTCTCTAGGCAGCTCCAGCAGTAAGACAGGTCTTCGAGCTTGGAACTGATAGGGACTTCCGCGCGCCATGTTATCTGGACTTCCTGCGGCCTGTAGCCTCCTGTGGTTCTCTCCCTTCCTTCTAGGGTTGGTAACCACAATAGATTATGTAAGTGGCAGTGCGCGAAGTGCCCCCCTCCGTTATTAACCTATACCTATGTTTCAATCCGGTGACACCGGCTTCGTGACAGTGAAGATACAATTCCTATTGCATCTAGGTACCGACAGAGAGAAAACGCCGCGTTCCTTTCTAGAGACGCCAAAATCAGGAATTATGAACCTCACTCCTGACATCAAAATATTGCTGTTCTGTTAACGTAAACACTCGAGAGCTGCGAGGCGTAGCACGCAACGAAAAAAACAACAGTACAACTTAGTTCCTTCTTCTCTTCCAAGAATTGGTATTTTTAAACCCCTCCACTTACTGAATCCCTAATGACAATTTCCCTTTAAAATAAAACAGAAAACGAAGAAAAAGCCACGAAGAGAAGACCTACAATATTCCTGATAGCATAAGCTAAAGCTTGTACAAAGGGTCATTATTCGGATAAAATAGTCTTAATTTCCTGAAAAGCTGCAACATTTCGCGGGGAGCGTTGTTTTTCTTTAAGACTCTTTGAAAGAAACCAGAGCTCGCGAGGCAAGAAACACAAACTCAACGCGTTGGCTTTCCTCTTTTGTTTTATATATAAAAAGAAAGCAAGAGAGTGAGAGAGAGGGAAAGCATGGGAATAGCACACTGAATTCCTTGTTCTGGCCACCAGTCAAAATGTTTGTTCGAAGGATCATTCACGAAAGAACGATTTATTTTCTGTTAATCCAGAAAGCGTTGTATTTGGGGATACTGCTGTGAATGTTAGATAACAAAGACAGTTTCTTCCTTTTATTCTTATTCAGAAGCTTTGCACAGAGAAGGGAAAATAAACATTCCAAATTCTACTTTCTTCTTTTCATACGTCTGTGTCACTGCCCTGCAGAAATAAAGAACCAAACGCCGTTGGGAATTCACGTCTACATTTCTTCCGCATTTAAAAGCGTTCGTTTTTTTTCAAAACATTTTGGAATGCAAAAGAGTTCAGTAGTAATGAGTTCTTGTGATCATTTTATTGACATAATGATATGCAAAACTTATCTCGGAATATTTACCTCATATCCTCAGTAACGCATGATGGTTAGTATATGGGTTATAAGTATAAACCTCCTGTCCGTAGGCGTCCCCATTGTATGCGAATTTGTCATGCGTCTTCAAATTCTGAGTTTTCCATAACGATGCCAAACTTTGAAGAAGAAATAATCAGATTTCGCGTTTAAGGCATCTGAGATCAAACTTACCACTTTCTGTAATTTTGAAGTTCTTAGTTTCAATTTTATATACATGCAATATTTTGCAATTCTAGTGTTACAGGTAAATCCTAACTTTTTAGTTTGATATAGAAATTGGTACTAAATATTTTATAAACATTTATTTGCAGAACTTTGAAGTCCCCTTTCAACATAAAATTTGAAGTAGATCAGTAAATCAAGGATGTTTTTGTTGTTGTTGTTCTTCTTCTTCTTAAAGCCTAAACGAAAAAGAGGTTATTTTAAAGTCATACTTTGTTTCGTACGCCGATTTAACCTTTTGACTGTATTTGAATAGTTAGGATATATCCCTTGAGGAAATAAATTATGTCGTGTAAATATTGCTTTATTTGATGTGTTGTTCATATTAGAGGCTCTTCTAGTTCTTTTTAACGGATTACCCCCCTCTTTGTAGAACTTAAACCCCCCCTCCAAGGATTTACAAGCCATGCCGGGTCAGTAGCCTGTCGAGGAGCAAGCAACTCTGGATCATATCATATCCAGGATGGGTGACTGGTATGGCGGTGAAGAAGGAAATGAAATGTAGTGATGAAAGGGATAATAGGAAAATTTGCGGATCAAATTATCCAATCCAGTATTCACCTAGTGATCGAGAAAAAACGCGGAAAGCCTTCAGTTAGATTAGTCGGCTCAGGGGGTTTGAACCCAGGTTCTCCCGAATGTGAACCAAAGACATCACTTCAGCCATCTCACTTGGTTAGATACTATACAATGAATTTAAAATGTAAAATGCCGTTATTGACAATTTTTTTCATCAATGATTTCAAACAATACTTAATCCAGGCCTCAATCCATATTTGAGAAAATAAAAACCAACTGAAAAAAACTTCCATGTAAAGCACAATTTATTGAAGGGTGGATTTCTTGAAAGTTGCATCCTTGGAAGACTTTGGACTTAAATATCAAGTATGATATTTATCCTATTTTGGTTTTACCGAGCGGGATGGCTCAGACGGTAACGTTTGTGGCCCGCATTTGGGAGGTCGTGGGTTCAATTCCCGTGGCCGACCTACCTGAACCATCGGCTTTTTTCGGAGTTTCAGCGGATCACTAAGCGAATGCTGGGAAAGATCATTACATCCCCCGAATTTCCTGTCCCTTCATCTCAACTCTATTCTCATTTAACTTCACCTTTCATCTGCTAGGTTGTAACTGTCGATGGGCGGTCTCGGTGTGTGCATGACAGGGGAAAAGGATACTCTGAGTAAAGCTTCGTCCCCGGAATGGGGGCAGTCTCTGGTCCCAGGCCCCTCGGGGGATGTGTAAGCCCACAAGAGGGGAGGGCAGCCGGCTACAACATTCCATCCGGGGAATTTAAATCTATATCCGGTAGGGACCCTGTCCTCTGCCTGTCCTGCCCTCTGGTTCGGTCGCACTCTGTCTTCTCTCAGCTCATCCCTCCCTCCCGGAGTGCCCCGTCAGGGGCCTAGGCACAAAAGATCCGCATAGGTCAAGGTGCTAAGTCCCCCTACGCTTCTAGTCCTATCTATCTTATTTTTCGTTTTTGACCTGTACTTTTCACTCCTTCTTCTTTCCAAAAACGCTATTTCGAATTCAGAGGACCTAAAAACCTATATTTACATAAAATCTCGATACCGAAGTTTTTGTTGTAACACACTTCCTCTACCTACTTAGGTAAGTGGTAAAGAAAGTAAAATAATAAAGATCTAAGTCAAATGTGAATGCAGAAATAAAAGATAATTTGCTGTCTACAAACGGTTTAAAACCTTTTTTTATTTTATTTCTTTCTTAAGTAAATATCACTGGCACGAATGTATGGTGTCCATGGTGGCTCCAGAGCCACTTTTATTTCCAGTTAAATCTCAGGGTGAAATATTTAGTTAGAATGCAATACTTCTAGTAAAAGCCTATTCTTCTGTGTACTTCTTGTTAATCGAGACACACTTTCAGTCTTCCATTACACATTTACATATTTTGTTGTCGAAATAAAAAGAATACGGTAAACTAAAGCGATAGTCGGGTATTTTAAAACCTGTTAGCTATGTGGTGGCTTTGGTATTCCCTGCTCCTTTCATGACCACGAGAAAAAACGAATGACGACTAACTACTTGAGAAAAGTATTGAAAATTCAAACCAATAACAAAGTACATGTTGCAAATGGTTAATGCCACAAAATAACTATTTTAACGAAATCTACATTTTTTGTGTAGTAAGATTTTGTTTTATCTCTTATGGTTTACCAATTATAAGAAGGAAAGAGCATCACAGCTATTCCCAGAAAATTTTAGATATAAATTTCTTTGTCTTGCAAATATCTTAATCATTTGGTAATTTTATTAAAACCCTTAGAGCAATTTTTGGGAAAATAAAAAAATAACAAAAACCTTTACTAGTAAAGAGTAACCTGGAGTGGGGGCGTTTTCTTGCAAATCTTAGTGCTGACGCCTTGAAAGAGGCTGGTGTATTATTAAGCTTGGTGTTTAATCGACTTTTCGGCTGTGAATTACGCTGTTCACACACACACATTCACGCACGCGCACGCGCACAGATCTTTATATCAGAATGCAGCTTATTGGATTTAGGGAGTCTCAAAATATGTATTTCTGGCGAGAACGCGGTATGAATTACTTGGTGGAATGCGTTCCTCTAAGAGAAACTAAACAAAAGTAATAATAATAATCTGTTATTGCATTCACTTGACTTTCTCCACCCTCTATTGCTTATTAGTGGGTATATAAACTAAGTATTCTTATTAAAGCATATTTTTCTATCTACTACATTTTAATCTAAATAAACTTTGCAGAAATAGCTACATTACACATCTCGCTAGATACAAAGAGAACAGCGATAGTCAAATGTTTTGGAACTGGACGCTATGCGCTGATCATAAGTTTCTACTCTTTCCATGCAATCGCGAGAAACGAGTGAAATTCGACAAGAATTTAAAAGAATGGCTAAGTACAATTAACACAATTAATAACGGATATCTCGGAAATGGCTTATGCCACAAAAAAGTTATTTGAAATAAATTAGGTGCTTTAAAGAGATCTACATAGTTTGTGCAGTACGTTTTCGCGTATCGCTTAACGTTTACCATTTATACAAGACTATACAAAATTCCTTCCAAATGAGCATGAACTCAGGATATTCCCAGAAAATTCAAGGTATACATTTAATTTTCACGTACATCTTTAGTATATAGTATTTTAATCAAACACATTAGAGCCATTTTTTTAGAAAATCAAAACTTTCGAAAAGTTTTCTATGTAAAGGGTAGTTGGGGTGGGGAAATTTTCTTGAAAATCTTCGTGTCGCATGTGGAAGATGCTGAACCTAAATACAAAGTTTGATATTTATCTGACTTTTTGTTTTTGAATTATGCTGTTCACAGACACACACATATACACATAGACATTTTTTCTAAAAATGCTTGTTTTTGGATTCAACGGGCCTCAGACCTTTACGTTCGGTATGGAATTTTAGGTGGAATGCAATACTTCTCTACCTACTAGTAGGTACGTGGTAGAGAAAGTAAGAATTTATTTTGGTGAGGGTGGGGATTCAGAGAGCCTAAAAGGTATATTTTGAGAAGATTGATTGTTTCAGCCCCACGTATGGACGAAGTTTGCAGAAGTTGGCTTGTTACGTTATTTGCACCACGCTTTGGGCGTCAATTTGAGAAAGGTGGTTGTTGCTACGTATGGAAAGTCAGTTTGAAGTAGGTTGTATTGAAGGAGTTGTATCGTAGCTCAACTGTTGGGGAGCCGAACTTGTAGTTCGTTGCAACCGCACGTATAGTAAACAGTTTCCGGTAGCCTTCGTCCCAAATGTACTTTCAGGTGGCCTTTGCCCCAAGTTTTAAAAAAATATTAACCTTGTAATTTAACTGTTTATTTAAATATTATATATTTTTGTTTGCCTCGGCTGCGTCAGTATTACTTTAGAGACATGGAAGTCTTGGCAGGGTTGTGATACGACTAAGAATGTAGGCTTACACAGATTGTAAATTTTACTTCACTCCTTTTATTAATACTTGATACGATTTAAATAACGGTTCACTGATATATAGAGAGAGCTGTGAGATGTTTTTATTAAATTCTTGCACTTTTTAATACGTAAATTATTTTCGTCTCACTCAAAATACGTATAAAATCTCTCGAGGACGCATCACGCATCCGGCTACAATCACTGTCTGCAGGCAACACGTCTGGTTATGAGCACTGTTTGGAGGCAACTGAATTTATTTCAACCGTCTAAACTTGTAAATTTCTGTATTTTAAGTCTCTAATTCGCTATTCCTACTCCAATAGAATACCTTCATTTAACTAAAGCTTTTTCTGGTTGTTGATTGGCTATTTTAAAACTGTCTCAAAATGTACATTATTGTTGCTCACATAATGACTATTAGCATTTAAACTTTAAAATTCATTATTGCCTCAAGGTTACCTCATTGTTAGCAACGTTTAACTTATTATTCTCACAGCTCCTACATTATCAAATTACGTAATGCATTCACATAACATTATTGAGCATGTTTACAATAACATAAGCATATACAATGACTGTTACATATAGGCGGCTGTTATTGAATTTACATATTACATAATTTGACTAAAATCATTTAAGTGTTAAAAATACTCCCTCAATTTCTGGTGAAGTCTCGGTATGGGATTTTTTGGTGGAATGCAATAGTTTCTCTAAGAGAAACTAAAAATAGTATCTTATTAATAATAAAACACAATGTGCATGTTTTGTCCCACTGACATATTAAACCTTATTTCCCCATTTGAGAGAACTTTGAATAAATAAAGGAAAACTTTGTGTTGCACGCGATGGAGATTCCGAAGTAGGGAAATAAAATGAAAGAAAGAAAGCTTTACCATTCTTGAGACGTCGCCCTTACAGCACTAACCGTATAACCGCTAGTTGGATGGAAGCCGATTCCCCTGGTGTATTCCTTCTTTTTGTTTCCAGAAAGGAAGGAGGCGTGACGCGAGGTCACGTGCGTGCTGAGTGGACATGACGTGACCTGATGCTGGGGTCACTGCTTGTAGCTTCTCGATGAGCCTCCCGGTGCCCATAGGACAATTGTACGTGCGGGACGATTCGCTAACTTATAGCAAAACGAGCGGTGCCTTACCTAACTTCAAAGTGGATCATTTGCTGCGACTCCTGACGACACCTTTGTTTCTTTCAATCTCCAACACTTTTCGTTCCCTTTCTTTTCTCACATGCACGTACAGACTACGACAGCATAAATCTGCTTTCATGCTCTTGTTTCAGTTTATTTTTCTTAGCAGCTCTTTAAGCCCAAATTACCACTATTTCGACCAGTTCAACATAAGTATTTAATATATTGTTAGAGGAGCAATGAAAATTCACTTGGGCCATGAACTCCTCCAATCCTCCAAAGGTAGCTTTTTAGTTCGAAAGAGAGCCATTTATTACTAAAAATACAGTGTATAACAGTCATGCAAATGTGCCTGTTCTTTAAACATTAATACAAATGCTTAATTTTGATAAACTATTTGTTATACTTAAATGATTTCAGTCTAATTATGTTATATATATATATATATATATATATATATATATATATATATATATAAATTTTATAACAGCCCGCTTTAAATCAATATGTGTATGTAACAATATATAAAAAGTGTATATTACAGTCATTGTATATATTAATATTATTGTAAACAATTATTGTAAACATGTTCAATAATGTTGTGTGAATGTATTACGTAATTTAATAATGTAGGAGCTGTGAGAAATAGGTCAAAAGTTGCTAACAATGAGGTAACTTTGAGGCAATAATGAGTTTGAGAGTTTAACAATACTACTTCTGATTCTTGGAAGCAATAATATAATTTTAGTGACAGTTTATAAAATAGTCAATCAACCACCAGAAAAAGCTTTAGTTAAATGAAGATATTCTATTGGACTAGGATTAGCCAATCAGAAACTGAAATATAGCAAAATTTACAAATTTAGAGTTCAGTTGGTTGAAGACAGCGTTACTAACCAGACGCAAAATGTGTCCTCGAGAGACGTAGTGAGATGAAAAATAAGTTTACGTGTTAAAAAGTGTAATTAATTAATAAAAAGAATCTCACCGCTCTCTATATCAGTGAAGTGTTATTTAAATCGTGTCAAGCATTAATTAAAGGAGTGAAGTAAAATTATAATCTGTGTAAGCCTACATTCTTGTCGCACCATAACCCTACAAAGAGAAACATGTCTCTAACAATAATACTGACGCAGCCGAGCCAAGCATAAATATTTAATACTTAAAGAAACAGTCAAATTACAAAGTTTATATTTTTAAATTTGGGACGAAGGCTACCGGAAACTGTTTACCATACGTGCGGTTGCAACTACTTCAAGTACGGCTCCCCAACAGTTGAAATATAATACAACCTACTTCAAATTGAGACCCAAAGCGTGTTGCAAATAAAAATACGAAACAAAAACTATTCTAATTTTTCTGTCTGCATCCTATGAATTACGATAAATATTCCCTAAGACGGTTTCAATGCACACTTTGTCTAGGTACACAGCAGCATAGGGGACCTGACATGTCAGTGAACTGTTCAAAAACAGGTCAATAAATGCTAGCGTTGATATTACAAACTCCTTGCATTAAATCATGAGAAACAAAAGAACGACCACTTAAAGCTCAAGGCATGCTTTATATATATTTACTTACTAATAAGTAATATTTATTTTCTATTTAAACAAGGCACGTGTTTCATTACTACAATTGCTTTCGAGTAAAATTCTGAGAAAGAGTAACGTTATTTGTCCGGTGAAAAGGGCAGTGACTGAGTTGTTTTGGTCGTTGGCATAGCCGAGGGTCAATTTATCATCTCGAATATTGTAATCTGAGTTGCTCTTTGCAGAATTTTTCCAACACAGGGCTATTGCAAATGAACTACTTTCAATATTTACTCTTTATGTTTGCTATTCTTAGCTCGTGAGCTCAAATGAAATGCAAATTTTAAAATTCTTTTCAACCTGGTGAATTAACGCTTTACGGCGCTTCAAGAGGAATCGGCTCCTTTTACAGAAATTGAAATTTCCACATCTACATATAGGAGAGCGCCCGTCAAGCGAACCGTGAACTTTGAATGGCATGAATGTAGGTCCATCAAAGTGGCGCAAGGTAGGGGAGAGATGAGAGGGAACCATCGAGTTGATCATTCTATGTCAACATCGAAGAAAATGGGGGTAGCTGCAGATCTACTACAGAGTAAACCCAATTGCATTCTGAGTGTTAGGTTGAAGACCGTCGACACAATGTCGGCTGCCTAAGTACGCTCTGTTTTACAGAAAAGTATACCTCTACCTTTGGCTGCAGTGGAAAATCATACACGGAATCTCACTTATCCTTATCACCTGCCATTGCTTTGTATGCAGCAGCGATTTAAACTGTTTAATCAACTGAACGTGGGAAATAACTAGTTTTATAAAGTTCTTATTGCTCACATTCACCACCAAAATCTCTCTCTCTCTCTTTCCCTCTCTCTCTCTCTCTCTCTCTCTCTCTGTGTAAGAGCGTCTGGTCTATCGATCAGTATGTGTATCTATGTGTGAACGATCAGTGAACAGAAACCGTTTAAGGATGCCAAGTAAATATTTTCAAGAAAATCCCCCACCGCAAAACTACCTTATAGTTTTTATTTCCCCAAAAATAGCTGTAACGATTTTCATTAAAACATAAGTTCGAAATATTGACATAACAAATGATTCGTTCTTTATTCTCTGTTTGAATTACAAATACATTTTAATAACTTTGAAAGCATGCAAGACAAAGAAACGAAGAATGAGAGAACTTGCTACGGAAATGTAGAGCTGGAGATTTTTCATAGCACTAGCCATTAAAATCCCTTTGTTGAAATCTACAATATTATAAGCAAAACACTTTGAAGTGAATTTTCTGTTGTCTCACCTAAGCTCATGCAAATACCATGTGTTTCATTTATAGCCGGGCCATAGGTCGCGTGTATGCGTATCTCACTTGCACTGCAGTGACCGCTGTAGATTCCGCTAGCGCACTAGCGGTGAATGACCCGTTCAAGGCTACGTTTATCAGCTGTGTTGTATTGTGTCAGTTCTGCCTTCTGTTCGAGCTTTTAAGACTAGAGCTTGTTCATTGCGTATTTCAAAAGTGAAAGCTTATTCAAGACATCTGTGTTGTGTTACATTATATTAGTGCACTGAAGTGTCTAACGAAACTTTTACGCTTGAATAAAGAATTTTTATGTACATAAAACATATAAAAAATCTCTTAGATGTCTGGTTAATAAGTTTGGGACAACGGGATTGCTAAACCTAAGAAGCGCAAAATAAATGTTCTAACGAAGGAAAAGATTGACGAAATTGGTGCATCATTCGAACGCTTTCCAAAGAAGCCTCTGAGACGTTTTGAACAAGTGGGCGTTTTCAAAAGCCACTGCTGTACAGCTGCTAAAATATAAGAACTGAAACGACTGACTATTGTTGTTCATGAATTACAAGCTCGTGACGACGAGGAATGCCAGGAATGTCTCAAAGCAAATGAACACAATTTTCAACACATTTTATAACAGGGTTAGTACTCATTATAGTGCATGTTGCTATTACTCGAGTATGTAACGCGTGAGTTTTAGAACGAACACCCCCGCTGTAATAGGGAACACGCATTTGCGCTATCTGCGGCCCGGCAATATAAGAAACGCACTGTAGTGTAATTATATTAACAGCGCAGTCCAATACAGAGCAGTTGGTTGTCATATCAGTATGCTTCTGTACACCTACTACAAGCTGTGTATAGAAACAGTTCTCTTCAACACTTACGATTATCAGGAAGCAGATATAAAACTAAGCTTTTAAGTGAACAATTTGTAGAATATATAGGAAAATAAATTATGGTATTTAGAGAGAGTCGTGCGATTATTCATATATTGATTCATTGCTTTTTGTTATATGTGCTAGCATTATTACTTTTTCTACCAGTTACAGTAATAAGGTCAACCTACGGATGAACGGAGGGGCTCCCGCAACCGGGGCAGAGCACCGCAAGTAGGCAACAACGGTCAGGCAGCAAAGAGAGGGATGAGGGGAGAGATCCGAAGGGCGATCAGAACAGGATGACGACGGGCGCAAACAGACGGGGCCACTAACGTTTCCAGTTCGAATGCATCCGACGCCGCCTGGTCCCATCCAAAAATCTCCGAACCCCCGGCGGTACCCCTTTAGTAGGGCCCACTCGGGGACGGGACCTAACTGAGCAGTTCCGCAACGAAGCCAGGGTAAGAAACCCCTACAAAACCGCAACCCGCCGGAAACTATCGCCTGATCCTATAACGCTGAAGCAGATGACAATGAAGGAGATGATGGGTACAGGAAATGAGGGACAGCAAAGTCGTGGTAGAAGAGAAACCACTCCAGCATTCACCTACCGGTCCGGGAAAACCACGAAAAATCCATGGGTCAGATTGATCGGCACCGAGTATAAAACTCGGGACCTCCCGAATGAGAGTAGCACAAATTACCGCGGCGTCAGTCGTTCGATCGTAAGTAGAGGAAGTATTACATTCCACCCAAAAATTCGATACCGACATTTCACCGGAAATGCACGTTTTGAGGTTCTACGAATGAAACATAGCTTTTTTAGAAAAAAAAACTTCACTATGTGTGTTTGTTTTTCGCTGTCTGTAAAGAGCATAATTCAAAACCGAAAAGTCGGTAAAATACCAAACTTGGTGCTTAAGTTCGGCGACTTCCAAGAATGTGACAAAAAAGAAAAAAGAAAAAAGAAACTACCCACACATCAAACTACCCTTTACACGGAACAATTGTTTTATTTCATAAAAAATGACTGACGATTTTATTACAACACCGTATGTTTAAGATATTTGCATGACAAAATTATCTTGAATTTCCCCGAAAGGTCAATGCAATCCTCTTCATTCTGTATGACTTTTATGTGATTGATAAACGTAAGAGACAAAATCTTACTCACAAATAACATATATCTCGCTAACGCACACAGTTTATCAAAAATTTTGTGGCGTTAACCATTTGCAAGATATTGTTTATTGGTTTGAACTTTCAAATAGTTATATTTTTGCCAATAGTAGGTCGCTATTTGTGTTCGAGATGGATCAGGAGGTATCACTGTTTGCTTAATGCTGCAGGCCACAGCGACCACTATCCTTTGTGTGCTGGCCCTGATAAAAGCCACAAATTTTCACCTGCATCACTGGCTCTTTTCTTTCACTTCTGTCTGTTTCAAACAAAAGCAATTACACAATGTTCACGGTACCGTCGTGCGCGGACCTCGAACTGTAACATTTGCTTTCCAATTAGGAAGTTCCCTCAGGCAAGTGATTGAAACAGACACTATTCAAAGAGACACACGGATCCCTTTCTGTTGCCGAAATAAGAGTATTTACTTATAAAGGGTAGAACACAGAGCTTTGCATGCATTATCCCATTTCTCCCTCTTTGCAGTTATATCTTGTGGTGTTTCGGACATTCACTTTAGACCTGCTTATTCTGACTTAAGGCAGAAAGAAATAAGTAGAAACAAAGTTTAATTTCATTTTTATATTTATTTGTGTAGAGATTTTAAGCAGTTCCATAAGGGATTGTCCTAAAAGTACAGTTATTGCTTTTAACTTCCTATAGAATTTTTCTTTATTTAATGTTGGCAGAATCTCCTTATCTGTGTTCCACATCAGCCCTGGGTGAGCAAATCTCTTATTAGTTTGAATTCAAGTCAGACAAACATGTATTAGCTTATGAGCAAGGATCAGACCTAGGTGAGTAGCGAAAGGGAAGCAGTACGAAAACATTTCACCTAAGTGGGTGGAAGCCATCCTTCGCAACGATGGTCCACACCAGCTCTTGGATGAACCCGTCTCGTATTGGTTTGAAGTCAAAGGTCAGGCACGCAAACATTAAACTATGAATACAATAAGAAAAACATGCTAGAATCAGGTAGGACTGGGCATGGCAGAGGTGATTCAGCATTTCCAATATAAATTACTGCCATTCATATCGGAAATTAGTTATCCACTTGACTGTACTTTTGGTTATTCAATAAAAGTCAGAAAAACAAATACGTCCAGTAAAGTGCTGTTTCTGGGCTTAGGACGTGGTCGATTTGAAGAGAAATCGCCTTCATGGGTCACTCCGTCAAACATCTTCGGAGAAAGTATTCACTCGTGGTTGGTTACTGTTAAAAGGCAGCAACCAAATTTGTTCCAGAAGGATAGTGCCACAACTATTACTAACATTTCCACGGTAACTGTGCATCGGTCATGTCGAAAAAAGGAGATACTGTATGTCCTCAAAGATCAATTATTTATATGTCTGTGACTATATTCTTTGAGGATATTGAAGAAGAAGTTTATTCCAATCCTCCACTAAAGCTTATAGAACTTAAAAGCAATATCCTCAGAGAAATTAACCCTATTCCAGTTGAAAGGTTTCGTAAATCGACTTTTAACGCTCCCTACACATGGCCTATGATCTTCGGATATACGTCATTCAACCAAGCGATGAATGGATCCAGTTCTGAGGTGGAGGAGGAATCCATTACCTCCGATGGTAAGGCGATGAAGATGGCGATGGGAGGAGAGGACCTACAGCTTTTACTCTGGACCCTGATATACTTTGGACCTTGGGGATGCTTCACATGAGCAAGTCAGAGGTGAAGGCGTGGATATGGCCGATAGGACCGACTTAAAATCGCCACCCCAGAGACGGGAATCGAACCCGGGACCCTTGGTACAAGAGCCGGAAACAAAACCACTGCGTTACTCCGCCGCCCACTCGGTTCGCACCTTGGCAGAATCTCGTCGCAGAAATTATTACCATTTGCGAGACATAATTTTCAAGAAATTAACCATTTTACTGTGTTGCATAATTTTCAATTGGCATTAATCTCATACATTTGTAGAGTTAATCAATTTATCCTAAGAGTTGACGCGCCGGGGTAATTGACTACGTGTTAATTAAAAAACTACTCCTGAAATTAAAATTTAGGTACGAATAGTTTGTAACTAAATTCTTTAAAAATGCAGATTATGGATAGTGAAGAAACCCATATGTTCGTCTAAGTATACGCTTCAATGTGTACAACAATTCCGTACTAACATTTCAAAATGTTGCATTTATACTGAAAGTTCTTACACTTTAACACGAATTTGTTAAATGTCAAGTTTATTATCCCATGTAAATACTCTGCCTAACAAAACTTCTCAAGAAATGTATTTCCATAGACTTTAAGTCGTCGTATTCTGGAAATGTCCCCAAAAGTCGTCTTCATTCTGAATGAATTTTGTATAACTGGTAAACGTAAGAGAAAGACAAAATTTTACTACACAAAAAATGCAAATCTCGTTAAAACACACAATTTATGCCATATACATTTTTTGTTGAGTCAATCATCTCCGAGATATTCTTTGTTATTTGTTTGAATATTCCAATACTTATACTTTTTCTCAAATGGGAATTCATTATTCGTTTTCTTTTTTTTTATGTCCTGGACATGCAAAGAGAATGAAATTCTCCACATAGCAAACACCTCTTAACAGATTTGACTATCGCTTAAAGCCTACCATATTCTTTTTGCACCTCTAAGAAAATTAGCAATATTTTCTGCAAATTTTTATATCGATTATAAGCAGTATATGGAGAATAAGCGTTTGCAAACATTGTTTGTACAAGAGTAGAGAAAGTCATTTGAGTGTAACATAGATTTTTTTTTTATTCTGTGCCTACCTAATTTTCCAAGAAAATAGTTTTAAACTTGCACGTGATTTCGCAAATATAGCTTTTTACGATCAAATATTACATTTTGTATAGCGGTAAATATTCTCTTAAATAAAATAATGAGGTAACTGAAGTTTTAATTTTCTAAAAGCTAATCATGAATTATGATTAAACTCTCTAAGTTCAAAACCATGCTTGATATAAAGAAAAGGCTCTTCAAATCGCTTCATCACCTTCAAAGAGAGTATAGCTACTAAAAATATGAAATAATGTGAATAAAACTTTGTAATCATTAATATTTTAAACTTAAAAAACACAAGAAAACAAGATTATGAGAAAATGAATCTTTAAAGTGCCATCCACTATTTGCACACATCTTTGTACATCCATTAAACATCACGTTTGGGCTTTTAAATTACCAAGAAGGCAAAACCGTAATTGAATTCTGATTCTACAATGTTTCAATGCTTTATCTGAACATTTTTAAAACAATTACTTAACGTGATAACGCGAATTAAACTACGGGTTCTCTTAGTTACAACAAAAACCGTTGTTAGCATATCGTGCACCAACATCTGGGATTCAAATGTACAGATGAAGGAAAGAAATTTAATTCTTTTCATTTCATTCAGCATAAATGATATGTACGGTAGCGTTGCTGTACGCTGTTAGCTAATCCCCGTCATTCATATTATGATGTTCAGAAAAGTACAAGGAGCAAAGAAAGGAAAGATTAGTGTAAAAGATGGGACTTCCAAAGAGATTGAAAGCCGAATATCAACAGATGTTTCGGGTAAAGAACGAGATACAGAAGAATCATCCATGTAGAAAAATGTCACCAGCTTATATGCGATTGGACCAGCTAGTAAAATGTGGATCATAATGCCTTTATCTTTCCCCTACAAAGGTCTCCCCCTTCCATTGATTCTCATCATCGTTATAGATGTGACCGTTACGCTACTCTCATGGGGATACATCACCTAATGTAAACACTTGGGGGAGATCTCAATAGAAATCATATACACTGCCTCTGTTCCTTGAAATGGTGGTGTGAACACGTTCGTTCTTCATCACTTACACGATCATATTGGTCAGGCTTCAGTGATAAAAGAACTGCAATCTCGATAATTACGTATTGGAGTTTTTTCACCATTCTTTCCCGTCATAAAACAACCCTCCTTATTTGTTGTAAAGAACACAATCCAGACTATTGTAGCGTAAAGAAGGGCATCTGTGTTTTATTTTGCAAACTTTATAAATAATGAAAACTTCCAAAATTACACATTAACATCCCATCCAAAGTTTGCTGTTTATTTCCATAATCCCCTACCTATTCATTTTATGAGAAAGCATTCACAATTTATATATTTTATTATAAAATATGCAAATTTCATAAAGTGTAAAAGCCTAAGAAAAATTTAACATCGTTTTAAAATATTGTGCTGGGAAGCTTTGCTCGGAGATGTCTTAGTTATTTCGTAGACTTTTGAGAATTTGTAAGACCAATTTTTACCCACATTTTACTACTATTTTGTTGCGCCCAAATCATTAAAGTCGTCAAAATGTCGTCTCTTTCTATCTGTAACAAAATGTACAATTTAGCTATTTCTACAAGGATTTTTTTGGATTAAAATGTACTAGATACAAAAGAAGTAGTAAGATTTAGTAAGAATAACTTGAATAAATAGGTGCGAAGGCCTTCACGACCGGAGTTAATAGATAAAATATTAAAATCTTGCAGGCTGGAAGGCCGTAGTCTAAGGGTAAAATTATTTGTACCCGACTCTTTGGTTGCCATCTTCAAGAGGCTAACACCTTGGACAGCTTGAAAACGACTGCCGGTACAAATAATTTTACCCTTAGACCACCGTCTTCCAGCCCGAAAGATTTTAATATTTTATCGAATAGCTTGTATACTCACTAATAAACGGTAGAGGATAGAGAAAGTAATCTGAATGTATCACATTAGATATTCAATTTTCTCAATAATGGCTGGAATGATTTTGATTTAAATATATATTATTAAAGATATTTTAATGATAAATAAAATGTAGCCATGTCTTGAATTTTCTTGGAATAGCCTTTGAAGTCTTCATTCTGAACGACTTCTGTAGGTATAATCAGTACACAGTAAGAGAAAGACAAAATCTTACTACACAAAATTCCAGGCCTTATTACAGCACGCATTCATACCAAATAAAAATGTTTTATGGTTAACCTTTTACGGGGTATTCTTTGTCAGTGTTTTGAATTTTGAAATACTTATACATAGAAAACGCTATTAGTTTCCTCTCGTGGTCATATGAACAATATGCAATTTTAAAGCCATCACATAGCAATGGATACGACTATCATTTAAGCCTACAGTATTCCCCTTGTACCCGCAATAACATGTATAATAAAAGCATTTCTGCAAATTTTCATCTTGATTAGCATGAAACAGATAGAATAAGATTTTGTACGAATATTTTGCGGAAGAGTGAATAGAGAAAGTCATATGATTGCTATACAGATGATGTTTGACTATTTATTGTTATTATTTGTCTTAAATGATGTCTAATCTGTATCAAAATTATTATCACATAAAATTATTTCCCTTCTATCAATGTTATGTGAATTATCCGGGGTTTGTGGCCTTAGAACATAGACCAGGGTTCAGCAGAGACTGTCCTCTATCCACGGAATACGGTACTCTGACACAATTACTTCTTTGTATGACAAGGTTTCTGCCGCCTGCTCCCATTTCAAGGTTGTCGATAAAAAAAAGAGACCCTGGCAAATCCGTGTCATTTGGGCTCCCTAAAAATTATACAAAATATATGGATTTAAAACTGTGGGGGAGAGTGGGGCTGAAGGTCTCTGTGAAATATCATTATGAATGAGTGGACAGGTTGAATGGGAAGGGAGCTGGCCGGCCTGTGAAAACAGCCACCAGCGTTCGTGTGTGTATTCCACACCTCAGTGCCCTCATTCTGTGCGACAAAACGTAGATAATCCCCCCATAATGAGGTCTACCCCACAGTCAACAGCGCGACATAGGGTTGTACCTTCCTGCCGCTTGTGGCCCCCAGGTCAGCTCAGCTTGTGTTTACTCTCTTTGTAATAGATTCGTTGCAACCTTATGAACAACTGCTGATTAAGAGTGAACTTGCTGAACAAGACAAAAGTTCTCTCTGCCAGTTCTTGAGTGTAACAGGTACGGATATAACCCTAGGTTCAAAAAGTTCCCGGAATGGCTGATTTTCATTTTAATGTATACGAAAGTAAAGGATCGTTTTACTTTCTCTACTACGTACAGTAAATTCGATACCGAGATTTCACTGGAAATGTATGTTTTGAGGTTTCCTAAATAAAAAAAACACTCTTAGAAAAAGGTCAGTGTGAGTATCTGTCTGTCTGTGAACAGCATAACTAAAAAACGAACAGTCGGATAAACACCAAACTTGGTATTTAGGTTCAATATCTTCCAGATATGCGACACGAAGGTTTTCAAGAAAATTTCCCACCCCAGACTACCCTTTACGGGGAACATTTATCGAAAATTTTAATTTTCTCAAAAATGGCTCTAACGATTTTGATTAAAATATCATATGTTTAACATACTTTTATGACAAATGAAATGCATATCTAGAATTTTCTGGGAATGTCTCCAAAAGTATTCTTCATTGTGAACGACTTTTGCATTACTGGTAAACCGTAAGAGATAGACAAAATTTTACTACACAAAAAATGTAGATCGCGTTAAAAATACACAATTTATGTCATATACATATTTTTTGTAGAGTGAACAATTTTCGAGATATTGCTTGTTATTCCCTTAAATTTTCCAATACTTATACTTTTTCTCAAATGGGAGAACGTCCTGGTAATGCAAAGAGAATGGAATAGCTCTTAAATTATTTGACTATAGCTTAAAGCCTACCAATTGCATTTACAAGAAAATTAGCAATAAGATTAACATCTCGATATCTCGATTAACATGAAGCATATGGAGAATAAGCGTTTGTAAAAATAGTGTGTACAAGAGTAGAAAAAGTCATGTGAGTGTAAGACCTCAGAATTTTTCTACATACTGTGCTACAGGGGAGGGACAATTTTGTCTTTGTAGCAATTCATCAAGCCTGGTTGAAACTAATGAGCATTTTTTATCTAGAATCGGAATCTCTTAGAACTTTATGGTTTAAATTTTTAAAGTATCAGATAAGATACATTCACAGCACCTTCGCTATCCATTATGATTCCCGTAAGGGCCCCCCCTTTCAATCCCCTTTAGCTGCCGTGGTGCTGGCGATGCGGACCCTGACGTTATTAGAAGTACGCTGGGCCAAACATCTGAACCCCAACCGTGAAGAGTTTGGATTGGGTTGGACTCTGCAGGGCAATGGTTTCCAGTACTTTAGGGAGATTGAGTGCGTCGGGGCGGTCCCCTTCCAGGCAGGGTTTTGAGGGGCCTCAAGGTCCTCTGGTACTCCCTGGAGAGCCGGTAGACAGTCCACTATATTGCTTTTGGCCCCACCGAGATTGTTCGGTAGTCTTCCCCTTCGGGATTTGACGCGTGTAAGTTCCATAATAGGGGGCCCGGTTTAAAATTTTCAGGTGCCGACCTACCGGAAAAGTTCTCGGAGGTGGGAGAGCCACTCGGTTGGCGCCCTCCTCTCTGGGTCCAATGGGGACAGTGCAGCCCCTAGTGTTGCATATCCATTATGACATATATTATGTCTATTTTACTAACTATTCTTACACTAGTTTATTTTTCTATCTGCTACATATTAATGAGATAAACGTTTGCTGAAATGCTTTCGTTACACGTATCGTTGTAGCTACAAGGGGGATAAGGGAGGCTGAAGCGATAGTCAAATCTTTAAAAAGCAGGTCATTAAATGTTGGCCTTGAAATGTCATGCTCTTTTTATAAAATCGTGAAAGAATGGTGACTTGTCGCTTCAAAAATGTATGATTATTGTAAAATTTAAAACCCAATTGGGAATATCCTCGAATTGGTTAATGCCACAAATTATTTTATTTGAAATAAACGGTATGGTTTGACGAGATCTGCATTTTTCTGCAGAAGTTTTTGTTTTATTCCAACGATTTACAAATAATTATGAAAAACTCAATCAGAATTAAGAGAGCTTCACAAGCTGTGCATAGGGAATCGAGTTATCTATTTTATGTGCTATGTCAAAATCTCGAGAAAAAAAAATAATCAGAATAGTTTGAGCCGATTTCGAGACAATAACAAATAATGAAAAAATTCCCAGTAAGGTTGGTTTGAGTTTGGAATAATTTAATACATATCTTTGTCTCGCAAGCTTGGGTACCCCAAAACTATATTTATGCCAAAATCTCGTTAGCGAAGTTTTGATAGGGCTAAAATAAGCGCTAAAGTCTCCTGAACGTTTAATACTATATATTTCTGCATAGACTCATATTGCAAAAAACGTTTCTAGGTGGCGTAACTGGACTTTCTAACTGCAATTTTACACTAGTGAAATCCGCAGCTTCGCTCGCACTATTTCGCTGAACGTGGAGAGCCTTTTTTTCGCTGTTTTTTTTTTCTTTCTCACTCACTCTTCCATTCCCTTTTACTCTTTCGTTCCTTCGTATACATCTTCCTCCTCTCCCTACCTCTGTCACTGCGTTTTGCTCTCCCCCGTACAATGAACGCGTCATATGATGAATTCGAAAATCGGTAATAAGTCTTTCTTCTAAAGTATTTATAAAAATTTAAACATAAGTAAAAGGTTTAAAAGCACATAAACACTGTATTTTGTTTGGTGAACCACATTATAATACACTGATTACATGTGACGTAACTGAACTAGAATGGCATCCATTATGCTTCAGCGACTCATTATGATATTACTCGGTGTCGCGCGCATCTCTCCCATCCCTGTGATACCGTAATTATGACAGGAAGAGATAAATAACTAAATACATAAATAACAGTGAAATAGAGAAATAATTGCAGTGCATAATTTCCGTATACAACTCAATGTATAATTAATAAACTTGAGTTCAAAAGATTTGTCCGAGGAAAATTTCATTAGCGAGTCATGTTAAACAAAGTCATTAGCAACAGCCAAAGTAGCGAACGCATTAGTATAAAAGTATTTTAGCGACTCACGGCAAGTTAAGCTTCTAGTTTATTTTTTTTTTTACTGCTGGAAAGTTATTTCGAACCGTAAAATAGATACTGCAAAAGTTAGCAGGTATAATGAATCACTTGTTATAGTTTCGAGCGCTACGATTCATAATCAGTTTCATTCTTTATTGTCAAACGGTCGGCACCTCCCATCAAAAGCACAGCACAAGTATTAGATCACATCTCAGTCAATTTAACTGGTATTATCCTTCACACTAAATTCACGCGTACCCGTGAGAGTACTCATAGCTCTACCACTGGTACAGCTGGCTCACGAGACTACGGAACGAGCTATATGACAACGACATCAGAAGCAGGTAAAGTATACTGCTTTAAATTTGTCGCACCATCGCGCGGCTTTAAAACTTCAGATAACGCAGTACGTTATCACCTTTTAACACCTTCAAAGCAGCAGTCCATTGGGATCCATTCACCAGATAAACAATGTGTATTTAAAATAGAAAAACTTTAGTGAGAGTTCCAGATCATAAGAGATTATTTCTTCCAAGCACAATAGAAGCAAATAAGATTGCCAAAATGTTTAACTCGTTAAAAATGGGTTGGATGAAGCCACGTGAAGATAAGGAGAAGGAAAAAGCTGTGCATTGTAATTTTAATATTCTAATAAGTTGAGTTCATTTCCTTGGTTTCAACATACGTTACCTGCAAAAATCAATAAATACAGCGTGGACTTAACGGTTCTGCCATCTGCTGCACTACTCGCAACGCTCAAGGTGCTGCCATCCGATCAGCATTCAATTACACAATTAACAAGGTAAGATCGTTTTGTTAAAACTCGAAATTTTGAAATTACAGCATGGTCGAGCAAAAACAGTTGTGTGCAACTTGACTAGAACGGTAATTAAGACGCTCGTATGAAAACTACGAAACTCGCTAATTCGCCTCTTAATTGCTACCGTTATAGTTTTGTTGCATGGTATACTAACTTAAGCTTCGTTTGTGATTAGAACTGCACTGTTTCCTGTAGTAACCATAACATTACACTAATAGATATATAGAACTACACTGGCGTATTGCTGACTTTTGTGAATGAATAAATGACAAAATTTTGTTTAGTTTCTCAAATATTCATCCTAAACACTGTAAAAATCTAAACCCATTGTATAATATTTGTATATATTTGGTGAAACTCATTAATAACCTAGATATTTCCGTTTTTTGATCTTGTACCAGCAACTTCCACTTAAGGATATTGATTAAGATGTCATATATAACTTAAATTATATGATATAACAGTAATATAGCAATTGCTTTGGACATTCTTGAGTTGACAAATGAAATGCAATTATGAAGCCTTTGACGTTGAAGTGTTAATTGAACATATTATTATTGTTATTATTATTATTATTATTATTATTGCTCTGGTGTAACTATTTAGCGACGAGTCTTATCTTACTTTTCTGGCATTCAAGAGAAGGAAATAGTTCAATCATTTTAGTAGTTTATTTTATGTCGCTTTAATTACAGGGTCATATCGCTACGGATCTGTTAGAACTTTTATACCGAGGTGTGATGGACATTTAGCCTTCTAGGTCTCATCCCTGTAATCACCTGCTTCGTATGTCCAAAGAGAACCTATCGCATAGCAACTGGATCTTCTGCTTCTGCCGTGCAGATGACATTAGGGTGCCGTCCAGTCTACCTGCTTTCATTGTCTGTGAATAGATGGCACAGCATTCGGTATTACCACCTATTTTTCATTTTTCTATTGTTTTAGATTTAAGGTGAAACTTTGGGTCGTGGTATTAAATAGCGGCTGAGGGAAACCACAAAAAACCACAGTCAGATTGGTCGACCCACGGGATTTGTACCCGGGACCTCCCGAATGCGGGCCACAGACGTTACCGCCTGAGCCATCCCGCTCGGTAAATCGTTTTATTGTTTATCTTGTTGAATATAAACCAACACTTTGGCAATGTAAAACAAATCTTCATAATTATTCACTTCACCATCGGTTATGTGCAGGCTTTACGTTTCAGACGTGTTATAACGAGTTACATTAACTCATCTGTACTGTGTGACCACGAGAAGAAGGCAAGCGAGAGGAATGTGTAACATCAACACTTTCCTGCGTCCGTATCATATTTACGCTCGCCGTGTGGATACGATAAGCATGTTAGTAGATTACAAAAATACTACACAGTGTTGTCAAGTACTCACCCATGGCAAGAGCCAATGCGTGAACACCTATTAGGCGGTTGCTGTTCTACCAGTATCAGATCTGGCAGCATGGGTGGTTCATTTGCACACATAAACACATTTCGTAGTAAACGTAGTAAACAATCGACAGTACGTGAGCAGATAAACAGTTACAGAATCCCGCTCGCCCCTCAGGCCCCGCTCGCCTTATTCTCGTTGTCCAACAGTACTCGTTCGATGATTATTTGAAGTCTGTAGAACATTTTCAAGTAATCGAATAAACAAGTTATTCATTCTACGCATATACAAAACAAACCATATATGTTTCTCATTGTAGCTAATGTATATATGAAGGCTGTGTTTTTGTATTAAATCTTAAATTAAACATGACTAAATCATACCAGGGGTCCCGGGTTTGATTCCCGCCTGGAGGGTGGGAATTTTTCTTTAACCAGGATTATTCCCCATCCTCACTAGAGTCTGTAAGTATGCATGTGAGTGTGAATGTATAACGTAATAACCAATAATACCAAACCAAAGATTAATACCACTGTAAGCTAGTGAATGTCATTGCGGATGTGATAAGCAAGTGTTCCAAAGGTAAAATCATCCGAATGACCTTAAATGTTAAAGGCAGCATATAAATGTAAATTAAGAAAGATTCGCAATATAATTGAACAATGAACAATAATATAATTTTACAAACATTTATGAAAAATGATAAATACTAATCATAATCTAATCAAATGTAGCACATAAATGAAAATTAAAAGGATAGCACCACATAATAGCTTATCCTGTTATACAAAGTAATAACGCACGCATATGCATGAAAAATTTTAAAATGCTATTTTAGGCTTCAGGGTAGCTTAATAACCCCTATTCATCCAAAATCCATAATTTAAAGAAAATTCTTGGTTACAAGCAAAATTAAAAAGACATAACAACCATAAATAGAGGTGTAAGACAGGGATAATTTCTTTCCACGTCCCTTTTTAATTTATTGACGCTGCCATATATAATTGGCAGCTAATTTTAGACTTCTTTTTTAAAATAAGAAGTAATGTTTTAGACACATTAATTTTGGCGGATCAACCAGGTTCTCTTATGTATAGCTCAGAGTATTGTCAGAAGGCTCTATATCAATTAAATAATATTATAAAGGATTACAATTTTAATATATCAATCAAGTAAACCAAGATTTAGATCCCTTAAAAGCCAGAATAATTCTGGATAGAACACCCATTGAGCAGGCGGCGAATAGTTTTAATTATACCCTGGGTATCTTCTATTAAAAAATATTTTTAGCAACTTTACTGCACTAAATGTATCTATACCAGTTGGCCCAACCGCGCCATATTTTAAGTATGTAGTTATCACTTCTTGCGTTTGAAGAGTTGAAAAGAACACGAAGGGTTATCTAAACGCGTCAAATACGGCGCACCTGGTATATATGGGACAATTAAGAGAACTTTAAAAATACTAGAAAGCAAACTAAACTAAAGTTTTACAAGGTGATGACAGTTACCGTATTACTATGTTTATTACGATTTTGGATTTTACGAGAAGAGAAGAAAAGATCATAGAGGCAACTGAAATGAGATTTTAGAGAAGTGTCGCCGGTTTGGATAGAGAAAAAAATCTGATGTGTTACACTCACAAGACTTTCTCTACTCTTGTACAAACTATTTTTACAAACGCTTATTCTCCATATGCTTCATGTTAATCGAGATGTTAATCTTATTGCTAATTTTCTTGTAGATGCAAGGGGAATATGGTAGATTTTAAGCGATAGTCATAGCTGGTTGCTATGTGGCGCATTCCATTCTCTTTGCATGTCCAGGACATAAAAAAAATGAATAACGAATTTGAGAAAAAGTATTGGAAAATTTAATGGAATAACAAGCAATATCTCGAAAATGGTTCCTCAACAAAAAATGTATATGACATAAATTGTGTATTTTAACGCGATCTATATTTTTGTGTAGTAAAATTTTGTCTATCTCTTATGGTTTATCAGTTATGCAAAAGTCGTTCACAGTGAAGAATACTTTTGGAGACATTCCCAGAAAATTCGAGATATACATTTCATTTGTCATGAAAATATCTTAAACATATGACGTTTTAATCAAAATCGTTAGAGCCATTTTTGGGAAAATTAAAATTTTCGAAAAATGTTCCATGTAAAAGGTAATCTGGGTTGGGGGGATTTTCTTGAAAACCTTCGTGTTGCATCTCTGGAGGATATTGAACCTAAATACCAAGTTCGTTTCTGAGTTATGCTATTCACAGACACACACACAGACACAGTATCGAATTTTTGGGTGGAATGCGTAGTAGAGAAAGTAAAAATGAAGATATTAGAAATGAGTTACATATTTTTAAGCTGATGGATAAAATAAATTCATTTATAAATAGCCAGAGAGTAAATGTACAAAGAATAAAACAATATTGCATACCAAGTATTATATTAGATTATAAGTCGAAAGATGAAAGAAATATTGGTAAACCGAAAAAGCAATGTATTAAACTTTTTTATTGAAAACCTATATGACCGGAACAAGCCTTAAAAGGCTTAATCCAAGAATTTTAATGATGTTTGGGTACATTTTCATTATATGTAGGTAGATTTAAAAATATAAGGCAACTAAATATAGATGTACCAACGATTTGTACAGCCCTCGTTGTCCTCTCGATTTTGGCCGTATGTCGGGCAAACAGTTCCGGCAAAAGTAAAGCATATGGCAAGGACAGAGAAGACACAATACAATACATCGGAAAACATGTCACTGCTATGTTAATACTATTGACTGTATCGAATACATGAAAGACAATTTTCAATCTGCTGCTCTTGTGTCCTCTAGCCCTTGGGACCATCCCCGAATGTCGCATCTACACACATATACAGAGAGAATTGAAAATGGTAGGGGTAGAAGAGGGGTGCAATGTAGGGGAACATTTTTTTTCTGCTGCTGTCTCTGGGAGTTTTGATGCACGACTGCACATGCTTCTGTTGATTTCGCGACCCGTAGAAGGCTACGGGCAATTTGAAGCACGGGCTCGGAAGGGGAGCTTATTTCTGTCATTTTAAAAAAGAGGAGGGGTGGAATGGAACTTATTTCTCTCTCAGCTACATTTATTCTCACTTTTGTACTCGTTTTGTCACACCGAAACAAATCCAAGTTGCGATTTCATCAAATTGCGAAGTATATCCACAGTGACCGCTGGCCACGCTGCACATTAAATTCCGAAAACAACTGCCTGGCGTTGTACATACAGGTGGCTTTAAGGAATAATAGTACATGATCCGAAAATGTTTTGACAATTTTACTAATAAGTGTAGAAAAGTATTCAAATACCATTTCACACAAAGTAAGTTTTTATTCAAGAAACATTTTAAGAATACTCTCAAGAACTCCCCTAATTTATTTCATTACTACATTTTAACAAAACAAGAAGCCAAAGTGTTTAATTTAAGCTTTTTTCAAACTTTGTTTTCTTTGACTTCTTTGCAGATCCTTGAAGATGACTGCCCCTCCTCAACTATGTGAATGCAGAAAATTCACCTTTACACTCATGCTACAACCCATCTTCTTGAAATTTTCCAACATTGTGTCGACAATGGCCTTGTAATTAGGATCTTTGTTATTGCCTAAGAAGTTTTCAGTAACTGATTGGAAGGCGGTCCAAGCTTCTATTTCTCTCTCATTCATTGTCTTCTGAAAATCTGCATCCTTCATCAATTTCTTTATTTGAGGACCAACAAAATTTCCAGCCTTTAATTTGTCTTGTGTAATGAAGGGAAATTTCTTGGAAAGGTACTTGAAGGGTTCATCCTGTGGTAGAGCCCTTACAAATTGCTTCATTAAGCCCAATTTTATGTGCAGTGGCTGAAGCAATATCTCTATATTTTTGAAATGCAATTGTGAAAAAACTGTACGTGATAGAAAGAAACTAAAAGCAGTTCTGAAATCAGCATAAAAGTGAGTCAGAATCACTTATTAGTGTTCAGTCATCCGATATCATGCAGACTAGTGATATCGGTGGATGTCATCTCTGAACTTGTTTTCTTTTTACTTTCTCTACTGCTTACCTATAGTAAGCACAGGAAGTATTGCATTCTACCCAAAAATTTCATAGAGTTGATACTTAAATACACCTTTTGATGTCCCCTAAAGCAAAAAATAATTTTTAGGAAAAAGGTCCGGGCTTGTGTGTGTGTGTGTCAGTAGGTCTGTGAACAGCATAACTTAAAAACGAAACGTAGGGTTAATACCTTGGTATTTAAGTTCAGCATCATCCGATATGACACATGCGATACCAAACTCTTCAAGGAATCTCTCCGCTCCAAACTACTCTTTGTATAGAACACTTTCGAAAATTTTTATTTTCTAAAAATGTCTGTAACGATTTCAAGATATGTTTAAGATATAGGTATATCTTGAAATTTTTGGGAATAGCCTGTAAATTAGTCTTCATCCTGAATGTATTTTTTATTACATGTAAGTTGTAGGAGATGAACAAAATCTGCTATTAAAAAGATGTAGATCTCGCTAAAGTGCACAATTTATTTCAAATAAAATCTTTTATGGTGTTAACCATTTTCAGGATATTCTTTATTATTAGAATTGTCAAATACTTTATGCTTTTTCAACTGCAAAACCGCTATTTGTTTGTCTTTTATTCCTCGTAATCATGCAAAGGGAACGGAATTTCGAAGGCCAGACATAGAGATCCGCTCTTAAAAGATTTGACTACGCATCGCTTTAGCGTATTGTGTTTCCTTATTCCCCTTGTAGGATAGGATTTGATTGACCACGGGGGGAACTCGTCACTAATTCAGAGTGGGGGCATCCCAGAAAGGAGGGAAGAGGTGAGAGGAGACAGCGGGGGTCGGAACCAGGAAGCGATGGCACAGCATTGGTAGGGTCCCTAATTTTCCAGACAGAGACACCCCGGAAGACGGATGAGTAGACCGGGGACGCCACCCGACACATAGAGGGTACAATGCACATCAAGGGGGTTCGGATACCCCGCCAACCAGCCGAAAGCCGAGGGACGGAGAGAGTCACAAAGAGCATCCTTTTTCCCTGCCACGCTGCACCGAAACACCATCACCGACGCTTACGACCCTGAAAGAGACCAACAGGATGAAAGATGAAGTGAAATGAGAATGGACGTGAAATGGAGGGACAGGATGTAATGATTCCTTCCAGCATTCGCCTGGCGCTCCGGAGAAACCCCCGAAAAAACCCGTGGGTCAGGAAGGTCGGCTACGGGAATCGAACTCACGACCTCCCGAATGCGGGTAACAGAAGTTACCGCCTGAACCATCCTGCTCGGTAATTCCCTTTGTACCTACAAGGAAAATTGTAATAAAGCCGTGTGTAGTTTTTAATGCGTAGAGGTAACACATTAATTTTAGCTTACGGACTCGGTAATCAGAATTGATAGTGTGTTTTATTGTGCTAGAAATGTTTCTGTAGGTGTCCCACAGGAAACTACCCTGGTTCTATTTTACTTTAAATCTACATTAATGAATATAGCAAGATTAACGGAGGGAATATTCATATTTTGCAGATGAACACTGCTGTTCATTTTTCAAGCAAAACATGGTAGGTCACCTGTCTACGACATCAAACTAATTAGATTTAGATTGGACTGTTCTGCGAATTCACTGGTTGCCATAGAGACCCGCGAAGATGGAGCATGTCAAGGAAAGTACAATTTGGTTACATCTATATATGGACATAGAACTCATTAAAATAAATAAATTAAGGTAAAATAAACTGAAAGGAATCACGTGCGGTATGTACAAAACGTACAAATATTTCCCTGCAGTTACAGTGCTTGCACATGTAGATATAAATACACTTTTGCTACATATAAATGAAATGCTTAGCTTTATTTTACATTATCATAGGGATTTTTTTGCCTTTAACTATTGGTCTTGGCGGTCTTTCCTTTGGAACTTATTGCCTAAGGCAATGGTGTTAACTCGTATTCGTTTGCCGTTAGACTTCTTGCACTTTGGGTTTTCATCAGTAGATCACACACACACACACACACACATACACACACACACACACACTCTCTCTCTCTCTCTCTCTCTCATTTATACTTCCAGACTCTGAGGAGACGATAGGGAATAATCTTGCCTAGAGAAAAATTTCCACCCTCAGCCGGGAGTCGAACCCGGGACCCTTCGCACAGCAGCAGGTGCTGCCGTATTCTCATTACTTTATAATTGATTTGTAATGAACTTAAAATTGGTTTGATATCCACCTTCTAACTTTAATCGTACTTAAACTAGGGTTACATAATTTTCATTGACATCTGCTGCTATGAAATCTTCTGATCCTCTCTTTCATTTAAAAATTCATATACCTAGTTGCTCTTCTAACAACTGCAACGGCCCAATTCAAACATATACACACAGCTATTTTTCTAAAACTTTTGTTATTCAGGTGGCCTCAAAACATGTATTTCCGGTGAAACATCTGTATCGAGGTTATTGAGTGGAATGCAATACTTCCTCTACCTACTTAGGTACGTGGTAAAGAAAGTAATACGTGATAGTGGCTATAGAAAGTCATATAAATGCAAATACATTCTATGTTTTGTGTATTGCTTTACCTAGTGAAGGAAGGTGAACTTAGAACCTATTTATTACGTACTTATTTTTTATAAAACCAACGATCTACAATGTGTCTTAAAAACTACCTGAACCAAGTTGTTGACTGCAAATAATTTATAAAAGCATTAGGCTTGAAACAGGAGTCCTTTGAATTGAAAATGCCATATTATTATTGGATTTGGGAGAAGGACAAATCCCTTCAAAAGATGATGTGCGTAGCATGCGTTTCGTAATTCCTTAAGGAAGATAAAACCATACACCGAATCGTAAACCTGGTGCAAGTGTCAGACATGAAATCACATGTAAACCTCTCAGTGTTTGACTGCAATTGCCTCATGAAAGCAGTCCATGGGAACTCAATTTATTCTTCCGTGCATCTAGTATAATGATTTTAATGCTGTTTCCGCATATCTATAATTAAGCAACTATTGCTTAATTCGATTCCATCTCTGGGTAAACATACATTTAAGTAACATAACACGGATATCAGAATCACTTTTTGATGACATCAAGACATGTTTTAGAAAATGACTATCCTCTTAAACCCTCTTCCATCTGTCAACCTAGAAAAAATATATCATTACTCCAGAGATATCATGATAGATAGGAAATATGAGTTTAGGTGAATAATTTGTAGAATAGCTTCGAAAGAGAACGATAATTTAAAGAAACCTGTATGATATTTCCACAATAGTAGGCAGAGAAGGTACTGTATTTTTTCCCAAAATTCATTGTAGAGACTTCAACAGAAATACATGTTTGGATCCTTCCTGAATTTACCCAAAAAAAGACGAAGAAGAAGCAGATTTACAATAAGGTTCTCTCTCGCGCGCGTGTGCATGAGCATAACTCGAAAGCGAAAACTTCAATAAACTTCAGTATCCTCCAAAGATGAGAGATAAACATTTTCACGAACCTTCTTGCATCCTAAACTATCCTTTTTATGGAACATTTTTCGACATTTGTAATTTTTTCCAAAAACGGCTGTAACTACTTTGATCAAAATACAATATTTAATATATTTACATGAACATAAACGTATTACACAAAAATGTAGATGTCTTTAAAACACAAAATATATTTCAATTAACTTTATCTTTATCATAAAAAATTTCCAAGATAACTGTTATTACTGGTTTCGGTTTATCAAAACTTGGTCATTTTTAAAGTGCTGTGGCTATCCCATTGTTTTTCGCGTTAGCATGGAAACAGTATGGAATTTCAAGGCCAACATATAGCCACTTGCTTTTAAATATTTGAATCCTATCGATTTGTTTCCTGTACCCCCCTTGTACCTACAACGAAATGAGTAATGAAACTTATTTCCGCAAAGGTTTATCTCTATTAACACGAGGAATTGGAGAAAAATCTGTTGTGTTGCACTCAATGACTATCTCCACTTACTATTCTATAAACCATTCTTACAAAAGGCTATTCTTCTATCTACTTGTTAAACGAGATAAATTTTCATTACACATTTCGTTGTAGGTAAACGATGATTACAGGCTAAAGTGATAACAAGATTTTTAAAAAGTTGATCGCTATTTGATGACTTTGAAATTCCAATATTCCTGGCAGAACCACAAGACAGGGGGGGAAAAAGAAAGAAAGAAAATGAATAGCGGTTTGTCACTTGAAAAAACATAAAGATTTGAACATTGAAGCCAATAACAAAGAATGTTTCGGAAATTGTTAACGCCATAAAAATTTTTATTTCACATGAATTGTGTGCTTTAACTGTACCTACATCATTCGTATAGTTAGTATGTATAGTATGATTTTGTCTGATTCTTCAGTAATACCCACAATGGTTATTCAGGCTATTTTCAGAAAATTCAAGATGTGCATTTAATTTTTATAAGTATCCTAAATATACGGTATTTTAATGAAAATCATTATAGGAATTTTTAAGAAATCAAAAATAACGAAACTTTCTCTCTGTAGATTTTGGTTTAAGGGGAGCGTTCTTGAAAAACTTCGTGTCGCATCTTTAGAAGTCACTGAACTTAAATCCCAGCTCGGTGTTTACAAGTTTTGCTTTCTCTACCACGTACATAGTAGTAGGTAGAGAAGGTATTCTATTCTACCCAAAAATTCGATACCAACATTTCACCGGAAATACTTGTTTTGAAGCCCCTGAATCTAAAAAAAACATTTAGAAAGAGGTCCCTGTGTGTGTGTCTGTCTGTCTGTTTGTGTCTGTCTGTCTGTTTGTGTCTGTGTGCGGCATAACTGAAAAACAAAGGGTTTGATTCACACAAAACTTGGTATTTAGGATCAGTAGTTTCTGAATATGCGGCACGAAGATTTTCAAGAAAATGCCCTCATTCAAATTTACCTTTCACATGGAACATTTTTTCGAAATTTTTGATTTTCTAAAAAATTACTCTAACGATTTTGATTAAAATATCATATACTAATGATACTTACATGACAAACAAAATGTACGTTATGTTTAATTTTCTGGAAATAGCCTTTGAAGTGCTCTTTATTAAGAAGAAATTTTGTGTAATGTTGTATAACTAATAAACGTAAATGATATAAGAAAATTTACGATACAAGAAATGTAGATCTCTTTGAAACACGCAATTTAAGTTTTTTTTCAGATAACTTTCCTGTGGCATCGACCATTTCCGTGTTATACGTTATTAATAGTTCGAATTGTTCATTACTTGGTCATTCTTTAAATTACTTTCAACATTCAGTTGTTTCTCGCGATTGGATGGAAACTGCCTATAACGTCAGCATATAACGCCCAGTTCTTAAATCCCGGTGGAGGGCGATGGATTTTTTCGGGCATAAAAATCCTTAACATGGCTTCCTTCACAAGGGATGTAAAGCTGGTGATCCCGTGTCGTATATTTACGGCACGTAAAAGAACCTCAAGCCTAATCAAGAGACCTCTGAGCAAAAATTCCGGTTTTTCACGCCCAATATAGAATGGGACGCTAAGAACCACAGTAGTTAAAGAGTGTCCATAAATAAATAAATAAAAAAAAACAATTCTTATACATTTGACTGTCGTGTTTCCTTTGTATCTATAACGAAATATGTAATGTAGGTATTTCTGCAAAGGTTTATTTGGATTAAAATGTAGTAGATAGAAGTAGATATAAGCTCTACTAAGAATAGTTTGCATACCACTAAAAGACGAGAGAAGGTAGGGAAACTGTTGTGTATGCCCCATATCAGCTTTTTTATTTTTAGTTGTACTGTTCATACACACACACACACACACACACACACACACACACACACGCCCGGTCATTTTTCTAAAATGTCTTTTTTGGATTTAGGGAGCCACAAAACGTGAATTTTCTGTGAAAGCTCGCTAACGAATTTTTGGGTTCGATACAATACTTCCTTACTTAACAGTAGATAAGCAGTAGAGAACCTATAAAGTGTGTAGGAGGTAAATAAAAATAAACGATGTTGGGCAGAGAAAGATGAGAATGCTACACATCAGGAATATTATGACGTTTGTATGATAAATAGTGATGTAAATGTTAGCATGTCCATACACTGGAATTCTGTGAGAGGGGAATGCCATATTTACGCAAACATGTCATCGCATATCGGTCGGAATCCCTTTTTGATGTGCAGGTCGGGTGAGAAACGCCTCACACTTTCCCTCGGCGGCTTTGGGGTGGAGGGTATAATATCTCAGTGCGGTCGGTCTCTTTGGTGCGGGTTATGACACGGGACCATTCAACCGGAAGGAACCTCTTTCCCCTCTGGGGATGAAATTGAAAGACGACAGCAGCCCTTCTCTCCCCTTCTCACGAAAATATGTAGCGAGAGATTATAACCGTTCGCTACAGGAGCTGTGGTTTATTGGCCAGCAAACTGACCACTGAAAAAAATCAGACATTTTCCGGACTATGGGGCCTCATAGGTAAAATGACGAATTTGGGAAAAACGCACAGTAAATTTATAATACACAACAATAAACAATGTTTTGAACTTGAATACTAATTGAATAATCTGATTTGTTACATTCACATTACTTCCTTTACCCACTATTGTATAACTATTCCTAAAAGCCCTTATTCTTTTAGTGGTTCTTGTTAATAGAAATGGTTTAATTACAAATTTCGTTGTAGGTACAAGGGGAATACATCATTCTTAAGCCAAATATTTTAAGAGAATTGCACATAACTACGAGAAAAAAAAACGAATTACTACTTAGCATTTGAAAAAAATCTGATGTGTTACACTCACATGACTTTCTCTACTCTTGTACAAACTATTTTTACAAACGCTTATTCTCCATCTACTTCATGTTAATCGAGATAAACATTTGCAGACTCTATCTTATTGCTAATTTTCTTGTAAATGTAAGGGGAATATATATTTACAAGGGCAATGTAGAAATACAGTAGCCCTTAAGCACATACATATCTCTTAATAGCTGGTTGCTAGGTGCAGCACCATTCCCTTTCGCACAGATTAATACTCTGCATATCCAAGACAAAAAAAAAATGAATAACGAATTCCCATTTGAGAAAATAAGTATTCAAAAATTTAAGCGAATAACAAGTAATATCTCGAAAATGGTTCACTCAACAAAAAAATGTATATAACATAAATTGTGTATTTTAACGCGATCTACATTTTTTGTGTAGTAAAATTTTCTCTATCTCTTATGGTTTACCAGTTATGCAAAAGTCGTTCACAATGAAGAATACTTTTGGAGACATTCCCAGGAAATTCAAGATATACATTTTATTTGTCATAAAAATATCTTAAACGTATGATATTTTAATCAAAATCGTTAGAGCCATTTTTGAGAAAATTAAAATTTTCGAAAATCTTCCATATAAAGAGTACTTTGGGGTGGGGGGATTTTCTTGAAAACCTTCGTGTCGCATCCTTGGAAGATACTGAACCTAAATACCAAGTTTGGTGTTTATCCGACTGTTCGTTTTTGAGTTATGCTGTTCACAGACAGACACACACACACACAGACACACACACGGACATGTTTCCAAAAATGCTCTTTTTGGATTCAGGGGGTCTCAAAACATGTATTTCCGGTGAAATCTCGGTATCGAATTTTTGGGTGGAATACAATACTTCCCCTACTACTATACGTAGTAGAGAAAGTAAAAATTTAAGCCATACTTGAAAATTCATATCAATAATAAATAATGTTTTAAAATGGTTAATAACACAAAACTTTATTTTACATAAATTGTGTGTTTTGAGAGATATACAATATTGGTAGTAAGGTTTTGCCTATCTCTTACAGTTGACACGTTGTATAAAAGTCATTCAGAATAAAGAGGACTTCTCAGGCTATTTTCTAAAAATTCAAGATACACATTTTATGTGCAATTCAAATATCTTAAACATAGGACATTTTAATCAAAATGTTAGAACCAGTTTTGAAAAAATAAATAACAAACTTGTACCATGTAAAGGGTAGTTTGCGTTGGGGGATTTCTTAAATCTATGTGTTGCACCCTGGAAGACATTTAACTCAAATACCAAGTTTGATTTTTATTTGAGCTTTCGTTTTGCTTTCTCTACTACGTATAGTACTCGTAAGTAGGGAAAGTATTGCACTCCGCCCATCGATACCAAGATTTAAGGAAAATAAATGTATTGAGGCGCCCAGAATCCAAAAAAGCATTTTTAGAAAAAGGTTCGTGTGTGCTTGTGTGTTCCTCTACGCCAAACTACCTTTTACATGGAACATTTTTTGAAATTTTTGATTTTCTCAAAAATGGCTCTAACGATTTTGATTAAAATATCATACATTTAAGATATTATTATGCCAAATTAAATGTATGTGGTGAATTTTCTGCGAATATCCCCGAAAGTCCTCTTCATTCTGAATGACTTTTGCACAACTGGTAAACCGTAAGAAATAAAGAGAATTTTTCTACACAAAAAATGTAGATCTCGTTAAAAGACACAACTTATGTCATATACTTTTTTGTGGAATGAACTATTTCCGAGATATTCCTTGTTATTTGCTTGAATTTTTCATTAATTATATTTTTTCTCAAATGAGAATTGGTTATTCGTTTTTTATGTCCTGGACATGCAAAGAGAATGCAATGCTTCAGAAGGCAACCAGCTCTTAAAAGATTTGACTATCGCTTAAAACCTACCATATTCCTCTTGCAGCTACAAAAAAATTAGCAACAAGACAGTTTCTGCAAATGTTTATCTCGATTAACATGAAGTAAATGGAGAATAAACATTTTTAAAAATAGTTTGTAGAGTAGAGAAAGTCATGTGAGTGTAAAACATCAGAATTTTTTGAGTTATGCTGTTCACAGAGATACAACACACACACCTTTTTCTGTTTTTTAATTATTGTTCAAAGAGTCTCAAAATATGTGTTTGCGATCAAATCTGGATATCTAATTTTTGGGTGGAATACAATGCTTGTTCCACTTTAGGTAAGCAGCAGAGAAAGTAAAAATGCAGTAATATGATGGACATCTCTGAAGGATAACTAATGGACAGTTAATGGGATGCACGCATTCTAACATAACATTATTTCAGCAAATTTGTTGTAGCAGACCTTTTTTTTTTTCTGAAGGACATAGAATCTGGAACGTTGAATAGGGTTTGAGGAACCCATTGTCACGGCAAGGACCTGAGTCACGATCTTCGACCTTCCTTGCCGATACTCTACCGAAATTGCATCAAAATTCTCTCATTCCTTTCATTCTTCAAGGCGATATCGTTGATGTAAGTTTGAAATTTCCCAACCTTAACTTACCCATGTTAATTGTGAAAGCACGCTTCATAAACATATCGTAAAATATTGCAGAATATAAATTAACCACAAAAATGTCATACTTGTTATACAAAGTGTAAAGTCTCCATCCGAAAAGTGAATACAACTTATGCAATTAGTAGAAATATATTCACACGAAATTTAAAACAATTTCCTCCATATCACATTCAAACAGTTCCTATCTGTTAGTGACAGGGAAAATAGACCTTTAAGACCTTACGTAGGATAGGGAATGATTCTGACTAAAGAAATTTGCTACCCTAGCCGGGAGTCTAACTCCGAACGTCTATGTTGATAATCTAGAACGCTGATCACTAGACCACATAGGCAGTCTTTAAATTAAAGTTAAGTTCAGTTAGGTTACTATCCTAAGCCGCTTGTTTAGAATGGACGAGAGACGAAAGTTGTCATAGAGGCAGTGAATAATAAAGACAAAATCAAATAGATTATTATTTGTGTAGTTCTATTTATAACACACCTTAAACTACATTGGCCTTATCGCCGGCCTTTCCTTTGGAACACATTGCTTATTGGCTATGGTGTTAACTCGTATTCTCCTGTCGTTGGGTTTCTTGCACTTTTTGGACTTTAATCATTAGATCACACACGCACTCACACTTTCAGTCCCTGGGGAAGATAGAAAATAATCTTGGCTAGAGAAAAATTCCCATCCCACAGCCGGGAATCGAACCCGAAACCCTTCGCACAGGAGGCAGGTGCTCTACCGAGTGAGCTACGGGGCCAGCCAATTATTGTTATGATATTGGAAACTTGCACAGATTCGGTGTGAAGACCGAGAGTTATAGCCATCTATAGGTCTGGTGTGTGCTGGCAGCAACTGCTTTATTTACCGCTGAGAAACACAGGCTTCTAATTAAGATTTAGTGGAAACAATAATTGAATTTGTCATTACTATCAACAAATAATATAAGCTGAAAATCTAACGTGATTCATTCGCATGAGTCTCTACTTACCCTTCTACAAACTATGCTTACAAAATCTTATTCTTTATCTACTTCTTGTCAATTGAGGCAAACTTTCATTACACGTTCTGTAACGAGATCTACATTTTTTGTGTAGAGATATTTTCTCCATCTCTTACGGTTTGCCAGTTATACAAAAGCAATTCAGAATTTCACAGGCTATTCCCAGAAAATTCAAGATATATGCATTTTATTTGTCGTGCAGATATCTGTATTTTAATCAAAGTCGCTAGAGCTACTTTTGATGAAATCCAAAATAACAACTTTTGCACGTAAAGGGTAGTTTGGGGCGGAGGATTTTCTTGAAAATATTCTTGTCCTATCCTCGGAAGAAGGTAAATTTAAATTAAAAAATATGTTATTTAAGCGACTTTTAGTTTTTGAATTATGCTTTTTACAGGCGCACGCGCACACATACACACACCACGGACCTTTTTCTAAAAAATACTTTTTGGATTCAGAAAACCTCAAAACGTTTATCTATCTAGTGAAAGCTCCATAGCAAATGTTTGGGTGAAATGAAATACTTGCTATAAGTGAGCAGTAGAGAAAGTAAAAATACGATGTGTTACAGTCACATTACTTTCTCTACCCTCTATCGCTTATTAGTGGATACACAAGTTATTCTTGAGAGAGCTAATTTTCCTATCGACTTTATTTCAATCGAGATAATCCTTTCCGCAAATAGCTGCATTATGCATTTCATTATAGATACAAAGGGAATAACGATACTTAAATTTTTTAAAACTGGACGCTATGCGCTGGCCCTTAAAATCGCGAGAAACAACTGAAAAAGGACAGGACTTTAAAAGAATGACAAAAGTGTAGAATATTTTGAAACTACAATAACGGATATATCAGAAGTAGCTTATGCCACAAAAAGTTATTTGAAATAAATTGTGTGTTTTAAAGAGATCTAGAAGAAAATTCAAGATATGAATTTTATTTGTCATGTAAATAGTTTTAATATGTGGTATTTTAATCAAAATTATGCACAGGACCTTTATATAAAATTAATTTTCATTCAGGGGCCTCAAAACATGTATTTTTAATGAAATCTCGGTAGCGAATTTTTGGGTGGAATACACACGTCTCCTACGTATTAGAGAAAGTGCAACATTTGTTATAATTTATGTGTGAATTAGAGTCGTATAATTTAGTTTTTAAATAGCATGGCCTAAACACAGAGCATAAGAGCTAAACGCTTTAGATTACCGCACTAGTGCGATAATCATTGTGACCAAATTTGCCCAATCACATAGCAGTTAGCCTTATATTTGCACAAGTTTAATAACTCGATGTGGTTGGGTTTAACTTTTCATTATGTCTTTTTATATGATTAATTTTTCACGGCGCTCGCCTTGCCTGGTCACAATGCAAATCGTCATAATTCAATCTATCGCAATTCGTGTAGAGTTAAGCTATACGTTATATTGTCAGCCTTCGGCTTTCTTTGATTAAAACATTATTCTCTTATCTAGTATAACCTACGTAAAGATTAAATGACGGAAAATATGAATTCATAAGAAACTGAATTGGAAGAGCCAGGTGAAATTACTGAAACAACACAATGAATAACACTAGAAATACTTACCCAAAAAATCCATAAGGGAATGCGATATAGCATTTAATTGTTCATTGCCTGGGTAAGGCAAAACATATTGAAAATAATTTCACCAAAATGACTAATAGCGAATCAAAAAAATCTGATGTGTTACACTCACATGACTTTCTCTACTCTTGTACAAACTATTTTTACAAACGCTTATTCTCCATCTACTTGATGTTAATCGAGATAAACATTTGCAGACTCTATCTTATTGCTAATTTTCTTGCAGATGTAAGGGGAATATATATTTACAAGGCCATTATCGAAATACAGTAGCCTTTAAGCATATACATATCTCCTAATAGCTGGTTGCTAGGTGCAGCACTATAAGTATTGAAAAATTTAAGGAAATAACTAGCAATATCTCGAAAATGGTTCACTCAACAACAAAAATGTATATGACATAAATTGTGTATTTTAACGCGATCTATATTTTTTGTGTAGTAAATTTTGTCTATCTCTTATGGATTACCAGTTTACCAAAAGTCGTTCACAATGAAGAATACTTTTGGAGACATTCCCAGAAAATTCAAGATATACATTTTATTTGTCATGGAAATATCTTAAACATATGATATTTTAATCAAAATCGTTAGAGCCATTTTTGATAAAATTAAAATTTTCGAAAAATGTTCCATGTAAAGGGTACTCTGGGGTGGGGGTATGTTCTTGAAAACCTTCGTGTCGCATCTCTGGAAGATACTGAACCTAAATACCAAGATTGATGTTTATCCGACTGTTCATTTCTGAGTTATGCTGTTCACAGACAGACACACAGACACACACACGGACATGTTTCCAAAACTGCCTTTTTGGATTCAGGGAATCTCAAAACATGTATTTCCGGTGAAATCTCGGTATCGAATTTTTGGGTGGAATACAATACTTCCCCTACTTACTATACGTAGTAGAGAAAGTAAAAACATCAAAACATCTGAATCTCACTTTTTAAGGCCATTTCTGTTGTTTCAAGAATTGGTTCTAAACGTTTCAGAAATTGATATAATACTATTTTATTTTAAAAATTCGAGCGTTTTATAAAAAATAGTATATGCCAAACGTGTTAAAAGTAGTTTTATGTTTCTCGTAGGATTGCGAAAGTTGACCTTTCCTACTTGCAAAATAAAACCCTACTTTTACCCCTTATATCGTAATCTACTGTTATGTGAAATATGTAACATGTTTAATTATAGTGTTATCTATAATGCGTTAAATAGATGTTTATCAAAGATTTTTGGAAGTTGAGATACCTAGAGGCAAGAACGCTGATGAAGATCGTATAGTATATCAGAGATTTCGGCTAGAGACACGGTAGCAAATCGCGCTGCGGCTAGGTGGGTGAGTGCATTTACAAGGAGACAAGGTAAAAACAAGGAATTGGCAGTTCATGATGTGGAGAGGAAAGTGTGTGTATGGACGCTGTAAGAATAGTACTAGAATACCTGTGTTACGGTAATTAAGGTTTGATTGGTACATATTACCAGAGTTTATTAATAAATATGTTTAATTAAATGTCCTTTAATTGGGTAGGTGATCAATAGGTAATCAAAGTTTGCTTGAAAATGTATAATGAATTAATATTTATTTATTATACTACAAAATAGCATAACGACTATATATATATATATCTTTCCAATTGGAATTGCTTTCTTTCCGTACCACCTTATACTTAACTCCAGGTTATACTTAACTCGGGTAGTCATATTATACTTTCCCCATTCGTCCTTATCCTCATTATCAAGCCCATTAAGGTTGTCAACCTTCCATAACCATTTTGCCTCACCTTTCCCATGTATTTTCCAAGTTCTTTTATGTTTTTTTTCTAATCTTGAATTCAAAATTCTTCTACCTCTTATTTCATTTGGTAAGTTTTCCAGAAGGAACTGGAAACTTGGTTCGTTCACATTCCAAAATTTATCAAGTACTGTCTGATTCTTTACACAGTGGAAATTTCTCCTTATGGTATCAATTACTTCCCTTCCTACCTTATCACAAAATTCAATTAACTTTTCTCTTCCCCAATCATTTTTCAATAATTTACTTAGATTTTTTTATATATAGACTAGTTACATTTCTTGTTTTTCAAATTCATTGGCTCTTGATCTGTTCTTTTTTCAGAAACCTTATCTGTTCTTACCCTCTCTGATCACATCACTCCCATACCAACTTATTAATTATTTTGAAGATTATATATCAAAGTTTATTTACCCTTAGAAATGTATAATAGTTAAAAGCTGATGCACCATTATAATTTTTGTTTTCTAAAAAGAGCAAAACATTGATAATTACTATTCCAAACTGTGCACTGAAGGGGTTAACTTTAACTTTATTAGCTTGTAAGTTTGAATTTCGCTTGATTATATCCTTGTGCATTAGAGCATTTTGGAAAAAAATCGAATTTGAATTCTCAAACTCGATTCTGTATCGCAATGCAGTATTATAATACTGGTGAACTAGGACTATTGCGTTTCTGCAGTGTCGTCCTACGTGGTCTAAGGATGTCATGCTAGCCTTAGTTCCCGAAGTCGCGGATTTAAACCCGGCGGAGTGAGATGGATTTTTTCGGGCGTAAAAATCTTAGCATTGCTTCCTTCGGAAGCGAAGTAAAACCGGTGGTCCCGTGTCGTAGATTTACGGCACGTTAAAGAACCTCAAGCCTGATAGAGGTCTCTTGACAAAAATTTCCGGTCTTTCACGCGCAATATAGAATGGGACGTTAAAGAGCATCCATAAATAAAATGTAATTTAATTTTGCATTCTGCAGTACTTTCAAATACTCTAGATAATGCAATATGCTTTATAAAAATCTGATGTGATACATTGACATGGCTTTCTCTACCCTCTATCTTTTATTTGTGGGTGTACAAACTAGTCTTACTAAAACTTATTTCTATAGCTACTTAATTTTAATCCAAATAAACACATTTTGTTATAGGTACAAAGGAAACAGCGATAGTCAAATGTGTAAGAACTGGAAGCTATACGCTGGCCTTAAAATTCCATACTATTTCCATGCAATCGAGAGAAACAACTGAAAGTTCATAGGACTTAAAAGGAATGGCTAAGTATTGAACAAATCGAAGCATTAATAACGGATATTTCGGAAATGGCTGATGCCACAATAAAAGCTATCTGAAATAAATTATGTGTTTTAAAAATATCCACTTTTTTGTGTAGTACGTTCCCGTCTATCGCCGTTTTACGAATTATGCAAGGATATACAGAACTCCTTCGGAATAAAAAGGTCTTCATAGGCTATTCCCAGAATATTCAAGATATAAATTTTATTTATCATGTAGCTATCTTTAACATATGGCATTTTTATCAAATCGTTGGGGCCATTTTTTTAGAAAAAAAATTCAATGGCGTTCCATATAAGGCGTAGTTTGCGGTGGGGGGTTTTTCTTGAATATCTTCGTGTCGTATCTTTGGAAGGTAGTGAACCAAAATACTAACTTTGGCAGGTATTTATATCTACGACTTTTTCGATTTTGAGTTATGCTGTTCACACACACGCATTTTCTAAAATGCGTTTATTGGATACAAGGGGCCTCAAAACTTGTATTTCGGTGAAATTTCGGTATCAAATTGTTGGATCGAATGCAATACTTTCTCTACCTGCTATGCACGTGGTAGAGAAAGTAAAAGGTTGTTGTTAGCTAAATGCTTTTATACGATCAGAAATATATGTATCAATACTATAAGGAAAGAATTGTATATCTAGTTATTTAGGGCAATCTCGGAAACCATTGCTGTCGTCATTGAAAATTGCTATTCTTCTCGATGGACAAAGGCTGTATGGACTTTTCTGATTTCGATTACTAAGTTATTAAAACAGTAAAAAGAGGTTTCAAGGCCCGTATAATAGAATACCAATATTTTAGAGTCATAATGAAGCATTTGACTTTTCATTAAGAATATAATGGGGTAGAAAGTAATTGTTCTTATTTCGCAAAAAATGCGTGTAAAAATCAGACAAAAGTAGCGGATATTTCAACCTAAATCATATACATAGATTATCACGATTTAACAATTGAAAACAGAAAACACATCAATTAATAGAAAAAAACGATCTAAATATAAGGGTACAACATAAAATATTCTAATAGATTATACAATAATTTTACCAAGAATATGCGGAAGGTATGTGAAATGAATTAAATAATCTTTCGAGCTTTAAAAAGCCAGCTGTATAAGCCAGCTAGTACAAAATAATTTTGCAGAATTTGAAAAATGTGACGTGACTAGGAATGTACACGTGCAGCTACCAATTTGTAGTATACGCATTATAAGAAGGATATGAAAATGCCTCCAAGTTCAGCCCGTATAAGCCTTTCCAATCCTGTTTGCCGTTGCAAGGAGAAATGGGAGCTGTTTTCAACCTGCCACTGAACGGGGATTAAGGTAACCTTGCTCGTTGGAATGTTCTGCAAACAGGTAAACACGTAGCTTAAAGTGTCTTTCCATCTTTCACGCAAGACCTCACATGCGAGTCGCAAAACTGTGAAAAATGCCGCTAGAAACACCATCACTTCAACGCCATTGCTCATCAGGTGCACCGCAAGGACACCTGGCTCACATCTTGAGGTCCCTGCTTCAATCTTGTGGAACAAATAGTTCTTTGTACAGTTCCAAAAATGTCGTAGCGAATCTGATGTTACATCAAAGGGTTTTCAGAAGCAAGAGAGCTGGTGCTCTAATTTAAAAACTGAAAGTTTATTTATGAATTTTTTTTAATTATTATTGGATTTCATCGGCAGATGTGGTTATCTACTAGGTGATAAAAGAAGTGTTACATTTATTGATGACTGAGATGTTTACGACCACGCCCTAGACAAGCTCAGAATTTGGATATGCCAAAGGAATGCCCGTTTTTAGGAACTGCGATATTCCGTTTCACTTTAATATCTGCGTGTTTCTCAGCACTATTTTAAATAATGTAGATTATATTTACTTTTTATATTTACTAGCAGAACTGTAGCTATATTCACTTTGTTGCATTAGATAAGAACCTTAATCTCTCTCCCTATCTCTCCGTTTCCTTTTTTCCTCTCCCTGCATCTCCGTCTTTACCCCTTTCTTTCCTCTTCCCTTTTTCTGATTTTTCACTCTCTTTCCTGCACTCATCTTTACTTCTTCCTTTTCCTTCTCTCAGTAAAGCTTGCGTGCCAAGTTCTGACAATCGGTAATAACATACTTTATTATAGTTTGTTAATTTGTATTAAGATATGAAGAAGACGAAAAATAACAAGAAGAAGATGCCATTCCGTTTTGTTTAGCAGTTACCTCGCGGAGATAGGTATAATCGGTTTTATTTTCACCACTCTTACAAAGAGTGTTACATTCACACGACTTTCCCTACACACCACAGTTTATTTTTGCATAACTTCTATAACTATTCTAACATTTTATTTTTCCGCTGCTTTATGTTGTCCAGATAAACGTTTGCAGAATTGGTTTCATTACACGGCGGGTTGTAAGGTATAAAGAAGACGCAAGAGACCAAAGCGGCGGCTAAATGGTTAAAGCAGGTCGTTCTTTGCATAACGTCGCAAGTAACAGCTGAATAACAACTCCACTTTAAAATGACAAAAGCATTGAAAATTTTAAAACAAATAATAATGGATATCCCGGAAATAGCTGACGTCACAAAGGAAATTACATTTTGTAGGATTAGGATCACGCTATGCAGGGCGCACCTAGCACCTCGACCCATATAGGGATCTTTTGTGCATAAACATATCCGGAAGAATGAGATAAAGGAACCGCAGGTGACATATGGGCTGCAGGACCGGTCGACACAGGCGACATAGACGCGCAGAGGTCCCTAGTAGTTACAAGCTTGACCACCCAGCTGGAGAGCGCTCAAGGCAGGCCTCCCAAGCCACCGGAGGGCGGCTCATAGGCTTCCCTCCAGTGGAGACCGGGGAAAGCTCGACCCTGCAGCGGAGACTCGAGCGGCCTCCAGCAGAGGGGGCCGAGAACAGCTTTCAACATACAAGCCATCTGCGCCATCTGTCCATAATCGTTCGACACACAGCCTCGGAGCCAACCTGTAACGTGAAAGAGGAACATGAAATGAGAGTGAAAAAGGGATGAGAAATTCTCGGGGGTCATTGAGCCTTTCCCGCATTTGCCTAGTGACCCAAAGAAACCCCCGACAACCGTCCGCTTGTTCTTTTTGGGAAGGATCATTTGGGCTTTTCTGTTTTACGGGATTGTGAAGAAGGAGGCTTAAAATTAATTTGCATAAACACCTTTGGTTTTAAATTCTGCTTTAAATTGGTTTTGAATTTTAATCTTTTTAGTATAGAAAACTTATTTAATTGCTCTATTGTATTTGCAAATTTATGTTCAAATAATAATCATACAGACTTTGGCTTTGTTATACTATGCAGGTTTGTGTATTTTTGTGATGCATTTTTATGGTGAAAATGAAATGGAAAATTATAAAAAGTAATGCTGTTATCTGTATTGTTTACATTCATGGTAAACGAGCATGTTTATTTAGCTGACTTGTCCTTACTACATATATAACAATACCTATGTTTTAATAAAGCTACTGTTTAAAACTGAGCTCTTTAACTGATATACAGAACAAATAGGATTTCACTTACAATTTAAAAAGATGTAACTCTTCTCCTTCCTGATCTATTTTAGGGATAATGAAACGGGAATAAATGCCATAAGAAAGAGGCACACTGTGTGGAGTTTAATACAGCAGTCTTATTCGTCCCATAAAAATGAATTCATACGCATCACGTCGGTATAAATCAGTAAACGAAAATGAATCCTGAAAACTATGAGTTGGATTAAATGTTAATTTTATTATTTTATTTACTGAAACAAAGTCCCGGTGGGAGTCTGGCGTCGCTCCAAAATACTCTCCTCCTGCGTATCAGCGATGCTGCGTTTTCTTATTTTCTCTCCCGAATGCGAATTTTTAGCAGTGCTGTTTCAAATAGCTTATAATGACACCAACACTCAGGTGCGGAAGCGTAAAAGAAAGCTGAAGTTTATAAATGTTTGATGCCGCAGAAAACAAGGTCTTGCTTCTAATTAATGTATTTCACATTAGCAGCTGTGAGGAAGAAAACTTTCGCGGACAACAGTGGCCGTTCCAAGGGGAGGAAGGAAAGAGCGAGAGATTTAGAGCGTGCTAAACAAGATTCCAAAACAGAGGGTCCGCGTTGTCTATAGTTTTACCTGAAGTTACGCACATTCCAATTATTTGAGGTTTAAATGCCCTGGGAATTTACCTTTGTATTACGATTTAGGACTGTTGTAAACAATTGTGACTATAATATTTTGGGATACACAGTTTTACGTATTTGCTTCAAAATGCAGAGGTGCCAAAACTCTTCTGTGATTAAGAATATTACTTTAATGCATGCGTTTTTACGGAACCTTACTACTCAAAAACACAGACTGAGCATAAACAGAGAAGGCTAATACTTTCATGTATCTTTTACTGTTAATAATAAAGCATACGTAAATTTTATATAAAGTTAAATGTATTATTACAGGATATTGTCTGAATAAGCTTATTGTTAAAGTAAGCAGGTAGGATATAAAATAAATGGATGATGCTGCAAAGTGAGCTCAGAGCCCTTGACGCCGAAGATGACCTCCTTTTCTTCACAAAAACTCGGATTAAAATTTATTTCTTCGGAATCGAACTCACGCTGCTACGCCAGAAGGCAAGCACATTACTTCCCGTCACCTTAGTGATATATCTTTAAATGGCCATCTCTTTAATTGTGCCTTAAGATTACTAGGTAAAAAACATAAAATCTATGTATTTGGTGTCTAGCATTAATTGCATCCGGGGCCGAATGTAGGACAGGCAAGCACGTAATCTTCAAGCCTTGGAAGTACCAATAAAATTGGGATAGGTATAAGATTTTATTTCGAAAGGGATACAGGTCAGAAAGCAATATCTTAGCAGCAGTTTATATCCCCTAAGGTTTGTAACATATACCGAGAGAACCAATGAATTAAGAACCGACTGCGCGGTGTTTTTTCACTGGGCGTGTGGACACATGATTCCGCACTGCTGCTGCAATCAAGGTCACGCTACTGATGCGGCTTTGTTGCTCTGGCTCTGCAGTATTGAGTTTACAGTGATATAACGTAGTTCTGTTATTACGAGTTATTTATTATTTTGTCCTGTATTTACTTACAAATTATATTATGGCTGAGCATATGTTTTCTACTGCGCAGCGTATATTTATTTATAAATCATATGTGTTAACTCAGTCAATCAAGTGAAAATACGAGTTGCAGGAAGATTTCGGATGTAAAAACTCCAGGCCATACAACAATTCATACACTTTATTATAAACTTTAGCTCACAGGAAGTATTCAGTCTAAGAAACTTAAAGATAGGGTTCTTACCAAAGAAACATTAAACAACTTCGGTCATCATTTGGAGACTTGTCCCCAAAAATTATTTAGGCGTCTTTTGGAACAGTCAGGCATGTACTTAGGAACAAATTCTCACAATTTTCGAGTGGAGTCTCAATAGTATTTATAATGGCGAAATATTTAATATTTTTCTCGGACGAGACTTATTTTGTATATGTGTACAAACTAACATTGGAACTCTGACAAACATAATATTGTTCATGAAGTACCTCTCCATAAGAAAAAGTTGGGTTTGGTGCGCCATGAGCGGAGAAAGTTATAGGTTCAATTCTTTTCGAGTCAATATTTGACGCCCAAATTATGTAAATATAATTTTGCTCCATTTTTTAGAGAATTAATGACAGGGAGCGTAATTTTGCCTTTTTTCAACAAAACTCTGCCACAGCTCATATAGCCAATATTTCAATAAGAGCAATTGAAAGTGTATTTGAGGATAGAATTGTTAGTAGAGATTTGCCTCGATCTAACCTCTGAGGCAGTATTTTTAACACTTAAATAATATCAGTCTAATTATATAATATAAAATATAATAACAGCCCACCTTAAAGCAATATGTGTATATTATAATATATAAAAAGTGTACATTACAGTCTTTGTATTATGTTTATATTATTATGTACTAGTATAATAATGTTATGTGAATGTATTATGTAATTTAACAATGTAGGAGCTTGAGAATAGAAACAAGCTACTTTCCGTAGCAAAACAGAATTATAAAGTAGAAGCCGAAAATTGCTAACAATGAGGTAACAATGAGGTAACCTTGAGACAATAAATTAGAAAGCTTAATAATTCTTGGAACAATAATGTAATATTTAAAACACTTTATAGCCAATCAACATCTAGAAAAAGCTTAAGTTAAATAAAAGTATTCTATTGCAGCAGGATTAGCCAATCAGAGACTTGAAATAGAGAAAATTTACAAATTCAGGCGGCAGACGCTACAAGATAACGTCCGCAAGTAGACGCTACAAGATTGCGTGCCCGATTGGTACGTTACAGGTTCAATGTGAGACAAAACTTCATTGCGGTGAGAATAATATGAAGTTTACGTGTTAAAAGATTAAATTAACAAAACTCCCACAGCTCTACAGTAGGATATATCAGTGAAATGTTATTTAGTCGTGTGAAGGATTAATAAACAAAGTACAATACAATTATAATTTGTGTAAGCCTTGTTCTTTAGCCACACCACCCCTGCTAAGAGATACGTGTTCTAAAGAAAATACTTACGCAGCCGAGGTATACATATATATTATTTAAATAAACATTAAAATAAAAAGTTGATTTTTTAAACGTGGGGGCAAAGGCCAACGAAAAAAGTGAACGTGGGGCGAAGGTCACAGGAAAGTTTGTATTATACGTGGGGCAAACACTCCAAGAAACATATATCCCGCAATACGTGGTGCAACCACAACAATAAACAACTTCAAGTTTGGCTCTTCCATACCTGGGGCAGCAATTACCCTCTCACCTCCTAGGATTTCTATCTCTGGCTTAAATTAAAATATAAGGTATACAAGACAAACCCACACACCCCGAAAGAATTGAAATAAAATATCTGCTAAAAATTGCCAGCATTTCTCAATGTGAACTAAGGGAAGTGATGGAAGTTTCTTAAAGAGGTCCCAAAAATCGTATGGACAACGACGGTGGCCAGTTTCAGCACCTTCTTTCATAAAGTTGGTAAGTAATGCCTTTAAAAGTAGTTTTTAAAATGTTGTTCCATCCGCACTTTTCTATGATAGGCACAGACGGCTACAAGCGGCAAGACGCGATCAGGAAAAACACCGCGCAGCCGGTTCTTAGTTCACTGGCTCTCCCGGATGTTAGCAAGCTTAGCTCAAACATTTATGATAATATTGTAGAGATTCACGATATTTTAAAATAATTTTCAACCAAACTACCCTCACGGTCATCATCCAGGCATGCCGTCCCACCGCTCACTTAACCAGGGCCCAGGCCATCGCAATACACAGGCGAGATATAGCATCACCGTTGTAATATTGAGTCATCAAAGAAAGAGTCCGTTAAACTTCGAGTAATGAATGAATAAAATATTTTCTGCTGTTTTGAGAGAGAAGTGTAGGTTAGAAAAAAGAATACTATTAACATTGTCATTTGAGAAAATCTGATATTAATATGATGACATGACAATTAAATATAATATTTAACGAATAATAATATTATGAAACGCACAACTCTGCCATTTATAGTCATTTAAAAAAAATATAGTTACACAGAATTAAAGCTAAGCGTTTATTTGTAATGATTTCGTCGTAAGTGAAAAATCGAAATCGTTAAAACATTTGACCTACATCTCAATTTAATAAAACTCTGTTGTTATAGCAAACCTTCATAATGCTACTTTTTGTGCTAGGTGTATCAACTGCGCGCAAAAGTTTATATATTCTCTACCACGTACATAATAGGTAGGAAATGTATTGCATTTCACTCAAAAATTCCATACCGAGATCTCAGCGGAAATACATGTTTTGAGGCCCCCTTAATCCAAAAAGTCACGTTTTGAAAAACATCCTGTGTGTTTCTCTGTGCGTGTGTGTATGTGTGTGTTTTTGTGAAAAGCATAACTGAAAAATGAAAATTCGGACAAGTACCAAACTTGGTATTTAGGTTCACGAACATCTTTAAGAAAATCCCCCCATACCAAACTCTTTTTTTTCTTCAAATTTTTGGTTTTCTAAAAAATTACACTAACGATTAAAATTAAAATTAATTTTTGATTAAAATACCATATATTAATTATATTTACATAACAAATAAAATGTATTTCTTGAATTTTCTGGAAACAGCCTTTGAAGTCCTCTTCATTCTGAAGGAATCTTGTATAACTAGTAAACGCTGAACGATAGAAGAAAACGTGCTATCAAGAAATATAGATATCCAAAACACATAATTTATTTAAAATAACCTTTTTTGTGGCATCAGCTATTGCGAAGATAGCGGTTTTTAAGGGTTCGAATTGTTCATTACTTGGTTATTTTTTAAATCCCTTTCATAATTCAGCTGTTTCTCGAGATTGCATGGAAACAGTATGTAATTTTAAGGTCAGCATATACGTTCTCTTTGTACCTATAACGAAATGTGTAATGTAGCTATTTCTACAAAGTTTATCTGGGTTAAAATGAAGTAGGAAGTAAAATTAGCTTTAGTAAGAAAGAGGGTAGAGAAAGTCACGTGAACGTAACATGTCAGATGTTTTCAACTTAATCTGCATACACGTTTGCAACACGTTCTGTTTGCGTAGTACATAAATTTTGTATAGTTTATCTACCTACAAACTCTATTTACAAAGTTTCCTTCCTATTTTCTATATGCTTAGTTATATTTAAAATGATATTAATCACGTCATAAAGTTGTTAATACCTAAATATAATTTATAACTGCAGGCAATTGAATTTTTCTTCTTCCTCTTTTACTCCATCGGCTGCTTCTGCCATATATGCATTAGGACCATTGCAGTCTCAATCTCATATTTTCACGCCTTACCAATTTATCCGTTTCTTTGTGTTATACTCTAAGGCTAATATATTCCATATTTTCAAGGTGGTCTTTCCATTCCTCTTTCTGTTGTGCTATTTTATTACTTGCTGAAAATATACATGACTCTTCGCTAATTTACTCGTAACGTTTCCTTTCTCTTTTGGTGAGTCTTTTAATCTTCTCAGAAACTTCATTTCTGTCGCCTGAACATAGTTTCTGCCTATTAACCCAGTTTTATTACCTAGGCTTTTCGCTTATAAGTTGGCTTTTCGGTGCTTCATTAGAAGCAAAGTCTATGAGAAGTATTGTAATAGAAAAGGGACACCAATACCTCACACAGTTTTATTTGTTTATATTTTCTGATGTTTTAATGTTTTACTTATGGTCCAAAATTTATTTTGGTATCTTAGTGGTTCCTATATCTAAATCCTTGCCCTTCGTGTCAGAAATGTAGCTCTCAGATAATTAGTAAACTTATGACTTACTGTAAGATTTGAACCTGTAATACTAAAGCTCTTACCGGATATTTGCCATGAAATGCAATACGTTTGTTTTGTTTGTCCAAATCCTCAAACTATATTCATTTTCCATTTAATTTAATAAATCAACTGTCTTTTTCAGTTTCTCTTCGGTTTTCCATTCTTATAGCATCATATGCGTTTAAAGTATTAATTTATGACAATTCAACTTGATTCCTCGCGGTGGTTTTAATGATATCACAAAAAAGGGCACAAAGTGCTACCTTGGCGTATTCCTTAGTTCGTTAAAATCATTTTTTCGGTATGATGAAGGCTGTCAGTATAAAAAGGTACAATCATATAATGTTTTATACACATCGTTAGATGGTTTGGATATTAGCGTTTTACCACTGTATTCCATATAAGTCTATATTGACTCTATCAATTGCTTTTTCAAAATCTGCAAAACTCTCATTTTCTGTTTAATCGGGTTTAGCGCACATATATTATTATCAGTTCACGATCTTCCGTATATAAATCACTTTGCATTAAGCTAATGTTCAATATCCTTGTATAAATTTGGAACTATTTTAAAGTAATCATTTGAGTGGTATGCTTTTTTAACATAGTTTTAACTTGCAATAAGAGCCAATTCTCTGGAATTTTAGTATTTAGCTAGAAGCGTTAATAAGATTAAGAATTTTATATTTAAGCAGGATTTCATTATTTTTAATTGGCTCTATATTAACACATCCGATGCATGATATTTTTGTGCTTTTTGTTAACATGTTGTTGTCCCCATTTTCTGTGTGGTAATGGCGCTGTATGTACTATATTTTCACAGTAGCTGTTTGTTATTGGGTTTTACCATAGATTCCTATAACGCCCAGTCCGTTGTTCTTGCATTTCACTAATTTTTGCTACATTTTTTTCCTTCTTATTTAGGTTCTTTAGTACTTGAAACTTAAATCTTGGCTGCAGTACATGTCATTTTGCATAACAGCTAGAAAACGTTTTAGGTGAGCTTTTCTTAGAATGTATTTTATTCCACATTATTACATCGGCCGAGTACTGTAAAAGATGTTAACATGTTGTTTGTTCTTTTTTATTACTTTCTTGATATCTACATTCTAGATTTTTAGACATTTTCTCCTTTTCCATTTTTATTGTTTGCATAATTCTGCTTTGTTTATGCAGTATTTAATATTTTACCATGACATTTGTTCTGTTCCATTTATCTTTAACATCTTAAGGTCACACTGGCGGCTATGGCTTTAGAACAAATGCCCACCGCCAATGAATTCCACCCCTTTAGAATTTGTAATATTCATTAGTTTTTTCTGATACTTTAAATATAAATCACAAATAAACATACACACATTGAGGCTGTCAGTAATACTTCCAAACTCTGGCGAAGATAGCAAGTAATCCTAGTTAAAGGAAAACTTCCATTCCACGAGTGGAAAACTGAAGTCGGGGACTCTGAATTTTGGGCCTAGCATGCTAATTACCAGATCACAGAGACAGTGTGTTTTAAATTTATGTACACACACATATATAGTTGTGTTTATTAAATAGTAGTTTAATCTTTGTTGATATAAATCTTTAATTAAACCTTTCTTAATAACTTTATTTTAAAATTTTTCATTGTTTCTTCATTTATATTCTGTTTTATGTTCTTTAATTGTTCAGCTCATAATTATTATAACTATTATTATTATTATTATTATTATTATTATTATTATTATTATTATTATTACCATATTTCAAACTATTTGGAATTCGTTTTAGGCGCACTGATTTATTTGTCGCTCATATACATATTTTATATATTTACATAAATTAGTTACGGAAACAGCAAAGATCGCGTACACTTTATTGTAGTACCTAACTTGTTTTTCTTTCCCGCGCAAATGATGTGAAAATTCTTACTACTAAGGCACCAGGACATAGATTGTCCAGGAGCTTGAGCTACGTAATTGCCGAATCGTAGTCACGATGACCAACACCGTGTGTTTAGAAGGTCCCGTCTACTGATGAGCATAAAAATGGCTCAAACAAGGGGACGATATTGAACATTTTTAGAATATCATGTTTCTAAAAACAAATGAAATTTGTTTATATTTGACAGCTGTTGTCTAATATTTTGCAAGCTGATTGCGGTGCAGCTTGTTCGACTTTTTAATTATCAAAATTTAAAGGTTTTGCGTTCACCCAAAAATAAGTTTTATAGAGAAATTTCCGGCTATGATTTTTTTACGACTTTAAATCGTCATTACGGCCTAAACAATGTGAAGTTCGGGTTACAAACGCATTTGGTGGAGAAGCCCCATCTAAGGCAACAATTTATGATTGGTACTGCGAATTCAAATGAGATATTTTTTTCTTAGTGATGAATTTCGTGAAGAATGTCCAAGAACTACTGTTACTGATAAAAATATTGCCGCTGTTCGAGCAGTGCTTGAAGAAGATCGACGGACATCTTATGCGTTTATTCGGGCGAAATTGGGTATTGATATGAGTCAAGTCCAAAACAGTTAGACGTGAGAAAACTTAGTTGTCGATGGACTCCACATAAACTGCTCCCGCATTGATTGGTGCAGAAAAACTCTGGAAAACTTCCAAGGCGGCGGTTAAAATATATCGTTACTGGTGATGAATCTTGAATTTATTGTTATGATCCTGAAAAGAAAAGTCAATTAGCTCCATGACTCTTTCAAACAGAAATTAAGCCTACAAAGTCCGACGAATTCGTAGTGCTGGAAAGAGGATGGTTACTAGACTTTTTTTTCTAAAACGGGCCATATTGTTACTCTAGAAGATAGACGTACCATTACTGTCGATTGGTACATAAATGTCTCTTTGCCACAAATTTTTTAAAAAGTAGTGAAAACGCCCCAAAAAGTTATATTATGATAACCCATCGTTTCATATAGCAAAACTAACTGTATGTCCTAAAGGTCAGCACCATGAACCATCCACCATACAGTCTTGTTCTAGAACTTTGCGATTTATTTTTATTTCCAAAAACTAAAGATAAAATGCTTGGAATCACCTTTTTGTCATCAGATGAAGCAGCGGAGCACTATAAAAACCTAGTTTTGGTAATGCCTCTGGAAGAGTGGCATCATTGCTTCAAGGACTGGTTTCATCTAATGCAAAAATGTACGGATGTTAAAGACGAATATTTTGAAGAACAATAAAACCATTTAACAGTTTTTAAACTAATCCTTGTTGGATTTTCTAGAAATTTTCAATGTTGCCCTCGTAATGTATCGTAACCGATCGTAACTTTATGTTGGTACTAACAAATCTAGTCCCACGCTCTGGCAGCGAGACCCAATCTCTTCCTTGAGCATAATTCTCCACTGGATTGACAGGGTACTTTACCCCGGCGAAATATGAACCAGGGCAGAAGGGTAACAAGTCAGTTGACCATGTTCTCAATAGGAGAGTTCCGTTAAGACAGTTTTCTTCTTCTTCTCCTTTCAAGGATTAGATATTATAATCACCTGTTCTGGTAAACTTAATATAATATAAACGTAGAAATAAAGAAGACAGCTAAGAACGTTTTGGTGTTTTGCTCCTTTATTTCACTTAAACCTTGTATTTTCATGCTACACTACCGTTTTCTTAATGTCGATTTTCTTATTGGCATTCGATGGCCGCAATAACTTCGTCTCACTATCGGGGATGAAAACTCCTATATAAATGTCGTAGCTGTCGTGCAATTTAATGACACAAGCAAATAATTCTTCAACCCTTCCTCTAGAAGGCCGAGATTGTCGTATTTGTTTAGTTTTTCATGGTGACCCGTCTCACTGAAAATCTTTTATAGAGGCATATTCGAATCACCTCTTCATTTCACATCGATTATAACATCGTTGATTGGTTCGTTTTTGTGTCATGGAATTATTTGTCAGGGCAGTCACATAGAGAATTAATACCGTTGGTTAACTGAAACCTTACGGAGGGAAAAACACTATTCTAATCCAGCGGAATGGATCAGCTTTATGCATGCCAATTTATAGTCGAGGTCGTGGAATCGTGGCGATATAATGCACAGCGGTAAGGAATTACTAATACCGCCTCTGCCACACCCAGCTCCCTCTCCTTACCTGTTCTAGCACTTCACTTAATTCTTGTTTTACTCCCCACTTTTCCTTAGCTCCTGAACCGAAACCAACCTGTGTTCATAGCTTAATGTTTGAGGCATACTTTTGACATTAAACCAATACGAGACGGATTCATCCGGGGGGATGGACTGTCGTTATGAAGCTTGCCTTCAACCCACTTAGGTGAAATGTTTCCGTACTCCTTATGTTTCGCCGCTCACTTAGGCCTGACCTTTGTTCATAGGTAATGTGTGTATGTGTCGGTCTTGAAATCAAACTAATAAGAGATTGGCTCACCCAACGCAGATGATGAGAGGTTTCTACCAACATTAAACAAAGAAAACCACTGCAGGATACCAAAAGAATCACACCATTCTGTGCTCTCGACTGTAAATGTGAGGGCGAGTAAACCAAAGATTTTTTAATGTTTGCCTTACGAAGTTGTCTGTGATTACCGCTTTGTTAAATCCAACAACCCTCTGAAATTGGGTTGAAGTGTGTTAATTCAAAATCTTGAATACGTATACCAATAATAAAAGACTGGGCATGAAGCAATTCCAGAGTGGTGGTTGGAGGTAAAGGAACGTATTGAAAGGAGAAAAGCCAAAGTGGTACTTAAAAAGTTTTATTAGGCTTAAAAATATCCGATCCCATTCCGTGCATTAAATCAAAACATGCACGGGAAGAGATTTATGAGAAGCTATCCTATTTCGCTTACCAGAAATCCTTTCGTTTTTATGCAGGGAAAGAGATAAAGGAGAGCCCGAAAGAGGAGGAAAGGGGGCAAAAAGCAAACCAATATCAAACATTTCGATACACGTTCTCCCAGTCATCCCCCTCTTTGGGAGAAAATAAAATATTTCCTGCAAGCTGAGTAAACCACCCTCTAGAGATGATATCGCTTCTGCACACACACGCGCGCGCGGAGAGAAAGGGAAGCGGGGAAAACTTTTTCCTGCATCAGAAAACGTGACATCTCGGCAAAATCGCAGCTCTGGAAACTTTTATATGTATACGAATATAGAATGGAAAGATGTGGGGGGAAGAAAAGAAAGAGAAAATCTGAGAAGAGTGAATCATCCCGCCATTGTATTCCTAGCTCCATATCATTTTCGTTTTCTATCTCAAAGCTGATATACAATCTCCCCTTCACTTTGCAATGAGTTTCTGTTTGCAGACACCTCTGCCTAGATGACTTTTATATTAGGTATCAAATTAAATATAAGCACCACCAGCACAAGATAGCTTGCAAATGCAACACAGCCTTTAACATATTTCTTTAACTCTTATATTTAAATATAGGATATTATCTACGTAATGCAATTAAGTATAATAACATTAACTTAATTGATATAAAGATTTTCATGTAACGTACCGATCATCATGCTTAATATTTCAGAATTAGCTTAATCACGTGTCTACCATACCACTGATTTAAGATTTTATTAATCAAATTTTATATGAAAGTCACATAATGTATTACATTACAATTTACACCAAAGATTGAAGAATTAAAGATAATAATTCAAGCATAAAACTACAGCACTGATCTTACGTGTTAATAATCTAATCTACTTAGGTTAATCTTCTTAGGTGTTAAAGGTAAAGCCACGGAAGGGCCCCGGAATCTGGGCAGAGCACCGCATGCAGGTCAGTCGGCCCACTGTCCTTCCAACGTGAACTCAGGGAGGGAGGGATGAGGGACAGAGCCGAAGGGTGACCATATCCGGATGCCGACGGGCGCAGGCATGGGCGGGGTCCCTAAAATTTCCAGATAGAACGCATCAGACACCGCACGATCCTTGCCCACAAGCCATAACCTCCAGGTTCTCCCGGAACGGAGCCCTACACTGCCTCTTAGGTGTTAATAACATGGTTGAATAGTTTTTTTAAAAAAATAAGTCCTGATAACTTTGAATCAAAAGATGGTATAGGTAATTTAAGAAACAAAATCCTTTTATATTCTTTAATAAGCAAGCCTATTGTATAAAAGTATGCATCTACATCCTGTAAAGTTTTTCAGTCAGATATCTTAAACAGTTTCTGGATTTCTAAGGTCATGGATTTAGCAGATATAACATTGGTAGATTAAGGGCTTTTAATCTACCTTAAAAGCCTACACTAGGATGGTTTGATAGCTCAGTGCAAGTGAAATGGTTTACATTCTTCTATAATTCTACAACTTTCCTAAGCATACAGATTCTGTTCTAATAAAATAGACTTTTTAATGCTTCCAAAATAAACTCCAAATGCAGACGAGTATTCAAATAACAAAACAAAAAAAAAACAAATAAAATTATTAATACAAAATATGCGTTACAAAAACAATTTAAAATGAAAGATAATGCTTCAAAAGATCTAAAAATATAATTTTTAATATTACCTTTATATTGCAAGAAGGCTTATATGTCTCTAACACTAGCATACATATTATACAGGTTATGTATATGTGTATTTGCTGTTAAATATGCTAAATGTTGATAAAAAGTCAATTACAGAATAGTATAGCAAGAAATTCGTAACCTCAGAAACAGTCCACTGTATAAGAAGAAAGTTGATATTATGTTAACCACAAACTAATGAGAAACAAAACAGACCGCTTAACATATCAAATTGTAACACTTAAAATGTGAGATATTTAAGCAAAACATTTGGGCTACTTCAGAAGTGGTTAATCTGAGAAAAATTATTTGAGATAGAAACACATATTTTAACGAAATATAAATTTATTGTATTAAAGGTGTGTATTTTATTAACTTCCAGTTTATGCAGTTCGATAAGAATGATAGGAAATCACCAGCTGGTTGTTTAAAGAAAATTTAGAGTATCTGTTTTATTCGTCATACCCATATCTGAAATATATATTATTATAGTTTAGTAAACTCGCTAAAGAAAGTTTGATACGGTAAAAATGTCGAAGCTTTTTGCATGTAAAACGTGTTTGCTCTGAAGGAATTTCATGGGAATCTTCGGCTTGCATTCTTACAGAATTCTCGACCTAAACATCAAATTTTGTACTTATTCGACATTTAATTACTTTCCCTACTACGTATACTGTGTAGGGGCAGTATTGCATTCCAACCAAAAATTCGATACCGAGATTTCGGCGGAAATACATGTTTTGAGGTGCGCTGAATCCAAATAAAGCATTTTTGGAAACATGCTTGGTATTTGAGTTTAGTATCTTCCAAGGATGCAACACGAAGGTTTTCAAGAAAATCCCCCCACGACAGACTACCTTTTACGTGGAACATTTTTCGGAAACTGATTTTCTCAAGAATGGCTCTAACGATTTTGATTAAAATATCATATGTTTAAGATATTTTCATGACAAATGAAATGTATATCTTGAATTTTCTAGGAATGTCCACAAAAGTCCTCTTCATTCTGAATGACTTTCGCATAACTGGTAAACCGTAAGTGATAAACAAAAACTTTTACACAAAAAATGTAGATCTCGTAAACACATAATTTATGTAATTTTTTTTCAGTGAGGCATTTCCAAGATATTCCTTATTTGTTTGAATTTTCCAATGCTTATACTGTTTCTCAAATGGAAATTCGTTATACGTTTTATGTCCTGGACATGCAAAGAGAATAGAATGCTCCAAATAGCAACCAGCGTTAAAATATTTGACTATCGCTTAAAGCCTACCGTATTCCCCTTGCACCTACAAGAAAATTAACAATAAGATAGTTACTGCAAATGAAAGTTTTATTTATGGACGCTCTTTAACTGCTGTGGTTCTTAGCGTCCCATTCTATATTGGGCGTGCTCAGAGGCCTCCTTATCAGGCTTGAGGTTCTTTTACGTGCCGTAAATCTACGACTTGGGATCACCGGCTTTACTTCCCTGCTAGGATTTTTACGGCAAAAAAAGGCCATTGCCCTCCGCCGGTATGAATCCGCAACTTCGGAAACTAGAGGGTATCATGGTAATCACTATGCCACGGAGGACGACATTTCTGCAAATGTTTATCTCGATTAAAATGAAGTCAATGGAGAATAAATTGTTTGTAAAAATAGTTTGCATAAGAGTAGAGAAAGTCGTGTGTCTGCAATACACCAGATAGTTTTTTTGAATTACACTGCTCTCATTATAGGATTCCCCGACTTTCATCATAGAAACGTTAAATAAATTTTGTAACATTCACTCATTATTTTACCAAGATGTAAGAACAACAAACAAACTCAACTTGGGTTAAGGGAAAAATAAATACATTTATTTCTTGACTAGTTCAAATAGTGTGAGAGAATAACGTGCTGAAATAACATATTTTGGTTCTTTTCTTTTAAATCGTACTGCGCCTACCAAAGGATACATCGTACAAACGCAAAATGAGTGTTGGAGACTAACAAAATTGAAAACGACGTCATAAATCTGAAGGAATAAACCATTCGAAGAAAAAGACAGGCACTGAAAATCATGAAGCAGCAATGTAAACCGTGACAAAAGCAGTAAAAGAGGCGATAAAATAATTTATGAGCACAAATAACTAACAGTTCTGTCTAGAAATAGCAACTTTTGGTTATTTAGTTTGTTTTCCTACACGAAAATTATAGCTTCATGCTCTTTGATTAAAGAAGTAGAAAATCAAATAACTAAGCGAAAAATAAAATGGATCATAAAAGAGAATAAATACAAGCAGTTTGGAAATAAACTTCCAGAAGGAATGTCAGTTAATGTTTGGAATGAGAAGAATTGAGGAGATGAACGTTCTCGAATACTGACTATAAACAAATGATAGGTCTATAATAAATCAGAAAGACTATCAAGTAATCCTGATATTACCTTTTGTACTATCTCTATCAAGTACTTAGTAGGTAGAGAAGGGATTGCATTTCAGCCAGAAATTCTTTATCGAGATTTGAACAAATGTTTTGAGGCCCCTAAATAAAAAATAAGCATTTTTAGAAAAAGCTCAATGTATGTGCGTGTGTCTATGAACAGCATAATCCAAAAAATAAAAGTCGGATGAATACAAAACTTGGTATTTAAGTTTAGTATTTTCCAAAGATGTGACACGAAGATTTTCAAGAAAATCCTCCACCCAAAACTTCAAATTATATGAAAATTCTCTTTTGGAAAGATATCTTATATTAAAGATATTTGCATGACAAATAAAATGTATATGTTTAATTTTCTGGGAATAAACTGTGAATCACTCTTCATTCGGAAGGGCTTTTGTATAATCTTGTATAACGTTAAGCGATGGGCGAAAACGCATTATATAAAAATGTATCCCTCTTTAAAAAATACAATTTATTTCCAATAACTTTTTTGTATCATCAGCCATTTCCAAGATGTCCGTCTTTGATGGTTCGAATTGTTCAATACTTAGTGATTCTTTAAAGTCCTGTCGGTTTTCAGTTGTTTCTTGCGATGTCATGGAAAGAGTATGGAATTTTAGGCCAGTATATAGCGGTCAGTCTAAAACATTTGACTATTGCTCTCCCCTTTATATCTATAAGGAAATGGGTAGTGCAGCTATTTTTGCAAAGTTTTTTTCTCGATTAATATGAAGTAGATACGAAAATAAACTCTCGCAAGAATAGCTTGTGTACCCAGTAATAAACGATAGATAGAGAAAGTCACGCGAATGTAACACATCACATTTTAAAAACAATTTCGATCTCCACTGCTGAGCGTCATATTTATAATTTTGTGTTCAGATAGTAAATATTACACAGAGAGCTGAAGCTAATTTTCAGTGACTGACTCATTACATTTTTACTTTCTCTACTGCGTAGGGGAAGTACTCCATTCGCCCAAAGAATACATGTTTTGAGGCCCCTTGAATCCAAGAAAAGCATTTTTAGAAACAAGTCCGTGTGGGTGTCTGTGTGGATGTGTGGTTGTGTGTCTGCGAACAGCATAACTCAAAAACGAAATGTCAGATAAATACCAAATTCGGTATTTAGGTCCAGTTTCTTTGAAAGATACGACACGAAGATTTTCAAGGAAATCCCTCCACCCTAGACTACGCTTTACATTTTAATTTTCTCAAAAATGGCTCTAACGAATTTGATTAAAATACCATATATTTAAGATATTTTTATGGCAAACGAAATGTATATCTTGAATTTTCTGGAAATGTCCCCAGAAGTCCTCTTCATAGTGAATGGTTATTGCATAACTGGTAAACCGTAAAAGATGGACAAAGTATACTACAAAAAATGTAGATCTCGTTAAAATACACAATTTATGCCATATACAATATTTTGGTCGAGTGGGCCATTTCCAAGATATTCCTTGTTATTTGTTTGCTTTTTCCAATACTTATACTTTTTTTCAAATGGGAATTCGTTATTCGGTTTTTTTATGTCCTGGACATGCAAAGAGAATGGAATGCTCCACATAGCATACAGCTCTTAAAAGATTTTACTATCGCTTAAGGTCCATCCCTTGCACTTATAAGAAAATTAGCAATAAGATTAACATCTCAATATCGCGGTTAATATGAAGTAGATGGAGAATAAGCGTTTGTTAAAATAGTTTGTATAAGAGTAGAAAAAATAATGTGAGTGCAACACACATAATCTTACTCTACATTTTTGCGCACAGTCACCGAATAGGTTGCACCTTGTTTCCACGTTCCCGCTTCGGATCTTCGATCTAATTTCCATGTCAATTTCATTAATTAAGTAATTCATAGGTCTAAATTTGGTACCCTCAGAAATAAATAAAACCAAAACTGTATACCTGTTACTCCGAGTTCAGACTATAGAGCGGATGATATTTTGATTGCGTCACACTAAAATTCTGTGTCATCTGTTAAAACTATAGCAAAAGGAAACAATGCTAAATCTATGTGTGGTGTGTGTTAAGACAGTATAATTTGTGTTATAGAACAGCTCTTGAATGGATACATTACGATAAATATTCCAATTTTATTTGGGATTACATAACTACTTATGTCACTAACGACATTTAGGTGGTCAAGTGATCAAATATGCATCAATCATCACTTATTGTGTTTTAACCCGTTTATCAGGACATGTACTTATCCACACGATCTTGCAGAAAACCTAAATGTTAAAGCTTAACATATGCAATAGATAAATTATATGTAAACAGAAGGCACATTTTCCACTATTACCTGAAGGGTTCAGTGCAATAACTAGTGTGGAATATTTTAGGAAAATGTTCAAGAAGAAAAAAGTAGTTTATATGACATTGTTGCACCGAAATAATAAACGTTTATTTAAGAATGTAGATAATTTTTAACGTCCAGGTTGGCGAGTGTGCTTTGCAGGGGGAGGGGGAGATGTTCACCAAAATATCCACAATCTGGAAGTGATGATAATCTGCATGCGTTTACTAAATGGCCAAATATTCAGTACACTTGAAACCATCTACTAATGCTTAGAGAAGTGTTGGGTAGCAGCCAGAATCCAAATGACTCGCGAGTCCCTTTTCCGCTATTCTCGCTTCCTGGACGATAATAAGCGTTTCTCCACCGCAAGCTTCCTATAATGGTATTTTCTTGAGTATTCATTGCCTCTTAATACTAATGAAGCATTATTGCTGTATTTGCCAAACATGTCTTAGATGTCTTACAGATAACAGGTACAATTAAACTCACCTCGTATAATCACATGACTGAAAAATTCAATGCCATAGCCGGGATTTGAACCACGGATCTCCCGGTCTCTGGAGAATTTAATGTCGTGTCGGCATGTTGCCATGGTAGCTCAGTGGTTAGAGCAACCGGACGGAGACCGGGAGATCCGTGGTTCAAATCCCGGCTATGGCATTGAATTTTTCAGTCATGTGATTCTACCTTTCCAACCCTGTCCAACACACGGCTTGTGTGAAAGAACAATTAATTTCACCTCGTATAGCTTATAAATGAGGTTATTGTATTCTAATTCTCTGAGTTAAATAGCAATTTATGCAAAAAGTCGATAATCTTGATTATGGCACTACTGAATGTTTCTCAAACGAATGACAGTCAGTACAATTTTCACGAGTAACATATTAAGATTTTCATGAATTGGATTCAACAATTTATGCAATCTTAGCATTATAAATTGTATGAAACAAATAATGAAACAATTCGGTATCCATAGCTGACGTAAGTGATTTCGTCTTCAGAACTTAGATGCATTTCCTTCCTGGGAGAGAAGTGAGCAGGTGTTACGGACTGTGATGTAGCCTATTATCAGAACAGCATAGCAAGTAATTGTTATATAATATACGGTTTTTTTAAATCTTTGTTGCTCAGAGAAAATAATATCGCAAAATGGTTTCATATTCTCTCTATAAGCCACATCAGCATGTAATTGCTATAGAAAACATGTCATTGCTATTTTTGGCACGTGTACCATAATTAGCCAATTTTGCACGTAGCTGAATACAGCAACAACATGTTTATAATACTAAGATTGCATAAAAGTCATTGTTGCCACTAATATTTTTCGAATGACCCATGTATACACACACACACACACACACAGACTAAATTCATGGCATTAAGAGCTGTTTTATCATTGCTTTTTGTTTTATATAGTATGTAAATGTTATCTAATGCTGGTATACCCATGGAGGAATATTTAAGTACCAAACCAAACATTTCATTGAATTACCTCTTGGGCAAACGCAATGGTGGCGGAGGAAAGGCATTTTGAAACTAAGGACTGTAGTTTACAGCAGAACATGCAGAGCACGTAAACCAATGAATTTTTTGGTAGAGGAAGGTTGAGATAAGTAGATGAACAGTGGTGTCCGTGTCTTTCTACCTCTGGCATCTGGGGGCAACATTGGGAAGAGAAATAAGCACAAGAGGGCGTATGTGCTCCTGCAGGAACACGTTGGTTGCAGAAAGGAGTATTTTTCTTTTCTCTCGTTCTCCCGTAATCGTCATAACTCTGTAGGGGGGCTTGGGGGTTGGTCATGTTCTGCTGACGCGGGTGGGCTGAAGCCCAGCCAGAAAATGGGATGAGCGCGAGAAAGGAAGAGAACGATGAAAGGGAAGGCAGAAGGATGAAAAAAAGGGAGAGAGGGGAGGGCAAAAGATAAAATAGCCTCTCGAACAAGAGAAATGGAGCGCTGAGGCTGCAGTAAAGAGAATATCAAACTCCAGCAATCGCTCAGCTATTTACCTGGTCAAACTTCCCAAATTCTTACCTGAGACCTTAGCTTACGCATATTGAACCTATATCTTGGTATCTTGTTGAACGTTGGTTCAAAGAATTTGTAGAAATATATTCACTTCATTTTGTACTCACCACGGTCTAGTTTTAACTCGTCCAAGCTGAGCGAATAAAAAATAGATAGATTTCCACGCTCTTGGCCAGAATAAGCTAAACCTACTTACAAAGGTCAACTTCAAGTATCCTGGAGAAGAGTGAACTTTAGCATCTGTTCACTTATAATGTATACTAATATTTTAAAGTGAGAAAGTTGCCCATGGGACCTAACTAGAAAACACCCAGCAAAATTCCATCCAGAATACCAGCATTTTATCTAAAATGCTCACGTTGATAGCCAAAACTATTATTTGCAATCAAGAGAATACGTATTACGTAAAGTTTTAAATGAATTAAAAGAAGTTGCTTAATCATTCATATTAATGTCATTATTCTCAGATGGTTGCGTCTGTGGCCCGCATTCGGGGGGTCGTGGGTTCGATTCTCGCGGCCGACCTTCCTGACCCATGAGCTTTTTCGGGGGTTTCCTCGGGTCACTAGGCGAATGCTGGGAAAGCTCATTGACTCTCCTGAATTTCTCTTCTCTCATCCCCTCTTATTTCATCTTCCTCTTTCGTTCAGATTGGCTCCGGGGTTGTATGTCGGACGACTGCGGACAGATGGCGCAGATGGCTTGCGTGTTGAAATTTCTTCTCGGCCCCGTCAGATGGAGGCCGATCGAGTCTCCGCTGCTGGGTCTAGCTTTCCTCGGCCTCCACTGGAGGGCCTGTGAGTCAACCTCCGGTGGTTTGATAGGGCTGACTTGAGCGATCTCCAGCTGGGGGGTCAAGCTTATAATTGTTAGGGACGTCTGCGCGTCTCTGTCGCCTGCGTCGGTCAGTCCTGCAACCCGGTTCCTTCATCTCATACATTCCTCCCGGGGGGTATGCATAAAAGATCCTGTGCGGGTCGAAGTGCTAGGTGTCCCATCCATAGCATAATCCTAATCCTAATGTCATTATTGTTTTAAAAGTATATAATCCAGTAATGTTGTCACCAACGTTTAATATGTGTAAAAATATAATCATGTGCTTTTATGGTTTTGATTTTTTACATATAATTTTTCTCTACAAAATAGTGATGGTGAATGGAAAGTGTATTAAGCTTCTGAGATATCAAAATATAGCTATAAATGACCATGATCGAACAGAACGCCCATTTTAATTAGATGTATAATTAAAACTGTCTAAACCGAATATTTCTGGTAAAAGACCCCTTTTCAAGACAGAAATAAAATGAATTAAAAGCATAAGGCCGAGAGAGCTCAAAGTTCGCCAGTTTGATAACAAAAATTAATTTAGTTTTATTTCTTAACGTTCTTTAACTACTATGGTGCTTAGCGTCCTATTCTAGACGTGGAAGACGGGAAATTTTGCTCAGAGGCACGCTAGTTTGATAGAAGGTACAAAATGTAACCGATAAAAATGTTGCAAATGTTCAATGGCGGTTTGACCTCGGAGATCATCTAGCAAGCATTTGTTAACCATTAAGTCTATGTTTTATTCTCATCTATACTCATGTTAATAACATTTACACACGTGATGCACTACTTAAATGAGTATTTATTAATGTAAGCACTACATCGCAAGTAACCACTGTGTTTTTATATGTTTGTTAAATGCCATAAGCTTTCCCAAAGCCAAAAAACAGCATTCTATTTGTAATTTATCTTCATTTGTTTACATAAAACTATTTGTCCGTTTTCTTTTTGTGCTCCGATTCAATTTGCATTGTCTCTCTTTGATCAAAATTGCTCTGCTCAATCACACAGTATTTCTACTATCTCCACGATCATTAGTTTAACACGTAGCCCGGTTATTTTTCCGCTGCCGTTTATCGTATAGAGCCCAGGTCACTGCAGATGACCTTCCTTGAATGCAATTCTCTCTCTAGGTATTTACTCTCGAGTTTACTTCAATCGCTCAAAAGGTATCTTTAAACTCAGAGCAGATCACACCACAACATGGCAACAGGTCACTCAGTCTTGTGACAAACAGGTTTAGGTATGAAGACATAAGCAATGTTTAAACTATCGAGTTAACGTAATGAGTGTGGCGATAATGACTTGTAGATCTAACAGTAAATTACTGCATAACACATCTGTGATGTTGAAAGAGAGGCTATTTTTGACTTTTTGTGGAATAACGTGTGTTGTAGGTTCAGTTAACAATATATGTACCCTTGATAATAGTACATTACTATTATGAATAAAATAATAATGATAATCAAGACGATAACTATATTAATTCTCTGCCAGCTAAGATTTTGCTCCAAAATGCGCTTAAACGCCGTTATATAATACAGACAGACACAGGTCATTTTATGTTAACACAAATTACTGTTTTAAATGCAAGTAGAATGCTTGTAAACTCCAACAAGAAAAAAGTGAAAAAAATTCATGCACTTTTCAAAAACAAGTTAAAGTAAAAAATGAAACATCTCGTAAAACACCAGAACACGTAAACTTTAATATCGTTCGTCCTTTCTGCACATAATAAAATAGAATTTTCTCTCTGCTATTTTAGTTGTAAAATGTTTTAAGCTGGAGATAAATATTTTCTGAAGTCATTGTACTGGGTTGGATAAAATTATACATATGGGCACAATTATACATGTAATATTATGGATGGACAAAAAAAGATGAGGACTATTCTCAGCACATGAGTTGTGCGAAATTTTTAAGCCAAGGAAACTCCAAATAATTGAACAGCAAGAAGGAAATCAACAGAATGGCCACCAAGATCTCCGGATCTTACCCCGATCGATTTCTTTGTTAGGGATCTTCTTAAAGATAAGGCTTTTGTAAGACGACCAAATGCTGCTGATTACATGATTCAGATCATTAGAGAGACATGCCATGAAACGACATAAAAGAAGAACTAAGTAGTAAAATATGCTCGAGTATAAAATCTAGGCTGCAAAAGAGTGTATATGCTGAATATGCGCAAGAGAACATGATTTACTTTATATATCTGTATATCATATAATATTTGGTTTTCTTTGTATATTTCGTATATCATTACTATCTACTTTTGTCCACCCTGTATATAGATATGGAATGAGGAATGGACTGTTAGCACACAGCTGAGATCAACTAGCCCTTAGCAGGCTACATAGTTAAAAATCTGATGTGTTACACTCACATGACTTTCTCTACTCTTGTACAAACTATTTTTACAAACGGTTATTCTCCATCTACTTCATGTTAATCGAGATAAACATTTGCAGACCATGTTATTGCTAAGTTTCTTGTAGATGTAAGGAGAAAATATATTTACAAGGGCAATATAGAAAAACATTAGCCTTTAAGCAAATACATATCTCTTAATAGCTGGTTGCTAGGTGCAGCACCATTCCCTTTGCCACAGATTATAACTCTTTGCATATCCAAGACAAAATAATCTGATGTGTTACACTCACATGACTTTCTCTTCTCTTGTACAAACTATTTATACAAACGCTTATTCTCCATCTACTTCCTGTTAATCGAGATAAACATTTGCAGAGTCTATCTTATTGCTAATTTTCTTGTAGATGTAAGGGGAATATATATTTACAAGGGCAATTTGGAAATACAGTAGCCTCTAAGCACATACATATCTCTTAATAGCTGGTTGCTAGGTGCAGCACCATTCCCTTTCCCACAGATTAATACTCTTTGCATATCCAAGACAAAAAATGAATAACGAATTCCCATTTGAGAAAATAAGTATTGAAAAATTTAAGGGAATAACAAGCAATATCTCGAAAATGGTTCACTCAACAAAAAAAAATGTATATGACATAAATTGTGTATTTAAACGCGATCTACATTTTTTTGTGTAGTAAAATCTTGTCTTATCTCTTATGGTTTACCAGTTATGCAAAAGTCGTTCACAATGGAGAATACTTTTGGAGACATTCCCAGAAAATTCAAGATATACATTTTATTTGGCATGAAAATATCTTAAACATACGATATTTTAATCAAACCCGTTAGAGCCATTTTTGAGAAAATTAAACTTTTCGAAAAATCTTCCATGTAAAGGGTAATCTGGGGTGGGGGATTTTCTTGAAAACCTTCGTGTCACATCTCTGGAAGATACTGAACCTAAATACCAAGTTTGGTGTTTATCCGACTGTTCGTTTCTGAGTTATGCTGTTCAAAGACAGACACACACACACAGACACACACACGGACATGTTTCCAAAAATGCTTTTTTTGGATTCAGGGGTGTCTCAAAACATGTATTTCCGGTGAAATCTCGGTATCGAATTTTTGGGTGGAATACAATACTTCCCCTACTTACTGTACGTAGTAGAGAAAGTAAAAAGTGATCAGAGGTGACTAATTACCCTGTGCAGTATTTTCGTAAAAGAAGTTCTTCCTTTGGTTACCCAAATTTGATCTATAAGAGTTAGTTGAAATATATTTGAAAATACATACATATGTTTAACAAGCTCCAATGGGGAATAGATTTAACCGTGGTTGAAAAGCTGATATTTGCTATCTGAACCATGGCATGGACTTAACAGTGAATGAGTTTGACCACTAGGGAATGCCATAAATCCAGTGCAGTTAACTGTGAGGCGGGGTCGACTTATTTCTGAGAGCATGCTTCCAGAATGAACCATTGTATGTTTTCTAGCATTGGAAACGAAGTAATTCTGATGCTAATGGACCCTGGAATTATTTTAGGTATAAAAATTAAGGAATTAAGGCAGTTTCTTTTTTTATATGCAGAAAAACAGCAGTAGGTAATGATAACGGGGATTAGGAATGGAATTAATTATGAGTATAACATTACCGCATCAATAAACTCCAAAACGGCATAGAGGGTGTACAAATGTCACCAGGCTGAATAAGAGATAGATGTGTATTTCATGTCTTTATGATTACTCCCCTTCCGAAGAACGGTTCTATGAAATTCAATTATTGATAAACTCCAATTTATATTTCGATCAACGAAGAACATCGTTATTTTTCTAACATGAATTGAAGCCCGACCACCGGTAGTTCTTATGTTATGTTTTGTGTACGCAAGAAACAAACTCCGTTTTTGTGGTAGAACCTACGAAATGGGAAGAGAGACGAATGTCGGTGAAAACACTTTGACTCCGAGCAGGCAATAGATGTCGCATTCATAAGCTTTTACCACTGGTACTGCATTATCTTTTACGTGATGCACGACATCCTTAACCATATTTACAGCCAACACGATGGTTTTCACCGTATTATTCTTCTTAGTGATTTCATAGTTTACAAGACTCATTTTTGTGGTTATCGTCAAGTTGGAATGAACACCGGCAGCCTTGTAGATGCTTCTTTCATATCTGGAATCCTAAAGGAATTCAAGAGAGGCTTGCCCGCTGTATCAACAACACTAGACAACAGACGTCACCCAGTCCACACCATGTTGCAAGATTGGAGAGGCGTTTACGTGCAGCTTACGTCCTAACAAATACCGCTGTGGACTTCCGTGGACACGCCATACACCAGAGTTTGAACTCTGGCAGCACACAATCAAGCGATGAAGAAAATATATCTAAGTAGGCGACAGCCATGTTGAGCACCTTCAGCAGTATTATCCGTTAACTTACAGTACTTCAGTTTTGTTTTTCTTTTTTTGTGACCCATACCAACTACTCCTCCTTCCTCCATAGTTCAGAAATCTTAGCATGTAAACAAATCGTTATTGGACATACATTTATTAACAAAATATTGACACATGGTGACCATCTACTTCCACCGAGTATTTAACATATATTTATTTACGTACTGCATAAAGTGTGTAATGCATGGAGTTGCATTATGGATGGACAGCATTAACGAAGTATTACTGCATCTCTTGCTTATGTAGAAGGAATATAGTTTCTAATAGAAAGAAGAGTATATTTTGTAGACGTTTGAAGAAAGGATTAAAGAATGAGTATTTTTTTGTGAAATGTGGCATAGTACAGAACGGAAACCTTGACATTACAAAAAATGAAATTTGGTCATGAAGAAGAATGGAGCATCTGTAATGGACAATGATGCTGTTTTAGTTTTAATGGATGAAGGAACAACAATGCTGAGGTAGATTAGGAAGAGGAAATGAAATTAGTGGATACAATGAACGAGAAGCAGGTGCTTGCTAAGTTTGCTCTGCAAAGAATGTTGAATAGGAAAACTCTTTGGGGCAGAAAAGATGCCAGTTGATAGTATATTAAGATAAATGGGCAGACGAAGGGAAAAGCCGAAAATACTGTAGTGAAATACTTGCCTTAATGATTTACTGTAGTTTTGTTTTTATTCTATAGCTATAGTTTTAAAATATTATACGAAAGATAGGATGATTTTGTGCTTATCTTACAGTACATCAATCTTTGCAATGGCTTGATTATAATTATTTTCTTATATAAGATATTTAAATAAATAAAAATATTATTTATTTGGGTTAAAATTAATAAAGGTATAAGTAAATTAACTATATTTCTTCCAGTATTACCTAATAAAGTTATTAAAAGATGTCCAGCAATTATATTTGCTGCTAATCGAATAACTATAGTTCCTAGACGAATAATATTACTGATTGTTTCAATACAACAATTACCAATGTTTCCTTATATAACAATGATCGATACTGTTGTAGAAATATAAATCCTTACAACTCTATCCTTGCTTTCTGGGTACTGGAGAGATCGCCAGCCGCTGTTCCACGAATCAAACGGTCTACCTTCTGGGAACAATGGAAGTTTTATTCTTTTCTATGGTAACCACCAACGCGAAGCGTGGGGTCTCTGTAATTTTTGCTGGAGTTTTAAGGGTTGGTATTGGAAACAAAATATTGATCGAAAGAAAAGTAGGGAAGGAAACATGCAATGGGTGGAGGAAGAGGAGGAGGAGGAGAAGATAGGATGACCAGACCAGGCCGGCAGCCAATAAAAACGACGTCCCAAGAATAAGAATTATGGGCTATAGAATCTAAAATGGAAGACAAAACGTGAGGAGGAAAGAAAAAAGGGAGGGGGAGGGTGTGTGTATGTGTGTGCATGTGGCGCTTTTCGCTGGCTGTGGGAGGAATCATTGCGGTCTTGGCCAAGGGATGGGGTGAGGGGAGAAGTCCAACTAAACGTGTTGAAAGCCAGAACATGATTGGTCCATTCGCAGTAATTCCTTCTTTTTTATGCCTCACCATGTTCTTCGTATATTTTTCACTATGGTTTCTTGCTCTTAGCTAGAGGAAGTTCAATAGTTCAGTAAGGCAATAAAGTCTGTGTATCAGCATCCGAGAGTCTGGGTTTCGATCATTGCTTGTCTACCTAATGTCGAATACCTTGAATGGTTTCAGCCACTGAAAGGACGAGGAATGGGGTTAGTAGCAGTAACAAAATTATTCTAAACTGGCAGAACCCGCAGCACTACCCGCATTATTGCGTTAAACGCGGAGATTTTCTTCTCTCTCGCTTTTCCACTGCCTCCTACATTCCCCCCCCCTCTCTCTCGCTTTTCCTCCATCTCCGTTCTTCTTCTCCTTCTACACTCTTTCCTCCTCTATTCCTCCTAGTTTCTCCCTTTCTCTCCTCTCTTTGTGCAACTTATATGCGATATGATGTTTTACAAACCGTTAATAAACTACTTCTTCAGGAGTATTAATAGAAATTAAAACAAAAGTAAATATTTTAACGCCACTCAAACTTTTGCCCCTTTCTTGTGTTTGAAATCAATCGAAGCTCGTGATAACAGATTTACGTGCACGAATAAATGTATTAAAAATTGGTATAAATATCGAAATTTGTTAATACCATAACATTTCAGAAACATTGTGCTTATAATTTTTTATGTACCGTCCCCCCTCTCAAAAAAACTTAATATAAGCGATTTTGTGCCTTATTATATGCTCTACTCTTTCTGCACTAAACAAAATGGCGCATAACCTGCAATGATTTTCCTTCTCACTGTGGCCACCGCGTGGGCTGCTCACGCGCCGGTCGCAGCATTTCGAACTCCCGCCGAAACAGTTATAATAGCGCCGCAACCGCACACACGTTCTCATAGCCACACTTACAATTACACGTACCTTATCATAAGAAGATATTGGAACGGTTGTCCTTTTCTATCCACACATTTCTGGCATCTTTACAGGAAATTTTCATTCACACTGGAGAGTTCAATATTCGAAATTGAATGAATTGTTCACCTAATGTTTTCTTTTAGTTCTTTTAGTATATGGGGCTTGTTGTATACGCCTTTTTTTCAAGTCTCCCTGTAGATAAAAATCACATTTAGTTAAATCAGGGTATCGTCAGGGCCGTAATGCTTTACTAATTATCCTATCTTAAACATATTCTGAATTAAGTTTAATGATTCATCAACTGAATGCATTTACCAAAGTCTTGTTGGGAAAATCCAGACTGATATTCAATGTGTGTCAGCTGTTCAAAAAATGGTGTAAGTTATTCCTGTACCACTCTACATTTATTCTTTTTTAAATAAAGGTCCTATTACCCTCTATGCATGTATTGCACACAAATGCAAGGGAACCTCGTGTAAAATCGGGTTTCTCTGTACTTCAATATCTGTTATTTTGCGACGAAAGAGCGAAGAATATTAAGCATGAGTTAAGTACTCCTTATTCATTTCGCAAAATCCTATTATAGAAATTTACCCACTCCAATGATCACATGAACAATGGCTGCCAACTATTGTTCTTTCTTTAAACTCGTTGTTGTCAGTGGGAGTTTTGAACTTCTCCGTATTTTGAAACCTCCTTTCAGACACAAAACTTCGCTATTGAAAAAAATGCACGCTGAGGCTAAGCCAAAAGAAAGTAGACGATGCATCTAAAATTTTATAAATTATTGAGTGAAAATGCTGTAGTGTTCATCGATGGCATGATAAATCAAGACTGAACAGCAGACTTAGTGTGAACTTTGATATTATACTACTTCTCTTTATAATGTTCTGATGGTATTCCTTACAAAGCCTATGTTTTCTATTAAGGCAATATTAAATTTAATTTTAAAATGCTGCATTCCATTCTTATTTCTTAAATTTGATTATGAAAAGCTGTGTGTGTGTGTGTGTGTGTGTGTGTGTGTGTAAGTAGAGCTCATAACATGGGACTGAACTTTTCTCTTTTTTATTTATTTTAATGTTTGAAATATTCCAGTATTATTTCATCTGAATAATTCAGATCCAAATAATATGAATGTATCTAATGATAAATATCAGAACATGCTATAAAAATACACAGCACAGAAATATTAAAAACAAGTATTCCTTTAAATTTTTCTCAAAACATTGTTTTTTCTTATGTGCCTTTATACGTCGACCATATCGGTCACAATTGATAAGCATCTGAGAAGGTAAAAAGGTTTTTTGGTTTAATTGGAAGGCATATATTTTTCGTGAAGTTCCGATAACGAATTTTGGGGTGGAATACAACACTACTTCTGGCATGGAAGAAGTAAAAAGAGAGTGTTACAATCACATGAATTTCTCTATCATCTATTGCTTATTAGTGGGTATACATACAAATTATTATTTCAAAGGTTTATTTTTCTATCCACTTCATTTTAATCGAGATAAACATTTCCGGAAATAGCTGCGTTACTGGACGCTACACGTTGGCCTTAAAATTCCATATTCTCTCCATCACAATTGAACGAGAAACAATTGAAAATTGACAGGAGTTGAAAAGAATGGCTAAGTATTGAACAATGGAACCATTAATAAGGGATATCTCGAAAATAGCTGATGCCACAAAAAGATTATTTGAAACAAATTTTGTGTTTTAAACACACCTACACACCTGGTTAACGTTTATCAGTTATATACTATTATATAAAATTCCTTTGCAATGAAGAGGACTTCACAGGCTACTCCCAGAAATTCAAAATATAAATTTTATTTTGGCATGTAAGTATCCTTAATAGATGGTATTTTCATAAAATTCGTAAACAATTTCGAAAAATGTTTCACGTAAAAATTATTTTAGGGTGGAGAATTTTCTTAAAAATTTCCGTGTCACATCTTTGGAAGGAACTGAACCTAAATACCAAATTTGGTGTTGTTTACGAGTTTTCGTTTTTGAGTTATGATGTTCACACATGCGCGCAGTGACCTTTTTCTGAAAATGCTTTATTTGGATTCAGGGGGTCTCAAAACGTATATTTCCGGTGAAATTCCGGTATCGAATGTTTGGATGCAATGCAATACCTTCTACATACTTGGTAGAGAAAGTAATTATATTCTCAATGTGACCAAGCTTTCTCATACTTGATTCTGTTACATCCTACATACCAGCAAACAGAATTCAACAGGGAAAATACACTTTTGAGACCAGGTGGAAATAATCAGTGTGGAAAGCCTTGATGATTAAGTTTCTGTTGGATTGTTGACATGCTAGGTCTGCTACATTTGCTCCCGGACTAATACCGGCAATTTGGTTTGACTGATGTTTGACAACGGGTACAAAGCAAGTTGGTCGTCTTGGTAATAAGGATTGTAACGCTACATCGCAGCGCTGAAGCTGAAGAGTGACCGCTGAGTGTCCATCATGACCAACTCAAATTATTTTATCTGTTTTAATTAAAATGTGCAGTTAGTAAAGGCTTGCCGCTTCTGAGCGCGTTCCAAGTATCGTTCAGTGACCGAGAGATAGAACGTTGTAAAATACACTCCACTTGCCAGCGTGTCTACGACTGCGCTTCTCTTAAAACCCTGTTCTCTATTAAGTGTTTGTGGTTTCAAATGTAAAGGCATGTAAACTACTTTCTCAACATTTAGTTTACTACGATTACTTATTTAGAAAATTTCCCAACTATTGCAGTCTGCCTTGAACAGCTAATAATATATTTTCGACAAAATAGTAAATGATTTTGCAGTCACAACATCTCCATGTATGACTGCTGTAGAAATACAGCAAATCTTCTCCTCCTCCTTCTTTCAAGTATTATGGCATAATAATTTAATTGTCATTACCAGACGCAGTGTTGTGCATTATTGTGTCTCCTCAATCACATTTCGGCTTAACCGTCTCTCCTATCGGTGCGGATCATGTCAAAGGAAGAGATCTGTTTGAAACCGTCTGGCTTTGTCTAGACACGGTTGGTGGGGGAAAACATAGCATCACTCGTGTGGAAGTGGTCGTTGGAGCCATTCGTGTGTGTGGCCGGTCTGAGGTCTGTGACATCTCCCTCCATCCTGTTTCCTTTGTTAATTATGTAGAGAAGGCAAATGTTTTTTGTGAATTAATCCCAGGTAATGTGTATTATGTAATCTTTCAATGTGAGATAAAACCCACACCTTCCCCTTAAATCTACACACCAAGGTACCGGACCTTTTGCTGCCAGCGAATTGCGCCCGTCCCATGTGTGTGTTCGGGTGACCTTAATTAATCATTTTCTGGTAACCTTTTTTGGCCTTCGCCACAACATGTAACAGTATTAGACCGTTGGACTTGTTACACCTGATCTCACAGTTTAATTCACAATAAAACGTTTCCTAGCAGGACCTCTTTCCGTTTGGACGATAGTGCAGGAAGGTTTTGGGGATTCTATTTGTTACATATGCGAAGCAGATAGTTTAACCATTAGTTCTGATAATGTTGTATATGATCAATTACATGTTACGGCGGAATAATGAAAGGAGAAGAAAATGAAAAAGCTTTCTGAGAATCAGTGAGAAATAGGATGGAAGACATAAATGAACAGGAAAGCGGGGTGAGCTAGAAACTAAAAGGTCGCTTTGCTTACAGAAAAATAAAGAATAAGAGGTATGTAGATATCTGTAATAAAAAAGAGAGGGAATGAATTTAAAAAGAATGAGAGGCAACGAACTAGAACGATGTATTATGTGCGGGGAACAGGACAGTATTGTTCACTCTTTAATGGAATGTACAGAGATTATAAATTGGAAGAAAAGAAATTGGGAATACATGCCAGGAGAGATGGTTATTATAAGTAGCTGAATGGGAAGGGAAGGGGAAAAATCAAAGAAATAGGAGCATTTTTAGGAAAGAAAATCTGATGTGTTACACTCACATAACTTTCTCTACTCTTGTACAACCTAATTTTACGAACGCCTATTCTCCATATGCTTCATGTTAATCGAGATATCGAGATGTCAATCTTATTGGTAATTTTCTTGTAGATGCAAGGAAAATATGGTAGCTTTTAAGCGATAGTCAAATATTTTAACGCTGGTTGCTATGTGACGCATTCCATTCTCTTTGCATGTCCAGGACATAAAAAAAATCTGATGTGTTACACTCACATGACTTTCTCTACTCTTGTACAAACTATTTTTACAAACGCTTATTCTCCATATGCTTTATGTTAATCGAGATATCGAGATGTCAATCTTATTGGTAATTTTCTTGTAGAAGCAAGGGGAATATGGTAGCTTTTAAGCGATAGTCAAATATTTTAACCCTGGTTGCTATGTGGCGCATTCCATTCTCTTTGCATGTCCAGGACATAAAAAAAATGAATAACGAATTTGAGAAAAAGTATAAGTATTGGAAAATTTAAGGGAATAACAAGCAATATCTCGAAAACGGTTCACTCAACAAAAGAAATGTATATGACATAAGTTGTGTATTTTAACGTGATCTACATTTTTTGTGTAGTAACATTTTGTCTATCTCTTATGGTTTACCAGTTATGCAAAAGTCGTTCACAATGAAGAATACTTTTGGAGACATTCCCAGAAAATTCGAGATATACATTTCATTTCTCATGACATTATCTTAAACATATGATATTTTAATCAAAATCGTTAGAGCCATTTTTGAGAAAATTAAAATTTTCGAAAAATCTTCCATGTAAAGGGTAGTCTGGGGTGGGGGGATTTTCTTGAAAACCTTCGTGTCGCATCTCTGGAAGATACTGAACCTAAATACTAAGTTTGGTGTTTATCCGACTGTTCGTTTTTGAGTTATGCTGTTCACAGACACACACACACAGACACACAGACGCACACACACACACAGACACACACACGGACATGTTTCCAAAAATGCTTTTTTTGGATTCAGGAGGTCTCAAAACATGTATTTCCGGCGAAATCTCGGTATCGAATTTTTGGGTGGAATGCAATACTTCCCCTACTAGAGGGGGAGTAGTAGAGAAAGTAAAAATGAATAACGAATTTGAGAAAAAGTATAAGTATTGGAAAATTTAAGGGAATAACAAGCAATATCTCGAAAACGGTTCACTCAACAAAAGAAATGCATATGACATAAGTTGTGTATTTTAATGCGATCTACATTTTTTGTGTAGTAAAATTTTGTCTATCTCTTATGGTTTACCAGTTATGCAAAAGTCGTTCACAATGAAGAATACTTTTGGAGACATTCCCAGAAAATTCGAGATATACATTTCATTTATCATGACAGTACCCTAAACATATGATATTTTCATCAAAATCGTTAGAGCCATTTTTTGAGAAAACTAAAATTTTCGAAAAATCTTCCATGTAAAGGGTAATCTGGGGTGGGGGGATTTTCTTGAAAACCTTCGTGTCGCATCTCTGGAAGATACTGAACCTAAATACCAAGTTTGGTGCTTATCCGATTGTTCGTTTTTGAGTTATGCTGTTCACAGACACACACACACACACAGACACACAGACACACACACACAGACACACACACACACAGACACACACACGGACATGTTTCCAAAAATGCTTTTTTTGGATTCAGGAGGTCTCAAAACGTGTATTTCCGGTGAAATCTCGGTATCGAATTTTTGGGTGGAATGCAATACTTCCCCTATTTACTATACGTAGTAGAGAAAATAATAAAAGAAAAATGGATAAGAAAGGAGAGAGAGACAGAAAAGGACAGAAAATTGGGACAAATAGGTAGCACAAAGTGACTTTGTAAAGAATTGAAACTGTAGAATAAGTATAATAAATTATTATGATTAATGTAAACATGATTGAATAATACGCACATTTACAAGAAATTTTCCTCATCCTAGTCTATGCTTTGTAGATTTATTTTTCTTTTTATTTCCCCAAAAACGGATCTAATCATTTGAATTAAATTACCTTATATTTAAGCTATTTACATGCCAATAAAATACATATCTTGAATTTTTTGTGAATAGCCCGTGAAGTCTTCTTCATTGTGGTTGACTTTTGCACAATTCTGTATAACTTGACTGTAAGAGTTAGCCAAAAACTTACCTACTGAAGAACGTAGATCTTATTAAAACACATAATTTATGTCAATAACTTCTGTAGCATTTACTGTTTCACAAATATTATTTGTTATTTGTTTTAATTATCAAATACTTCATTTTTTTCAAGTGATAATTCGTTACTGTTTTTCCCCCTGATTATAAAAAGAGCGACATTTAAAGGTCGTCGCACAGTGACCCACTTTTTGAAGATTTGAGTAGATATTGCTTCAGCTTCCTGTATTCTCCATGTACCTAGAGCGAAATATGCAATAAAAGAATGTTTGCAAATGTTTATCCTGATTATGAAGACGTAGATAGAAGAACAGCCCTTTGAAGAATATTTGTAGAACATTGGACACTGAAATTCATGTAAATGTAATATATCAGATGTTATAAGAAGATCCATATGTGCGTGCCTGTGAACAGCATAACTCGAAAAAGAAAATTCACTTGGTATTTATGATCAATGTCTTCCAAAGATACGACACGAAGACTTTAAATTAAAATCCCCATCTCAAGTTAATGTGTATAATAAATAAAATATTGGTTATTTTTTATTTTTTCAAATGATTGATGCTTATTATTGCAATATTACGTATTTTATATGCTCATATGATAAATAAATTGTATTCTGAGTATATTTTCTGTGTTTAATCCTGAAGTATCTTTTATTTGATTGGATTCTGTACAAGTTTTAAAACTAGGAAACCTTAAAAAATACACAAAACTAACTACAAAGAAAATATAAAGCTTATCAGAATACATAATTTGTGGCAAATAAATTGTTTCGTGAGGTTGATAGTTTCGGAAATATTCCATTTTGTAAGTTGATACCTTTCCCTTCTAACGGACATGCTTGAAATTTTGCGATCTTTTCTCCTTTCTTTTCTTCTCCTTGCAGGTGTTTGTACCACGAATAGATATTTGAATACTCCTTCGTAACATTTAATCATTGTAATTAAGCACTTCTTATTTAATTTGAAATTGTTTTCCGAGCTAAAAATACAGGGTCTTTCAACAAGAGTATCCTATCTTTGAACTTAAATAAAACACGTTATATAAATGATAGAGGTTTATTTCTTTTTTTATTTTGGAACATAATTAATGTGATTATAATGTCGTTGGGCTTTAGTTATGAAGTTAGCACCATTTTGTAAGCGTGAAACTTCAAGTCCAGATGCAGAATTCGCCAAGTTGTGGTCGGCGAAAGCCCCAATTCTTGCGCTCGACGAGCAATTGATTTGTTTCCGTTCTCGCATACACTCTCACAAACGGCGCCTATGTTTTCGTTGGAGCGCTTACGTAGATTACGTACAGGCGTTACTTGATCGCTGACAGAACCACTTCTTTCAAATTTATCGATCAAACGCCGAATCGTGCTCTCGCAGGGACGATTATGCACACCGTTAACTTCACGAAGTACATGAAGATTTGGCGAACGGATGATCCATTTTGATAATACATTTTCACAATTTCTACGCGTTACTGAATGCTGTAACGTTCCATGGCTATTTGCAATAACAATTGTAACCACATGAAAAAAATGACTGTTGTAACTCAATAACAACGGCAGCTATCACATGTTAAAGATAGGTCACTCTTGTTGAAAGACCCTATATATTGAGTAATGTAACGCGGATAAAACACTTTTTATGAATATTATAACATATAAAGAATGACTGACATATAAAGTTGTCTGAATGTAACTCATTAGATTTTTTATTAAGGAACATGTATTTGCCCCTGTCCTGGAACAGAAGCCGCACTAGAGGTGTAGCTCCCCTCTGGGAGAAGATTCTAGTGGTCATCGTTGATCTGCGTTCAGTAATAGAAGCATCGGCAATCGGGAATGGACGCCCACCACTACAACGTTGAAAGTTCCAGAGCGAGGCGAGTGGCCCTCTTCATGTGGTTGCAGCTCTGAAGGATTAGTGGTGGCTGCAGTTGCTACCGTAGGTATATTAAGCGGGCACCGTCCATGGGGATTGTTGCATTTTCGGTAGCTGTTCCCGGCACGCCCGACATCGGAGGTTGAGGCGGTGCATTCTTCTATCTCATCAGCCTGTTGAGACTCTCCCTTTACTTGGAGGTGAAGAATCACCGGTGGCTTGGTACGTCGGTCCGTCGTCCTTTTGACCTGAACATTTCTAAGCGCCGCTAGGTCAGGAATTACCGCATCATAGGTTGCACGTTGCTCCTAAGCATAGTACTCCGATTTGTAACATTCAGTTTGGACGAAGAAAAGAAGAGAAGAATGGAATTTTATTACAGGGTATTTGTATAGTGGTTATAGCAGAATGTAGTTATCAGCTAATTGTTGGGTCATTTTACTGGATAAACAGAAATATTTAAATGATTTAATATTAATTCCCGGCCACATGGACCTTCATACACTAAACTGGTATTAATCTTTGTCGCCAAGCAGTTCTTCTTGAAAGGAGCGCACTCTTGCATTCTACATGAATGGATGCCTGGAATTAAACCATAAAAATCTCAAACTTAAAAAAAAAATTATCATATCCACGAAATACGAAACAACATTGTTTTATAAACAGCAATGCAATTGTAATGATAGAGAAACTCATGTGATTGAACTGAGGGATTTTTCTGTGACGGTGTTTTTAATAGTTATTATATCCATCACGAACTAAGAAACTAATATTTTGATATCTATATCTGGTCTGGATGTGCAGTATGTCCTAATATTATCCCCATTTTTTTCTTTTCTTTGTCAACAAGGCAAACCTATTTCAATTAAGCAGGTGTATGACAGCTTTCCCTCAAGGATGAAAAAATGCCCAAAACCTGCAAAGTGCTTGTAGCAGGCAGTGAATATAAGCTTTCACATCGATAGCCATGAGTATTGTTCTGCCCATGGTTACTCTACAGCTTTATGACGGAGAAGAAAGGGTCGATGTACCAGGCGGTCCAAACAAGCCGTCCTTTGCAGTTTTATGTTTCCTGCATACATAGGTGCAAAGGAAGTTGCCGCATCACTGCTGTTCAAAGGGGCAGTGCAGGTACAGAACGAAAGGTCACTGAGAGTGCTGCTATCTCCAGGTGTTTACGTGGTAGTTTCGTACAGATAAACGTCGTTTGATCTCCTGTATGCAGTTCGAGCCGGATCATGCAGACAAAAAAATGTAGCGTTACCAATAATGAACACACGGATATGGTTATGATATGCGCGGAGACACGCACCAAAGCGCAGCTGAGGCTCGAAGACTGTGTTTTGAGCATTTTCAGACGCGGCATCTGTCTTCTGTCGTTTGGACGTACAGAGATGATATAAAGAAATTATTAATCATTCCAGGTAGAACGTGGGCCTCTCAGGCCCTTACATCAATTCGTCCACTAAGGCGGACAGGTTTTTGCACCAGCTTAGTATGAACAATGCACTAATAGAAAGTAATTTAATTCTAACGCACCATTAAAGGTACATAAATATAATAAATATAGAATTTTGTTTAATCTTGTTAACCTTGCGGCACCAACTTGTGGTATTGTAGATTTATTGTCATGGAACTAAATGACTTAACACGTGCTCAGCTTTGCGTCAAGCAGCAATGCTGAATTCGTTAATGGACCATTGGTTATTAATTAACCGATAACACCCCTCCCTCACATTCAAACACCACACCCTGGGCACAAACCGTGAAATGTTTTTGTTTAAAGACAACTTTCTGGAGCCCAGCCGGGAACAGAACCCTGAACACCTCATATAGCAGGAAGTGTCTCTACCGAATGAGCTCTGGGACCAGTAATAGCAGTGTTCGTTTTCAAGCAATGAACTTTCATTTAGCGTTCTCCTCTCCGTCGTTATGGAGTCCCCTTTGCAGTTCTGCTTAGGCAAACCTTTTGGCATCCGTACTATCCGGTATAAACTAACTTTAATTAAGGGCGGCTTGTGTGGACCACCTGGTATTTGGAGTTTGGCACGCAAGTAAAGAGAAAGCTAAATGTTTTGTAGATGAACCTCACAAATTTGAGACCCTTGAAAATATGAAGATAATCCGGGCCTCCTGTAGCTGTATAAGCGATGTCTATCTATACATACATGGAAGTAAGGATAAAGTGCTTTCAATAGTTTTATCTCTGTAAAGAAAAAGAAACTCAGTATTGCAATATCAGTTTCCTGAAATGCGTAATGCAGTAAATCTGTTACTTTTAAAATAAATGTTGGTAATTATCAAAAACCAAAATCATGCGTTCGATTACATGGCCTAGAAACCAATGGGAAAATGTTTTACGTTATATTAGGCAGAATTTCCTATTATTACAGAAATAAGTAGAAGAAGAAAGGATGATAAGTTTTATTAACACTGTATCCGTGGTTGATAAATGCATGAATACGTAACCAAATATTTTTCCTTTCTCTGTTTTATAATTCTATAGATAAAGGTTAACGCTAACGTCATTGGACTGAATTAGTAAAGCAACACGAGATGAACTAGCGTGACCAAACATCGCTAAACTCGCTCCAAAATCGCTTAAATATCTATAACTGTTTATACAGCCCAGGCATGTTAAGGTTCCATATTCGTGGCTGCAGCATAGGTGAAACCAAAATGGTATGCTAAAGACACTCGTACTTCTATTGCAGGTCATACTAATTTGTGCTGCTTGTATCACACTGAATTATCATTCCAAGTCATTACACTTTATTCGTGGGCTTGAGCTTGAAACCTTTGATGTAGCCTATAAGGGAAATTATTCCACAATTTGGCAAGTGGTCATGCGTTTGCTAGCGGTCGATGCATCACCAAACGATGGTAGATGTGCAAATCATGTTTTCTTTCATTAGATGGGATAACATTGGCCCATTTTTACTTTCTCTACTACGTATAGTAAGTAGGGGAAGTATTGTATTCCACCCAAAAATTCGATACCGAGATTTCACCGGAAATACATGTTTTGAGACCCTCTGAATCCAAAAAAGCATTTTTGGAAACATGTCCTCCGTGTGTGTGTCTGTGTGTGTGTCTGTCTGTGTGTGTCTGTGAACAGCATAACTCAGAAACGAACAGTCGGATAAACACCAAACTTGGTATTTAGGTTCAGTATCTTCCAAGGATGCGACATGAAGATTTTCAAGAAAATCCCCTCACCCCAGAGCACCCTTTACATGGAACATTTTGCGAACATTTTAATTTTCTCAAAAATGGCTCTAACGATTTGATTAAAATATCATATGTTTAAGATATTTTTATGAAAAATAAATTGTATATGTTGAATTTTCTGGGAATGTTTCCAAAAGTGTTCTTCATTGTGAACGACTTTTGCATAACTGGTAAACCATAAGAGATAGACAAAAGTTTACTACACAAAAAATGTAGATCGCGTTAAAATACACAACTTATGTCATATATATTGTTTTTGTTGAGTGAACCATTTTCGAGATATTGATTGTTATTCTCTTAAATTTTTCAATACTTATTTTCTCAAATGGGAATTCATTATTCATTTTTTTGTCTTGGATATGCAAAGAGTATTAATCTGTGGCAAAGGGAATGGTGCTGCACCTAGCAACCAGCTATTAGGATATATGTATATGCTTAAAGGCTACTGTATTTCTATATTGCCCTTGAAAATATATATTCCCCTTACATCTACAAGAAAATTAGCAATAAGATAGAGTCTGCAAATGTTTATCTCGATTAACATGAACTAGATGGAGAATAAGCGTTTGTAAAAATAGTTTTACAGGAGTAGAGAAAGTCATGTGAGTGTAACACATCAGATTTTTTTTCATAATTTATACAGAATTATTCGCGTTTCAAATCACTCCTTAGAGAAAAAAGTGGATAAGTACTTTTATTTAATATCAAGATTAACACAACTCCTACGCGTTATCACCTTAAACACAAAGATTCTCTCTCTTTCTCTCTTACTTTCTTACTGTCTCTCCCTCGGCGGAGGGTGATGGAATTTTTCGGGGGTAATAATCCTTAGCATGGCTTCCATCGGAAGGGAAGTAAAGCCGGTGGTCCCGTGTCGTAGATTTACGGCATGTAAAAGAACCTCAAGTCTGATAAAGAGTCATCTGAGCAAAATTACGTCTTTTTTGCCCAATATAGAATGGGAGGCTAAGAACCAAGAAGTTAATGAGCGTCTATAAATAAAACTCAATTTAATTTTTTAAATTCACTGTCTCTGTCCCGCTTTGCTTTCTCTATCCGCCCCTCTATCTAAACTTGCATCTTACATTTTTCCCCTTTCCATCTCTTACTATTTCTCTCTCTATTTTCCGCCCTCCCTCCCACACTCGCTCTCACCCTCTTGTCGTTCTCTGTATACAACGTACCTGCTGAAGTTTTGAAAAAGTGTAATTAAACTGCTTTATCTGAAGTTTTAATGTGTTTTAAAATACAAAAGAATAGAATATTGCGGGACGGAGTATCAAATTGCAAATTGTATCAGAGATTGACCTGTGCAAAACTGGGTCAAAATAAGTGCAACGGTGTGAATTTGTATTTAATTCACACAAATTATTATACCTTGAAATGTATTTACGCACATAGGTGCAACATGTGGGCAGTTGTTTATATGTGGAAATTTTTGTTTTCAAAAATATTTTACATAAGCTGTGCAAATATTATTCTTACTTTATTCCATATTTTGAGATCCATATACAGCGGTCTAAAAATTAATTGTCAGTGTTAAACGAATCGAAACGATCCTAATGTTATATAATACAGTATTAAAGCTTCCTGAATCATTTGCATGGAGGTTTTAAGTTCTGAGCCACAAAATTTGTATCATTTTATATTTTCAAAGCAAATATGTTAATCTTGTGCACCGCATAAAATACAATGTTTAACTGTTCCTCCTTTAACCAGCAGTTAGTATCTGCCACATTTGAAGCCTTATTTTCAGTACAGGAATTCCAAATGCAGTCAGCTTCAAGATCAACCCCTATACATTCCTACAACCTATCAGAGGAATGATTTGAATAAAACCTAACGCAATTTTCCCCACGTGTGTGTGTTTTATGTGTATCTATGTAGCATATACAAACACATTCATACATAAAATTTTGTCTAAAACAAACGAAAGAGCTTGATAGTCCTAAATATTAGCTAATGATACAAGCGCAAAAAAATATTAACCCAAAAATTTGGAACAGAGTTGCACAAAAACACGGAATAATGTACTAATGCTGATTTAAAGGTAAGAATTTGGTTTTGTTACAAACCCCTATCCAGATCAACAGATGGTTACCAACATTTTAATGACTCTGTGACGTATGAACGTTTCGAAGTTGGAATACCTCCATATTTCTGCGGAATGATCTGATTTATTGGTTGGCTTGGAAATTGCTTAAATAGTTTCGAAAGTTTTTATCTGCTGCCTTACTATTATAGAATAAATTATTCTGTGTCAGCTGCTCGGATACTTTTGGGCCCGGGCATGCAGATATTAGGGGTAATGGCATAATTAACATGCTCGCAAAGAAGGTCTTGGGTCCTAATTTCATAGAATAGGCCCTTTTGTGGGGGACCCCTAGAAGCTTCAAGTATGACACAACCCAACCAATAAGTAGGACTCATCTTGATATTGGAAGAAAGAATCCACAGCCAGGCAAGCCCATGGATTATTTTCGGATCCAAGCGGTAAGCAGAATAAATTTCTTTTGAATTTAATTAGAACCAAACTCGGAGGTGTGGTTAGTATCTTACGGGCCACAACACACTGCGTAGACATTTGTACATCATGGGACTTATACAGGACAATTTGTGCAGAAAACTTGGAAGGGAAAGTGAAACAGCCTAACATGCACTATACGAGCTCGAAAGTTTCACCATGCATAGATAGGTACTCTTGGGCCTCGTTTACTTGGAACCTGAAGATATACGAGGGCTAATCAATAAAGACTGAGACTAACTTTTTTCCACAAATATTTATTACTCCATTTCAATCTTGACATGGTCTTTTTCAATGTAGTCCTCTCCTACTTGAATGCACTTTTTATAGCGTCTCTACAAGTACTCGAACACATGGTACAGGCCATTCTTTGTCAGGTCTTTGAGAATAGACTCACTTTTCTTCAGCACTGCTTCAGTGCTCTCAAATCGAATGCCCCGGAGCTTTGCCTTTAGTGATGGGAATAAACAGAAGTCACAGGGGACAAAATTGGGGCTTTAAGGCAGATGCGGCACACAGTTAATGTTGAATTTAGCCAAAAATTCCTGGACTTGATTTGCAACGTGAGGCCGCACGTTGTGATAAGTTCTGGATGTTTCCTTGCAATGTGTTTCCTTGGTATAGCCAATACTGACGTGTAGTACGCTGCTGTAACAGTGGTGTGAGTGGAAACAACAATCACAGCAGCTGTGTTGATGTTGACTTCAGTCATAGCAGAAGCCGAAGCACCAGGCCCACCTTGCTTAGCACAGAGGACTCGCTCTACTTTGAAGTCTTTGAACCACCTAAACACTGTTGCACGAGGTAGTGCATCTTCACCGTATGCTTGCTTCAGCTTTTCCAAACTTTCAGAGGCTGTATGATTTAAACGAAAACAAAATTTTATTGCTCCTCTTGTGTCACCTTCATTTTGTGGTATGCGAAATTCAACTAGGGTCAACAATATACAGCATTACTACCAACCTACCGATACGAGAGTGCTGCCGCCTATGGACATTATACATGAAACCCCGCTCTTTTCAAATATTCATGGTAGAGACAGAAAACTCTCAAGAAAGCTACAGGAAAAAATCAATCTCAGTCTTTATTGAACAGCCCTCGTAATATGAAGGGCAAACATGAAGCACGTGGTCCGTTTTATCGGGACCGTTGGATTTTATTAAAAGCACAGTGAAGGACCCTTCAAAAGAAGCCACTCATTTCTTCTTCATCATCATTATTGAGAATTAATTATTAGTTAAAGAAACAATGAATAGCGTTTTACTAAATGTTACCCAATTAAGCATTCGCTATTCACGTAGATTAGTTATTAATTGTTACTTCAGCTTATAGAACACATCGCATTTGTTCAAAAATTCATGCCTGTTTTTATTTTTTCTACTAAGTATACTAAGCAGGGAAGTATTGTATTCCACCCAAAAATTCGATGTCGAGGTTTCACCTGAAATATATGTTTTGACGCCCCCTGAATCCAAGAAAGAAACATTTTTAGAAAAAGGTCCATGTGTGTGTGTGTGTGTGTGTTTGTGTATCTATCTTTGAACAGCATAACTCGAAAACGAAAAGTTGGATAAATACCAAACTTGGTATTCAAGTTCAATATCTTTCAAGGATACAACACGAGGATTTCCAAGAAAATTCCCCAACTACCCTTTACATGGAGCAGTTTTCGAAAATTTTGATTTTCTAAAAATGGCTTTAAAGATTTTAAAGATGTTTACATGACAAATAAAATGTATAGCTTCAATTTTTCTGGGAATATCCTTTAAAGTACTCTTCAATTGGAAGGAATTTTGTATAACTTTAAACGTTAAGCGACAGACGAAAACGTACTAACAAGAAATGTCGAGCTCTTTAAAACACACAACTTATTTCAAATAATTTCTGAGATATTCTTATTAATGTTTCAAATTGATGATTTTTGTCATTGTTTAAGTCCTTTCAGCATTCAGCTGTTTCTCGCGATTACATGGAAACAGTATGGAATTTTAAGACCGGCATATAGCGTCCAGTTCTTAAACATTTGACTATCGGTGTTCCCTTTGTTTCTATAACGAAATATATAATGCAGCTATTTCTGAATAAAGTTTATTTAAATTAAAACGTAGTGATATAAAAATAAGCTTTAGTAGGAATAGTCTGCATACTCACTAATGAACGATAGAGGATCGAGAAAGTCATGTGAATGCATCACGTCAGATATTTTATTTGTTTGTGGACGCTCTTTAACTACTGTGGTTCTTAGCGTCCCATTCTATATAGGGCGTGAAAGATCGGAAATTTTGCTCAGAGGCCTCTATACCAGGCTTGAAGTTCTTTTACGTGCCGTAAATCTAAGACAAGGGACCACCGGATTTACTTCCCTTCCGAAGGAAGCATGCTAAGGATTTTACCCCCGAAAGAATCTATTGCACTGCGCCGGGTTTGAACCCGCGACCTCGGAAACTAAAGAACCCTAGACTACGGAGGACGACACTCGTAGCTGTGGAGAGTATCCGCTTACGACAGTCAAGTGACTGTATAGTTGTATTATATGCTATCTATTTGGGATTCGTGGAAAACGTACAACATCGCGATAGTAACCTGTAACGGAAAATAACTAGAAATCCTAATCATCTTGTGGAAATAAGAATTGTAACCTTAATTCCTCCCGAATGGGAGCTTCATTGTTATATTTGAACCATTTCGCTCAATTTCATGCAGAGTCTCTTACTCATGGCTAATTACTGTTTAATTTACCAGTAGTTGCCCTGTTTATGTCGCAAAAATGGAAGAAATCAAACAAAAAAAATCATGGAGAGGAATAGTTAACTGCAAGTGGGCAAGAGAGCAATTAAGAATATCAGTTGGGATTGCTGACTGCATGTGATTCACGTGACCTATAAACAGAAGAGAGATTTTGGTGGTCAGTTCATTGCTAGTTTTTCAAGCCGAGCTTCTGGCACTGCGAAATTACATCGCAAATCTCAACAGCCGAACGAACGACCCAAGTACTAGACAAGAAACTTGTAAAGCCACGTCATTACCAAGTGAAGGCACAACAGCCTGCAACCCATCCCCTCCAAGCCGCCCGCCATCATGGAAATTAATGTTCCCCAAAGTATAATTTGTGGAGACGCTGCTGGAATAAGCTCGTGCCCCTCGCCATGCTGTATTGCTATACCATCCTATACTTCCAACAACGCTTCGGTGACTATAATATGCCGCTTAATTGTCTCGAAATGAGAAATTCGTTTCCAAGTTATAATTGGATACGCGGCGCCGCCCGTTTTCCTTAATTCCATTTCTGTCTTGCTTCACCCCCTTTCTTCTTACCCTCAATTCATCTCAGAATCTTCTCTCCTCAGCAGCATTTTGATGACGGCACATTCCTAGAGACGCCGAGGGTAAGAACTTCAACCCGACTCGCTCTGTCTCACAAATTCCCCTTCTAGCCTCTTGAGTTTCCTCTTTTTCTTGCTTTGCTTTCTACCTGGTAGACATTAAGACATCTTCCTTTTAAGCAGAAATTCTGCCCTTTCTTGAGAACTTTAACGTCTCAACATTCTGCAATTTTGGGTGCTTTGTTTCACCTGATGCACATTATCGTCTTTCATGACAATTGGACTGCTTAACTCAATATCAAACTGTCTCTTTAGCAATTTAATATTTGGTATCATAAGTACCTATAATTACTATAACAATAATTTGCGGTATTCCATATATTGTTCAAGTAAGTTCTGCATGGTAAGAATTATCAATTTGGACTTCAGATTCAGGAGACTGCCTTTGGTAGGAGAAGTTAGGAAACCATTCACTGCAAGCAGCAGTATCGCTTTGTAACTAAGTTAACACTGAAGACGTTATTTGCCCCACGCTGGGCGCCAATTTGAAGACGTAGTTATTTGTCCTATGTTTTGGGAGCCAATTTGAAGAATGTTTGTTGCTGCTACGTATGGAAAGTCAGTTTGAAGATTATGTATTATATTTCGACTGTTGGGGAGCCGAACTTGAAGTAGTTGCAACCGCACGTATGATACCCAGTAGCCTTCGTCCCAAATTTAAAAATATTAACTTTGTAATTTGACTGTTTCTTTAAATATTATATATTTATGTTTGCCTCGGCTGCATAAGTATTTATTTTTAGAGACATGAATGTCTTAGCAGGGAGTGGTGCAACTGAAGAATGTAGGCTTACACAGATTATAATTTTACTTCACTCCATTTATTAATGTTTGACATGATTTAAGTAACACTTTACTGATATAGAGAGCTGTGAGATTCTTTAGTTAATTACTTGCACTTTTTAACACACAAAATATTTCTTTGTCTCACACTAATACGTATTAAATTTCTCGAGGACACTTCTCGCGTCCGGTTAAGAGCACTGTCTACGACAGTTACGAGCGCTGTTTACAAACAACGCGTCCACCTATGAGCATTGTCTACAAGCAACTGATTTGATTTCTAGCGCCTAAATTTGTAAATTTCTGTTTCAAGTCTCTGATGACTAATCCTAGTGAATAGAATACCTTCATTTAACTAAAGCTTTTTCTGTTTGTTGATTGGCTATTTTATAAACTTTCACAAAAATTACATTATTGCGTTACTCCAATAATGACTGTAGCATTATTAAACATTCTTACTCATTATTGCCTCAAGATTACTCATTGTTACCCCATTGTTAGCAACTTTTAACCTATTATTCTCACAGCTCCTACATTTTTAAATTACGTAATACATTCACATAGCATTATTGAACATGTATACAATAATATAAACATATACAATGACTGTAATATACACTTTTATATATTGTTACATACACATATTGTTTTAAGGTGGGCTGCTATTGAATTTATATATTATATAATTTGACTGAAATCATTTAAGTGTTAAAAATATTGCCTCTACACTCAGATCATCGAGTATCCTCACATATTCCATGAAGACAGATTTTTTGTAGCTAAACAATCTCAATTATTGTCATGTTTATTATTTTGATTGAACTTAATACTGATGTCAGTATGTTCACCATTGCAATTTCAAATCGTTCCTTTGGAATCTGCCTGCCAACTTCCTCATGAATGACTAAATAAGTGATCAAGTTTTCCAGGAACACATATGAAGACCAACATTTTGTGCTTCTCTTTAAAGATGTTGCACTCACATGACTTTCTCTACTCTTGTACAAACTATTTTTACAAACCATATTCTCCATATGCTTCATGTTAATCGATATATTGAGATGCTAATCTTATTACTAATTTTCTTGTAGATACAAGGGGAATATGGTAGGCTTTAAGCGATAGTCAAATCTTTTAAGAGCTGGTTGCTATGTGGATCATTCCGTTCTCTTTGCATGTCCAGGACATAAAAGAAAGAATAACGATTTCCCATTTGAGACAAAGTATAAGTATTGGAAAATTCTAACAAACAACAAGGAATATCTCGGAAATGGTTCGCTTCACAAAAAAAATTGTATGTGACATAAATTGTGTGTTTCAATGAAATCTACATTTTTTGTAGTAAAATGTGGTTTATCGGTTATTCTGAATGAAGAGGACTTTTGGGAACATTCCCAAAAATTCAAGATATACGTTTAATTTGTCATGAAAATATCTTTAATATGTGATATTTTAATAAAAATTGCTAGCCTTTTTGAGAAAATAAAAACGTTCTTTGTAAAGGGTAGTCTGAGGTGGGCGGATTATCTTGAAAATCTTCGTGTCGCATCTTTGAACTAAATACCGAACTAAAATTCCAAGTTTGATGTTTATCCAACTTTTCGTTTTTGCGTTATGCTGTTCACAGACACCCACACGTAACTTTTTATAAAAGTGCTTTTTTTGGATTTAGGAGATGTCAAAGCATGTATTTCCGGTGAAATCTCAGTATGGAGATACGTAGTAGAGAAAGTTAAAAACAAAAAAGCATTTGTATCACTTATAGTCGGACACTAGCAAAAGATGATACGAACTCAAGGAGCTTGCTAAAGGAGAAAAATGGCAACAGCGATGAGGACGGGATGCAAAAATAGATAGACTATTATTTAGTGGAAAAAAAGCAGAGAATATCGATTCGAAATGAGGAGATGAGCAGTTTTAGATACTAGGGATTTATAATAATAGAAGGATTGGAAGTATTTGAAACATGGTTATGGAGAAGAGCAGAGCGTATGCAAAAGAAATGCAACATATGTTGTAAAGCTGTTTAAAACAGATTAGACATTGAAATCAGCAACAGGCTGACTAATCTCAGCCTGCACCACCTGTGGCCCATGGATCAAGACCATGGGTTTTTCCATTAGGGCGGTGTCTATTTTATATACGGAAGTGAATACGCCACTTACGCGCGTCAACCCTAAACGAACAGGATTACCGAACAATCTCGGAGTAGGCAACGTGCCTAGCCACCGTCTACCAGCTCTCATAGTTGGTGCCTGAGAACATCGAGGCGTCTCACAACCTTTGATCTTCTATTCCCATAGAACTATTTGTGAATTAATCCCTGCAGAGTTTAGCATGTGGAAAATATGACAGTGTATGTCTTTCTTGCAAACGGATGCAGCAAATAAACAACAGTATTGACTGAAAAATTCAATGCCATAGCGGGATTTGAACCATGGTTCTCCCGGTGATTCAAATCCCGGCTATGGCATTGAATTTTCCAGCCGTCTGATTCTACCTTTCCAACCCTGTCCAACACACGTCTTGTGGGGAAGAACAATTAATTCCATTAACTGTATTGACGTCGTTTTTAGTGACCGGGCAACTCTTAAAGATATATTATTCTTCGGCTCCTCGTTAACTACACCAGCTATAAGATCTCTTTCACATTCTTGCAAAGCTTCATGGGAAATAGTGATAGTTTTCATACACGTTTATCAGCAACACTAAAAAAGAGCACCACGCAGGGTCTGTTGACCCCAAGGACCGTAAACTCCAATATTACTGCAGATAATGACTGAGTTGAAAATAAGCTGCAAGCTAAACCAGTCTTAGGAAAGTACCTTTAGCTCGTTGTTGCCAACGTGTTTTATCAGTTTTGTGAGCTTAAGGTCATGTTTAGCCTACGCAAAAGGCTCAGAGTTAGACGTAAGTACATTAAGAGAATATCATTGTTGTTTCCAACGCTCCCCTTATGGCGATAACCTTCTGGGGAACCTCGTACCACTAGGCGATGACTGAATCCAACAGTATTAGCTGGATTTCCCCAAAGTGTGGTGTCCGTTACCTCCGATGAATGGTAATAAGGATGGCGCTGAAAGGAGGGGGCTATAGCTTTTACCATGGAACCACCTTGGCTCTTTGGAATACTTCGAATGGGCTAGTCAGAGAAGGCTTAAAATTGCCAACCCGCAGCCGAGAATCAAGCCACAGAGTATCGGTAATAGGGAAGCGAACTAAACTACGAATCTATCGAGGCACCCTAGAGAATAAATGCTAGAGTATCGGAATGTCTATCCTCTGTGCTTCGACCTGAAACATCCTCTCGAGATAGGTTATTGCGCATATTACACTATTAGCAACTAAATTCTCAAGACGTTTCAGTTATTCGTAAGACATCAGGTTCAAGTCTTCGTGTGTGAGAAGAACCTTTTTTCCTTGAATAAGCATTATAGTTGATTGTTTCAGAGGACTAACATTAAAAGGTGCTGCTATTACCACTTAATTCTTATAGGTATTTATAAGGCTTAAAGGCCTCGCCTTACAGCGTAATAAACAAAAGAAACAAAAACAAAAGAAGTTAATTAAATGCTTTATTCATCTTTTGCTTTCTCCATCGCACCCCTTTGATAGTATAGGAAGTATTGCATTCCATCAAAAAATTATTTATCTAGAATTCACCGGAAATATATGTTTTGAAGTCCACTGCATCCAATAAATGTATTTTTAGATACATTTTCGTGTATCTGTGTATGAACAGCATAATTCGAAGAAGGAAATTCGAATAGGAATAGGAAGTAGAAATTGAGGATGATTTCATCATAAGCCAAGACTAGGCCTATTACAACCTCCAAGAGGCAGGGATTACGCGAGAGGGTACAAGGGCGGCCACATCTCAAGGCCGAAGCGCAGCAGGGTCCCTAACGTTTCCAGATTGAACATCCCTGGCTGCACTTTCAATGCCTCCTATCCTCACGGACAGGTTTTGGCAAATGATTTTATAGAAGGGAAGAAAGGGTTGTTTCCTCAAAGTATATGCGCCAAATATGCCGCACATCTTTGCCCAGACGCCCAGACCTGCAATCCTGAAAGTTCAAAGGAGAATTGAAATGAGAGACTGGAAATTTATGATAGTATATAATCCATCTCAACATTTGTCTACCGACCTGGTAAAACAATGAAATAATTCAAGGTCAAGGTGGTCGGCCCAATGAGAATCGAAGCTGGGAAGTATTGAATGCGAACACCGCAGGCTATGCCTGGGCCATCCCGCCCAGTTCAGATAAGTACCAAACTTAGTAACTAATTTCAGCATCAATAAAAGATGGGACAAGAAGCTTATCAAGAAATTCCTCCCACCCAAACTACCTTTTATGGAAATGCTTTCGTCTTAAACATTACTTTTAATTAAAACTTTGTATGTTTGACATATTGACATGAGGAATAAAATGTACCAACATCTTGAATTTTCTAGGAATAGCTTATGAATTCCTCTTTATTCTGAATGAATTTTTATAATTCTCTGTAATTCCTAAACCATAAAAGCTAGATAAAAAACTTACTATACAAAAAATGTGCATCTCATTTAAGCACACAATTTATGTTCAATACTTTATTTGGTATTAGCCACCTCCGAGATATTCGTTTTATTGATGTGATTGTTGCAATACTTTGTCAGACATGTTTTGAAGTACTAAGTCATTATTCTTTTCTTTCTCGCGATGTCGCGTAAAAAAATATGAAATATTATAACCGGCATATAGCAACCCAATTTTTAAAGATTTGACTATCACTTCATATTCCTCCATCCCCCTTCACCTACAGGCACACTCGAAAAGTAAAAACCATTTGCAAATATTGCTGATGTGACGCTGTAGTCGCGATATCTTATTAGTTCACGCTGACATGTTTTATTTGATATTAACCTGCTGACCTCGTGGAAGTATGCCAAGTTTCTTTCTCGTAGTTTTCTGAAGATTTGAAATGTCCAAGAACATGAATCGGCCTACAACCGTGAAAACGCTTTGTTATTCGCTTTCCAAATGTAAAAAACGTGAAATCGGTAGACGTCTACCATCAACTGTGTGAGGTTTATGCAGAAAGTGGAATAAATGAAGGGATGGTGAGAAAATGGGTCGCCTGGGTGTAAAAACGGTCTAGCGAGTGTTCACAATGAACTAAGGAGCAATCGGCGATCTGTTGACACTGAGGATTTTGTGCGTGCGGTCGACGCGAAAATTCGTTAAAACAATTCCCTCGCTTTCAATGAAAGTTCCATAAATTTCAAGAACAGTCCCCTAAGAAATTGTGACAGATCGTCTGGATTACAGAAAATTGTGCTCAAGGAGGATGCCGAAGAACCTCTGGGGGAAAAATGCAAAAACGAAATGTCTGCCAATGCACTAACGCTTTTGTTGCGATTTACAGAGGAAGCGGAGGGTTTTTTAAAGTCATATTGTTACTGGCGACAATGAGACATGGATATTGCATGAATCAAACAGCAGTCCATGGAATCGAGACATAGCATCACCAGTGAAGGAGAAATTCAAGCAGTCAATTTGTACCAACAAGATCATGTGCACCGTGTTCTGAGACAGAAAGTTTGAATTATTGTTTAGAGGACTGCCCATAACACATTATCTATGACACATTAATATGGTTGCGTCGTACAATTCAAAACAAAAGACACGTAACCCTTAGTGAAGGCATTTATGTGGTTCACGACAATGTTCGTTCGCATACAGCCCAAGAAACTTAACATTTATTAAGTCATTCGGCTAGGAATAATTTGCCATCCGCACTATGGCTCTGACTTCGCACCAAGTGACTTCTTTCTCTTTCTTAATATAAAAAAGTTTCTTGCTGGTTAGCATTCCGACGAGGTTGACGCCAACAGTGCAAGGTGGCTTTTATCGCAGGCGGGAACATTCTATGACGAGGGATAAAAAAATTCTTCACGCTACAACAAATGCTTGAACAATGGTATAAACTCGTAAAAAAGTAATTTAATGTCTATAGACTGCAATAAAAATAAAAGAAGTTACGAAAAAAGAATTTACTTTATTTTTAAAACCTTTCGGTTCTTACTTTCGAATTCATCTCGTACAACCAAGTGCGTAATAAAACAACTTTTGAAAATGTTTATCTGGATAAGCATAAAGTAGATATAATACAATCCTCTTGTGAAAGTACTTTGGAGAAGAGATTATAAAAAATAAACGGTAGTGATTAGAGAAAGGTATTTGAATGTATCATCGGAACTTTTAAAAATCCATTCCATCTCAATTGATACCACTCCTATATCACGATTAATCTTAGAGGGCCGCTGCTACTCCCCAGCATTCAACTTAACAAATCTATAAGATTCCTAAATGTTTTAGTTGACTTTAGTGGTAGATTTTGTGTTTTTGTAACCTTAAAAAGTTCAGAAGCAACTAGACACAATTCAATGTAGTAGCCCAATCTCTTAATACACTATTATCCCTCTTTGTATTTAGTTGCTCTTGCCGAGGTGCAGTAACTTCGAGGGTTCCAGGGTTGCTGTACTTGACACTCAAGTATTCAATTGAACGGTATCGTCTTTAAGAGACTCTTGATATCCGAATTTGCGTAGTATCCTGCAGCTTTCAAGCCGCCCATTACTTTCTTCTGAAATGTACAAGCCTTATAGACCTTATAGAATTTTTTGTATTTCAAAGTAGATGCTGTTATTCGTTTTAAAACTGACCTGAATTATATATACGTCATAAATGATAATATATCGCGATAAAAGTGCGGTAAGTGCAACATTGGAGAACGAAAAGGGTTTGAAAATATGAGATGAAGTCGAATATGTTCTACTTCCAAGATTCTCCAATATTGTTAATGTACGTATATTGCATATTACTTTTTTTGACGAATGCAAATAATAGAAATAATACTTACATGAAAATAACATTAATAATTTAATAACAGCTGCTGCATATGATGGTTCCAGTAAGAAGGTCACCCACCTTGGTGGCAAAGTGGCAATCGATTATCCGAGCCTGGTTGTTCACGTTAAAAAGAAATCGATAACTTGCAGTTCATACTAGCTGCATGGATTAAATCGTAAGTAAATAGTAATAAATAAAATGGAAGTAAACATCATGTAAGATTTAGATAATAAAATTCAGCTATAAAATATATAATTATGCTCCACGCCTGCAATAATAAATACGCCTAAAGTTACATGCTTTAATATAGTGCATGCATATACGTGCAGTAAAATAGGCAAAACACACAAATAGGTTAGGTTACCGATACTTAGTACAGGACATTCAACTTTCTACCAGAGAAGTAGGCTGGGAAGTGGGTCAAAAAAACTATCATCGAGAAAAGTATACAATTAAACCATTCAGGATATTATTGAATGACGTGCATATGTAATTATTATTAATTTGAAAACTATCTAAACGGTATATTCTGTAAAAAACACGATGTGGAGTTTAAATACTATAAATCCATAAATTTAATTTATACATTTTCGGAAATATAAATTCATAGTAGTACCTATAGATATGCTTTAGAGCTTAATTAATCTAATGGGTGAGAATTGGAATATTAGCTTAATGAAGATTAGTGAAAGGGGACAGTTGCAGAGTTGAAGGAGGGGACGAAGAAGGCAGCTGGAGCCCAACAATTCTTGCTTCTACCATTTTAGTAATTTTATGGAAGATAAATTTATAAGGGAAGGATTTAGATGCAGGGGAGGAAGACAAGGGGCGGTACGTGAGCATACACACTCGTGCTTCTCCCTATTAAATTTAAATGAAATTTTAATGACTAGAGAACAAATCTTAACTGCATACACTTGTGAGAAAACTTTTGCAAATGGAATCCAGAATTAGTTAGGTTGGCAATGCGAAGAGGGAGCGTGTGTATGTGTAGATTACCATTCATCTCGAATGAAGTCAACGGCTTTCAAGAGCTACGCCTTCTAACTACGCGTGTGCGCAATAAGCCTGAAGGAGGAGGTCTTAATGGTTTTACTTGTGTTAAGTGTGTGCTTAGAATTGATTCTTAGAGCGCTTTGTGTAATGCAGAAATGACAATTACTGAAAGAGCTGTATGGAAAGGGCGTCGCTAAACAACCTGAAAAAAGCTTGTTATATGTGCGTAAAAATGTAATTTCGTTAGATAACAGAATCCTACTATTGTCTTTATATGATAGATACTTTTTTTAGGTAAGATCAGCACTTAATTGGAATAAAAATAAAAAATATATAAAATAAAACAGAAATCTACAATATTATACCCTGACACTTAGGTTTCTATACCAGGGTACGTATTCCGAATTCCCATTATTTATTTCGAAACATTTTAGTTCATTTTTGTACTATTATTTTGTAGAAAAAGAAATTAACACGGCTTCCCTGGAAAAACCATATTTGCTACCGTTTTTAAGGTACCACGACTTCGATTTATTTGGTGGTAGTGACACCTTGTAGGTGTTATCGCGCCTTGTGCCGTGTATCGCACCAATAAGCATACCTATGCTAGTTCTGTCAACTCACTGGCAAATTACGAATAGGTATAGGTGAGGAATGTGACTGATTTTGTTCATCTTTTGTGAGGTTAATTGCGAATATACAGCAAATGTCTGTTTGGAAATGCTCTTGAATAGGAGCCAAATCTCGAGATGTTAGCATTTTAGTCCTCAAACATCTGTTACAGGCTCTCATATCAATTAGCGTTTCTTAGCTATTTACATGTTCTTAAACAGGCAAGCTATAGCCCCCCCCTTCCTCCTTCAACGCACTAAGGGTAAAGGAGGCGCAGCGGATATCTTAAGTGACGCCCTATTAACGCGCTTAGAGACGATCAGAAATCGGATGTAGATTCCTTCTTGTGGGATGCGTACATACTTGCTACTATCACTAACTCATATCTTAACTACTACAATAATTATATAAAACCAAAATCAAATAAATTATAAACTAAAATATCCAAAACACTAAAATAACATAAAACAATTATACATTTAATACGTTGAATATTCCAATTAAATCACTTAAATATAACCGAAACCAACATAAAATAAACGGAATCAAACACTCCTTAATTAATTCGAATTTAAATGTTTACTTTATTTTAAATGTATTATTTAAACTTCTTTAATAACCCAAATTATAATCAAATCAATCCTTTTCGTGGTATCTAGTAAATATTTGTGGCTAGTAACCAGCTTTAATTATAACACTAATATTTCCACAACTACCCTTCTAAGTAATACCACCGGTATTATTAATTAGAATATTTAAGGATTACAATATTAAAGTATTTAATCCAAAAATTCTATGGGATATAAGCATTGGAATGCGGAAAAGCACTTCCACTAAGCCGCCATAATTCGGGAGACCTAAAAAAATACGCATTACCAGACAAGTGAAATCAGCTTTTTAAGTGAAGTGCAAAACTTCCTGTAAAATAGGAAATTGATGAATATCTACTTTTTACACAAAGGACATATTTCAGTTTTCCAATTAATAAGACAGTAGCGTAAATAGTAGCGTTTAGTCTCTTCAGACTGTAGTCGTCTAATCAAAATTTAGCTAGATATGTTTTACGTTAAACTTTAAGATCATGTGCAAAATCTAACTCACCTAATCTCTTACTCGGATTGCTCATTGGGAATTTTGAGACTGTAGTTGTATGTCCTGTGTTTAATAGGCAAGAATACAGTCAAAAATGTATATATATATATATATATATATATATATATATATATAGTGTATCCACGTATTCGCGTGCTAATTCTAGGTTACCATTCCACGGATTTTGGCATGTAGGTATGTTCTAAGTGTAATAGGTTGCAATTTATAGCCGTAAAAGGTAAACCACTCAAAAGGTGCTATATCGCCTCACAGTTTATCGCAAAGGCCTTACCAGCCTACTGTTCACCCCATGCGTGCAGCCGGCTACCTGGCTAAAGGTGAACTTGCAATTGTTCCTCCCCTCCCGTACAGTCGCCTACGTTGTAGTCAATTTTGAACAGTGCATGGCTGAACGTTCCGTGAATAGCCTGTGGCGAGTCCTCTTTATTTGTATTATATGTTGTATAATATTACACACCTGGAAAATAATAATATATACTACAGGAAAAACGTATCAAATAATATTTCCGAAATGGTTACTGTTCTTCGTTTAAATCTTCTTATAATTTGGACAATACACTTACATGTGCTGTACTTTTATTTTTCATGAGCTAAGAGTATATTTTATTCAGAAAGGCAAATTTAAAACATTTCACTGTCGTATCACCCTCCTGTATACTTAACTACTGTATAATGTCTATTAAAACCACTTTTGACAATGACTATGAAGTTGACAATGACTATGGTAGAAAAAGCAAGTGTTTCGTTAACAATTTGCAGAACATGTATGAAAACAAATGGTAGTGAGTAGAGAAAGTTGTGTTATTGAAGCATGTCAGATTTTTCATGTTTTATTATTTTTAATTTAAGTTTCTTCTTTGTCATCACTTGATTGTCTATACAGGATTTCATTTATCCGGAGCCCCTAGCTCCTCTACAGGCTTAAGCCCTTAGTGAAGGTCCTACCAAACTATCAGAAAATGAAAAATAACACAATGTATGTATTGTTATTGATTCAATTAAGTTCAGAAACTGATTATATGTAACCTTAAAAAAGGAATAGAAATTAAATTCGCTAAGATTCAGTATATGCTGCTTAAACTTATGTTTTCTCTTCAAAATTGTATTATATTTTGGAATGAACTTAGCTACACACCGAGTTGGCTTCCTCAGTTATGGGGAGCGATTGGCTTTGGGTAGATATGAAATACTCTTTAATAACGTGAAATATTACTGTTGTAATTCATTTTAAATTGTTTTAATTATGTGCTGTTCTTTTAAAAAAACTGAGTTATAAGGAACATATCCCTACTTTTAACTCCTTGACCCTATTTAACAGTAACACAGGGCATAGCGCATTGCTACACCTATTATCGCTGCCCGATGGAATTTGGTGGGGAGAGGGAAGAAATCCAAAAAGGTTTTAAATTTTATGGAAGGAACTGAACTAAATACCAATTTGGTATTTAAGTTCAAGACCCTCTAAGATGGTACACGAAGATTTTAAATAAAACCTACCACTCCAAACTACTCTTTACATGGAAGACTTTTCGAAATATTTGATTTTGTGAAAAATGCCTCTAACAATTTTGACTAAAATAGCACATATTTTAATGCATGAATGCTTAATTTGTTGTCTGTTTTAAAGTTTACATGCAGTTTACATAATGTATACAATGGAGTTGCGTATAATTTTTCTACCCCTTATATTTAACATTCTGTTGAAATACCATATATTAAACATATTTACATGGCAATTAAAATGTATATCTCGAATTTTCTGAGAGTAGCATGTGAAGTCCTCTTCACTCGGAAGGGATTTTGTATAATATTGTATAATTGGTAAACGTACCGCATAAAAAATGTAGATCTCTTTAAGGCGCAAACTTTATTTCAAATAAACTTTTTTGTGGCGTAAGCCATTTCTGAGATATCCGTTATTAATGGTCCCCATTGTTCAGTACTTTGTCATTCAAGTCCATCAACATTCAGTTTTTTTCGCGATTGCGTGGAAACAATATGCAATTTTAAGGCCAGCATATAGCGTCCTGTTCTTAAACACCTAACTATCGCCTTTCCTTTGTATATATAAGAAAATGTATAATTGAGCTGTTTCTACAAAGGTTTACGTCAATTAAAATGAAGTAAATAGAAAAATAAGTTTTTGTAAGAATAATTTGTATACCCAGTACTAAACGGTAGAGGATAGAGAAAGCCATGTGAATGCAACACATCAGATTTTTGTTTTGTGATGGTAACGGTTACGTAATTGTCTAAAGTAGAGAAGTAATTTATTTTATACGAAACGTATGACTTCGATCGTGCTTCGAATGTTTATTGGCGAACTCAAATTCAGGCAAGATAAACATGAGAAAGGTTACTATTCACAATTAGAAGCATAGCTAATGTTATGAGGCTGAAGCTAACACTTTCTTATGAAACGTGTGTTTCTAACCCAAGAGGAAGTGGATTGAATGTAGGAATAATGGCAGATTTGTACTTGAAAAAATATTACATAATTAATTAATAAGCCGAATTTCTTTCATTTAATAAACTAGCATTCCATAACATGGATAATTACCTTTTTAGAAACCCTTATTCTTCCACAATTCTTTATATTCTAAACGGCTTCAATGCATTAAATTAAATTACAATAATTACGTACTTCCTGCTCTCACATTTACCGATATCTTTGAAATCTAAACACCAATAAATCTATAGTTCGGACGATCAACCTTTCCCAGGTGAATAATTATAAAAGAAAATTTTGAATTAGTTAAGTCAAAAAGAATTTAGAAATACCGTCCGGAATGCCTTCTGTCTAAACGCTCTCCTGCTGTTTTCCTCGTGACCTCTCTCGCCGTCGAAGAAAGACTCATCAGCATTTGTGGACTGCACCTTGAGGAGAGCTGCAACTAATCCGGCGCCTGCGCAGTCGACGATCACCATCGCCTGACATACTAAACAACTCAAATTAACTGCGCGCTTTCTTGTTGTTGTCGTCTCCTTGAGAAACCATTACATAGTCGTTTCACTTTTGTTCCCGTAGATGTCAATCTTCCTTTAATGGAACCCGTCATCGCCTAGAGTAGGTTTCTCCTCGGAGGCTCAATTTGGCACACTTATCAATTTTAAAAAGATTAAATTAAATTAAGTTTTACTAATGGGCGCTTCTTCTATTATGGTCCTTAGCGTCCCACTATATTGGGCGTGTAAGACCGGAAATTTTGCTCAGAGGCCTCTTTATCAGGCTAAAGGTTCTTTTACGTGCCGTAAATCTACGACACGGGACCACCGGGTTTACTTCCCTTCCGAAGGAAGCATTACTAAGGATTCTTATGCAGGAAAGAATTCATCGCCCTCCCCCGGGTTTGAATACGCGACCTCGGGATCCACAGGCTAGTATGGTAACCCTAGACCCTATCAGTTTTGGTAGTAGTACACACTACTACACTTCTAGTGCACTCTCACCTTATAGCTCTCCAGAAGAACAGTAAGTTTTAATTATCTACAGCTTTTGTCATGGAGGTAGAAATGATTGCTTATTTCGGTGTTATCATCCATGCAAGTTCGTTTTGAATAATCGTCTCTAGTGAAGGTCAGATTTGGTATTCAGACAGTGAAACAGATAAAATGGATGACGATTTGATTGTTAATTGGAGAATAGAGTTGTTAATGTGAATGGAAATGAACACAGAATGTAAGTTTATGATGCATCACGTTGTTGGATCAGTGTGGTTGAAGAGTATTTGTTGATATTCCCTCCCCGCGAGTGCTGCTGCAGAACGTTCAGCTGGCAAACTTTGCGGAGGTTAATTTTTGCGTTTACTAACGCAAACCATAATTACCGATACCGGCCTCTATTAACAATACTACAGTTATACTGATCGAGTGAGATGGCTCTACGGTAGCTGCGAGGTCGCATTCTGGAGGTCCTGGGTTCGATTCCCGGGGCCGGTCACTCTGAACCATGGTTTTCCCTGGTTGGCAAGGCGAATGCTGCAGTGGTTTCTCTTCTACCACGAATTTCGTATATTCCTTTCACTTCCATGTTTCAGGTGGGCTTAGGGCTGTGCAGTATTGGTCGATGTCGGACAGTCGGCGAAGTTGCTTCCTCGTTGGAAAGTTCTTCCAACTTTCCTGCAAATGGCAGGCTTCTCTGAGCCGTCTCAGGTGGATCGAGTTCTCTCGGTTCCGCCATGAAAGCCTTCTCTAAACAGACCGCCGGTGAGACCGGATCATCAAGCTTGGAATCGTTAGGGATCTCTACGCGTCTCTGTCGGCCAGCTTGTCTGCGGCTATAAACTCTTGCTAGTTCTTCACCTCATCCGTTTCTCCGGGGCTGGTAAGCACGAAAGATTCGTTTTGGGTCATGGTGCGAGTTGTCCCCTCCTTTCCTGTCATAGTCATAGAGAAACTAATATTTCATTTTTGTCAATCGTCAAAGACCCTTAAACGAAGAAAAAGCTATATACAGATTGGAAAGGTAGAATTAGATGACTAAAAAATTCAATGCCATAGCCTGGATTTGAACCACGGATCTCCCGGTCTCCGGCCGGTTGTTCTAACCACTGAGCTACCATGACAACATGCCAGCACCCTATTAAATTCTCCAGCTGACACGATTTTTCCCGGTAAACCACAAGGAGATCTCAAATTGTATTGAGATGTCATACCCCAATGGCGACTTACATTCATTGTAAGTACTTAAGTCCCGAGCTTTTAGTTTAAACCACTATTAGGTCAATTAATTCTATATACAGATGTTTACGAATATCATAAACAAAATACTATTGAGGACTGAATTGTTCTGTCACACTAGCCATGTGTATAGGACAAGATTGGAAAGGTAGAATCAGACGACTGAAAATTTCAGTGTCATATCCGGAATTTGAACACGGATCTCCCGGTTTCCGTCCGGTTGCTCTAAACATTGAGCTACATGGCAACATATCAGTAGGACATTCATGAGTGTAGAACTTTGTCCTTGTGGGTTAAACTATAGATCACGGGACTTAAAAGTATTTACGGCTTTGTAAGTCGCCATTGGGGTATGTCATCTCAAAACAATCTGAGATGATCTTGTGGTTTACCGGAAAGATGCGAGTCAGCTGGAAAATTTAATCTCCTACCACTACCGAGATTCAAATTCCGGCTATGGCATTGAATTTTTCATCGTCTGATTCTACAATATGTTGTTATGAAATAAGAACTTATATCAATAAAATACAGCAGAAATGTTGCTTAGTTATAAGGACTTGTTTAGAATGGATCAGTACGCTAAACTTGTCGTTGAATATCTGGACAGCCACTTGGATATCGATGCCGAATTTCGATATTGCCCTGCACCAAAAGGAAAATATTAATCCCGGTAAATATAAGCTACCAAGGTTTAACTATAACCATGGTAAAGTCTTAAAACATGTGCATGATTACTAACCACGATTAAACGCCGGTAAAGTCGAAACCGATCTTGGTGCAACCGAAATATAACTTTACCCTGCTAAGCTATGAACTTTACCACGCCATTCTCTTAACCAGGAATGATGTACTTGACCATTAAATCTTGCCAGGTGTTTTGCTCTTCAGTTTCAAATGGCATAGCTCATTAGTGCTTTAATAAGATGTGGCATTCAAGATGTTTGCAATGTATGTGGCATTTTAAGTTTGTAGAATGCAAAACTTGTCATTTTCCTAGTTTACCTCTCTTAGCGCCATAATTCGGAAATGTGACAAATAAAAACGCCGGTTAACTCGTAACAAACTTTATTTATTACGAGAAATGCGTTACAACCCTCGCTTTATATCTCTGACTTATAATCGCTCGTAACTCCTCTGATTGACTCCCATTTTTACGTTCTGCCGTTCCCCTGTAGCTTGGGAGACACATTAATGGTTTTTTTTTAGAATTTACCAGAATCAAATGGCGAAACCAGGTACCCAGTCAAAGCTTCTTCCAGTGTTTGACCTACTGTACATTCGCTTCCATTTATGACATCCCCGCAGCTTTGGGAGGCATTCTACTGGCCTTCACAAGTGGAGCGGTGTATAGTAAGCAGGAGGGTGTATCGGTTAACCTTTGGAAGCGAATGTACCATATGGGTTTGCTTTTTCGAATCTCCCACGCTCAAATCCTTCATTGATGGCTTTGCCGACTGTATCACGCGGATTCGGTCAGAATATATATGTATAGAAACTATTCCAAAACAGAGATATAAGTTGGTGTTCTCCAATCTTCATATTTTTCTACCTCGCATCTACATAATTCTTGCTACTTGATTGATAAGTTGCCTACATAATCCCCAAAATGGACGGAGAGTAGCACTGTTCTTGCTAGTAGAGTAGTGTTAAGTTAATAATAGTGATGACCACATTGATAAGAATGGCAATAATAGCTCAATTATTTAACGCTATTTTTGACTACTACGACATATCGGCCTCATTAAGCTGTAATAATACAATAGTATAACTAACTGGTATTTTTTAAATTTAATTAATTTATTTTTAGAAAAACACTACATAAAATATAAACAGTAATAGCTAATTTCTAGCTGGTCATTAAATTAGAAAATGTGGTGTTTCTTGAGAGATTTATCATAAATAGTCATTTGTGGCATAAAAATATAGAGACGGCAAAAGTTTTAAACAATGATGGACTAAGTTAGTATTTGTACTGATAAAAACAATGAAATACATCGTTAATTTTGTTATATAAAGGTTCAAAACGGAAGAGAAAGCTTGTATTAAAGTGTAGTTAAATAGCAAATAAATAGAAATAATACAATTCATTACAAAAGTAAATTTTGTTATGGAAATTCTTTTCTGATAATCTTTTAATCCTATGTTTTAGTTTAAAATATCCGATGTGTTACACTCACATGACTTTCTCTACTCTTGTACAAACTATTTTTACAAAAGCTTATTCTCCATATGCTTCATGTTAATCGAGATGTTTATCTTATTGCTAATTTTCTTGTTGGTGCAAGGGGAATATGGTAGGCTTTAAGCGATAGTCAAATGGTTTAAGAGCTGGTTGCTATGTGCAGTATTCCATTCTGTTTGCATTGCCAGGACATAAAAAAATGAATAACGAATTCCCATTTTGTATTAGAAAATTTAGGGGAATAACAAGCAATATCTCGAAAATGGTTCACTAAATATATGCATTTTAACGCGATCTACATTTTTTGTGTAGTAAAATTTTGTCTATCTCTTATGGTTTACCAGTTATGCAAAAGTCGTTCACAATGAAGAATACTTTTGGCGGCATTCCCAGAAAATTCAAGATATACATTTTATTTGTGATGAAAGTATCTTAAATATATGATATTTTAATCAAAATCGTTAGAGCCATTTCTGAGAAAATTAAAAGTTTCGAAAAATGTTCCATGGAAACGGTAATCTGGGGTGGGGGGATTTTCTTGATAACCTTCGTGTCGCATTTCTGGAAGATACTGAACCTAAATACCAAGTTTTGTGTTTATCCCACTGTTTGTTTCTGAGTTATGCTGTTCACAGACAGACACACACACATACATACACGGACATGTTTCCAAAAATGCTTTTTTTATATTCAGGGGGCCTCAAAACATATATTTCCGGTGAAACCTTGTATCTAATTTTTGGGTGGAATACAATACTTCCCCTACTTACCACACGTAGTAGAGAAAGTAAAAATGTTGTAGTGCTATAATCTGGATATTTTTATCATTAAAATATAAAATCTTGTAAACGATTTTAAATGCTTATGCACCAACTAATTGGTTAAATTTACATATCAAGATTATAACCTCTTTCTATTAGCGACAATAATTTCATGCTTGCTTTCCATGTCTACTTCAGAAGTAACGTTTGACAAGCATTTACACGGTTGTTTTAACCTTTAGGCTTTCATTTCTCACATATCCCCTCGAGACGCAAATCATAATATTGAGTTGGAAATTCATTAAGGCAGACAATTTATGACCTTCCGAGAATAACATCTTTCATACGTGAATATTTTCCTCTTGGTATTGAAGTCAGCCATAAGAGACGTGAGAAGGGTGAATGGAGTGTAGTAAAGGTAATTGTAGAAACTGCGGAAGAAAAACTCTGATGTGTTGCATTCACATTACTTTCTCTACCCTGTATCATTTATTAATGGGCATAAAAGCGTATACTAAGAAATCCTACTTTTCTATTTTATTTTAATCGAGATAAACCTTAGCAGAAATAGTTATATTACACATTTCGTTGTAGATACCAAGGGAACAATGACAGTCAAATGTTTAAGAACTAGACGCTGTATGCTGACCTCAAAATTCCATACTGTTTCCATGCAATCGCGAGAAACAACTGAATGTCGACAGGACTTGAATGACCAAGGCATTGAACAATTCGAACCATTAATAATGAATATCTCGGAAATAGCTTATGCCATAAAAAGCTGTTTGAAATAAATTAGATGTTTTAAAGAGAATTAACTTTTTGTGTAGTACGTTTTCATCTATCGCTTAACGTTTACCAGTTACACAAGATTACACAACATTTCTTCTGATGAAGAAGGCTTCACCGGCAAGTCCCATAAAATTCAAGATATATATTTTATTTCCATGTAAATATCTTTAGTATATAATATTTCAACCAACATCGTTAGCCATTTTTTTAGAAAACAAACAATTTCGAAAACATGTTCCATATAAACGGTAGAATGGGTTGGGAGATTTTGTTGAAAATCTTCATGTCGTATACTTGGAAGGTACTGAACCAATTGTTTCAGTATTTATTGGTTTGGTATTTATCCAACTTTTGAGTTATGGTGCTCAGAGAAACACACACACACACACACACACACACACACACACACACACACTTGGACCTTTTTCTAATAAGGTTTATTTTTTATTTAGGGGGCCTCAAAGTACGTATTTCCAGTGAAATAGCGGTATCGAATTTTTGTTTGGGTGGCATACAATACTTCCCCTTCTTACTGTACTTAGTAGAGAAAGTAGAAACGTATATTTTCGAAAAATGTTCCATGTAAAGGTTAGATGGTTGTGAGGGGATTTTCTTTAAAAACTTTGTGTCGCACCTTGGAAGATACGCGACTTAAATATCAGGTTTAGTAGTTATCCGACTTTTGGTTTTTGAGTTATGCTGTTCACAGACACACACATAAGAATCTGTTTCTAAAAATTCCTTTTTTTGGATTCAGGGGCTTCAAAGGATGTATTTCCCTGAAAACTCGATATGGAGCTTTTGGGTGGAATGAAATACCTCCCCTGCTATGTACGTAGCAGAGAGAGTAAAAATGAACTCTCTAACCACTCGAGAAGCTATTACTACCTGCTTAGCGTATTCCATTTAAACTACATACCTCTGTAGATAAAATAAAGCATGTCAGTTTTGGATTTCCTTGTGAGCATCAGTCCATTCAAACTAGAAAAGTCCTCACGTGGTTTTTATCTTTTCCCTTACAGACGCGACTGCCCGCATAGCTGTGCCGAGCCGCGGGGAACATAGTTGCTGAATCCGTCAACAGATGCCCTCAGCGTTCCCGATGCGGCTACAAGAGCAGAGCTCGACGAAGTGTGTGGTCAACGCCTTCGGTTACCAATTACAGTGCATTTAGACTTTTCCATAAAGTGAAGTTAAACGTAGTTTAATATGTTATTGCATTGTTTTTTATGGATCATTAAAATCAATCGTAAAACTTCACTTTGTGCACATTAAATTTCCCAGATTATTATTTCCCAACAGAGAACGAGGCGCCGTAGTCTTTTAAGGATCTAAGGAATATTTGTGAAATACTTTTCAAAAGTTAAGCTTTTAATTTAATTGTAATGTAATTTTTAGAGACCTTAAGGGGTGACCCCATGCCCTATCCCGCCAATGTTAAATTTCCAACTTCATGAGCCATTATGTCAAAGTATCGAAACAGAAATGTTTACATGATGCCTTATAAGTTCACCAATTTAGTTTTATAGAGTAATGTGGTTTATTAAGAAAGATGTTAAAAGACAAATTTTTCATTAAAACATAACAGGAATGATTTTTTTCTGTTAAGTGATGATGCAGAATTCCGAGTACAAAATGGTACAAACACTACCATATTTAGAGCATAAGCAGTATGCCTTCAATGATTAACTATACATCCAATTAAAAAGAAAATTCCAATTTATAAGATTACACAAAAAAAACATGATATTGGTTTAGCAGACGCTATAGAAACTAAAAGAAAATGATACAAAACAGTAACTGACTGTAGCCCAGTCGTTCTGCTGTGCGTGGAATCTGCTGGTCTCAAAAACTTGTGTGAAATTCGATGACGAGATTCGCCGGAAATATATGTTTTGAGACCCCTGAATAAAAAAAACACATTTAGAAAAAGGTCTGTGTGTGTGAAAAACATGACTCAAGAGCGAAAATTCAGGTAAGTACCAAACTTGGCATTTAAGTTCAGTATCTTCCAAGGTTGCGACACGAGGATTTTCAAGAAAATCACCCACCCCAAGCTACCCTTTACATGGAACATTTTTCGAAATTTTTGATTTTATAAAAAATGGCTCTAACGATTTTGATTGAAATAACATATATGGATATTTACATGAAAATAAAATGTATATCTTAAATTTCCTGGGAATAGCCTTTTAAGTCCTCTTCGTTCGTAAGGAACTTTGTATAATCTTTTATAACTGGTAAACGTTAAAATGGACATTTCGTTTTTGAATTATGCTGTTCACAGACACACATACACATGACATTTTTTCTAAAAGGGATTTTTTTATTCAGCTGCCTCAAAACATTTATTTCCGGTGAATTCTGTACATCAAATTCTAGGGTGGAATATAACATGTCCTCTACCTATTGTAAACACGTAAGAGAAAGTGAAAAAAAACCAATGTATTTAAGGGCGAAGAGCTCGTTTCCGATTATTTTAAAATGACATAAAAAAGAGGCAAGATGTTTAAATGGGACTTTTTTACAGACTGATAGCAGATTAACATGCTAGGGTTTTTCAGATTATTTTAAATATTTTGCAACGCAGCTGAATATTAGGAAAGCATTCTTTATTCATTTTGCGACAGTTGTATTTGTGTATCTCGTTATATGAGAATTCTTTGAAAAATTACCTTGCTATGATAGCGAAATTTTCAAAAGTAATACAAGTGTCCATGTTAAAATTAAGTGAAAGGAAAGCGCTAATGTCGTACATTACAGCACACTATGCTCTAAGAAGCTGTAGAAAAAGCCAGTCCTGAACCTTAAACGTTTCTTTCTGATGTGAATTTCAATACAAAAAGGTGACCCCTTAATTTATTTATACATGTTATAGCCTATACATTCATGAATTTAAAAATTAAGTTGCATGAATTCAGCGTAAAGCTTCAGTGGAAATATTATGGATGTCCAAAGTAATCTCTATAAATTAAGTAAGAAAACTTGAATCTTATGTAAAACTTTACGGGTAAACTTCTTTTACTACTTTTCAAGAGCTTGTTACATTTTTAATTGACATTCAAACACAAAAATTCTCCTGAATAAATATTTATCTTAGCGCTGAACACCAAAATATTCTAAAGCTATTTATACGTATAAAATAAGTCGATGTGATTGTATTTATATAAAACTAAAAACTGTGAAAATGCAGCGTAATACTTTGACTTCTCACTATAACATTACAGTGCAAAAGCGACTTATGTAGTTCAAAAGGGACAAAAGAGATTCAAGGAGAGGAAAAGGATTTTTAAGTGAAGTTGGGATATGAAGAGAGACTCACAAAAATCTTTCTCATAGAAAATATAGGAATTGCTGGAAACAGTGAATTATGATATTATTATTATTATTATTATTATTATTATTATTATTATTATTTAGTAGAACTCGCTTATCGACCGTATTTAATCCCAATTGTGTTTGTCTGTTTTATTATGTAAACGTCTTCCCATTCTTATGCGAATAGTTTTTGAATTTTGATACTTTGAGTAGTTTAAAAGTCAGAATATAACAATTAATGATATAAAACTTAAAATTTTAATTATTTATTCTAATTAATTTATACTTTTTGATTGGAAATCAAATGTCCTGGCCTACTGTATAATAGAAGCAATAATAATTATGAATGTTTCTAGCGTTTTATGATCTGTGAGTAAATTACGTACATAGTAACTTTTTCCTGCACAAAATTATTTTATTTGCATTCAGTAGAGAAAATTTTGGTATAATAGCTGCGTTGAAAATGGGATCTGAACTTATTAATGTTTTTGCTGTCGTTCTCCTTTTCGTAGATTTACGGCACCTAAAAGAACCTCAAGCCTGATAAGGAGGCCTCTGAGCAAAATTACTGGTCTTTCACGCCAAATATAGAATGGGACGCTAAGAACCACAGAAGTTAAAGAGCGCCCATAAATAAAATAAAAAAAATAAAAAAATAAACATTTATTCCTCCGTCATTTTAAATCGTACGAGTATGTCGGTGATATTGTTAGGTATTATATGCAAAAAATACTCTATTAAATGAATATAAAATAATTTTATAAATACAACACATGAAAAAACTGATAAGTATGTCCGGTGGAGAGGTATTTAGAGATAAGGACACGGAGTAGCGAGATCAGCCAACAAATTCCAGAAGCACTATCGAAAGATAATGGGATATTCTGGAAGCTTCTTTTTCACCCCCTCTCGAACATTCTATAACCCTCTCGTAAACTTCAGCGGCTGTATATGCGAGTGAGCAAGTTAGTAAGTAAGACACTGTGTTACTGATGCGATAAAAGTGCTATTTTACGAGTGAGCTTGCAGAATAGCAAGCAGTGAGTTCCGCTGCTGAAGAGATTATGGAGGTCCTATGTTCGACTCCTCAGCGAGTGATATGTAATGAAGAAGAGGCTACTTCACGCGTATTTCATTAAGCCACGCCACTACTCCCAAAGAAAAGTGAAGTGACACTAAAAATTTAACTAGCTCACATTAGTGAAGAGACAGTGAAAAATGAACAAGTTCAAGGTATATAAAGTGAAAAAATGTAAAAAATGGAAACATGCCAGCAAGGTAACATTTTTATTCTGCACTCTTCTTGCATATTAAACCTTTTTTTTTTTTTGGATGCTAGAGTTTCTTTTTTTAATGTGGACATGAACACTTGCAATCCGGCGCTCTACAATATCTAACGTTTAAAGCGCTTTAAGACTCCGCAATTGTACCAATTATGTTGCGATTAACGCCGCCAATGAGAGGTACTGCTTAAAGAAAGAGCAAATTATCGCAGTTGCACCTGACCTAATCTAACATTTAAATTATATAGATTGTCCATAATAATGTGACAGAACCCTTGGCGGCTCCACAAGATGTGACATAAGGTAACTTTTTGTCCAGCCAGCGCCTATACCAGATATGACGAGGACGAGGAGGTATACTATGTGATCAAAAGTATCCGGACACCCCCCTAAACATAAGTTTTTTATCTTAGGTGCATTGTGCTGCCATCTACTGCCTGGTACTCATTATCCGCGACCTCAGTAGTTATTAGACATCGTGAAACAGCATATTGGGTGTCACTTATGTCAGAAGTCTGTACGCGAGATTTCCACACTCCTAAACATCCCTAGGTACACAGTTTCTGATGTGATAGTGAAGGGGAAACGTGAAGGGACATGTACAGCAAAAACGCGTACAGGCCGACCTCGCCTGTTGACTGACAGAGACCGCCGAGATTTGAAGAGGGTCGTAAAGAGTGATAGGCAGACATCTACCCAGACCATCATACAAGAATTCCAAACTGCATCAGGATCCACTCCAAGTACTATGAAAGTTAGGCGTGAGGTGAGAAACCTTGGATTCCATGGTCGAGCGGCTGCTCATAAGCCACACATCACGCAGGGAAATGCCAAACGACGCCTCTCTTGGTGTAAGGAGCGTCAACATTACACGATTGAACAGTGGCAACATGTTGCGTGGAGTGACGAATCACGGTACACAATGTGCCGATCCGATGGCAGGGTGTGGGTATAGCGAATGCTCGGTGAACGTCATCTGCCAGCGTGTGTAGTGCCAACAATGAAATTCGGAGGTGGTGGTGTTATGGTGTGGTCGTGTTTTTCCTGGAGGGGGTTTGCACCCCTTGTTGTTTTGCGTGGCACGATCACAGCGCAGACCTACATTGATATTTTAAGTACCTTCTTGCTTCCCACTGTTGAAGAGCAATTCGGGGATGGCGATTGCATCTTTCAATACAATAACATCCCTGTAATGGACTGGCCTGCACAGAGTCCTGACTTGAATCCTATGCGACACCTTTGGGATGTTTTGTAATGCCGACTTCGTGCTAGGCCTCACCGACCTACATCGATACCTCTCCTCAGTTCCGCACTCCGTGAAGAATGGGCTGCCATTCCCCAAGAAATCTTCCAGCACCTGATTGAAAGTATGCCTGCAAGAGTGAACGCTGTCATCAAGGCTAAGGGTGGGCCAACACCATATTGACTTCCAGCATTACCGATGGAGGCGCCACGAACTTGTACGTCATTTTCAGCCAGGTGTTCGGATACTTTTGATCACGTAGTGTTGCTCAGGCAGCTTTTGAGAAGGTTACGAGGATAGCTGGAAGGATGGTGCAAGGGCGATAGTATTAGATGTGTAACTGTAACTCAAAGAGAGATTTCAATCCTTCTAATAAACAATATAAATTGCATTGGAAGAGGGAGAACGCCAGACAGCATTTAAGTTTACCTGGTAGACGGAAGAAGTAAGGCGTTCCATCTTCGAGGGTGTAGCTCAAAAGGGGGTCCACGGAAAAGCCGTAAAGGAAACCATAAGAAAACAAAATATATTTTATATTTTACTTACAATTTACTAAACTCTTATCGAAAGCACTCAATTTTAACTGTATTTTTACTCTCTCTACCACAATAATAGTAGGTAGAGAAGGTATAGCATTCCACTCAAAGATTTCACCGAAAAGCATGATTTGAGCACCCAAATAAAACATTGTTTGAAACATGTTCGTGTATGAGTGTGTGTGTGTGTGTGTCTGTGTCTGTGTCTGTGAACAGCATGGCTCAAAACGAAAAGCGGTTAAGTACCAAACGTGGTGTTAGAGATCAGTATCTTCCAAGAATGAGACACGAAGGTTTTCAAGAGAATCCCCCCCTTCCCCAACTATCCTTTATGTGGAACTTTTCCTAAAATTTTGATTTTACAAAAACTTGCCAAAACGGTTTTGATTAAAATAGCATATATTAAAGATATTTACATGACAAATAAAATGTATATCTTGAATTTTCTTCATTCGGAAGGAATTTTGTATAATCTTGTATAACTGGTAAACGTTAAGCGAGAAACCAAAACCAACACAAAAAGATATAGAAATCTTTAAAACAACCAATTTATTTCAAATAAGTTTTTTTTGGGGGGCATGATGCATTTCTGAGATTTCCGTTATTAAAGGTTCGAATTGTTAATTTCTTGGACATTCTCTTAAAGTGCTTTCAACATTCAGTTGTTTCTCGCGATTGCATAGAAACAGCATGGAATTTAAAGCCAACATATAGCGTCCAATTCTTAAACATTTGACATCAAGCTGTTGATGTTGAGACTGTATAATATCTCCAAAACTAAGCCTTGTAGAAAGAAATTTCTTTAATAAAATTTGCTTGATATTATGGGGGAAAGCAAATGTTATTAGTCCTGTTTTATTTGGAGGACGTTCTGCTGGTGATTTTAGGCTCAATTTAATTTGACCCTAATTAGAGGTTTCCTTTTAAAAATTTAAATTTATCCTAAAATACTGGTAAACCAAGAGATACAGTAAATCTTACTACACAAAAACGGAGAGCTCATTAAAGCACACAATTTCCGAGATATTTCTCATTGGTTTGAGCTTTAAATGCTTATACTTTCCTCAATCGGAAAGCTGTTATTGCTTTTTTCTCGTGTTTATGCAAAGACCATGGTATTTCAAAAGCCACCATATAGCGACACGTGATTAAAAAATCTGAATATCGCTTTAGCCTACTGTAATTTACAACGAAATGTGCAAATATGAATCAAAGGTTACCTGGATTGACAAGAAGAAGATAGAATAACAAGGGTTTTCTAGTAATAGTTTATAGAAGATTGAGTAGAGAAGGTCATGTGAATGCAACATATATTTTTAATGAACGTTTTCAATTGCGGTGATAGAGAAATTGAATTTCTAATGCTTTTTAACTAGTATAGACCTTATTTCTGTAGAAACATATCTACTGACAATGTTGTATTGATTTGAAGGTAGTCATCCTCCGTGTGTAGTGGTTACCATGCTTGCCTCTAGTTCCCGAGGTCGTGGGTTCAAGCTCCGCCCTCGGCGGAGGGCGATGGATTTTTCGGCGTAAAAGTCCTTAGCATAGCATCCTTCGGAAGGGAAGTAAAGCCGGTGGTCCCGTGTCGTAGATTTACGACACGTAAAAGAACCTCAAACCTGATATAGAGGCCACTGAGCAAAATTACCGCTTTTTCACACCCAATATAGGATGGGACGCTAAGGACCACAGCAGTTAAAGAGCGTCCATAAATAAAACTCAATTTAATGTACTTTTGGAGATAGGTAAATTCTTGTTTGGTAGGTGCAGTTATTTTATTTGTTTTCTCTTGCAAAATACTATGACAAAAGGTAAATAAGAGTAAATATCACTTCACTGGTGATAATAGAACGATACAAAATAAAGAGGAGGAAGAAAAAGACACCATGGAGTAAAATTATCTGCTTCTACATGCTTTAAATGTATACCAAAACACGAACAACTTTCTGACTACTTCTTGTGGTTCTCTTTCTTTCTTTTTTCACTCACCTCTGTCCTTTAATTTGAGCAAAGCCCAGCATACAAGCACATGCGTTCAGGATGATTCAGATCTTGGCCTATAAACTTGGCTACCAAAGCCTACGCTCCGAATACTCGAGGCTATCATCTTGATACCATTACTGAAGTATGTTTTTCCCTTGTTATTTTAATCACGACGACTGTGCACGGACAATTAATTTGATTTATTCCCGATAGATACCTTAAGCAGAGGCTTGCTTCTCTCAGCTCTTGTTTTGAAAAAGATAAAAGAATCTAACTGCTCATGCTAATGGCTATGACGTCCCGTAATGTACGTTGTTCTAATGCCAAATGTCCATTCCACAGCCTTCTTCATTACGGTGAAATCATTGGCACTCAAAACAGAAGCTGAATATAAGGTAGCTTAAAATTGCGGTTAACAACAGGCTTGCAATTTGCTCCATTATTCAAACAGTTTATAAATGCAGTGCTGATTATACAGGGCGCTTCAATAGCATTCAGCAATTTAAACATAATACTTATGAAATTGTAATAAGACATAAAGCAACAGAATGTTATTTTATACTAAACCGAAAACTTTGAAGAACAATCTATTTAAATATACGTTCAGGGTTTTTGGTGTTATCAAGCTGTAAATATATCAAATGATTATATTTTATCACATCATTCAATTACGTTATGAACTGTTCAAATAACTTTTATTAGTATTATAAGACACCCAAAAAAGAAAGAAAGAAAAAAGGGCACCTCTGACGTTAGCTAGCACATAAAGATACGTACATGCATCCACAGTAAAGTTTTTCATTCTATCTACTTCAGAAATACTAATTTGTAAACACTCTGTAATTCCGAAATAAACCAAGTGATATATGTATTTCAGGAGCAAATATGTTTGGAAAACAAGGCCAAAGACTAAACACTTAAATCAAAATAAAGGCACATTGCATTTTAGAGAGCTTTTAATTTGCATGAATTAATCATAGAGCGTTTGGCACGCAACAGAGCTGTTAGAGTGCCGCGCACTCGCACCCTCTGTAGAAGTAAAATAAGTGTGTATAAAATTACACTCACACTATTTCAGAATTCTCTGTCCCTAAAAACTTAGTTGAACACTCAAATTGGATGTCATCATATACCTCAAAATATACAAAGAAGCTTTTCCCATGCGGTACCCAAAGTTCGCCATGGCAACATACCCTGGCTGTTCCATTTATCTATCTTGTGTTTATTCTTTTCTCATGATGAAAGCAAAGAGGTTATACGAGTAAGCCATAATGACCTGTTTCCGTATTGTGTGCTAAGTATTGCATGTTGTAGAAACCAAAGTATTCATTTTGTAATACTATTCTATAAGAATGCAAATTCTTTATTTATAAGTATTAGGGAGTAGAAATTAATTTAGCCGGTCCTCGTAGCCGTGGTCGCTGGAGTGTATAACTCTGGTGCTCTGCCAAGCTGAGGATCGCGGGTTCGAGTCCCGCCATGGGCATGGGTTTTGTGTGTGTGTGTTGTGTTTTGTGTAACGGCGGTAACGCAAATAGTAAAAAAACTGGGTAAAACAAGGGAACTATAAAAGAAAACAAAAAAAGAAGTAAAAGTCCATTAGGCCAGCGGTATTTTCTGAATGCTAGACGCTTTTTTTATAGTACCTAAGTAATAACACAGAGTGGCGCAGGTAAAAGTGGCCCTTCTCCCGTTTGAATATAAATGCGATATTTCCGTTGTGTATTAATATAAATTTCTTTAAAAATTGGTTGTTAAAATTGAATCGAGCTACAGTGCATCAATCGTCAATTTTATGCAATATGAGTAATCGATAGTTGGCATTCTTCTGTCAGCATTTCAATTTATTTCGTCAGGTCATATACCTTGCTATTCGCATTCTGGAAAATGAACTTTCTCGATACAAGAAAGAATTCAAATTGTGGAAGCAATATGTGAAAACGGGTTCGATTAACGAACGAGTTTATGTCTTCTTTGCCGAACGAGCTGTTAGTAAACATTTGTGACCACCACGTTCCCCGGATATAACAACGATTGTTTCCGTGGGGATGCTTGAAGAGCAAGTTCTATGAAACAATTCCATACACAGTACTGGAATTGAAAGACATCAGCCGTGAAGTTGCCGCCATCGATATCGGAATTTTACGCCGGATATATCTGAGTATACTTAGACGTGAACAGCCGTGTATTGATACTGCAGGGGACCACATTCTACATCTTCAATAAATGGTGAGTACATTTCGTTTTTCTGTGTTTACTCTATACTTACACGGGTCACTTTTATCTGCGCCAACTATGTCAACTTGCATTATTCATATTGCATAAAATTGTCCGTTGTTGTACTGTAGGTCGATTCCATTTTAACAGAAATTTATATTAATATACGGAATCGCACTTGCATTTAAATGGGAGACGGGCCACTTTTATCTGCGCCACCCTTTATAATCCATCCTGAAATATTCCTTATAATAAATAGAAACACAAGAGATCTTGTGTGCTAAAGAGAAAATACGGTACTTAACCTCCTGCTAGCATCGCCTAAAGCTTGAAATTTTAGCCTCACTTAAATAACTTTCCTCAGTTTCTCAGCTCTTACGTAGAATTGATGCAATATTATTGATAAAGAAAATGAAACTTTTTAAATACTGATAGTCTTACACAATTAGAATAAAATAGTAATGCTTCTAGTGCTGTTGTTGCAGTTTTCATATGATAGAAATTCCTTGGCGGTAAAGGTAGTTTTGTAATAATTATAAATGGCATTCTTAATATCAATTAACTAGTTATTGTCTAAAAAAATTGAAATGTTTATGTACCTTATATCAGTTCACAAACCAGTTGTTGGAATTTAAAATGCAAGTGACCGTGAGAACGTTTTAAAGCTTTAATGAAGATGTTGAGCAATGCTTTTTCTCTGTCCCACTGTTTCCCTATTTATCATACTCTGTGAAAATTCATGGATACTACAATAATGATAGGAAAATTGTTATTAATGAATGAATAAACACGAGACATTTTATATAGTACGTCTAGCCTGTTCTCAAGTTTTTCATATACTAGGGTAGTATCATGCGTAACGCCTTGTTTTATTTACTAAAATAAATATTGTTATTCAGCTAGTCTGTTTTAATTGCCTCACAAATGTAGTGTAGACATTCCGTAACAAAAGCTATTAGTGGAGAAACTGGAAACATCAACTTAATAGATGCGTTGTATAAATAATAGACGAAGGAAGAAAAGGAAGAAAGGAAAGAATGTAAAAGCAGGATAACTATTATATACGACACAACAATGGTGAATTATTAGCATTGCAATACTCCAGCCTTGTAGTTTTACACAAATATGTTAGAGAGGGACTGGAACACAATATTGATAGTGTTATGTGTATGTCTCAAAGATCTAAAATTTTTATTTTTTTCATAACTGAAAATCCCAAGTCTTTATGGCGGAAATTGGACCATAGAACAGAATATGATTTCATTTCATAAGTTACTAAAAGAATAAAAAGGATTTACAAAGCCCTTGTACTTGAATACGAACACCTTGTAGTTATGAAAGAACACGCTTGCTAAGGAGGCCTTAAATTTTAGTTGCGAACGCCATGGAGTAGTATAATAGTAGTTGTCGCTCCACAGAATATGCATGTAAAATAAGAAAAATGCCGCAGATATTTCATTCCAAGCAATATATCATATAGATGCTCAAAATTTAGAAAACAAGACACAACAAAACAAAAGACAATTGAATCTGTTTATAACGCAACGATGCTCATTCGCAACGATGCCCAAATATTTTAATAACCCTATGTTAGAAACCTTTGCTTTATTTCCTTTGTACTTATGGTGTAATCAACTTCGTTAGCAGGACATACTAAATAATCGTATAAAGAGAGGAAATTGCTGTCATTAGAAATAAATGAACAGATATTTCTATTAAACAATTGAGAACATTGATTTTCTCGATGGTTGCATACTGCATGTCTTTTCCAAAGATGGCCTGGGAGTGCAGAATCTACATATTTGCCAGTTTCACTTCTATTTTGTTTCATATGTTAAGGGTTACTGTATTACGTGAAAACTCTATACCTATTAAATAACTAAGGGACCATAGAGAAAGTCCAAAGGTCTTAAATTTATAAGGCAGAGGGGTTTTAGTAAGTAAACAGAGCAATCGTGTTACCTCACGGAGTATAGGTAACGTTAGGTATTGTGACGAACACTCTTCTCCAACAGCGGTTCCGTTGCGACTGTTCCATTTATTCGACCTGTGGAGAACTATGGCAATATGTCTAATGTAAAGAAGAATTCATACATAAAAAAAGAATGCATGAGAGTCTTGCGCGTTAGAAGTGAACCTTCTGATGTTCTAGCATTTATTCTAGCATATTAGAATAGTATTAGAATATTAGCTAATGCTAGCGTATTAGGTTCTAGCATGTTGAGGAGTCAGGATATACGTCTGTAACCTAGCTTTGTCGCTCACTTTTACTTTTGGCACGATTACACAGAACGTATTTTATTTGCTGATGATTTAAAACTATACATGAAAATTGAGAAACATCTGGATGGATCTAAACTTAAGAATGATATTAATAATGTATTTGAATGGAGTGTTTTAAACGATCTTCTTTTTAACGTTCATAAGTGCTGTGTATTAACTATAGCTAGAATTAATAAAATATGTAAACCACTGTACACCATGAATGGCAAGTGCTTGAAAGCTGAATCAACGCATGGATCTGGGATTAAATATCAGTGATAACTGATCGTTTAATCACCACATTGATAGAATTGTTGACGATGCATATAAAACATTTGCGATTTTTATTTAGAAATCCTAAAGATGTTAAATGTTTATCGACTATTTTATTGTATAATGCTTGCGTTAGGTCTAAGTCGAATGTCTTTCACCAATTTCAATCCATATTTCCAGATTATTATAAATAAAATTGAAATAGTTCAGAAAAAGGTCTTAGATTTCTCTATTGGAAGAAATATAACTCTGGAAAAATGGTTATACGGGGCGGAATAATAGTCTATAAGACACCAATACATGATCACTTTAAAACTTTACCTTATTTAAAACAGGAAGCTTGCTAATACAATAATATTTCGTGTTCAGTACGTACAGTATAATACACAAGCGTCTACTGCTTCCCTATGCTACGTATTAACACAGTACACGCGGCGCATGCGCATAGTCTCTATGACGTAGGCCACGAAGGGAGTAGAAATGATTCCCCCGGTCTTTCTTCTCAACTGCCGGTTGGAGTCCCTCGATCAGACTAACTCATGCGTTTCACTTTTCGTCTTATCCAGGCCAATTTGCTCTACCGCGCCTAAAGAAGTTTCACTTGAAAAACATCGTCACGATAAGCATCGTTTGTATTGGAATTTGGCATGAAACACTTCAACACAAATGGGATACGATCAGATTAATATTTAAAACAAATGCTAAACAACCTGTAATTCAATAAAACACAAGTAATATGTGACATTATTAGAAAGGAACAATGAGAAAAATGGGCTTTCAACTTGCTGAGCTTCAAAGTATGCATAAAAATGTTCGAGGATCTGTGTTATATGATAAAAAGAGCGGATATTGCTTAAAAATTACAGTTTTTGTTGTAAAAGAAAAGATTTCTGTACACTAATGCCTTGATTAATCATGAATAAATATTAATGCACACTATCAATACTTAAACATACACTGCTTTTTTCCTTCCAGTATCTTTAAATCTGGTCTAACTGGTATCGAAGTAGGGTACTGTACATCATATTTGTTTACAGAGAACACTGTAAGGTCACAAGCGCTTCCACCTTCTCTCGCCAGCAATCCTCGGTGCGTTCCTAACTTGATGGTTTACTTACTAAAACCCCTTTGCCTGGTAATTATCTAACGAGTTACTCGACCAATTCGACTGATGATTGTTCCACCGCCAAAAGGACACTTGTAGGTTATGCAGCATTTTCAGAACTTCGAAGATTGTCAAGGAGAGGTTAAAGAAGTCAGACATTCCTCGATCTTCATATCCTTTTGCGTGAATCATCCATTGTTAGGGATCTGCACGAAATTACAATTATAAGGGGTAAAGGAGAGGATTCACCATAAAGATCTAAGATCATTGTATAATAATTTCATAAAGGAGGGATAAGTAAGTGAAATTATTTAGTCATTTGAGTTTAAAAAGCTACACATGCAACGTCTGGTAGCCAGACAGTTATTAGTAAAAGGCAACTCTATTTATACCACTTAAAAAGACATAAACAAATGAAATATTTCATCAGAATTTTACCTTTTAATGTTCTTTCCAAGGATTTTATAGTAGTATGTAAGTTAAATGGTAATGGATTCTGAATTGAGAAGTAGCACACTATTTCTCGTGTTTGTGTACGGGCAATTAATTTGATTTGTTTCCAATACATTCGTTAAAGCAGACACTGCTTCTAGACTGGCGCTATGAAAAGACAAAGGAATGTCACAGCGCGCATGTTAATGACTATGACATTCTGTAATTTACTCTATCTAAATGCCAACCATATCCCCGTTTCACTCCCCTCTCAGCCAACCCGGTTCCTTCGTTATGGACGAGCAACATGTAGTATTGGCACTCAGAAAAAATAAAGTAGACGCTTTGCGATTGGTGGGCTTCCTCCCAGGTACCACATCTCGTTGGCTGATCACTTGCCAGTGTTGCATACCGCGCATGTAGCAGTGTTTTGTTTCTCGTGATGGCCATCAAGAATTCCTCACTCAGAAATAAAACTGGATGAGATGCAAGCAAGAGTAGTTCCTGCACCTACAGTTTCAAATTTCACAGCACAAATGTCATGTGCACTGTTTATAAATGATATGTCTTATATTCCTCTGGCGTTGTATGCTCTTCGCTCATCAACTGTCCAACTTAGACGTCATTAATTATTCTTTTCTCTAACGAATGGTGTTGAAAACAATATATAATAGTTGAAATCTGGATGAATATGTTCTAAAATAAAAAATACCCATGGGATTATACTTCTACCAATTCCAAATATATGAATAAATATAATTGTTCTGCTAAAAAGTGCATTCTCTTTGATAGCAGAGATAAAAGACCTTGTTATTCCTTAGAAATTAAAGCACCCAAAATTACCGAGAAACTGCAGTTCACCAACAATATTTTGCACAGTATTCTTGTAGTTTTCCTCAAACATTTTGAGACGTGAGAAACAGTTTTCTACACCAAAGTAACTAATGGGACATATTTAATATAGTTTTCCTTCAAGGATGTTTTGATTATCGCAAATCTGTTTATGATAAGATATTTTAAAAACTTATTTATTATTTAGGATAATCCCCTTTGTCTTCAAGTAGTCTGATGGCGACGAAAAGCATCCTACTATCATATTAGTGGCCTTCAAACAGTTCTACTTCCTGCTGGTCGTTGATCTCGTACTATTTTAATCAATCTTGTTTCCTCCGCTCTTCCAACATGGTCATTCCAATATTTCTTTCTTTTATAAATGTTATTACATCCGTTATATCACATTATTTTCTCATTTCTTTATTCCTTTCCATTCTTGCTTTCCCTATTATTGCCCTTGATGTATACATTTCTGTTGTTCAGAGTAACCGCTTAATTTTGCTATTTGTGCTTTTGTTTCGGTTCCATACATGAACACAGGTTTCATTACTGTTTTATACATTTAACAGTTTAAAACCTTAAAAAGGTCCGCGGCCCCGCGCGCCTGTATGTCTGTCTGCCTATGAACAATATTAACTCAAAAACGAAAAAAAGATTAATATCAACGATTTTATTGAAGTTCAGTATCTTCCAAGAATGCTACACGAAGATTTTCAAGAAAATCCACCCATTTCCGTTACTTTTTTAAATTCCTCTGTTGATTTTGATTACAATACCATATAATTAAGATATTTACATGACTAATAAAATGAGAGGTCTACTGCACTATACCACTTCAACCATGAAAGAAACGATATACTTTTGTGAAAGTATTATACCATAAATACTTTAATTATAAAGTACCATTACTGTTTTGTTTAGTCAATTAATCTTTATTGAGTCAATTGAGTTCAAAATAAAAGGTATGAATTTATCCCACCTGTTACTTCACTCAGAAATAGATATTTATTTTAAAGCATAATTTAAACTGTCTTCAACTTCTGTGACATGAAATTTTTTTTGTTGAGCTTGACTTGAAGTTCTTATAAACGCTGTGATGTATTGTTGGAAGGTATGGTAACGTGGGGAGGAAGTCCTTTAGTTATGAGCAGCTGTAAGAAGGATGTCAGGAAAGAGTACGGAAGTTCTTGGACACATCCTTAATAAATGGATGGATAACTTTGGTCGTGTTTTGTTCTTGTTCCTGGCATCCTCTTTAAAGTTGTGTCATGTGCCAGTCTTCAAGATTGGTATATGTTTATTCCAAATTAAAAATTATAATATGATCGCCAGTTTCAAAGTAGGTATAAGGAACTGTACTGGCATTGCTCCATCTTGCACTGAAAAGCTTGAGAGAATAGATTTTCCCAAGAGGCTCTCAGTATTAGCTGGAGCTATGCCACATAAATCATTTACACAGATAGCAGAAGCTATCTGAATGCTAAAAAACTTATCTTTTATGCCTTATAGCATAGCTTCCTCTTGTAGTGGACCCCTCAAATGTATATCTTGAATTTTCTGCGAGGTCCTCTTCGTTCGAAATGAACTTTGTATAATTTTACCTGACGCAGCCCTCGGGGAGGGCTCAGCACCTGACCAGCGGCATCACAGACGAAACTACGCACCATGGACTTCAACGCCTCCTGTCAGCCATACAGGCAGGCATACAGGACCTCACCTCACAACTGGCTGAGCTGAGCCGTGCAACCTTCACGCGCCTTTCGGCCGTGGAGGCCAAGCAGCGAACTTCGGCCAGGGTGATCACTGCTCTCACCTACAAGATCAACAAGCTCCAAGACGAAGATGGTCTCCTCGCGTCGGCCCAGCGCAAGCTGGGAAGAATCGAGTGCCACCTTGTCGAGCCTTACACCGACGATAGCAACGACCGGTCCACGCGACTGGGCGCCCTCGGCGCTTCAGTTGCGGGGATTCGAGAGCTACAGACCAGCACCAACAACTCAATCTCCAAGAACTTCAGGGAACTCAACAGCCACTACGACCACCTACAAGAAGCCTACATCCTGATCCGCAACTTCCTTGAATCCCATGTGATGCCACACCCCTCCCAATCCTCTTCCCATCCACATCCTCACCGAAAACCCAAACGCCATTAACCACATTACCACCAGGAATCCCAACTATCTTCTCCTTCACTTCGCTAGGGGGCAGGCTGGGCCTTGGTCAAGCCTGTCTCCTAGCACACATCCTTACTCCACTGGCGACCGCACTGCGGCCCAGTTCTAATCATCACCTCGGACTGCGCGGGTGCTTTAGGCGGTACCGCAGCAAACCTTTCCTTTGAATCCGGTGGAGGAGTTTTTAGTAGGTATGCCGACGCCTCGGTGAGTCCCACACTCTCAGTCCCGACTCCCATCAGGGCTGGGGTAAGTGATTAAATCATTTTCTCCTCCACTCGAAAAAAAAGTATAACTGGTAAGCTATAAGAGATAGGAGAACACTTACTGCACAAAAAATGCACACAGCTTAAAACATCAGTTTATTTTGAGAAAAATCTTCGTTTCTGCTACGTACGGAAAGTCAGTTTGAAGATGATGTATTATATTTCAACTGTTGGTGAGCCAAACTTGAAGTAGTTGCAACCGCACGTATAGTACAGTTTCCAGTGGCCTTTGCCCCAAGTATAAAAAAATATTAACTTTGTAATTTAGCGGTTTCTTTAAATATTATATATTTATGTTTGCCTCGGCTGCGTCAGTTTTTGTTAGAGACACGTTTCTCTTAGCAGGGTTTTGGTGCGACAAAAGAATGTAGGCTTACACAGATTATAATTTTACTTCACTCCTTTTATTAATACTTCATACGATTAAAATAACGCTTCACTGATAGAGAGAGCTGTGGGATTCTTTTTATTAATTAATTACACCTTTTTAACACGTAAACTTATTTTTCGTTTCACACGAATACATATTATATTTCTTGAGGACACTTTTTGTGTCTGGTTAGTAACGCTGTCTGTAGGCAACTGACTTCTAGATTTGTAAATTTTACTATAGTTCAGTTTCTGATTGGATAATCCTACTTAATTTAACTAAAGCTTTTTCTGGTTGTTGAGGGGCTATTTTATAAACTGTCACTAAAATTACATTATTGTTACTCCAAGAATCACAAATTATATTTAAACTCTCAAACTCATTATTGCCTCAAGGTTACCTCATTGTTAGCAACGTTTAACTAATTATTCTCAAAGCTCATACATTATTAAATTACTTAATATATTCACTTAACATTATTGAACATGTTTATAATAATATAAGCATATGCAATGACTGTTACATACATTTTACAAATTATTACATACACATATTGCTTCAAGGCGGGCTGTTATTGAATTTACATATTATATAATTTGACTGAAATCATTTAAATGTTAAAAATACTGCCTCAAATTCTAATAATTTTCTTTGTGGCCTTAACCATTTTTAAGATATTTGGGTTATTTTGTTTAGTGCTTCACGCTTTGTCACTTTTGAAGTGTTGTCAACATTCAGTTGTTTCTCGCTATGTCATGGAAATAACATGGAATTTCAAAGTTACCATACAACCATATTTTAAAGATTCAGCTATCGCTTCAGCCCCCTGTATCCTCCTTTTACCTTCTAATAAATGTGTAATGAAACTATTTCTGCAAACGTTTATCGCGATTAATATGACAGATAGATAAAAGAAGCTACGTAACAATATACAATAGTGGCTAAAGAAAGTCCTGTGAATTTAATACATAAGATATTTTGTGTTATATCTGTTGTGGTACATTCCACCAGAAATTCAGATGTGCAATGCTCAAATAATTTTTTTCAATCCTTGGAAAACTCCACACATATTCTTTTATGGAAATATTCATATAAAAGTTTATTCTTGTAACCACTCTGCGCTAGCCATTGGATAATTTTCCTAGGATGGTATCAAATTAAGCAATGTGCTTAATAACATACATGCTCAAACAGCATTCAAATGTTTAGTTCTAGAATTGCCTGTGTGCCAGATGACACATTTACACTTGGGAAACTAAGCATAGAACATGGAATATTAAAAACTTTATTTGTCCAAATTTTTGTATTTTAATGATTTCAACATTTAGGAGTCTTTCTATTCAAGCACCATGGGTTCAATAAAGGTACCGTCTCTTTGATCAATTTGGTATGCTAAGCGTAATGCAAGACAGTATCACTGGTAATGATAAGGTTTTTGTGCACAAGTTTATCACTAGACAGTGAGTTATGGTATGTATATAAAATAAATTATCGAAACAATCTTGAAAATTAAAAATAAAAGTTGTCTCCAAATTATTAAAATATTTAGCGTGAGTTTTTTACTACTACTAACAGGCTATTAAATCCCTTTTTGGGCTTCTGCCTCCTTTTAGCTTTGTTCCCGTCCACCCGTTTTCCGCCTTTGGTCTCCATGTTGCAGAGGATCCATTTGGTTTGACAGATTCATAGTTTCTTCTAAGCACTTTCCTTAGAAATAGTAATAATGTTTTCTTGAGTGCAGTCGATATCACTTCCGTAGCTTAATGGATGTTTTAATCTTATTTTCGTACTAGGGAAATTAGTTTTATTCTTGAATATATTTTGAAGTGCGAAATAAGTTTTCTTAGCTGCATTATCCTGGCATTAATATCTCTTATTGATGATCAGTGGGCGTAGCTTCTAGTTATCTACAGTGAAAACTACAGAGCTTTCGCTATATTGCAGGGCCGCGTATGCGTGCTCCGCGCATTGTCTATTACACTGTGGGAGGGTTCCGTTCTAAATCTCCGGCGTTACTTACGAGTAATAGTAACATGTACTATAAGTTGAGGCAGTATTTTAAACACATATAATTTCAGTCTAATTATATAATATATACATTCAATAACTACCCGCCTTGAAGCAATATGTGTATGTAATAATTTGTAAAATGTATGTAACAGTCATTTCATATGCTTATATTATTGTAAACATGTTCAATAATGTTATATGAATGCATTACGTAATTTAATAATGTAGGAGCTGTGAGAAATAGGTCAAAAGTTGATAAAAAAGAGGTAACCACAACCTTGAGGCAATAATGAATTTAAAAGTTTAAATCCTACTAGTCATTATTGGAGATACAATAATATAAATTTTGAGACAGCTTAAAAATAGCCAATCAACAACCAGAAAAAGCTTTAGTAAAATGAAGGTATTCTATTTGAGTAGGATTAGCCAATCAGAAACTGAAAAGGAGAACATTTTACAAATTCAGAAATCAGTTGCCTGCAAACAGTGTTCCTAACCATACGCAAAAAGTGTCCTCGAGAGATTTAATACGTATTCGTGTGAGACAAAAATAGTTTACGTGTTAAAAAGTGTAAGTATTTAATAAAAACATCTCACAGCTCTCTCTCTATATCTGTGAAGTGTTATTTAAATCGTGTCAAGCATTAATAAAAGAAGTGAAGTAAAATTATAATCTGTGTAAGCCTACATTCTTGTCGCATCACAACCCTACCAAGAGAAACGTGTCTCTAAGAATAATACTGACGCGGCCGAGGCAAACATAAATATATAATATTTAAAGAAACAGTCAAATTACAAAGCTAATATTATTTTAAACTAGGGGCAAAGGCCACCTGAAAGTACATTTGGGGCGAAGGTTACCGGAAAGCAGGTACTATATGTGTGGTTGCAAGGAATTTCAAGTTCGGTTCCCCAACAGTTGAAATATAATACAACTCCTTCAATACAAACTACTTCAAATTGACGCCCAACGCGTGGTGCAAACTCCTACAACAAAAATAACGTAACAAACCATCTTCTTCAAATTGGCGTCCATACGTGGAGCTAAATAATATACTTCTTCAGAGTACTAAACTTGTTATAAGTGGTGTTGAAAGTGATTGAGACATTCCTATCATCTTCGGATGAAGCTTCCATTCACATTCTTCTTGTGTAGCTTTCTTAATTTATGTTCTTACATTGTCTTAGGTTTAGCGTTTAGCGATCCCGTTGTCCTAACTTATTAACCAAACGTCTAACAGTTTCTCAACCTGGAACTGAAATATCAAAAAAATTCTCCTGAAATTGTTCACACACTTGTTTACATGGTTCGGTTTTTACGTATGTATAGTGCATAAAAATTCGTTGTTGAAGCGTGAATTTGTCGGTAGATATTCCAGTGTACTAATAACAAACAACAACAGCAACAGTAACAAGAACACTCTTAAGCAAATCACACACAACATAGATGTCTTGAATAAACTTTCGCCTGCGAGATGCACAAATTCTAGTGCTTACAGCACTAACACAAGTTATCAAGTGAGAGTTCAAGTATAACAGCTAATAAACGTAGCCTTGAGGAGTCATTCACCATTAGTGCGTAGCAGAAAAATACCGAGGTCGCTGGTCACAGAATTGTCTCAATACATACTATAAAAGCTATTAAAGTTCCAGGAGTTCCAGGTACTAAATATGCAAATGTATATTTAGTGTTATTAATTCAACTAAAAATTATGAATCTTAATCATAAAGGTACTGCTAAACATAGAGTTATAATATGACTTGTTCTCGTACAGGCGGAGTATATACTCACCCGAACTGTGGCCCTACCATGCAGCGACCGCTCTGTATTACGGCAATTGAAAGGGTGTAAATAACAGCGCTCATGAGTCACTGACGTCAAGTAGAAATCGTCTGGAAGCTGCGGTCTGCAAACGTCAAAAGACTGTACGAGGTATGGGGACAATGTGTAACCTCGAAAGTAACTGCGTTAAGTCGAGTAACAGTTAAACAATTTCTTTCTTCCTGGCTTTAATGCTAAGAAATTCTTATGCCTGATGATTGTTCACAAATATTTGAACTGTTGACCCCTCTTCTACTTTCGTTTATGTTTTTGCGTCTTGACATTTATAACAAACCTATTATATTTACTTTCTCATCCAGTTTTTACATATCTCTAAGAGGACCTTCATCGACCTTCCTATTATATTTAAGACGTCCCCAACATGCCAACATTTGTTCGGATTTATTGTATATTATGACGTTATAACTTTATTTTTAAAAGAGTGTGACAAATATGATTTTATAAAGTTAGAGATATTCAGGACAAAATATATTTTAGTATATCCCGGAATTTGGTTTTAGAATTCTTGCGAGTCATTTTATCGGATTCTGATGTGAGCAGGGGTTTGGCGACCTGATATTTTAGGAGAAAGATCACCTCATGTCCTACACGTGGTTGAGATATGTAATTTCTGCTGACATACACTTACGTCAGTTACTAGCTAGGCACTAGTCAGCATTCCTTCCGGTGTTTAAACTTAGCATTTTTGACGACTGTCTCTCGGCCTATCACTTGCCTAGCAGTACCTTGTGCTGGTCAGTTTCTTAAATTTATTTTGTGCTACCCTGCAACATCGACGTAGGCCTCTGGCACGACGAAGATGGAACGCTGGACCTCTTCTGTCCACCAGGTAAACCCACAAGCTTCTGTCGTCCTCCGTGTTCTAGGAGTGCAATGCTAACCTCTGTTCCCAAGGTACAAGGCTCAAACCCGGCGGAATCCTTAGCATGGCTTCCTTGTGAAGGGAAGTAAAGCCGGTGGTCCTGTGTCGTAGATTTTTGGCACATAAAAGAACCTCAAGTCTGATAAAGGAGTTCTCTGAACAAAATTTCTGTCTTTTATGCCCATTATAGAATGGGACGCTAAGAACCACAGTAGTCAAAGAGCTTCCAATAACAATAATAATAATAATAATAATAATAATAATAATAACAATACTACTAATACTAAGAACAACATAAAAATAGTAAGAAAAAGTCATCACGAGCTGTCTAATTCTCTCCATTATGAAATGTAGTTTAGTTTGTCACTAGAAAGATTAAAGCCAAAAGTTTAACGTTTCTCCTGGGAGCAGAATTACGTATCTGATAGTGTCACATTTTCACCATCCTTTCAGCTCCGCAACCTAAAACCCTCTCGATGTCATTGTATGCAATTTACTCCATTTATAATTCTTTTCTTATTACCTGTCATAGGAATTTCTAAGCATTAAAACCAGGACGAAAAGAAATAAAGTTGAAGTGTTACTGGACGTTAGACAGAGACATCGCAGGTAACAAACTACCCTCACACCTCGTACAGTCTGTTAGCGTTTGCAGACAGCATTCAACAGACCATGTTTTCCTGCCGTCAGTCACCCTTGGCCGCTGTTGTTTACTTTCTTTGTATTGACATATGTTTTGAGTGTAGATAACTTGAAGTCAACTGCTTAAGATTTCCTATGCCTGTTTTGCAAGTTAGTTTTCTTACCCGACATTGCCCAGGTGGCTTTTTAAACGCATAATGACGATTTAAATACCTTCATGTGCCTTCCTTTCGCACTCTTTATGAAATTATTGTGTAGCGAGCTAGAAGATTTTTATTCTGAATACCCTTCTTTGCCCCTTGAATCATAAAAGAAATGAAGATATCAAAGAATTAGATATGTACAATCTGAATGAAAAAATTAAAGAAATACAACTAAATGGATAAGCCATCTTCAAAGAATGAATACAGAGAGACTACCATTTCACTTTAAGAATTATTAACCAATATGGAAAAGAAGTATTGGAAGACCAAATAAAAGATGGTACGAACAGTATATATACGAGGGCTGATCAACAAAGACTGAGACTGATTTTTTCCTGTAGCTTACGTGATAGTTTCGTATCTGTAACATAAATATTTGAAAAGAGCGGGTTTTTATGTATAATGTTGGTAGGCGGCAGCACTCTCGTATTGGAAGGTTGGTAGTAATGCTCTATTTTGTAGACCCTACGTGCATTTCGCATACCAGACAATCTAGGTGATGCATTTTTTTAAATCGATTATTACCGTTGATGAGTCATGGCTTCATCATTATGATCCTGAAGGAAAACAAGCCAGCACAGTGTGAAAATCGCCAGTTTTCTTCAACACCAAAAAAGGCAAAAGTTGTTTCATCTGCAGGGAAAGTGATGGTGATCACATTTTTGACTGTAATGGAATGGTTTACCAGCATGCAGTTCCCCCTCACACTACTGTTACAGCAGCATACTACACGTCAGTATTAGCTATACTGAGGAAGCACATTGCAAAGAAACGACCAGAGCTTTCTCGGACTGGGTGGCAACTTCATCATGACAATACAGGACCTCACGTCACAAATCAAGTTATGCAGTTTCTGGCTCGATTCAACATTACCTGTGTACCACATCCACCTTATAGCCTCGATTTTGCACCCTGTGACTTTTTTATTCCCATCAATAAAGGCAAAGCTTAGGGGTATTCGATTTGAGAACTCTGAAGCAGTGCTCAAGAAAAGTGAGGCGATTCTCAAGGACCTGACAAAGAATGGTCTGCAACACGTGTTCAAGGACTGGCAGAGACGCTATAAAAAGTGCATTGAAGTAGGAGGGGACTACTTTGAAAAAGATCATGTAAACATTGAATTGGAGTAATAAACATCTGTGAAAAAAATCAGTCTCAGTCTTTGTCGATCAGCCCTCGTAGATTGCTACAGTCGGAAATATCTAATACATGAAGAAAGAAGAAAAACGGCCGTTGGACATTGATTCCAGTAGCTATTACCAAAATCGCTAATAGCTATTAATTACCCTCGCCTGGTTGTTGATTTTAAGCACACCTGGAAGTGTTAACACTTCTGCAGTACCCTAATTATGTATACAATTCAATTTCAGTTCTTGTTGCCAAAATTTGCTTGATTAATATGAAACTCAGGAGTTTTAGAGAACAAGTGTTTCTGGATTTGATATTAGAATAAATTAGAATATTTAAAATAAATTCGAAACCTTTTATGGAGAAGTGACATAAGGCAGGCCATGATTTCTAACAAAAAAGTTTATACCTCATACTTCTGGTACACTTTTTTCTATCCACATTAAGCTTAATATCTCCCCCAAAAAGCTAGTTCGCTAGTTAAATTAGGTAACCATACATATGCAATAAAAACTTCATGACAAAAGCTTTAACAGTTTTTGGGAAATGTGCACCTTTGAGATAAAGGTTTAAAGTAGTTTATGTTCATCTAGTCACTTTTTCAGAACATCCAGTTCCATATTCCTTATCTTTACGATTATTTTTAGCATCTCCCTCTCTCTTTTTGGGCTTTGTGGTCAATTATTTGAAGTGGCTCTTTTGCCGCTGAGAGCCGACGTACATAATTTCTTAAAAATTTTGCTTTCATATTTTCACCAATTTTGATACCCATTTTTACACAATTTTTAAGCCTCCCACTACATCCTTCATTAAAACAAATTACCTGAACTATCATACAAACAAATTACCTGAACTATCATATATACCTATTCTCAAAGTTTTTGCCCCAACATAGACGGTTGAAATCTAAGCCAAAGCAATATTCAAACTCATTATGCAAGAGGTTGTGGAAGATGGGGAGGCGTGTCCTTGCACCGCCATGTTTAACCCCTTCACCTAATGGACATGATATGACGTCCTGTGCAGCATCTTTAAATACTACTAACTTCTAAATAACCGGAAGCTAATTGGCTTCGACATAGAGATTTATGGCCATGCGGTTTAAGGCACAATAGCAGTAGGTAATCTGTCAAACCCAATACCAGAAAGCTGCAGTAAAGGATGGGGAGGGCCCACCTAAAACCAGCGGTGTGACGGCATGGTTGAATGAGGACGGGTTTCGACTGAATGCAGATACATGCATTGTATCCTTTTATTTTGTTAAAAAAAGATAGTTCACTCACAACATTATGCAGTTAACGGAATCGGAAAATGCTGCAACTATCATGTGTTTAAGGCATTGTGATATGATATGGTCAGAGGTTTGCACCGCAGAGTATCAAAATATCAATACTTTTGCAGAAATTCACTTCCCCGTGTACTAAACAATTCAATAACTGTAGCTCAAGCTTGTACTTACCTGCTGAATGAGTTAAGTCGTAAGTAAATATTAGCAAATTAAAAGGACGTAAAGACCCAAGTATGATTTAAACTGTAAAAATTAAACTGTCAAATATTATTGTGTTCCATGTTGGCAATATTATATATATCATAAGTTAGAGGACAATATAGTTCATACAAATACGTCAGTAAAATAGACAATATACGCAAATAGGTTAGGTTACCAACACTGAATGCAAGAAATTCAACTTTCCGCCACGACAGCATGAACGTGAAGTGGATGATAAAGCCATATCGTCAAAAAATAATATCCCCAGCTGTTTACATAATTTTACCAATTTTATGATGTTACGCCGGGCATAATTTTCTCTCTTTAATACACTGGTAATGACTTGGTTACTTGTAGACGAAATACAGAAAAACTTTCTTACAAAAGGCTGTTAAAAGGTTTTGGCCTATGTACCGTGCCGTTATCAGCAAATTCGGTTGTCTTTTGTTTTCACTTGTTTTCAGTTACTAAATTCTGATTATCGAAATATATTGCTGAGAATCAAATGCCCGCAGCTTTTGTATTATTTTACACGTAATTTCTGTGGAGTAATAAACAGGCAAAGGGGTTTTAGTAAGTAAACAGAGCAATCGTTTTACCGCACGGAGTATAGGTAACGTGTTGTGACCAACATTCTCCTCCCTTTCTCTCCACAACAACTTCTTTCGTTGCAACTGTTCCATTTATTCGTTGCATACAGACCAGTAGGGAACTGTGGCAATATGTCTAAAGAAGAGATCATACATCAAAAACATTATCATAATTGCACTTAAGCACAAATAGGAAATCATCTGATCTATCATTAGAGGTCAAAGAACATTTAAAGCAGAATGTTAAACAACCAGTACCTAATTCAATGAAACACAAGGAACGTGTGACATTATTAGAAAGGAACAATGAGTAAAGTGGATTTTCAAACTTCTCAGTTCCAAAATATGATAAGAATTTCGAGGATCTATGTCATACGTTAAAAATAAAGGATATTGCTTTATAATTTTACGGCTTTCGATGGAAAATAGAAGACAGATTACTGTATGCGTGCTGTATTAATGTCTTTATTAAATCATGAGATAACGTCATGGCAAACTATCAATAACTAAACATACGCTGCTTTTTTACTTCTAATACTGCTTAATTCTGGCCTGCTATAGAAGTAGGATGTACTGCCTTCTAATTGTACATCATACACTGCAAGGTCACAAGCGCTTCCACCTTCCCTCGCCACCAACCCTAGGTGGGTTCCTAACTTGATGGTTTACTTAGTAAAACCCCTCACCTAGAAATAACTGTAAAGAAGGTAAAGCTTACAGCTGATGCAACAGAAATACGCAGTCCTACACAATGTGATGATAAAAACTTAGAGATATTTTACTATCCCTGATTTCATTTGGGTTGTCTGTTCCAACAAACTAGCAACGATTCGGGAATATCGCGGATACTGGTCTGCTTGTTAAAAGCTTTCATCCTAATTCTTTACATGCTGCTTTTAAGCGTCTTTCAAATCTTTCTCAATATATTTAATACTTGTCTCTATATTTTGTTCTCTTTTTATTGCGGCATTTTTCATGTTAGCATTAATTTTCATTTATATGCAACATAGAGCCTCATTCAGCTAATAGTATAAGTAGAGGACGTAAAGAATATATGTTACAAGGTTCTATGCTAGATGCAACCTATGTGATCATACTTTGTTTATAAGCCGATAAGCAGAAACTCTTCTGGAGTTTCCAAAATGTAAAGAGAGATGAGTAGGTATTTATTTATTAGCTAAAAGCATCAATGGTACCATTTCAAATATTACATGATGCATAGCTGTCCTTCGCCATAGTATAGCCTACGGTAGGATTTAAGGTATTGTTCTGTTTAGTAGTTTCATGCTTGAGAGTATTCATTTGTGTGGCTACTGTAAAGTGGAAGTTACAAGTACACAAATGTCGCGTATACCGAGATGCTTCTCATACGAGGAAGCCGAAGGACTTCAAGAGAGGCTTGCTGGTTGTAACAACAACCTTACATCAACAAGCGTCACCAAGACCATACCATGTTTCCAAGATTGAAGAAGCGTTTAAATGAAAAAGACAGCTTGCGTCCTAACAAACACCCATGTGGACATTCGCGGACACGCGTACATTAGTTTTTGAACTCTTTCCGAAACTTCCCATCACACATCCAAGCGATGCACAATATGTATCGAAGCAGTCAGTTTCAGTAGCTTCAGTAGTGGAGTAAAATGTTATGCTTTCAATTAGAGTATTTCAGTTTTCTTTTTTACTTATTTCTTATATTTTATGATCCATACTGCCTACGTCCTTCTCCATATTCAAAATCCCTAGCAATTAAATAAAGCGTTTCTGAACATGGGTTTATTAACAAAATATGAGCGCATAGTACCCATCAACCCTCTACCGAGCCTTGTAACAATGTTTATTTATTTACACCTCCATAGTGAGACATATCCTAGCATTATTGAGCGTGTCAGATTCTCAATAATACGCAGGAATTAATTTGTATTCAGTTAAATGAAAGGTAATGTGAACAATATCTGTAAACATGAAGTTTTCCCCCTCATACCGTTTTCTGGAGTCCGAAAGCCAACTGGCAATAATATTTGTGGATAGGGATCGTCTAAATAACAAGTTTGAAAAGTTTTTCTTACATACGGTAAAACAAATGTTCATTTTTACTAGTCGGCCACGATATGAGTGTGTTCGGTGGGAAGAGAAACTAAACAGTCACGGAAGGACAGTAAGGTAAAGAAAACATCCGCAGTTCCAAGCTGATTTACTGGCGAGGTTTGCAAATGTAGTATTGTCTCCATTATGTGACTATACGTTCCCTATCACCTTGCCTCTCACTTCCCTCTGATCCCAAGCCTTGCATTGTCAACAGTAACAGTGGCGCCCTCCTCTAAGCGCACTCTATCGTGGCTAGTACCTCCTCTTGCAACGTTGAAACGTAAATGAACTTGAATGACACAAAGGAGTCGAGCGACCTCCTTTTAAGTTATTTAGCGGAAAAATGGTGCATCTGCCAAGTTTTGTCACATAAAACTCATGTTTATTTTAACTCTTCTATCATACCTAAAGCAATGCAAACGATATTTTTTGACAACTTTGGTTCCTCATTGGAGTCCTACTGTTTCTGAAATCGCTTTGGTGCATCGATTTATTTCCAAAAAAACTACGATATTGATGCATTAGTTACTCAAATGTTATGGCTACTAACCTAGATCTCGCTTATAATTAGTTTTATATTACGCATATGTGTTCTGTTGGACAGCTTGTGACACATACCCAATCTGTTTTAAACCTGCGATCTGTATTAAAGCTAATGTATACAATTACAATTACTCTATAACTTCTAAACTAGTTTATACTCCTACAGTTATTAAAGATCACAATAGTGTGTAGGTCTTATTGACTCTAATAACTATGCATAACATTTAATTATATTTTTAAATGTACATGTCCCTCCAAACTGAAATAGTGAGAATTCTACATAAGTTCTGTAACATCTCATAAAAACTTTGAAGTGTACTCTAAAAAAAATCTAATAAAAACTTATACTTTCTTTTCATATTTTTGTTAAGTGGCGATTAATAGACATTTTCCATATAAAAATATAGCCGCAAAACGTATTTGTCATAACAAAAACGACAACCAGACTCTCTCGAATGAGATGGCTCAGCAGTAAAGTGCGGGGCTCGCATTCGGTAGGTTCGTGGTTCAAATTCCACCCGGACAGTCTTCCCTGACTGAGGTTTTACTGAGGTTTTTTTTTCTGATGATCGGAGAGGACTCGACACTGCTTAAGTGAGGATATTATTCTATGCCCCCACAAGGGGGCTCCTCCGAGAGGAAGAGGAGAGGAGATGAGAGGAGACACCAAGCGACCGGAACCAGAAGTGACGGCACAGCAATGCAGAGTCCCTATAGTTACCAGATTGAGACGCTCCGAAAGTCAGACAGGCAGACCGGGGATCCCTGCTCCTCACAGAGGATCCAACACCCCACTCCGAAGGGGCTTTTCCCCGGCAACCAACCGAAAGTCGAGGGACGAAGAAAGTTCCACAGAGACTATCCTTTTCCCTGCCACGACGCTCCGAAACACCACCGCCAACACTTTCAACCCTGAAACAGTCCTAGTGGGGTGAAGGATGAATGAAATGATGAATGGAACGAAATGCAGGGACAGGAAATTCGGGGACTGAAAGAAATCACTCCAACACTCCCTGACGACCCGAGAAAACCCGAAAAACCCATGGTCAGAGTAGACGGTCGCAGGGAGTCGAACTCGGCACCTCCCGAATGCGAGTTTCACGCGTTACCATGGCGCCACCTCCTCGATTTTCCCAGGATTTACTCAGTCCTCATAACTGGCAAATACCAGGGAGGTATCCAAACTTAAGCCTGGAATATCATTTCATTGCATGTATCAGTGTTCATGCCTGTGGTACCGTATGTAGGAAATATGTACTACTGCTGCTTACACACCATAGCATCACAAAACCAACAAAGAATTTTACACATATTCAGTTAAAATACTAATTAAATTAATAAAAATCTGATGTTATACATTCATATGACTTTCTTTACCCTCTACCGTTTATTAGTGGGTATAAAACTATTCTTCATAAAGCTTATTACTTTCTCTACTACGTATAGTAAGTAGGGGAAGTATTGTATTCCACCCAAAAATTCGATACCGAGATTTCACCGGAAATACATGTTTTAAGACCCCCTGAATCCAAAAAAAAGCATTTTTGGAAACATGTCCGTGTGTGTGTCTGTATGTGTGTGTGTGTCTGTCTGTGAACAGCATAACTCAGAAACGAACAGTCGGATAAACACCAAACTTGGTATTTAGGTTCAGTGTCTTCCAGAAATGCAACATGAAGGTTTTCAAGAAAATCCTCCCACCCTAAATTACCCTTTACATGGAACATTTTTCGAAAATTTTAATTTTCTCAAAAATGGCTCCAACGATTTTGATTAAAATATCATACGTTTAAGATACTTTCATGACAAATAAAATGTATATCTTGAATTTTCTGGGAATGTCTCCAAAAGTATTCTTCATTGTGAACGACTTTGGCATAACCGCTAAACCATAAGAAATAGACAAATTTTACTACACAGAAAATGTATATCGCGTTAAAATACACAATTTATGTCATATACATTTTCTTTATTGAGTGAACCATTTTCGAGATATTACTTGTTATTCCCTTAAATTTTCCAATACTTAATACTTTTTCTCAAATGGGAATTCGTTATTCATTTTTTTTTTCCTGGTAATGCAAAGAGAACGGAATACTCCGCATAGCAACCACCTCTTAAAATGTTTGTCTATAGGTTAAATCCTACCAATTCCCCTTGCATCTACAAGAAAATTAGCAATAATATTAACATCTCGATATCTCGATCAACATGAAGAATATGGAGAATTAGCGTTTGTAAAAATAGTTTGTACAAGAGTAGAGAAAGTCATGTGAGTGTAACATATCAGATTTTTATCCAAATAAACCTTTGCAGAAACAGCTGCATTGCACATTTCGTTATATATACAAAGAAGATAGCGATAGTCAAATGTTTAACTGGACGCTGTACACTGATCTTAAAGTTCCATACTGTTCCCATGAAATCGTAAGAAGCAACTGAATATTGAAAGGAGTTTAAAGAATGACCAAGAAATGAACAGTTCGAACCAACAAATATCTGGGAAACGGCTTATCCCACAAAAAGCGTATTTGAAGTAAGTTGTGTGTAAGAGATCTACATTTTTTGTATGGTATGTTTTCGCCTATCGCTTAACGTGTGCCAGTTATTCAAGATTATACAAAATTCCTTCCGAATGAAGAGGACTTCATAGGCTATTTCCAGAAAATTCAAGATATACATTTTATTTGTCATGTACATGTCTTCCATATATGGTATTTTAATTAAATCGTTTGAGCCATTTTTTGAGAATAAAAAGGTTTGAAAAATGTTCCATGTAAAGGGCAATTTGTGGAGGAGATTTTATTGAAAATCGTGTTGCATGTTTGGATGATATTGAGCCCAAATGTCAAGTTTGGTATTTATTTGGTATTTATCCGACTTTTTGTTTTTGACTTATGCTGTTCACAGACACACACCGATATGTTTCCCAAAATGCTTTATTTGGATTCAGGATGCCTCAAAATATATATTTTCGGTGAAATCTTGTTATCGAATTTTTGGGTGGAATGCACTTGTTATACGTAGTAGAAAAGGTAGAAAGCTGCAACTAAGAATTTAAAAAGTATATTTAAGAATACCTATTTATTACAGCCATTTATTTCAATTACAGAAATCCATGCACTATTTAAATAAAATGTATATTATTTAAATGTGTGTAATATTTAAAACTTTAAAATTGCAAGTATGAAAACAAAACTAATGGCTTTTAAAGGTAAAGATCTAATAGGTTCAAAGATTTTATTAGAGAGTTACATTCTGAAACAGTATCTGACTTAAAAAACTTAAAATGATGGGGACTTTGAATGCAAATTCAGGAAATTAAAAGCAGTATGTAGGGTCAATTAAAAAAATAATTAAAATAAAATTAGGAAAGAGACCAAAGTGAAATTTTATAAGGGAGTTGCTTTATTCCCGTTATGCTCACTCAAAAGCAAATTAATAAATATGAACAAAGATTCACTGAGTAATAATACAATAGACTTCATCTTCATTCTCTGTTTAACCTCCTCTTATGTAGGACTTACACCCCCCAGGACTTACAGGCGGGTGCCTGGGGTCAGCGGCCTGTCGAGGAGCAGACACTCATGGATCAGACTGAATATCCAGAATGGGTGTTCAGCCCGCTGCCTGGTATGGGAGGAAGGAAGGAGGTGGATGAAACGAAATGAGGTGAAAGGGATGAAAGGAAAGGTGATGTTGGTGGAGCAGTTGGTGGAATGAATAGCGGGGGAAAACGGAGAACCCGGGGAAAACCCGCCCAGACGCCGCTTTGTCCACCACAAATCCCACATGCGGGTCCGTAGGATTGAACCAGGGCCGCCTCGGTGCGAGGCGAGTGGTCTAACCACTCGGCCACGGCGTCGCCAATACAATAGACAAAAGTGGTTTGAACATCTGCTTAGTGTGGAAAACTAGATTCCGTAACCAGCCTTAAATTATCCAGTGAGAGAAAGATGAGAGCGAACTGGATAGCTCAACGGCAACGTCTGTGGCTCGTATTCGGGAGGCCTCGGGTTTAATACCAATCTGACCGAAGGTTCTTACGCGATTTTCCTCAGTCGCTAGGTAAATGCTGTGTTAGATAATTTGATCTGCGAATTTTCCTATCACCCTTTCATCACTACATTTCATTTGCTTCATCTGGGCTGATCACCCATTCTGGATATGTCATGATCCAGAGTTTGTTTGCTCCTCGACAGGGTACTGACCCAGGCATTGGCTTGTAAGCCCTGAAAAGAGGAGGGTAATTCGAAAAAGAAGAGAAGAAAGAAGAGATCGAAGTCGACCAGGAAATTAATGGAAACAGCTGAGAAGCCGGAACGAGCGTGTGATTTAATCCGGGTTGGTAGAGAGAGTTTACTTCAACGAGGCAGCATGTTTTAACATTTTGGGTTCAAAAATACAAAATGAAAGTCAGTTTACTTAATCTAAATTTGTGGTTCTGAGCCATGTAGAAATCCTGTGTTTTTTTAAGAATAAACTAGAATAAACCACTAACAATAACCTAAATGAGTGTAAATCTCCTACGATCAAAATTTTAAATTGAATGGCGATGGGCTTAGGGTGAGACATTAAAGTATACTTAAAATTCTTTGAACTATCTTCTGATTTACTTCAGGTGCGCATCAATAAACTATCACATCTTGTTACAAAATAAAATAAATATAGCTCATACTATGATTTTGTTAAACGTATACTTCAGGCAAAGTTACAAGATGTTTCTCAGTTTGTGCTTGTTTTAATTATAAATCTTATAAAATTCCCAATAAAACACTTTAAATCGTCTTTAAATTCAGAAAGATGTATTACATAAAGCAATATACAGTTAGTAATATAAAATGTCTATACCGTAATTATAACTTTTAAATGATTTTCTTACATTAATAGTTAGTTACAGACAGTCCTGCGCCGTGGCGCAGTGGACAGGAGTGTGGTACTCTGGTTCTCGGCCACGGAATGCGTCCGGACTCGATCCTACACATGGGGGTGAGGATATTAGGTCTCGTGTATAGAGCCGGTGCCCAGTCTGCATCGTAGGAAGTGAGGAGCTGCGATAGGTTGTGGTCCTGCCCTCATGAGTGATTCCGACATCATCTCCCCTTATCGGTTGGATGATCGTCCACCTCTGCCATGCGCAGGTGAGCCTGAGGCCGCCAGTCGGGTTGGCAGGCCCGGGACCTATGTGGGCTGTGGCGCTTAGAGATTTATTTATTTAATACTTAGTTTGTGAACTTATGACTGAAGTGGGATTTCTTAAAGAGTGGAAAAAGTTTTATGAATCGCTTTGCTAATGAAGAAAATTCTATGAATATAAGTTGCATACATCATTTTATCTACAACTTATAACAAAAATTCACAATAAACAGTTTCGAAAATCAAAATGTAAATGCATTGTGAGATTTAAGTTTTCACCCGTTTTGTACTTCTGTATCTGCACTTCTCTTCTGTACTTCTTGCACTTGAAACTCGTTAGGTTTAAATAAAAATACTCTTTTGATGCTTTAAATATAAATATTATTTCATGGATTAACACGACACATAAAAATTGGAATTAAACATCCTTTAAAAATATGAAATCTTATTTATCCTACAAAAAGAGCAATATAATATTAATAGTAATATTAAAACTACAAATAAACAAAATGAAGAATTTCCCATAAAACGAATATCTTGAAACATTTTCACATTTTATAGATTTGTAATGCTTTAAAATCTCTGGATTTAGGATTTCCTCATTTTTTCTGAATGTTCCATGTTATTTATAAAATTAGGATTTTAGTCCAACCTTGGCCCCAAGCCCTGAGTTCAAGCAAAAAATAAACACGTCAAACTAATCAACTAAATGGGCCACAAGGAGTTAAGCATGTGTCTCTCTCCACAGACCGCAGTCGTTTACTCTAAAATGTATCCAGTGCCAATTCTTGTTTTGAGATTTACACTTAATTCTTTAGGATTTACTTGGCAAACTAAAGAGTCAGAGCACAACATTTATCGATACTCTGACAGCCGATCCTACTCGGTTATCACAAATAAAATGTATGGTATTTAACTTGCTTACTAAAACATGCTTCCAATTGTCCTTTAAATTACTGGTTTACCTCTCTGAGATCAAGTATCCGAAATTACAAACAAAACCGAAAAATATTCAAGAATCCAGGCTTCGAATAAGGATGAAACCCCCAAAAAATCATGAGAAGAATTGTATCCGTTATATTATGATATAATATTCTCTGAACTTAACTAGCAGTTCTCTCCTTAAACGTTTTCGGTATATTATTTTTAAAATATCGTAAGTAACATTGGCGGAACCAGCGAGATGGCTCTGCGGTAAAGTGTGAGGCTAGCTAAGGAAGGTCTCAGGTTCTATTCTCATCGACCACCCACACTGAACTTGAGTTTCCCTGGCCGGTAGGCGAATGCTGGGATGGTTTCTTATCTACTACTTTTCCTTTCATTCCCTTTCCTGCTCATGTTTCAGGTGTGCTTCTAGGTTTCGTGACTGTGGTGGTGCTGGAGAAATGGAAACTAGAGGGTTGCTTGATTGAACGGGTCGTTCATCACCCTCCGTGGGCACTCTAGTAGTGGGACAGGTCTTGAGCCAGGAATTGTGAGGGACTTTAGCGACTGTAACCTCCTGTGTTCCATGACTTCATCCCTTCCTCTTGGGGGTGATAGCCGCAATAGATCTTCTGTAGGTCGCAATGCGCGAGATGTCCGCTTACGTTGTATAACTTATACCCTAACATTAGGGACCTTATGATTTCCTTTGGGATAAGCTGCTCCATAAACTTCCTGTTACTACAGCAATCGTTGGTTTTCAATTTAAAATTAATGGAGAGAAACTTGGCATCTTTAATGAAAGGAAAGAACAAACGACATCATAGTTAATGTAGGAAGTAGGATGTGTTTATCGGAGGGAGACACCTCGCCACTGCGACCAGCTTGAGCTATCATAGCTACACCCCCGAAAAACAGGGATGAGGTAAGAGGTCGCAGATCTGCAGGCAGGCCCATAGAGACACGCAGAAGCACCTAATGTTTCCAGTTTGAACACGCTCGCGCCAGTAGAGGCGAAGAACCCGGAAAGAGGGCGCCCAAGCGACCCTAACGGGCGGGTCAACGCACCCTGGCGTTCACGGGGTGAAAGCTTTCCAATGCGCCAGCATCTATGCCATCTGCCCGGCACTGCCAGCACTGCAGGACCTGAAAATAAACCAGAAACGTGAAGGGGAGAGATAAAATGAGAGAAAAAGGGGAGAAAGGAGATATCGTGGTAGAATACACAACATTCGCCTATGCGCCCAGTGGAAAACCAAGGAAAACCCCATGGTTAAAGTGGGCGGTCACCGGGAAACGAACCCGGAACCTCCTGCATGCGGGTCATAGCGTTGCCGCTGAGCCATCCCCCTCGGTTAATTTATGTGTTCTTGTAGTTTTAAAAATATTTCACTGCTTTATTTTAAAATTGTTTGTTAAAACCACGATTTTTCACCTTTTTGTGCAAACTTGCACAAAATTATTTAAAATGAACATAACAGAGCTAAATTGTTGGTAAAATACCTAAAATTGCGGTTAAAATAGTAATTATTATGAATGGCTCCACTGAAGCACCTCAATAACGCTTTAGGATTTACCACTTCAAAAAATCCATTTCTCTGCCAGTTTAATTCGATGACGTCAGGTATTATACGCACATAAGTAATTACTGTATTTTCATATAAAATTAATTTATAAATACCACACCTATGTGTACTTTTCAAAAAATTATAAAACTAATAAGATGAAAAATATTGATTACAAAAACGTAATAAAGAGGAAATAATTTATTTTCAGTCCTACATGTTTGGATTATGAAATGTAAAACTAAAGCAAAGGTATATCTTGGAAGCGATTTTTAACTGAATATTATTTTGATTTTAAATGAAAGTAGAGCCGATACTGTCCAAAATATCATATAAATACAGATACTAGTATATCTGAAAACTTCCTTTCGTTTTCTTGTAGCTAGGAAGCGATCTATTGTATGTTCGTAGACACACAGACATATACATGAACTTTTTTCTAAAAATGCTTTTTTTATTTATTCAGGGGCCACAAAACATGCAGTTCCGGTGAAATATCGGTAAGGAATTTTAGGTAGAGTACAATATTTCTTCTACTAAATAGTGGAGAAGGTAAAAGACTGCTGCACCAAATCTTTCTGCGAATATTTTTCCTCCTGCTGCAGGACTAAGCTGCAGCAGCAGAAATTGTCTACACCGAGCACCAAACCGTTGCAGAAACAGCTAAATTACACAGTCGTTATAGATACAAAGGGAACAGCGATAGTCAAATGTTTAAGAACTGGACGCTATATGCTGACCTTAGAATTCCATATCCTTACCATGACATTGCGAGAAAAAAAGTAAATGTCAGCAGGACTTTAAGAGAAGTATTGAACAATGCATATCATTAATAACGGATACCTCGGAAATGGCTTATGCCATAGAAAAGATTATTTGAAATAAATGTTGTGTTTTAAGGAGATCTACATTATTGTGTGGTACGTTTTCGTCTGTCGCTCAACGTTTACCAGCTATAGAAGAGATATAAAATTCCTTCAGAGCGAGGAAGTCTATTTCACAGGCTATTTCCAGAATATTCAGGATATGCGTTTTATTGTAATGTAAACATCTTTAAGATATGGTATTTTAATCAAAATCGTTGGAGTCATTTTACAGGAAATCAAACATTTCGAAAAATCCTCCGCGTAAGGTGTGGTTTGGGGTGGGAGGATTTTCCTGAAAACCTTCGTGTCGGATTTTTGGAAGATGCTGAACTTAAATACCAAGTTTGATGTTTATCCGATTTTGGGGTTTTTGAGTTACACTGCTCACAGGCACACAGAGACAGATACACACATGGACAGAAATGTTGTTTTTTATTCAGGAGCCTCAAAACATGTATTTCCGGTGAAATCTCGATATCTCTACCTCTATGTGCATGGTGGACAAAGTAAAAATTTGAAGCAATCAGCCGCTCTGGCTGGTAAATTACCTGCACACAGTGCGTGTCAACTAGGGCAACAACCTTATAACCTTATGTTGAAAACAAAACAGTTTGTATCGCTCCGCGTTAGCCTCGTATTCGTATCACCAATGATTCATTATCTTATGAACGCGGAAGAGAGGTAAACGTCACCTCACAGAATTACACGGAAGCTAATACCTTTTTACTATTCGTATTATTTACTATTTCATATTAATCTAAAGTTTCGATCGATGTTTGATTAACATACTTCTTGTAAACTCACAGATAACTGCGCATACTGAAGGTACTATAGTTTAAGCTGCGCTTTGGTTTCCCGTTTAACGAGGGCTAGTTAATTGTGTGTTTGCATCAAGTTGGACTCTAAGAGTTGAGTGATTTTAGATGTTACGAGAGATGTTTTTAAAGTAGAGTAAAATAAGAATAATAATAAATAAAAATAAAATAAATAATAAATAAAATAAAATAAGAATTGCAGAATATTTCGTTCTTAACGTTTCGTGAATCTTAATTGCCTATTAATTAACTATGTGGCGTAATGGTAGATGTTGGTATTGAATTACCAATGATTCTACTTATTCGGCGGTTGTACCAACAGTGTCAGGCTTCTGTTAAAATAGGGAAGATATGATCCTCTACATTTAGAACGACAAAAGGCCTAAGATAGGGGTGTAGTATGTTCCCTACTTTATTTAAAATATATATTCAACATGTACTAGAAAAACGGAATCGATCCATATTTGCAGATGACCAGGTGGTGATGGCTCAGAGCCCTAAGAATAAGAAGTATATAATGAGGAAACTTTTGGATGTTTTTGAAGTAGGAGGGTTAAGAGTAAATATGGATAAAACGGAATACCTGGTAATAGGAGGAAGAGGACGGGCCATCTCACTACCCCAAGAAATAATTAAAGCTGTTAAAAATTTAAATATCTGGGATCGCTTATTGATTGAGTAGGGAGCTGTAGACAATAGGCTAGAACAAGCACGAAAAGCCATAAAAACGTTGAATGAGGTTTTGTGAAGTAGAACCATGTCGATTTGTACAAAAAGGAGGATTGGAAAAAGTATGATGACCTATGGTGCCGAGGCGTAGACTTTGATAGAGGGACAAAAATCTTAAGATCTTGGCAGTGGAAATGGACGGAATAAGACGTAGTGCTAGAGTATCAAGGATGGAAAGAAGGAGAAATTAAGAGGTGAGACAGATGATGTATATGGAAGAAACAGTGGTGGAGAGAACTGAAGTCTTCAGTGGTATGGACATATGCAAAGAATGGAGGATGATAGGTGGCTTAAAACCTTTTTAGAAAGGTCACCTCGTGGAAGAAGATAGCGAGGTAGGCCAAGAGAAACCTGGAGAGGACAGATTCATAGATCGGTGCCTGGAGGAGGATGACTTGTTCAATCATGAAGAATGGCGATTGGCAATACAGGGCAACTGCTGAAGAATGGAGAAGCTCTTAAAAGTAAAAGTAAGTAAGATTCCGTGATAGAAGAAATTGTGTTATTGGCATCTTGGTTTCAGGGAATTGGCATTCAAACTAGCGGTCCAGAGGTCAAATCTTTATCGCAGAGTAGCTGAAAAAACAATTGTGAATTTGCAAGTTAATGTGATGTTAGCCAAAACAGACGAGTCATTATTTCTGTCCTTCAAGAAGGTTTCGTACATGTGCCTCATATGTACCCTAAGACATTATTACAGCTCATTTTCATTGCGGAAAATGATAACTCCCGAAGCAGCTGCACGTTTCCTAGATGAACTGGCGGCGGGAGTCTGTGACGAGGTTATAAAAAACGTATGCTATGCTAAGACAAATGTTGGAAAAACCTTGATAATTGGTAGAAAAGTAATGTAAGGTTTGAAGATTTGTGTAAAAGATAAACTATGGAAAATATTTACTAGTTTGTGCAAAACGTACCTCGTTATAACAAAGGACCTTCATAAGGTGCCTGATAAGGTGACGACTAATATTTACAAAACTCCTTGTAAAATCTCGGATGTTTTGACAAATTTTGGACATTAAAATGGAAAGTTTAAAGGCGAGTTTTCAGAATCCTATGTTACTGATGCATTTCTACAGAAATCAAAGAAAACACCCTCTAAAGAAGTTTCTGACCATACAAGTATCCCTCAACCCCCCACCTTGCTTTGTTGGTGTGTAGGACGGAAGAAGACGTTGTTGTCTGCTTTGGCCACGGCGCTGTACACACAAAGATGGCCGGTTATGATAAAGCGATCCCTTAATGACGGGTTGCCATAGTGACGCTTGTGGGCTGGCTGATCGAACGACTGGCCGGGACTGGCCGGCGGTCAGGTGGGGGAGATGCAAGAGCGCAGCGCAGCGGCCATGGCGTCGCTCGGCGTCGTCCCCCACCTCCTTGGACGTCTTTTTCTTCTCTTCACTAAAGGAACCAATCTACTATCATGGCGTCCTTATGATTTTTATTTATGGGTTAACAACTTTGAACATGCCTTGCTAACTTTTTACTTTCTCTATCACCTACCTATAGCAGGTAGGAGAAGTATTGTATTCCACCCAATAATCCGAAGTCTAGCTTCTACCGGAAATACCTGTTTAGAGATACCCTCAATAAAAAAAAGCTGATGTGTTACATTTACATTACTTTCTCTACCCATATTAATTTTATGAATGCTTGTCTATCTACTTCATTTTAATTTAGATAAATGTTCGAAATAATGGCTACATTGCACATTTCATTATAGATATAATGGGAATAGCGATAATAAAATTTTTAAGAACTGGACGCTATATGCTGGCATTAATATTCTAGATGGTTTACATACAGTCGCAAGAAACAGCTGAATGTCGACACGACTTTAAATAATACAGTACTGAACAGCTCTCGGATTCCTTGGAAATGTCTTATGCCACAGAAGTTATTTGAAATAAATTGTGTTTTAAAGAGATCTACGTTTTTTGTGCAGTACGATTTCGTCTATCCCTTGACGTTTGCCAGTTATACAAGATTATATATGATTCCTTTCAGTTGCACAGAACTTCACAGGTATTTCCGGAAAATATAACATATACCTTTATTTGTCGTGTAAAGAAACATCGTAACTTTCATATATGGTGTTTTAATAAAAAATCGTTAGCAGCCATTTCTGAGAAAATAAAAAAAAAATCGAAACATGTTCCATGTAAGCGGTACTTTGGAATGGGGATTTTCTTGAAATCTTCATGACGCATCTTTGAAAGATACTGATCTTATATACCAAGTTTGGTACTTATCCGACTTTTCGTTTTTGTACTATGTTGTTCACAGGTAACACAGACCTTTTTATAAAAATCCTTCTTTTTTGCATTCAGGGAAGCATCAAAACATTTATTTTCGGTGAAATATCGATGTTCTGGGGTTCACTGAACTCAAAAACATTTTTAGAAAAATGTCCATGTGTGTGTCTATGAACAGCATAACTCAAAACCTGGGTATTCTTCCAAGAATACGACACAAAGATTTCAAGAAAATCCCCCACTCCTTTACTTGTAAATCTGTTCGAAAATTTTGATTTTCTCAAACATCATTCTAACGATCTTGATTAAAATACCATATGTTTAAGATATTGTCAGGAAAAATAAAATATATTTCTTTAATTTATTGTGATTAGCCCCTAAAGTCCTGTTCATTCTAAATGATTTTTGAATAACTGGTAAACCGTAAGAGAAGGACAAAATCTTACTACATAAAATATTTAGATCTCGTTAATGCATACAATATATGTGAAATAAAATGTTTTGTGCCCTCAACCATTTTCAGATATTCTTGTCATTTTAGAGACCTCTGCTCGTCTGTCGTCTGCGTCGGCCGGACCTGTAGCCCATACGCCATCAACGATTTCTTTCTCTCATCTGTTCCTCCCGGAGGTGTATGCACAAAAGATCGCTGTGTGGGTCAACGTGCTAGGTGTCCTAGCGTAATCCTAATCCTTCTTTGTCATTGGTTTAAGTTTTAAATATTTGTAGCTTTTTCAGGAGATAGGTCGCTATTCCTGCTTTCTCGTGGTCATGCGAAACCATGGAATTCCATATAGCGTCGCGCTTTTTAAAATTCTGACCATAGCTTTAGCCCAGTGCATTCAATGAAGTATGTAAATGTGTAATGAATGATTATCTAGATTAAAACAAATAGACAGAAGAATAACCTTTTATAAGAGTAGTTTATAGGAGCGTAAGTAGAAAAAGTACTGTGAAAGCAACACACCAGATTTTGATGCTTATACTTTTCGTGATTAGCGTGAAGAGGACAGAAAAATCTGATGTGTTAAACTCACATGACTTTCTCTACTCTTGTACAAACTATTTTTACAAACACTTGCTCTCCATCTACTTCATGTAAATCGAGATATCGAGATGTTAATCTTATTGATAATTTTCTTGTAGGTGCATGGTAGGCTTTAAGCGATAGTCAAATATTTTAAGAGCTGGTTGCTATGTGGCGCATTCCATTCCCTTTGCATTCCAGGACATAAAAATGAATAACGAATTCCCATTTGAGAAAAAGTGTAAGTATTGGAAAATTCAGAAAATAACAAGCAATATCTCGAAAATGCTTCGCTCCACAATAAAAATGTATATGACATAAATTGTATATTTTAACGATATCTACATTTTTTGTATAGAGAAACTCTCTATCTCTTATGGTTTACCAGTTATGCAAAAGCCATTCAGATTGAAGAGCACATTTGGTGACATTCCCAGAAAATACAAGATAAACATTTCATTAGTTATGAAAATATCCTTAAGTATATGACATTTTAATTAAAATCGTTAGAGCCATTTTTGAGAAAATTAAAATGTTCGAAAAATGTTCCATGTAAAGGATAATCTGGGGTGGGGGGATTTTCTTAAAAACCTTCGTGTCGCATCTCTGGAAGATACTGAACCTAAATACCAAGTTTGGTATTTAACCGACTGTTCGTTTCTGAGTTATGCTGTTCACAGACAGACACACTCACACACAGACACACATACGGACATTTTTGCAAAAATGCTTTATATGCATTCAGTGCACCTCAAAGCATGTATTTCCTGTGAAATCTCGGTATTGAATTTTTGGGTGGAATACAATACTTCCCCTACTTACTATACGTAGTAGAGAAAGTAATAAGCCCCCAGGTTCAAGAAAACTGTCGCTTGGCTAGAAACATTGATGTGGGAATAGTTAAACTTGACATGGGACCAGATATTTCCGTCAGCGCATTAACCCCAGATTACTGGCGCTGACTTGAAGTGCGGTTTCTTAATTAAGCAACGGTGCCTCTAACTAGTTATTGCGGCTCTTACCAAAGCCAATTAAAACGTCACTCTGGAAAACAATTAAGTGTTTCTTGGAAACCTAATGAATACTTCATTGATAGACTATTTATAACCACACATGGTTCATTCAGAAACGCGGTAGCGATTGCCCCTTCACGCATCAGATAGCCCCAGATACTTCGCAACAGCTGTTTGTTGCCCTCAACACTAAACAACTGATTTCTTGAGAAAAAATAGCTCAAGGGCACCCTATTTTAACGTCTACTGCCTTTTGGTCGTATGATGATAGTGACAATGATGAGAAAACACTGCAAATTAAACCCTTCCATTATTCTCTCTTTTCCATTTCCCCCTTACTTCTCATTCTACTTTATTTCCATAACTTTTAAAATGCATGACAAATATCAAATATACAACCATTATACTAATTCAGACCCATAAGGTCTTGTTACAGAATAGATATGTGCATCTCTAGTTTAATAATTCAACATATTCTTTGATGTCAGGCAAATCGTATATAATAGCTTTTTTATTCCTTTCGAAATTTAAAATAATTCATAACTTGTATGTGATAAGGCCAGATATTACAGTTTATTATCTAATTCATGAAAACTATTCTTAGTTGTATTTTTTGAAAAACTCAAATTGTCAAATGTTAACACAACTGTTAAAATATTTAAGTTTTTGAACAGCGACTTACAATGGCTTTCTTATTAGACATCAATATAATCACTGTTTTATGAGAATTAATATGATTTTAAAATGTGAATAATTTCCCCAAAGGATTATACCATAGGATATAATATGGGCAAAACAAAATTTTAGTGCATTTAATTTAACCTGATGTATCAATTTTCTTAAATGCCTTTAGAAATTGTTTTGCAAATATAATTTATATGAAATTCTCATTTCAGACTGGATTCTAAGTAAGCACAAATAATTAGTTTCCTTCTTTTAACCAAGTTCTCTTTAACGAAGTCCTCTTCAAAGTGAACAGGACTTCGTAGCCTATGGGCAAAAAAGATATATATTTTATTTACCATGCAAATATCTTAAACATTATTTTAATCAAAATCGTTACAACCATTTTTGGAAAAATTAAACATAAAGATATATTTTCCAAATGAAGGGTAGTTTGGCGTAGGCCTCTTTCATGCGTATCTCCTGTTACTGAACTTAAATACCATGTTCTATTTTTTTTAATATCGAGTCAACTGAAAAATTCAACGCCACAGCCGGTATTTGAACACGGTTCTCCCGCTCTCGTGCGGTTGCTGTAACCATTGAGCTGCTGTAGCAACATGCCGGTGGGACATTGAATTCCCGAATTGATTCAAGTTGTTTTTCAGACAGCGCACTAAGGCATCACATATTCTATATTTAACCGTCTTTTTGTTTTTGCATTATACTGTTCATTAACATACACTCAAACCCACATACACATACACACACACAAACAAGCAAACGTAAATAACACACATACATACCACTTCCTAATTTTATTTTAATTCAAGGAGTTTCAGAGCGTGTATTTCCGTTAAATTTCCCTATCGAATTTCTCGCATGGAATGCAATACTTCCCCCTCTTCGTATAAGCGAGTAGTACAGAAAGTAAAACTAGCTCCAAGTAGGTAAATTTAAAGATACTGGTGAACGCCCAGAATGAATTGAAGGAACAACAGGAGGTTACAGGCCACAGACAGACAGGTCGCAGAGACGCGCGAAAGTTCCTAACAGTTCCTGGCTCGAAGACCCGTCCCACTACTGGAGTTACCCAGAGAGGGCGATGAACGACCGTCAACGAAGCAGGTCTCTAAGAGTCCACAGGGAACACTCTTTCCTTTGAGCAAGCATCCGCGCCATTTGTCCCACACCGCCAAACACCACTAAACCTATAAGCACACCCGAAACATGAGAAGGAATTGAAATGAAAGGGAAATGGTAGTAAGGAAATCGTAGTAGATGAGAAACAACTCCAGTATCTGCTTACCACTAAGGAAAACCACGAAAAACCGTAGGTTTGAGTGGGCGTTCGACGGGAATTGAACCCGGGACCTCTCGAATGTGGGCCTTACGCATTACCCACTCGGTTCCTACAATGTTAAGAGGTAATTCCAATTACTAAGGCTGTACAGAAATAAAGATGTAATTTTTTGCAATTTCGCCATTTAGTCTCCCCTTAATAATAAAACTGAAATGAATACAGATCTTCACTATTAATATTATTATTATTATTATTATTATTATTATTATTATTATTATTATTATTGCTATTAAAATGATCCCAATACAAGTACTTATTCTGAAATCTCTGCATCGAATTCCTGTATAGAATGCGGTAGGTACTTTCTTTATCTTAAGAGAATAAGTAACACAGAAAGTTAAAGACATAAATAATGATAAATGCACCCGTCTCGAGAACCACTGATTGCAAGCGCTAAAGCCTAGCACGTCACGAAGCGCTGCTACACCAGAGAGAGCGCTGATGAGGGAGAGAGCGAAAGAGAACTCTCATTGAAAGAGGGTAAGAGATGAATCGTTTTGAAGTTTGAATGCCACACGAGGAGGTTTTCGAATTCCATTCATTTAAATTCTGACTCTGTTGGCACACACCAATAATACTTCCCCCTTAATAAGCGTGTGGCGTAGATTGAATCGCTCTCATTTATTATCCCCTCTCATACGAAAGGGGAAAAGCGATTTTCTTTTGTATGAGTATGGTACTTGAGTTTATGTGCGTACTATATAACTTATCGCCATCAATCCCAAAGACAATGTTTGTCGCTGGGGATAAAACGTTTCGCCTCAGTGTCTCGCAGCGAAGCTGACGGTATCGTTCGTAAATCTTACACTTTGAATGTCGCTAAATGCTTTTAATAGCAGCAAAAACTTTAAAAGATGACGCAGCATACCAACGTACGCAAATAATTTTATCTACTACTTACTGCAGTAAATAGGAAGTGTTGCATTCCACCCAAAAATACTTTATCGAGGTTTCACCGGAAACACAGATTTTGAGGCTTCGCTAATAAAAGAAATCTGATGCATTAGATTCACATGAGCTTCTGTATCCTCTATCGCTTATTAGTGGGTATACAAATTATTCTTTCGAAAGTTTATTTTTCTATCTTAATCGAGATAAATATTTCCGGAAACAGCCTTATTACCCATTTTGTTATAAATACAAGAAAGCAGCCATAGTCAAATCTTTAAGAACTGGACGCTGTATGCTAGCCTTAAAATTTCATACTGTTTCCATGACTTGTAAAAGAATGGATAAGCACTGAACAACTTGAAGCATTTATAACGTATATCTCGGAAATGGCTGATGCCACAAAAAAGTTATTTGAAGTAAATTATGTGTTTTAAAGAGATGTACATCCTTTTGTGCAGTACGCTTTCGTCTATCGCTTAAGTTTACAATTTACACAAGCTATTACAAAATCCTTCCGAATAAGATGACTTCAAAGGATTTTCCCAGAAATTTCAGGATATACACTTTACTTTTTGTATCTTTAATATATAGTATTTTAATCAAAATTGTTAAAGCCATTTTATATAAAATCGACCTTTTTATAAAAATGCCTTTTTTGGATTTATGGTGCCTCAAAACATGCATTTTCGCTGAAATATCGGTATCAAATTTTTGGATAGAATGCAATACCTTCTCTATATAGTAGGTATGTTACAGAGAAAGTAAAAATCTAATGTGATACACTTGCATGACTTTCTTTGTTCATTCTTCAACGAAATATTATTGCAAAAACTTCTTCTTCTATCTACTTCATGTTAACTGAGTTAAACATTTGCAGAAATCGTCTTGTTTCATATTTCCTTGTAGATACAAGGGGATTAGGGAAATGCAGTAGAGTTTTAAAGTGATAGATCCTTTAAACGCGGGTGGTTGTGTGATGTCTTTGAAATTCCTCTCTCTTTATATGGCCAAGAGAAAGAAAAAAAACCTTATATGCTGCAATCACATGACTTTCTCTGCTCACTCTTCTACAGAGTATTATTACAAAGTCTACTCCTCTATTTCGTGTTAAAACAGACAATCCTTCATTACTCCTTGATTCATTTCATTGTAGGTATAAGAAGAATACAAGGTAAATCAATAGTGAAATCTTTTCAAAGCCGGTCGCTAAGTGTTTGTAAGCTTTGAAACGAAATTCTGTTATCTTTGTATCACGAAAAACAATGAAAGCAAAGGAACAGCCATTTGCAGTTGAGTAAAATATAAAGGTACTGAAAATTCAAACCAATAACAAGGAATATCTCGGAAATGATTAACACAAAAAAAAATGTTATTGGATATAAATTATGTGCTTCGATGAGATGTAATTTTTTGTGTAATAAGATTGTGTCTATCAGAATAGAGAGGACATCTGAGGCTATTCTCAGAAAATTCAAGCTATACATTGTATTTCTCATGAAAGTAACTTAACCGTCGTATTGTACATTAACAAAAATAGAGCCATTTTTGAGAAAATCTTCGTGTCAGGCATATTAGTCTCTGAACTAAGGTCAGATCTAGGCGAGCGGCGAAAGGGGAGGAGTACGGAAGCATTTCAACTGAGTGGCTGAAAGTCATGCTTCGCAATGACGGTCTAAGTCCTGGATAAGTCCGTCTCCTGTTGGTTTTGTTAGAAGTCTGGCGCTCACACATTAACCTATGGAAACAGGTCGATTTTATGTCCAGTAGGGAACGAAGAGCGGAAGTAAGATAAATATTTATTAGAGTGCTAGAACCAGGTAAGGGTTTTGGTAGAGGCGGTTTGATATTTCATTACCAACATACCGCATTATACCGGCACGATTCGATGCACTCGACTGTACCCTGCACATTTCACATCCTGATTATGTTATTTTACACACCTCCCTTAGTGCTTCTCCTTTCCTGCAGTTACCTTCCCCTTCATTCAAGCTTGCTGGAAGGGTGGCGAGTCCATGCTTTCAATGTCTATGCAAATAAGTTATTAAGCTTCAGGTGCAACGTCATATATTTTTCGCATTCTACTGAGTCTCTGAAGTGGCAGGAGGGACGCTTTTTACTTCTCCCGCTCCAGAAAATTTATAAAGTGGCATTAAAGGGTCGAGAGCAGTGACACGAACATATAGACCTTCCAGGCGACATGAATCGGTCGCAAGGAAGGAAATTCCATTAAAAGAGCCTAGAAAACAAATGACATACACAGAAAGCTACTTCCGTAACCCGTGGTAAAGTTTCCACAACGCTGCATCTAGAAATAGGGCAACATATACATACTTAGTATGACGTCATACCCCCTTCGGTTCTCTGTATTCAAATCAGAGAGGGTGTCCCACGTGTCGAGGATTATGCTTCAAAAGGAATATAATACTTTAATGTCATCCTTTTCTCTGTCGATTCAACGAGTCCTCTCCTCGAACAATTTTTTGTGACAAATGGGAGCGAGGCAGAGTACAGATGCTACATTAATAGACAGCACAGCAACGCAGTTCGTCGTAGGGAGGAATTACAGTCTAAGAATCCTAGCATGTACATAATGGTGAAGGCAGAAAACTGAATATTGTGTAAAAATATTGCCAAATGTGAACACTTATGCAAACAAACCGTATCATAATAGGAACATTTTCATTTTAGGACTTTTTATATATTATTATTTTTAATGTTTAGGTGGAAATGTAATCACGGTTTGTATACGATAATTATACCTGTTACGTAATGCATTATGTACCAACACAACCACCACCACCACCACCACCACATTGCACTGTCACCATCAACACCAACAGTAACACCACCACCACCACCACCAGCAACAACACCACCACCAAGTTCATCAACACCATCGTCATAGTCATCAGTTCATCACAGTTAACCTCCCATTCATCGGAACATATGGGTCTAGGATTAGGAGAGGGAACTTAGCACTCGACCTACCAGACTAGGAGGCTCGACAGGGCAGATGACAGGGTCCCTACATTTTACAGATTGAAATGGCAGCTGCTGCAGCTCACTCCCCTCCTCCTGCAGGCTTCCACAGGACTCAGAGATTGCCCATTCTGGGGTTTGAAGTGTTACATAGAGCATCCTTTTCCCTCGCCATGCAACACCGAGACTACTGCCAACACTTTCAGCCCTGAAACAGACTAAGCAGATGAAAAGTGAAGTGAAAGGAGAATGGAGGTGGAATGGAGGAACAGTGTATTGAACCTTCCCAGTATTTGCCTAGCGACCTGAGAAAGCCCCCAAAAAACCCATGGGTCAGGAAGGTCAGCCGCGGGAATCGAACCAACGACCTCCCGAATGTGGCCACAGACGTTACCGCCTGAACCATTCCGCTCGGTAGCAGAGGGGAACTGTAACGAGGTTTTCTATAACCAGTCAATTTTCTGTTACCTGCTGACTGCCACTAGAGCCACAGTAATCAAGGTAAGTATGCTTAAGGTGATAGGGAGAAGCAGGTGCTTGTTGCGTGTAAAAATGACCGACAGTTATCTTAGGAAGTCTTTTCTCAAAGTGCTTTATTCTTTTAAGCATCTATAAATACGTATCACGCTGGACCAACGGTTTGACTTCCTTTCAGAAGAGTCATACTACGGATTTTTGTCCGAAAAAGGACAAAAGAGCGCTTGTAGTGAATGTATACTATCTCTTACGCTACCTCTCCTATCAAGATCAAAGGAGGCTAACCTCGAGTTTAAAAAAACAAGCGCTGTATAGATAATCCGTAACCGGATAATCCACCCGGATAATCCTGCTTGAGCAAAGCGTCACTTAGAATTCACCTTTCTCATTTTCCGCTCCTCCAAAAAGACATATAACTTGCAAGTTGGTAAATGTAATAACAGAGCTGTGTTGTCGACTGTCTTAAAGAATCTTAGGAGTGAACAAAAAATGAGTATGGTAACCTAAACAGAGGCCTACAATAAGTAACTGGGGAGTTTTATAAAAAAAAAAATGTATCTTACTATTCCACTCTATGCCTGAATCGTTTCTTTAACCTCAACACCATTGGTGCAGTCAAGTGCATAGAATCGTGTCGTTATAATGCGCAGTGGTTTATGCTCGTAAGGAACGCCAAGCCCAGTCCCCACCCTCAACTGCTTCTAGTACTATACTTAATTTTTATCTTACTTCCAGCTTTTCCTCACACCTGGGCCTTAAACCGACTGTTCCAAGGATAGAGTTTGAGTGCCAGTCTTTTGAAATAAAACCAATACGAGATGGGTAGTCAAGGGGTTGGTGTGGACCATCGTTGCGAACCATGCCTTCCAGCCACTCAGGTGAAATGTTTCCATACTCCTCCCCTTTCGCCGCTCACTTAGGCCTGACCTTTGTTTACAATGTGTGTGTCTCGGACTTGATATCAAACCAATAAGAGATTGGTTCAGCCAGAACTGGTATGGAACACGCAGTTTTTTTCAATACTAAATAAATAAAAGAAAACACCGTAAGAAACTAAAAGCATCAGCACGTTTTCGTGCACTCGACTGTACAATTCTTAAAGAACTGACGTCTTAGGAGTACAAAGTAAGCTAAACAAAGGCTCCATTGAGCAACTGTAGAATTTTATATAAAAACGTCTGTTGTTATTCCATTCTTTAACTGAACTGTTACTTCAACTTCAACACCAAGTATAAACAGGACATTAGTGCTGAGAGTAAACAAATTATAAACAACTTATTATATATTCTTTGCCGGAAATTACGAGAGAGGGCCAAGGCACAATGCATAGGCATTCTGAGACTGAATTAGTTATGACGAAGATGTATGTCCGACAGACAAAGGCGAAGAAATGAAGTTTACTTTCTCGTTAAGTGAAACGGTGTGACGAGTGCTGTTAATGAAGAAACTGAACATTAGCTTGTTGTTAATTATAAGTACGCAGAAGGGGAGAAAGGAAAAATAATATAGTTTAATTTAAAGAGGGCAGGAAGCGCGGCCATCATCGCACAACAGCAATTTGGGCATCAGTCATTTATCTGCGTCAGGAAACTGTCTGCCGTGACCGACACAGCACGTCATTTAACAGGCTTTTAGTAATGGCAATACAGTATTCAATAGTGTTGACATGACAAGTCATTCTGGAAGAATCTCGTGTCTCTACTTACAGTGCCAGCCAAGACAAATTACAGCGTAAAATACTATGACAAAATTTAGTGGTGCTCACACAAAGCGTGTCAAAATTTGATGTAGTCTGTGATGTTCCACAGTTTGCAGTTAATCATTAATTGCAGGTATTTTAATGGCCAATGAAATCATATCTTGAATTTTCTGGGAAATGTTCCAAAAAGTCCTGTTGGTTCTGAATTACTTTTGCATAACTGGTAAACCGTAAAAGATACACAAAATGTTACTTCACAAAAAATATAGATCTTGGTAAAAGACAATTTTTGTTTGTATAAAATGTTTGTATAGTGAACCATTTCCGAGATCCTTGTTGTTTGTTTGAATTTCCCAATACTTATACCTTTTCACAAATGGGAATTCGTTATTTTTTATATCCTGGACATACAAAGAGAATAAATGCTCCACATAGCAACCAGCTCTTAAAACATTTGACTGTCGCTTAAAGCCTACCATATTCTCCTTACACCTACAAGAAAATTAGCAATAAGATAGTTTCTGCAAATGTATATCTCGATTAACATGAAGTAGATGAAGAATAAGGATTTGTAAAAATAATTTGTACAAAGTAGAGAAAGTCATGTAAGTGCATCACATCAGATTTCTACTCTCTCTGCTACGTATGGTAAGTAGGGGAAGCATTGCATTCCACCAAAAAATTCGATAGGGAAATTTCACCGGAAATGTACGTTTTGAGGCTCCCTGAATCCAAATATAGCGTGTTTAAAACATGTCCTTGTGTGTGTCTGTGAAATCATAACTCAAAAACAAAAAGTCGGATAAATACCATACTTGGTATTTGAGTTTAGTACCTTCCATGGATGCGACATAAGGATTTTCAAGAAAATCCCCCATCCCCAACTACCCTTTACAAGGAACATTTTTCGATAATTGCGATTTTCGAAACAATGGTCTTACGATTTTGATTAAAATGCATACATGAAACATATTTACAAAATAAATAGAATGTATATCTTGAATTTTCTGGGAGTAGCCTAGGCAGTCCTCTTCATTCGGAAGGAATTTTGTATAATCTTGTATAACTTGTAAACGTTAAGCGATAGACGTAAACGTACCACACAAAAAATGTGCTTAACTTTAAAACACACAATTTACTTAAAATAAGCTTTTTTGTAGCATAAGCGTTTCTAAGATACCCGTTATTAAAAGTTCGAATTTCTCAATACTTATTCTTTTAAATCCCATCGATTTTAGTTGTTTCTCGCGATTGCAGGGAAATAGTAGGAACTTTAGTTCCAGCTTATAGCGTCCAGTTACTAAGCATTTGACTACGGCTGTTCTCTTTATATTTATAATAGAATGTGATGTAGCTATTTTTACATTTTATTATTAAATTAAATGTAGCAGATAGAAAAATAAGCTTTGGTAAGAATAGCTTGTGTACACACTGATAAACTCATGTGAATGTATTATACCAGAGTCTTTACAAAATAACTTACCTTGTCACAAACGCTGTCTTATAAAATTATCTTTTTTACCGCTTCCTTAAATTCTGATTAACGAGCAAGAAAACATATGTCGAAATTTTGATTTTATATCACATTAAATCCCCTCCCCCTCTAGGAAAAATAATTAATATTCAATATTATCAGACAAGGAGTTGAAACATTTCAAATAGACCATAAAAGTATAACAAAAATTAAATTAAATAGTCGACTATTACACACGGACATGTTTCCAAAAATGCTTTTTACTTTCTCTACTACGTATAGTAAGTAGGGGAAGTATTGCATTCCACCCAAAAATTCGATACCGAGATTTCACCGGAAATATATGTTTTGAGATCTCCTGAATCCAAAAAAAGCATTTTTGGAAACATGTCCGTGTGTGTGTCTGTGTGTGTGTGTGTGTGTGTCTGTGTGTCTGTGTGTGTGTGTCTGTGAACAACATAACTCAAAAACTAACAGTCGGATGAACACCAAACTTGGTATTTAGGTTCAGTATATTCCAGAGATGCGACACGAAGGTTTTCAAGAAAATGCCTCCACCCCAGACTACCCTTTACATGGAACATTTTTCGAAAATTTTAATTTTCTCAAAAATGGCTCTAACGATTTTGATTAAAATATCATATGTTTAAGATAACGTCATGAGAAATGAAATGTATATCTCGAATTTTCTGGGAATGTCTCCAAAAGTATTCTTCATTGTGAACGACTTTTGCATAACTGGTAAACCATAAGAGATAGACAAAATTTTACTACACAAAAACTGTAGATCTCGTTAAAATACACAACTTATGTCATATACATTTCTTTTGTTGAGTGAACCGTTTTCGAGATATTGCTTGTTATTCCCTTAAATTTTCCAATACATATACTTTTTCTCAAATTCGTTATTCATTTTTACTTTCTCTACTACGTATAGTAAGTAGGGGAAGTATTGCATTCCACCCAAAAATTCGATACCGAGATTTCACCGGAAATACATGTTTTGAGAATCACTGAATCCAAAAAAAGCATTTTTGGAAACATGTCCGTGTGTGTGTCTGTCTGTGTGTCTGTGTGTCTGTCTGTCTGTGTGTCTGTGTGTCTGTGTGTCTGTGAACAGCATAACTCAAAAACGAACAGTCGGATAAACACCAAACTTGGTATTTAGGTTCAGTATCTTCCAGAGATGCGACACGAAGGTTTTCAAGAAAATCCCCCCACCCCAGACTACCCTTTACATGGAAAATTTTTCGAAAATTTTAATTTTCTAAAAATGGCTCTAACGATTTTGATGAAAATATCATATGTTTAAGATAATGTCATGAGGAATGAAATGTATATCTCGAATTTTCTGGGAATGTCTCCAAAAGTATTCTTCATTGTGAACAACTTTTGCATAACTGGTAAACCATAAGAGATAGACAAAATTTTACTACACAAAAAATGTAGATCGCGTTAAAATACACAACTTATATCATATACATTTTTTTTGTTGAGTGAACCGTTTTCGAGATATTGCTTGTTATTTCCTTAAATTTTCCAATACTTATACTTTTTCTCAAATTCGTTATTCATTTTTTATGTCCTGGACATGCAAAGAGAATGGAATGCGCCATATAGCAACCAGCGATAAAATATTTGACTATCGCTTAAAAGCTACCATATTCCCCTTGCATCTACAAGAAAATTACAAATAAGATTGACATCTCGATATCTCGATTAATATGAAGCATATGGAGAATAGGCGTTTGTAAAAATAGATTGTACAAGAGTAGAGAAAGTCATGTGAGTGTAACACATCAGATTTTTTTATGTCCTGAACATGCAAAGAGAATGGAATTCGCCACATAGCAACCAGCGTTAAAATATTTGACTATCGCTTAAAAGCTACCATATTCCCCTTGCATCTACAAGAAAATTACCAATAAGATTGACATCTCGATATCTCGATTAACATGAAGCATATGGAGAATAGGCGTTTGTAAAATTAGATTGTACAAGAGTAGAGAAAGTCATGTGAGTGTAACACATCAGATTTTTTTATGTCCTGGACTTGAAAAGAGAATGGAATGCGCCGCATAGCAACCAGCGTTAAAATATTTGACCATCGCTTAAAAGCTACCATATTCCCCTTGCATCTACAAGAAAATTAGTAATAAGATTGACATCTCGATATCTCGATTAACATAGAGCATATGGAGAATAGGCGTTTGTAAAAATAGATTGTACAAGAGTAGAGAAAGTCATGTGAGTGTAACACATCAGATTTTTTTATGTCCTGGACATGCAAAGAGAATGGAATGCGTCACATAGCAACCAGCGTTAAAATATTTGACTATCGCATAAAAGCTACCATATTTTCCTTGCATCTACAAGAAAATTACCAATAAGATTGACATCTCGATATCTCGATTAACATGAAGCATATGGAGAATAGGCGTTTGTAAAATTAGGTTGTACAAGAGTAGAGAAAGTTATGTGAGTGTAACACATCAGATTTTTTTGGATTCAGGATGTCTCAAAACATGTATTTCCGGTGAAATCTCGGTATCGAATTTTTGGGTGGAATGCAATACTTCCCCTACTTACTATACGTAGTAGAAAAAGTAAAAATGCCGTCAGGCTATATAATTCCAATTAAACACTTTATAAAGAGCTTCAGGGTCATTATTGATCCTAAAAGTTCGGCAAATAAAACTCTGGAAACTTTTGAGAAAACTTTGCTGTGGTTTACAGACGGTTCAAAGGATGGCTCAGGAACAGGATCCAGAGTACATGGCATAAGACCAAGGTGCAAACGTTTTTTTCCTTGGGTGAAACAGAAATGTATGCTATTTATGCTATCACGTATACATGAAAACACAAGGAGAGCTTACACTGGTAAACAGATCCTTATCTTCTCCGATAGCAGGCTGCACTTAAGGCTCAAAGTAGCCATTAGGTACCGTCAGGACTGGTTTTAAACTGCCTAAACATACTCACAAGCTTGGCAGAACAGAATAAAGTTCAACTCATCTGGGTGCCGGGTCATAATGGCATAGAACGAAATGAAAAACCTGATGAATTTCAATACAAGGAGCAGCTTCAGAATTTATTGGGCCAGAGCCAGCTTTAGGAACATCTCTATATTTAGTAAGAGAGGCTATTAAGAACTTCTCCAAAATAGAACCTCATAAAACCTGGCTTAAATCTCTAGAGCACAATCATGGTAAACTATTTATTACAAAATCATTTAAAAAAATCTGATGTGTTACACTCGCATGACCTTCTCTACTCTTGTACAAACTATTTTTACAAACTCTTATTCTCCATCTACTTCATGTTAATCGAGATAAACATTTGCAGACACTATCTTATTGCTAAGTTTCTTGTAGATGTAAGGGAAACATATATTTCAAGGGTAATATAGAAATACAGTAGCCTTTAAGCACATACATATCTCTTAATAACTGGCTGCTAGGTGCAGCACCATTCTCTTTGCCACAGATTAATACTCTTTGCATATCCAAGACAAAAAAATGAATAACGAATTCCCATTCGAGAAAATAATATTGAAAAATTTAAGGAAATAACAAGCAATATCTCGAAAATGGTTCACTTAACAAAAAAAATGTATATGACGTAAATTGTGTATTTTAACGCGATCTACATTTTTTGTGTAGTAAAATTTTGTCTCTCTTATGGTTTACCAGTTATGCAAAAGTCGTTCACAATGAAGAATACTTTTGGAGACATTCCCAGAAAATTCAAGATATACATTTCATTTGTCATGAAAATATCTTTAACATATATATTTTAATCAAAATCGTTAGAGCCATTTTTGAGAAAATTAAAATTTTCGAAAAATCTTGCATGCATAGAGTAATCTGGGGTGGGGGGATTTTCTTGAAAATCTTCGTGTCGCATCTCTGGAAGATACTGAACCTAAATACCAAGTTTGCTGTTTATCTGTTTATCTGTTTATGAGTTATGCTGTTCACAGACATACACACAGACAGACACACAGACAGACAGACAGACAGACACACAGAGAGACACACAGACACACACACGGACATGTTTCCAAAAATGCTTTTTTTGGATTCGGGGGGTCTCAAAACATGTATTTCCGGTGAAATCTCGGTATCGAATATTTGGGTGGAATACAATACTTCCCCTACTTACTACGTGTAGTAGAGAAAGTAAACAGAGCTGAAAGCTTACTTAAATGTAACAGACTTCAGCTGAGAACAATTATTGCATTTCTCACAGGACTTGCTCCTATGAAAAAGCATCTTAACACGATGAGAGTGTTTCAGGGTAACTTAGATTGCAGACACTGCAAGAAAAAAACTGAAACAGGCCAGCACATTGTATACCATGGCCTCACAGGAGATATGTTACTTTTGGAAAGATGTTTTTAGAACTAGAAAAATTGAAACCATACCTGTTAAGAAACTATATTCCTTGGTAAAGGGTCCTGGCATAATGAATTGGCTTTAAAACGATACAGGTAGCACAACAAACCCAGGCTGAAGTGCATCCGGAGCAATGAAGGAAATCTATGTCGAACAAGACAAGACAAGAGCGGTTAAAGGACGTTAAGCTATAAAAAATGTGCACATGCGTAATGAAAATTTGACTTTATTAACAAGAATTAGATAGAAGAGTAAGCATGTGTATGAATAGTTTGAATGAGTAGAGAAAGTGGTGCGAATGTAACACTCAGATTTTTTTCTTGGATATTCACTCTTTTGTTGAGGTGCGCCTTCGGTAATCAAACCTGCAGATGCTGAGATGCCTTGTTTCGTGATGGCATCTATGAATACCAGCAGAAGCAGTAGCTAATCTCGGCTGCAGCCAGAATAAAAACAACAAGCATTTCGTTGACACATTGTGTGCGGCAAATGATGCGGGGACTCGACACAATCAGAGAAAATCGCTTGTAATCTTGTGACGGGAGAAAGAATTTGTTAAAAGAAACGGATACAAAAGACAAAACGAAGCTGCGGTAGGGCGTGTATGGATTTTCATTTCACGGCTTTGACCTCATCAATACAAAGCATCCCCATTTGAGATTTGTCTTTTCAGCCGAGGCTAAATCTTTGTTCATTTCCCAGTATTTCTTTGGTTCAGGTAGCTTATTTTTGTACTACCATCGCTTTTTATTTTTGTATATTGAACTCAGTTGGCAGTAGCAGCGTTCACAGTTCGTTTATTTCCGGTAGTGGTCAAACACCTGCTGGTCCCAAATACAACCATTGGTTTCTTTTGCATTATACGCTTAAATTGGAGGCCTTGGCAGCTCGTTTCATCTGCGGGCGATTTCTTGTGGTGAAGTCAAGAATCTTTTTATCTTCCACGGTCTATCTTTCGCTCTTGATGCATTGTTACGGACTTGGCACCTAAGCACATGGCCACCTCACCACAGTAGGGTTTCTTATAACACGAGGGAAACATTTGTGTCTGTTATTGAATTTACAATAATCTGTTGTTGTTAAACCACTTCGGCAACGGAAGCATTAGTCTGCAAGTTTATATACAGGATGTTTCAAAAGTGATAGTCAATACACTACGGATGAAAATAACTAGGTGCTATGTCCATTCATTTAACAAACTAAAGAAAGTTGTGGGCAGGTGAAATTTAAACTGTGTTAGATTGAGTTGATAACAGTTTCTAAACCAATACGTTAATTCTCCCCTAAAATATTTGAAATACTATAATCTGAAACGCGCTAATTAAGTTAATAGTGAGGAGTATGGAATGATGACAACTATAAAAGGTAACCCCATGCAAGGGAACGCAAAGATACACTTTCAAATTCGAGATGAGATAATGCGGAAATTGCATTTAAATACTCGGGATGCGGCATAAACAGTCACAGAGCTGTCAAGAAGTAATAGTGTAGAGTCAAAGGAGGCTTTGAGCAAAAAAAAAATAACCATTCTTCAGTAGACTCTTGAAAAAAGAACTAAAGAAGAGATTCGTGAAGTATTGTCTTGGGAGAAACGGCTCAGCTAAGTCGACACTCAACACTGCAAATCAAATGATGTAATTATGCAATCCTATCTTGTAACTTTCGGCTTCGACTATGCGGGTAGTCATATTTCCTATGACTCATTGCACTCGATTCTTATCTCATATATATATTTTCAGAGGATCGGTAGATCAGCATCCGACATGAGCATCCAGCAGAATTGGTTACTCAAATAAATCTGTCGCAGGAATATTTTTGGAGATAAATTCTCCAATAATGAGGTTAACTTAAGTTAAGGGGAGATGTATGAACATTGTGAAAATATGAATCAGCAATAAAATTTTGGTTTTTCATTCCAAAAATAATATAATTTAATCATTTTAGATTTACCTCTGAAATCTGAATCGTAATACATTGCATTTACCTTTTATCACTATACGATATTAGTATTACAGTAAAGTAGTATTTTCTTTATGTATTTCCAGAAAAAGGCATTTTGCTGTTCTTGGCCTTTACAGTGAACTACTCATACGCTATTGGATACTATTGTATGAAAATTACTTATATCTTTGTCATATGTGTAGATTACTTTCAGAAAAACTTATTTCACCTCCATTTATATTGCTTTCCTAGTCTGGGTAAAGAACGATGGTCCTGAAAATGAAAAATCATTGATTAAATGGTAATTTGTATGCTATTCGAACATCAGCATATCTTCTAGGCGAAACACATAAGAAAACAGAATTTTCATAGGCGTCCCTCTTAACTAAAAACCTATTTTCAGGAAAAGGCAGCTTTTTGAAACTTTTATTTAAATAATAACATATCAATCAACCTCATTTATCTATGTTGACTGTTCTTATGGCCTCACATCGTCCTCCGTGGTATAGTGGTTACCATGCCTCTAGTTCCCGAGGTCGCGGTTTCAAGCCTGGCGGAGGGCGATGGATTTTTTCGGGAGTAAACATCCTTCGGAAGGAAAGCAAAGCCAGTGGTCCCGTGCCGTAGATTTACGGCACGTAAAAGAACACCAAGTCTGATAAAGAGCTCTCTGAGCAAAATTTCTGATCTTTCACGCCCAATACAGAACGGGACGCTAAGGACGATGGTAATTAAAGCGTGTCTATAAAAAAAAACTCGATTTAATTTGTGACCTCATCAAAACAAACAACAAAGCTTACCAGCGCTAACCAACTGGGGAAGATCAAAATGTAACATATTCATTCTATAAAATATGGTTTTAATACTGAGTTTTCTTTTAAAATAATCAGATCTGTTTACATGGCAGTAGCCTATTCAAATCCAAGGTTTAGCTATCCAGCATTGAGAAATGCTCAAATTGGATGAGTATTTTCTAAGTTACTCTTGAATAAGTACACTTCTCCTTTATTTATTGAATAGACACGACAAATCGGAACCCCATCAGACATTGGAACATCTACAAAAGTCTTAACTTATAGAACCCATGAAAAAATATTGGATGAGCTAAATAAATCACGACACGGCCTGCTTTAGCAGTTGATTTTGATAATTCTGATCAACTCGTTATTTGAATAATGGAATACATGGGGATATCACAAAATAATTGAACCGATGTAATTGCAGAAGCTGATATGTGAAGTTATGTTTACCCAACATGCACGCGGAGTTGCAGAGACGCGGGGCAGTTAAGTTTTGTGTTCTACTGAACACGAATTCCCTTATCAACCTTGAAACGGTGCCACGAACTTACAAGAAGACTGAGAAATGAAAAGTATATAAGTTGTTTAAGGGGAGACTAAATGGTGAAAATGTCCTTAAAATGCCATTTTTAGATTTCTTAATTTAATTTATCATTGCAGGCACAATATTTATATTTTAATTATATTTTAGAGTGGTATTTCATCTACCATTGTGTACTCTTAAGTATTGCATACTTCACAACTGATGTACTGTTTGGAGTAGAGACGTAAATTTCAGCTCATCGTCTAGGGGAAGTTTTGCTCTAAAAATTGGTGCCATTTCTAAACATGGTAGCTTTCGTATGTCCAAGCAATGTTATTTTTTCCAGTAAATTTATGTGAGCTTTTCTTCTCAAGTTTTGTTTTGAGCAGGTTTTTTCTATGCATGACGTTTTCTGGTATAAATGGCCTCGTTAAATGAAATTTGAATATGAGAAAGACAACACCTCAATGCTGTTATTAATAAGTTTGCGGCTAAATTTTAAGAAAAAAATATGTCTTCCTTAATAAACCACACTGTTTTATAGAAGTGGATGAGTGAACGTATACCGCATGCATCTACATGCTGTAAAAGGTTTGGTCGTATATGTTAAATAGTTTCTGCGCTTATTTAACATTGGCGGGGTGGAAGTTCTAATCTACCCTTAAAGGGTCATGAAGAGCTCAGAGAGTTTCCATTTTGCATCACCTATGACTGTAAATCATTGCCAATAGTGTTCAATAACACCATAGTATGACTCAGATAATTCCAAATCCATGCACACACTGAAAATATAAGAAACGACAAATTCTTGTAAAGAATGAACCAAGACGAGTTGATGTACTTCAAGAGTTCTTGAAAGAAATGGGTAATAAATTATTCCTCACGTATGTTACTCTCCGAATCCTACAACTTTCCAGTTTTATCACTTCCTTTAAGCCAAGAGGGAACTTTTTCTTCTCCTACTGTTTTCCTTCTTGAGATAACTATGATCTTTTTAACATATATATATATATATATATATATGTATATAACAACATTTTGTTAAATTATTCTTCTGATGACTAATTACTCAGCATCGATCAATTTAATACACACTAATCACTTTATTTATCTTTAATATTATTGAAAATGTTTTCTTCTTTTCACCTTTTTTCCCATTTATTTTGCCACTTCTTCATTTACTTATAAATCTTGGTTTTAATTCTTCCTATGGATATGTGCTTTATTTACTTTATTAAACATGTCTTGTTCTAATTCTCGCAAAAAGGTTTATAATTCTTACATCATATTTTCATTTTACAACACTGCACTTTCAGCTTCAATAAGAGTAGCACTTTTCTTTCTAATATAGAGTCAATGCCACAACGGGATTTGAATGCTTCTCCCGCTCTCCGTGCGGTTGCTCTAACCATTGAGCTTCTGTGACAACTTGTCGGTGGGATATTGAATTCCCCAATTAACTCAAGTTGTTTCGCAGACAGACCACCAGGGATCTCACTAGAAATGACAATATCAATGGCGACCTGCCATCGCTATACTTTAATACTGGGTGCTTATGGGCTTCTTCTTTAGTTTTATATATATAATTAATTGAAATTAATTATAATTTTTATAGATCTTAGCCTGGTCTTGGCATATTTTTAATATATAGTCAACTAAACGATTCAATACCACAGCAGGGATTTGAACACGCTTCTCCCGCTCTCCTTGCGGTTCTCTAACCATTGATCTGTGACATGTCGGTGAGACTTTTGTTAATTAACACTTTATTTTCACCTTTATTCATAGCTCATACTGGTAGAAAAGTAATATGTAGTTTTGGTTTCTAGAATTTTTAACATTTTCCTTGAACAAATATTCTCATAGCTTTTATGTAAGACAGTTTCTTTACCATCCTTAGCATCATTTTCCAAACTTTGAACCATTATACTTTCTTATGTAATGTTATATTATGTAAATTTTGAAACTAAATAATCTATTCCAAAATATTTTTCTCTTCCAAATTGTTAATCACTTACCTTATGTCATTTTTTCCCAAGAGGGGATTTAGTTACTTCCATTTCGAAAGTTATAAACAGGCATAGGAATTTCCAAGCATTACAGCCAGGATGAAAAGAAATAAGGTTGAACTGTTATTGGACTTAAGGCACTTCTTAAATAATAAACCACCCCCACGCTTCGTACAGTCTGCTGGAGTTTCAGACAGCACTCACGAAACAGTTCTTTTCCTATTTGTCAGTGACACTTGACCGCTGTTGTTTACATTGTTTGTATTGATATATGTTTTGGGTGTCAGATAACCTTAAGTCAACTGCTTAAGATTTCCTTAGTGGTCTAGCAATCACTTTGAACAATGAATAAATCATAGAATAATTTTATTGCATCGGAGAGGGAATATTTGAAAATATTCTAAGGAAATTCGAGTAAAAAATGATCACACTCCCACATATTCAAAATCCGTTATTATTTTTATAATTTATGATTATATATGAGACTAGTAAGTTTGTTTACTAAAGTTTCTGCCCCACAAAATTTTGGCCTAAGCAATAAATTTTGTGAACTTTGCCTGAAGTTTATTTGCAGAATGGGAAGCATTTGCTACAAAAAGAATCACCGAAATTTCTATGTGCACGTTACAAAAACTTACGTTTACGATCCCCGAAATAAATTTGTGTCTGTTCCCTGGAGTCATTGTCGTTACGTTTGGTTGAAATTCATGAATCCGAAGCTCAATCGACCAGAGCCGGACCGGCGGCGGCCCAGAGAAAAGTGATAGTGGACATTCTGCCGTTACCTACACGGAGTTGTATATCTTCCTTCTTAATTAACGCAACGACGTTGCAAAAGGGCATGCCATTCGATGTAGCACATGCTGCCCTCGCTATTTTTCCGATTAGAGGCCATCTGTTACACAACATCTGCTACCTTCCTGAAAAAAATTATAACGTTCCTTTAGATAGGAGAAGAGATTAAATTTTGTCACTCTCCGGTTTTTTGTCATTTGTGCTGTGAGCAGGTATACTTTGTGTAAGGAAACTAGATAAACAGAGCACGCCATGATGAAATAGTAGCAAATTGTATAAATCATCAATGATTTCAAGAACCTTTATTATTTAAGTTACCCCAAATCATTTTGGTCAATTTAATTTTATTATTGCTATTCTCGAATCTCCAGGTTTTCTGTCAATAATGCGAAAAAGTATATGAAAAATGTAACTAAAGATATTTTGATTTAATTCTTGACTAAACCGTTACACTGGCCACCTGCCAGCCAACAATGAAGCTCATTTGTTTCGCAGTCTCAACTTAGAAGTCCATGCCCATTGTTTATGGCTCAGGGAATATTTTCTCCACTTCTAGCAACGATAAATTAATTCAGATTTCATAATTATACATCTGAATTTCTAAAATTTGCATATTTCATCATCATCATCATCATCTATGCGGTTTAGTCCATCCAATTAAGAAAATCCTGGTGTCTTCATTTCAGATAGGGCGTCCTACTATCCTTTTCCGTCTTGGTGTGTATTCTAAAATCTTTCTTGGTGTTCTAGAGTGTTCTATCAGTTGTAAATGTTATTTCCAGTTATTTATATTTTCTACAATTTTGTCCATTAATCTAAAAATATTTAACTCTTCTTTAATTTTACCCATTTTAATACATCCCCCTACAGCTCTTAGGAATCTCATTTCAGCTGCTTCTATCCCATTTTTCTGTATTGTTGTCAATGTCCAAACCTCGTAAACATATAGAAACGACGATATCATCATCATCCGTAACACGAAGTCTGTTTCTCTTTCATTGTCCTTTTATTTAAATTTATTTTTATAGTAGAGTCCATTAGTTTATATGTATTTAAGTTTCTTCTGAGAGTAATATTATATCCTAAATAAATATGTTAGTTGTTCGATAATTTTATTACTGATTACACCTTAGATGTTATAAATGTATTCCCATTGTTCGCCATTATTTTTGTTTTACTTACAGATATGTGTAAATTAGGAGGTAATAAGAGGGGGACTAAATGACGAAACTTGCCAAAATTGACATTTCTAGTTTCTTATTCAGGCTTAATAATTGGAATTTACTTTTAATTTGATATATATTATAACTGTAAACAAATATTATATTTTAAACATGTTTTTATTTTCCATACCACGTAGATAGTAGCTAGAGAAAGTATTGCATTTTACCCAAAAAATAATACCAATATTTCACAAGAAATACATGTTCTAAGGCCCCGTGTATCCAAAAAAAGCATTTTTAGACAAAGGTCCGTACGTGTTTGTATGTGTGTGTGTGTGTGTGTATGTGTGTGTGTGTTGTGCTGTGAACAAAGAAACTCAAAAACGAAAATTCGGATAAATACCAAACTTGGTATTTAGATTCAGTACCTTCCAAACATGCTATAGGAATATTTTCAAGAAAATTCCCCTACTCGTAACTGCCCTTTACTTGGATCATTTTTCGAAATGTTTTATTTTCTAAACAGTGAATCTAACGATTTTGATTAAAATACCATATATGAGAGATATTTACATGACAAATAAAATGTATATCTTGAATTTTCTGCGAATAACCTGTGAAATCCTCTTTAAAATACACAATTTATTTCAGATAACGCTTTTTAAGGTATCAGCCATTTGCGAGATATGCATTATTAATGGTTTGAATTGTTCACTACTTAGCCAATTTTTTAAGGTCGATTTTCAGTTGTTTCTCGCAATGTCATGGAAAGAGTATGGAATGTTAAGGACAGTGTATAGTGCTCAGTTCTTAAACATTTGACTATCGCTATTTCCTTTGTATCTGTAACGAAATATCTAATTCAGCTATTTCCGGAAAGGTTTATCTCAATTAAAATGAAGAAGAAAGGAAAATAAGCTTTCGAAGGAATAAGTTTTATAGCTAATAAACGACAGAGTGTGGAAAAGTCACGTGAATGTAATACAGCAGATATTTTAAAAATAGTATGCATCTGTCATTGGCAAATATTTGCGCGTTTGTCTTCTTTATTTTTGCTTTGAAGGTTTTCTGCAAATAACATATTCTGCTATAAATGACCCATTTTCTTAGAATATTGAAGGTCGCTTAATATTTTGGGATGATAAAATCAAACTCTATGAGCTGTTGTGGATCTAATTTTATGTGTGGGTTCTTTTAAACAAAGTAATTACTCTAAAATGTTAATCCAAATATAGCATAATTGGGAACAAATCCTGTCTTCATTAATAAGCAAGTTTATTGTATAAAAGTATAACCGAGAATTTAGAAGGTATTCATCTACATCCTGTAAAAATTTCTGTCTGACATCGGATAGACTTTTAATGTCATTTCAAGCATTTAAGTTAGATATATGTGTTACAAAATAAATTTGTGCTTTTTAAAAGGTCCATGACACATAAAGTAAAAATTGATTCAAGTATGTATCTGTATTTTGAAAACGTTTCGCCCATTCTAACATCTATAGACCCTGAAAAAGATTTATTGAAATAACAGTAATTTTATTTGACATATAAATAAGTCTCTCCAAAAAGCCCACTTCACTATCTTCTCTGATTCCTTAAGTGCGCTACTAGTCACACAGGACATTTTTTCCTTGTGCTCCAAAATTAACAACACGGGGAAAAAAGGTATTCTTGATATGGATTCCCTCCCATAAGGGCATAGATGGCAATGAAATAACTGATCGAAACATTAAAGAAGCATCCAGACATCCTGCAAAAGACATCCTATAGCCTCCTCGCACCAGGACGTCTTATCTTCATTTAGCGAACGTTCATGCAGAAATGGAAGGCAGTGAGCAAACTCACGAAGCTCGTTCAGGCGGTACCAACGTTTCCAACCTCTACGAACACTCAAGTGACGAAATCAAGTGATTATCTCTCGTCTAAGAATTGCCCACTTCAAACTGGCGTACTCTTTTCTTCCAACCAAAGACTAGCCTCTAACCTGTGCCAACTACAACACACCATTAACCATCCAGCACATCGTTGTGTACTGCCGGTTGTACACCAAATGTAGACAATAAGCCAGTATCTTGGATTTCTCCAGTGCCGTGAACAAAACAGAAAAGACAAGAAATTCTTTAGTTTCTTAAGGATATTAATTTGTATAATAAAGCGTAAAAATGTAAACTTCTGTGTTAATGTTGAAATAATATATCTGTTATAAAATTATGAAAGTTCGTGATAAGAACGACCAAAAATAAATATTAAAAAAAAAGTAATTTAGTACTTCATGAACTTTTAAGCTCTAAAATTGCTGAATATCTTAGCCTTTAAAGGTCTTAAAGATGGCAAATGTTTAGCATTGTTTGTGGGACACAAAAGATACGGATGGTGTCGTTAAATCCCTTTTCTCTCTCTCTCTCTCTCTCTCTCTCTCTCTCTCTTTCTCTGAACTTGTTTACCTTCATAATGTTCGTTTTACTCTTGTACTAGAGACCAAAGAAAATTAAATCACATCCACACATGAACATCAAGAGTTCCTTCGATATATGTATTGTGTTACATTCACATGACTTTCTCTACTCTTGTACAAACTATTTTTACAAACGCTTATTCTCCATATGCTTCATGTTAATCGAGATATCGAGATGCTAAACTTATGGCTAATTTTCTTGTAGATGGAAGGGGAATTGCTAGGCTTTAAGCTATATTCAAATATTTTAAGAGCTGGTTGCTATGTGGAGTATTCCATTCTCTTTGCATTACCAGGACAAAAAAATGAATAACGAATTTGAGAAAAAGTACAAGTATTGGAAAATTTAAGGGAATAACAAGCAATATCTCGAAAATGGTTCACTCAACAAAACAAATGTATATGACATAAATAGGGTATTTTAACGCGATCTACTTTTTTTGTGTAGTAAAATTTGTTCTATCTCTTATGGTTTACCAGTTATGCAAAAGTCGTTCACAATAAAGAATGCTTTTGGAGACATTTCCAGAAAATTCGAGATATACATTTCATTTGTCATGAAAATATCTTAAATATATGATATTTTAATCAAAATCGTTAGAGGCATTTTTTGGATCCAGGGAGTCTCAAAACATATATTTCTGGTGAAATCTCGGTATCGAATTTTTGGGTGGAATACAATACTTCCCCTACTTACTATACGTAGTAGAGAAAGTAAAAAGGCTTCTACACCGTCCCGGGAGAAAAACAAATTTGCTTACTTCGCCACTCTGCATTCATTTTCAACATATGTGATAAATAGAAAATGTAACATTTTGTTAACGTGCAATGACGGATGAACTGCGAAGTGTAACCTTGAAGTGGATTATATGTTGGTAGTTGGTAGGATGCTTCATGTTTATCTGCACAACGTATGGGAGCCAATTTGTCGCGGTCACTTCGTGTTATCTTTTTGCTGAGCGCCTGTTATTGTTTTATTATTTTGCATTTTGGGTTCATTGTGCTCCGGCTAGCTATTATTATTATTATTATTATTATTATTCAGTCGAGCAAATCTCTTGAACAGGGTGTGTAAACGGAAAGGATTTGTTACTGAAAGATAACACTGATAAAAGAATTTGTTTTTACACTTTTATTGTCACACATTATTCAAATTCACATATTGATTCTTGATACACGCCTGACTGAAACTGTTATATTTTCTAATATCACTATAATCACTTATTTACTGCACATTATTAATTCGCGTGCTTCACATTTATAATAAACTTTAAGACGCAGAGATTGTGTAGAATTGCGACGTGTAACTCGCGAACGATTCTGATGAACTAAGCGACGTTTAACTTCTGAATGATTCTATTGGACTCAGCGACGTGTAACGCGTGGATGATTTTGTTGAACTGGGCGATACTTGCCTCTGGCTTTAGCTTTTTATACTCCCACACCCCGATATGCCTAAAGATTATAACCGAGCTGCTATTGGTTAATAAACCGCGCCAACATTAGCGTCTATTTTTATATCCAATCAAAAATTACGAAAACATATGCTCTAGGGAAAATATTCCCGCTATTTCTAAGAAAAGCGCCCCAATCTGACGTCATTTATTTGTCTCTTCTAATTAATATTCAACTCACCCCCTCGCACATTGTTATCCGCTCCTATTGTCAGTTTCAGTGAGGCCGTGTAAACTTATTTCCTAACAATGCTTATAACTAACAAACATCTCAAATCAATGTCATACAATAATGCTTATTTACACTACAATCACTCTGGCATTTACATTATTGTGATACAAATTACTGCTACAACCTCTGGTAATTACAACTAACTCTGTTCGAATCCTCCATATGTCCAATATTTACTGTTTTTTGGCTCAAACAAAACGAATGTTTAATACATAGCAGTGTTATATATTTTTATCCGATATTTTGTATATATGTATTCATGTTTAAACACTCAGTTGCGCAACTTAAGCATATTCGTTTTCAAAATAATATCCTCGAAGAATGAGAGCAGAAATGGAAACGGAGGAACTGTTTGAATTGATTCCTTTTTCTCGCCTTTAAAATGCTCATCATTAATAATTGAAACACTATAATTGTCAAAGCTATGGTACAATTGTTTTTTAATTTATTACAGATGCTCTTGAATTTACTGTGAGAAAAGGGTGTCAAATGGATTTTAGGGTATTGCTTGTAGATTTTCGTACTCAGTTGTAGCAAATATGAAGCAGATAAAACACTTATAAACATATGTAATTAATTATATTAAACATTTTTTCTCTGAAATGAGGGTACAGAGTTTAAAGGCCTCTATCATTGTTTAAAGCCATCTTCTATAAACTAGTACACTAATTAATATAATAATTAGTTATCTAATTGTCTGTTCTATATGGGAAACTCATAGGTGGAATAATGATTTATCATATACTGTGCAGAAGATGGTAAACCTTTCAATGGTTATGCATGACAGCTGTGAAAATAGAAAATACAACCTTTATGCATAGGAATGTCATTATACGCTGATACGAAAATCTGACTATGCCTGTAGTAAGTATACCTAAAAACGTTAGGCTTACAAAACTATGCCGGGAAACAAGGGTATATCAGCAATTGAGATGTATAAGGACTTGATGCACACATCATATTTGCAGTTTTTGTCTTTGAATACTATTTACAGAGGAACCGACATATTAGACTAAAGTGAATTACAATAAGAAAAATGTATTTACTAACAAAAATGCCATAGATCTTTTGAGTTTTAGGTCATCTAATATTTGCTAAACATTCCCGTATTTCTAATCTGCATTTTTATCTTTCAGACATGTACAGACTAAACTTTTGCACCTGGTTTTAACATCAGGATCATTTTGCCATATGTCGAGAAGTGCATCAATCAGCACATTTTTTGTACTCAGTTTTGTTTTCCTCAATTTCTGTTTTACTACAGCGCAGATATTGTCTATTGGATTCACATCTGGACTATCGGCAAGCCATAGGAGCACAGATTGCTAAATACCCTCAAGATACACTATGTGTTCAAAAGAATCTGGACATCCCCACAAACATACGTTTTTCATCTTAAGTGCACTGTGCTGCCACCTAATGCTTGGTACTTATTATCCGCGAGCTCAGTAGTCATTAGACATCGTGAAACAGCAGAATAGGACGCTCTGTGGAACCACGGACTTCGAACGTGGTCAGGTGATTGGGTGTCACTTGTGTCAGAAGTCTATACGCGAGATTTCCACACTCCTAAACATCCCTAGGTCCCCTGTTTCTGATGTGACAGTGAAGTGGAAACATGAAGGGACAGGTACAGCACAAAAGCGTACAGGCCGACCCCGTCTGTTGACTGACAGAGACCGCCGACATTTGAAGAGGGTCGTAAAGAGTAATAGGCAGACATCTATCCAGACCATCACATAGTAATTCCAAACTGTATCAGGATCCACTCCAAGTACTATGACAGTTAGGCGTGAGGTGAGAAACCTTGGATTCCATGGTCGAACGGCTGCTCATAAGCCACACATCACGCAGGAAAATGCCAAGCGACGCCTCGCTTGGTGTAAAGAGCGTCAACATTACACGATTGAACAGTGGCAAAACGTTGTGTGGAGTGACGAATCACAATATACAATGTGGCGATCCGATGGCAGTGTGTGGGTATGGCTAATGCCCGGTGAACGTCATCTGCCAGCGTGTGTAGTGCCAGCAGTGAAATTCGGAGGTGGTAGTGTTATGGTGTGGTCGTGTTTTTCCTCGAGGGAGCTTGCACCTTGTTGTTTTGCGTGGCACGATCACAGCGCAGACCTACATTGATATTTTAAGCACCTCCTTGCTTCCTACTGTTGAAGAGCAATTCGGGGGTAGCGATTGTATCTTTCAACATGATCGAGCACCTTTCATACTTCATGGGCTGTGGCGGAGTGGTTACACGACAATAACATCCCTGTGATGGACTGGCCTGCACAGAGTCCTGACTTGAATCCTATAGAACACCCTTGGGATGTTTTGGAACGCCGACCTCGTGCCAGGCCTCACTGACCTACATCGATATCTCTCCTCAGTTCCGCACTCCGTGAAGAATGGACTGCTATTCCCTAAGAAACCTTCCAGCATCTGATTGAAAGTATGCCTGCAAGAGTGAACGCTGTCATCAAGGCTAAGGGTGGGCCAACACCATATTTACTTCCAGCATTACAGATGGAGGGCGCCACGAACTTGTACGTCATTTTCAGCCAGGTGTCCGGATACTTTTGATCACGTAATGTATTTTGTTATTCTTCTTCCTCTATGTCTGGGACATGGTATTGTATGAATATGTTTGGATTTTCTGCAAACCACTCATTTATTTGGGCTATTAGGCAATCTTGTAGCACTCTCAGATATTGGTCTTGCCTCATTATACCTTCTACTATGTACAAAGGACCAGTGCCATGAACGGACAGACCATCACTTTCGTTGGCTGTTTCACAGTTTGTATAACACACTGCGGACGAGTTCTTCTCTAGACCTCCTTCACACATAATTACTGGCAATGTTTATGCCCATAACGGATAAATAACTTCCCATGTCATTGTTTTTGCATGATGTTCCAATGACGTTTTGATAGCATTCTATAAGAATAAGCTATAATCCATGGGAATCATTTCTTCCTTCTACCACGTGTTCCTTTTCGTTGCACATTGCAGTCTCATTATTTTCACTTGATTGGTTAATTCTACTTATAGATTGCAGTCTTTTGGCAATCTGAACTTGTGTATAGCACTTTTCTTCGATCAATTACTTACTTTTCGGGGAAATGAGTAATTTTTTTCCCCACAACCTCACTCTTTTAAAAAGGACTAAAGAGCATAATATTTCTTTACTGTGAAATATACTGTTATATTAAATAGGAACACCAAAACAAAAGTAGCAACTTTAGTGAGTATAAACACAAAAAAGTCCACTGAAATGTTTTTAATGGAAACAGCTGTTATACATTTTTTATATACTATCGAAGTTATATAAATTGTTTTATACCTTCTAGATTTAATTAAATACCACCGATATGCAAAAAACTACTTTAGTCTAATAATTTGGCCACATCTGCGTATTCTAAAAAAAATATTATTAATTTAGCCTTTCATAATTAGCTTTTTTTCAACTTTAGAGTGCAAACGGGAAACAATTGGGCCTTTTCACCGCATATGACCCGGCATTATTCACACTATCAATACTATTCAAATGTGCCTACCTGCAGTTTTCTCTGTGTGAGCCAAATAAGGGAAAAGCACGCATGTCATTGCATCAGAATCAACAAGAGTGGTTATTTGCAATGTGAGCGCTAAGAGAAAACATCTGCATGCAACCCTATTTCAACTGATTACCAGACACAGCACGGTAGCTACACAGAAAGCTATGAGGCTCGATTGTTCAATGATAGGCTACTCTTGACGGATAAATGCACTAGCGCAATGGATAACTCAGGGCATGTAACCTTCTTACAGAAGCTGTGTTGGTGCCGGCGTCTGACTGTTGGGTTCATTGAGACCGAAGATCTCCTTCAGTCTGGTAGTTATCGAACATTTTACAAAACTTTGGCCCGATATCCCGATATTTCCGAGGTTCACCAATGCTGCCAATAAAATTGGCAGATCAACTGTATGAAGAAACAGCATTCAGGCAAATATAAGCATGCTATAGATTATAGAACGAGATGACTCTGAGGTAACGTGTAAAGCTCGCACTCGGAGTTCGATATCCATGGACCGCCCTCTCTAACCTTGGGTTTTTCGTGGGTTTCCCTGGTCGCTAGGCGAATTTTGGGGTGGTTTCTCATCTATCATGATTTCTTTCCCATCAATTCCCTTTCATTCCGTTTACTTCTCATCTTTCAGGTGTGCTTCTAGTGTTCGTGGCATATGGCGGTGCCGGATAGATAACGCGGAAGCTTGCTCAAAGGAAAGGTTACTCATCGTAGACACTATAGGGCTGCTTGGTCGACGGGTCGTTCATCGCCCTCTCTAGGCAGCTCCAGCAGTGGATCTTCTACAGAGAGAGCCAAAAAAACTAAGAACCGACTGGTGTTTTTCCTGTCCGCGTCCTCGGCGCTCGTTGTCGTCTGACTCTATCATATAAAGGCGCGGATGAAACCATACAACATTTTTAAAACTATTTTTAAAGGCTTTACTTACCAACTTTATGAAACGAGATGCTGAAACTGGCCACCGTCGTTGTCCATACATTTTTGGCACCTCTTTAGGAAACTATCCATCACTCGCCGTAGTTCACATTGAGAAATGCTGGAAATTTCATGACGGATATTTTGTTTTAATTTTTCCAGGGTGTGGAGGCTTGTCTTGTACACTTTATGTTTTAAGTTACCCCAGAGATAAAAATCGCAGCGGGTTAGGTCGGGGGACCGAGGGGGCCAAAAATCTCTACTTATACTTCTGTTCTCATCGAAATATTGGACTATGAGCTGCTGCAGAGTCTTGTTGAAAAAAGGCAAAATCACGCTCCCTGGCTGTTAATTCTCTAAAAAATAAGGGGCAAAATTGTATTCACGTATGTACGGGAGTTAACTGTTGACTCCAAGAAAAAAATTGGCCCTCTAAATTTTTCTCCGCTCATGGCGCACCATACACCACTTTTTTCGTCATGAAGGGATACTTCATGAACAATATTAGGTTTATCAGAGCTCCGAAAACGGTGGTCACCTCATTTGGTTGACCACTGCAATATTCCTCTTGGCAACTCGTATGGCCTCGCGTAAACTCTGCCACTGTTGTAAACGAAGGAGCAGACTCCCCCAGATTAGAATATGGCTCAGCTTTAATATTGGTTTGACTAAGAATTTTCAAATGAAAGTATTGTATCACATAACGATGGCCAGTTTTATCCATGTAAACAAATTCGCTGAGAGAGTTCACTATTAATGGGTGCCAAACAATTACTAAACAACGCAGCATCCTCAAACTTAAGTTTTATAAGGGTGGTACTTTTTACCATAGTCATTTATATGAGACAACAGCCGCTATATATACGTCAGGTCGGGTACTTCTGGGACTGCCCTCGTATGAATATTGTTATGCATAGTTGATACATGTGAATTTGTCATTAGTACAGGCTGTTGTGTGAGTACTTCACATCAGATTTTTCAATCTCAACTCTGAAGGTTTAGCAACTGATAGGTTTATTATCGTAGGTGCATACATTTGTTGTGAGGTATAGGTGAGATTTGATGTCCTTTCACATGAAAAGCGCTGTGAATGAACAGCATATTTGAAGCACCGAATGTCGTATAAAATGTTACAGTTCACCACTGAAAGTTGCTACGCCTGGAGTAGTAGGTGGAACTATTTTTGTTACATATTGTTCACCCGAGTATCTATTTACGTCGTCACTCCCATTAATTTTATTCAGTGCATGGATAGAATGAAGCAATTTTGTAGAAGTTTGGAACAATAGAGAGAAGGGCTATCATTTTTGTTTATATTGGCGGATTCCTGAGTCGCGAAAGAAGGAAATGGTGTGAAACCTCGAGTCATGTCACCACGCATGAACGCTTCTTGAGCCTCGTCCAATTCCACGGTCTGAAAGAAAGTACTCACATGTATTTTGTTCACTGGCTCTTCTGACAGCCTGCCGTCAACTCGCATGATAAGCACACTCAAGCATTTCTGGGTGGAGTTACACATGTCGTCTGGGACTACAATAAAACTTTTTATTGTTTTGTTCCGCAACAGGTAACCAATAACCAATAAGAAAACAGGTAAATACCTGTCGAGCTAAGAAATGCAGCTGACGTAGGCTTGCAGGTCATAAAAAATGCATGGGCTGATGAAGATATCTTATTCTTCAAGAAAGCAAATGTGAATGAATCTCATATTATATCAAATCTTAGTTTAAGTCTTATAAATTAATTAAGTGCTCCCAAAAACCAAACAACTACAACCATTTTGTGTTTCTTAAAGGAACATTCAATACGTATTCAAAGCAGTGATCCAAATTCTTTAAACGTACGTCCTATACCACAATGCCAAGTACGAATAAGTATTTTTTAAAAATATTTAAGTAAACATTTGGGGTTACTTTTGTGACTTTAAAAGTAGTTTTTAAAATTAAATATTCGTAAGCTATACAACAGAGTTATATGAACATCTGTAAATATTAATTTTGATATTGATGTAATGCATATACAATTACTTTAAATTTTTAGATTTCAATAATTAAAACCTCCATAAAGTTTATCTAGCAATAATTCAGTGATCCATATGCAAAAATTTAGGATAATCATTAAAATACACCATCAAGAATGGTTAATGTTTATTACGGAAATGTTAGATATGATTTATAAAAATCTTATGTGATATATTCACATGACTTTCTCTACCCACTATCGCCTATTAGTGACCACACAAATTATTCTTACTCAAGCTTGTTTTTCTATCTACTGCATTTTAATCCCAAAAAGCCTTAGCAGAAATACCTTGTTTACAGATTTCGTTATGATACAAAGGAATCAGCGAGTCAAATGTTTAAGAACTGGACGCTATATGCTGGCCTTAAAATGCCATCTGTTTCCATGCAATCGCGAGAAACAACTGAATGTTGATAGGACTTTTAAAAGAATGACGAATGAATGAACAATTGTAACCTTTAATAACGGATATCTCAGAAATGGCAAAACTCAAAAAGGTCCAAAATGCTTAACAGTTATCTTGGTCACGTAAAAGGTTACATTTTTACTTTCTCTACTACGTATAGTAAGTAGGGGAAGTATTGTATTCCACCCAAAAATTCGATGCCGAGATTTCACCGGAAATATATGTTTTGAGACCCCCTGAATCCAAAAAAGCATTTTTGGAAGCATATCCGTGTGTGTGTGTGTCTGTGTGTGTGTGTGTGGGTGTGTGTGTGTGAACAGCATAACTCAGAAACGAAGAGTCGGATAAACACCAAACTTGGTATTTAGGTTCAGTATCTTCCAGAGATGCGACACGAAGGTTTCCAAGAAAATCCCCCACCCAAGATGACCCTTTACATGGAACATTTTTCGAAAATTTTAATTTTCTCAAAAATGGCTCTAACCATGTTGATTAAATATAATATGCTTAAGATATTTTTATGACGAATGAAATGTATATCTCGAATTTTCTGGGAATGTCTCCAAAAGTATCCTTCATTGCGAACGACTTTCGCATAACTGGTAAACCATAAGAGATAGAAAGAGAGAAAAATTTTCTACACAAAAAATGTAGATCGCGTTAAAATACACAGTTTCTGTCATATACATTTTTTTTTAGTGAACCATTTCCGAGATATTGCTTGTTATTCCCTTAAATTTTCCAATACTTATACTTTTTCTCAAATGGGAATTCGTTATTCACATTTTTGTCCTGGTAATGCAAAGAGAACCACATAGCAACCAGCGCTTAAAATATTTGACTATCGCTTAAAGCCTAGCAATTCCCCTTGCATCTACAAGAAAATTAACAATAAGATTAACATCTCGATATCCCGATTAACATGAAGAATTTGGACAATAAGCTTTTGTAAAAATAGTTTCTACAAGAGTAGAGAAAGTCACGTGAGTGTAACACATCAGACTTTTTTTATGTCCTGGACATGCAAAGAGAATGGAATACTCCACATAGCAACCAGCTCTTAAAAGATTTGACTATCGCTTAAAGCTTACCAATTCCCCTGGCATCTACAGGAAAATTAGCAATAAGATTAACATCTCCATTAATATGAAGCATATGGAGAATAAGCGTTTGTAAAAACAGTTTGTATAAGAGTAGAGAAAGTCATATGAGTGTAACACATCAGATTTTTGTTTTGTCCTGGACATGCAAAGAGAATGGAATACTCCACATAGCAATCAGCTCTTAAAATATTTGAGTATCGCTTAAAGCCTACCAATTCCCCTTGCATCTACAGGAAATTTAGCAATAGGATTAACATCTCAATTAACATGAAGCATACGGAGAATAAGCGTTTGTAAAAACAGTTTGTACAACAGTAGAGAAAGTCATGTGTATGTATCACATCAGATTTTTTGCTTTTCTTTTCTCTACACAGATAGCCTATATAAATCATTTTAAACGTGAAATATTATACAATACATCAACACATATTGAACTTCTCTCTCACTCTCTCTCTCTCTGTCTGAAACTTGCCTAGCAGTACTTGGTATTTAGGTTCAGTATCTTCCAGAGATGCGACACGAAGGTTTCCAAGAAAATCCTCCCACGCAAGATTACCCTTTACATGGAACATTTTTCGAAAATTTTAATTTTCTCAAAAATGGCCCTAGCCATTTTGATTAAATATTATATGCTTAAGATATTTTTATGACGAATGAAATGTATATCTCGAATTTTGTGGGAATGTCTCCAAAAGCATCCTTCATTGTGAACGACTTTCGCATAACTGGTATACTCGGCCATCGCATAACTCGGCTTTTGAAATTATTTTGTGCTATCTTTCAAATTTGACATCGGCCATCGGCACCGCGAAGATGGAAAAGTGTACCTCCACCATCAACAAGGTAATTATTCAATTGTCTGAAGCAACCCCTACATTGTTCTTCTTGTTCCTTAGGGTTTAGGCTATGCAGCCCGTGCCTTCGAAGTCATTTGTGGAGTCCATCCTCTTCAACATCTTTCGTTCCTCTCAGGGTATGTAGGAATGTTCTTTTTGGTATTATTTTATTGTTCGATCTCATTAGGTACACTGTCCACTCTCTTTTTCTATATGTTATAATTTTCTCTGAAATCTTATAAATATTTACCTCCTCTCTTATTGTATCGCTTCATTTTGTGATCACTAATGTAATGTAGCATAGTTCATAGAAAAATTAAAGGAGTTACGAGTCAATAATTCGCCACCCTTCACCACTCCTCCCTACCAGCCCTCTGCCAAGCTTAGACCACTCACTAAAATCTTGAGCTACACCTTATTATACGTCCTATCTTGAGGGCGCCGTCACAATATATGCATTATTTGGAATAATATATCAGGTTAGTAATTAAAGCACGTAGTTGAACAGTGCGTGCAATACACTGTGCCTAGGTATACAATAATTTTGAGACACTATGTATAGCTAGCAAGCTCACAATAGGGACGCTTCAGTCACGTTTGTCATAAGAATGTATTTTTTCTTTCTCTACTACGTATAAAAGTAGGGGAAGTACTGCATTCCACCCAAAAATTCGATATCGAGGTTCCACTGGAAATGCATGTTTTGAGGCCTTTGAATCAAAAATAATATTTTTAAAAAAAGGTCCATGTGTGTTCTGTGAGCATAATTCAAAAATAAAAAGTTGGATCAAAGTTCCAAAGATGCGACACGAAGATTTTCAAGAAAATAGCCTCACCCCAGACACGGAGATTTTTCGAAGATTTTGTTTTTCTTAAAAATGGCTCTAACGATTTTGATTAAAATAGCATATATTAAAGATATTTCATAATAAATAAAATGTATATCTTGAATTTTCGGAGAATAGCCTGTGAAGTCCACTTCATTTGGAAGAGCTTTTGTACAATCGTGTAATTAAACGACAGACGAAAGCGTACTACACTAAAAATTTAGATATATTTAAAATACACAATCTATTTAAAATAAACCTTTTTGTGATATAAGCCGTTTCTGAGATATACCTTATTAATGGTTCGAATTGTTCATTACTTGGTCATTCTCTTAGGCTTTTCAAAATTCAGTTGTTTCTCGTGATTGCATGGAAACAATATAGAATTTTAAGGCCAATGTATAGCGTTCAGTTCTTAAACATTTGACTATCGCTGCTACCTTCTATCTATACGGAAATGTGTAATGTAGCTATTTCTGATTTATTTTGATTAAAATGTTGTAGACAGAAAAATAAGGTTTAGCAGAAATAGTTTGTATATCCATTAATAAATATAGAGGGAAGGAAAATTAATCTAAATGTGTTACATCAGACCTTTTTGTTTAATTTAAACAAAAACACATTATTTGACGCGCTTAGGGAAACTTTAATGCTAGTGTGAACTGCATTTTGGGTTTTTTAATACAAGTATACTGAATGCAATTCAATTTGCTAAATGAAATGCTCAAAGTGTGATCCGCTGTTTCCTCTACAATAATACAACTAATTTAGAAAATTCTTGGCTAAAGTTTTGGAGGGTCTGTTTTATTGTATTCGCTATGACCAACAACAACAACAGTCCGAGTTGTCAACGCGATAAAGGACAAAAGATGCGAGAGCAAACGAATGAATGCACTACAAAGAAATGCTATTTCAAAAATGCGATGTGAAGACTTACACGACTTTCTCTACTGTTATGCATTATAGTATTCATTTGTTATTCTTCTATGCACTTTATGGTATTCACAGTATAGTTTTACTTTGCTTTAAAATTAAGCAAGTGCTTAGTTACATACGACTTTCACAACACATTTAAACGTTTAGCCATTTTGAAGAGTTCTTTCGATAGAAACATAAGGAATAATCGTAAAAATTCAGGATATTCTTCCAACGACGTACTTGTAAAAGTATGAATGTGACACCTGGAATAACTTAAAAATGGGTAATGCTACGAAAAAAAATTCCCTGTTGTAATTTCCAGTCTATCTCTTATCGTTTCCGTCTTATAAACAATTACAAAAATTCACTCAGGATGAGGAATATTTCATAAGTTATTCGGAGAAAATTCTATACGTACTTAGATTTTATTACCCATAGAAACATATTAAACATTTAACGTTTTAATCAAAATTAAAAGTAACCAATAACGAGCATGGTCCAATGTAAAGGGTGGTTTGGGGTGTTTCTTTTTTCTTCTTTAAATCTTCTTCCGGCATGTTTAAACAGTATCCGATTCAGGTATGAAATTAGATATTTATCATTCTTTTTGTTTTCGTGTTATGGTGTTCCGAGGCAGGTACAATATATGAACCTTTTTTAAAAATGCCTTTTTGGGTTCAGTGGACCTCAAACCATGTAGTTCTGGTGAAATCTCCATACCAAAATTTTGGGCGTAGTGCAATCCTATTTCTTACTATAGATAGGTAGTAGGGAGATTAGAAATCAGCATTTTTTTTAAAGTTCCCTTGTTTTACTCAGCTTTATGTTTATCGCTTATTACCGCAATTACACATCACGCAGACACATACAAACACCTATGCCCATGGCGGGACTCGAACCTGCGACCCTCATTTTGGTGGAGCGCCGGAAGTATACACTCTAGTGACCACGGCAACGAGGTCCGCACATTAATATACTGGTACAGGAGTGTCATTTGAAAATTCGGCTGGGGCTAAGGCTGTTTAATATTAAATGAAACTCTGGATTTAAACTTCCGTCAAATAAATTCATATGTTTTCCCTTTAAATTAAGAGATTAAAAATCCTATCCCTCTAATACTAAATCCGCTAAATTCATGTCTCATTATCTCAAAAACTACTTTAAAATATAACAGCAAATTTTTACAAAACCTAGATGTATGATCTCTACGTTCACTGGTACACTTTTGTGCAATATTTCTGTTTATTAAGGAAAATAGGGTTATTTTCTTAATTATACCGTCCTTTGATTACAATTTATTAGGAATTATTTTTACTTTCTCTACCTGGTGTAGTACCAAGAGAGCGCTCCACCCAAAAATTCGACCCATATTTCGCCGTTTGCATGTTTTGGGGCCTCCTGAATCAAAAAAATCATTTTTAGAAAAAGGTCCGCTCGTGTATCTGTGAATAGCATAACTCAAAAACGAAAAGTCGGATCAACAACAAACTTGGTACGTAAGTTTAGCAAGAATACGACACAAAGATTTTTAATAAAATCCCCTACCCTCAACTGCCCTTCACGTGGAACCTTTTTCGAAAACATCGCTCTTCTAAAAAATGGCTCTCACGATTTTGATTAAAATACCATGTTTTAAAGATAGTTATGTGACAAATAAAACATTTACCTTGAATTTTCTGGCAGTAGCCTGTGAAGATCTCTTCTTCGGAAGGAACTTTGTATGACTGGTAAACGTAAGGGATAGATGAAAACGTACTACACCAAAAATGTAGATCCCTTTAAAACACACGATTTATTTAAAATAAGTTTTTTTGTGACATAAACCATTTCTGACATATCCGCTTTTAATGTTTCGAATTTGTTCATTATTTAGTCATTCTCTAAAGAGAAGTACTGTAACATTCAGTTATTTCTCGCGACTGCATGGAAAAACTATGGAATTTTAAAGCCAGCGTATAGCGTCCACTTCTTAAACATTTGACTATCGCTATTCTCTTTGTATGTGTAAGGAAGCTATTTTTGCAAATATTTATTTGGATTAAAATGTAGTAGGTAGAAAAATAAGCTTTAATAAGAATAGTTTGTATACCCACTAATAATCATAGAGGGTAGAGAAAGGCATTTGAATGTATCACATCAGATTTTTTAAGGAACATTCATCTATGTTATTAACTCCAAAAAACCACCTATATGTTGTTTTATCATCCTAATTTTAATTTAGCTATATTCATTAGTTTCTGAGAAAATCGGTCATTTATGCCAGAAAATATTATTCGCAGAAAAAGCTCTTCTAAGCAAAAATGGAGAAAGGAAACTTACATGTATTTGTAAAAAAAGAAACACAAGGCATGAGCACACAGTAGCTGGTAAGAGCTATCAATTTATAGAGCAAACTTTCCCTAAAAGATGGGCTGTCCTTTACCGCTCTACTCCAAAGTGTGTTGGAGTTATGAAGTTTTTGTGAAGTGGTGCAGAATTTACAGTACAAAATGGAAGATGCGCTACCGTTTTTAAAAATATGTGTTAAATAGAAGCATTTTAGCAACAAAGAATAAGTATATATTTTAATAAAATTATGGAATATTATTTATTACTTCTTACATTCTAATTTTATAATTTTTAAAGCTGTTTGAGATATATAATGCAATATGACACCGGTGTTCGAAAAACTTTTCATTTCAGATATGCAAGATGTGACAGTAAAGTTATTTTTCATGGAACCAAACCTTCAAAATACTTCTCCATTTTAACGGGAGTAGGTCATGAAAAATAAAAGACATCACTAACCAAAATTTACGGCAGATGCTGATGCAGTGGATATTTAGAAATGTTAACATTCAGCCGTTTGTTTGCAATTAAATTCTCAAACTTGTTTCATAGAATAAAACTTTCAAAATTTTACATAATAATTCTCCAGTTTAACAGGAATAGGCCATGAAGTTAAACAAAACACCATCTCTGACCAAACTTTACAGCAGATGCTCAAAATGAGAACAATTCACAACCAAACAATTTCCCAGTTGATCATAAAAGTAGTCTACTGACTGATCTGTTCCATTTCATATCTAATTCCTCCTTTCAAGTTTTCAGTATTTCTTGGTTTATCGACTACAAGTGAAGCCAAAGGAAGAACTCCAGTGGGTTGAGATCAGACAATCTACCTGGCCATTCTATGTGTCCTCCTCTTCCTATCCATTTAAAAGGGAACATTTCATTCAGAAAATCTGTTACGTCTCTTCCAAAATGCGCTGGTACACTGTCTTGTTGAAACCATACGTTTTCCTGAAGAGATGAATTTTCACCAGGATCAAAGGCAAGTTCAAAGATTTTCAGATCAAGAATGAAAACTATTCATCGTTAACTAACGTTGGTGTTTTCTTTTTAAATATCATGGCTCACTACATGATTTTACATAGTTATGTGTCTCAAATTTGGAAGTTCATGAAAGTTAATAATTTAAAGGCAAAGAAACAGCTGAATGAGTAAAATTTCATATGTAAAATATTATTGAGACTCGGAATACGTTGAGCAGTATTTTTAACACTTAAGTAATTTCAGTCTAATTATATAATATGTAAATTCAATAACAGCCCGCGTTGAAGCAATATGTGTATGAAATCATTTGTAAAATATATGTAACAGTCATTGCATATGCTTATATTATAGAATCCATGTGTAATAATGTTATGTGAATATATTACGTAATTTAATAATGTAGGAGCTGTGAGAATAATAAGATAAATGTTGCTAACAATGAGGTAACAATGAGGTAACCTTGAGTCAATAATGAGTAAGGAAGTTTAACAGTACTACTTGTGATTCTTGGAGTAACAATAATGTAATTTTAGTGACAGTTCATAAAATAGCCAATCAACAACCAGAAAAATCTTTAGTAAAATGAAGGTATTCTATTAGAGTAGGATTAGCTAATCAGAAACTTGAAATACAGAAATTTACAAGTTTAGACGGTTGAAATCAATTCAGTTGCCTGCAGACAGAGTTACTAACCAGACGCAGAAAGTGTCCTCAAGAAATATAATATGTATTCGTATGAGACGAAAAGTAAGTTTACGTGTTAAAAAAGTGTCATTAATTAATAAAAAGAATCTCACAGCTCTCTATATCAGTGAAGTGTTATTTAAATCGTATCAAGTATTAATAAAAGGAGTGAAGTAAAATTATAATCTGTGTAAGCCTACATTCTTGTCGCATCACAACCCTGCTAAGAGAAACGTGTCTCTAACAAATACTGACGCAGCCGATGCAAACATAAATATAATATTTAAAGAAACAGTTTAATTACAAAGTTAATAGTTTTTTAAACTTGGGGCAAAGGCCACCTGAAAGTATATTTGGGGCGAAGGGTACCGGAAATTGTTTACTATACGTGTGGTTGCAACTACTACAACTTCGGCTCCCCAACAGTTGAAATATAATACATCATTTTCAAACTGGCTTTTCATACGTAGCAGCAACAAACCTTTCTCAACGTAAGTATTAAAGTGGGTTGTCATTTAACAAATTTACTTTACTATCACACTCTGTATACCTGAATAGTGAACGTTTTTCGAACACTGGCAATATATTGTATAATTTATCGTAAAAACAATTTTTTACCATTTCAAGTTAAGAAATTTTAAGTGATATTTCATACTTTATATTCACATTTTCTGTGAAAATGAAGAGGAAACTACAATTAATAGACCACAAATACTAAAATGGCATCTTCTGCCAATCTTTGCAATGTAGTCTCCCCTTAAATTAAAGTTAAAGAAACTTTTAAAGAAAATCCTGTGTACGTGATTAAGCCTTGCACAGGAAGCCAAGAAAGCAAGTGTTGCGTATAAAAACACATAGCGAAAATAATTTTGTTGTAAATTGTTTGATTAAGTAGCTGAAGAGGTGCATTCTGAAGGATTCTATTCAAGGTCCTGGCACTCAGTCATGAGACCGTAGCAACATTCTATTAATCTCAATTTCATAGCTTTACATAGGTGCCGCTGAGAGGTTAGTTTTAAAATTATATTCTCACGACACGACTGGAAGAGCTTGGTATCTAATTGGCCGAGATGCACTAACGTCTCTCGCTCCATATCCAAACATTCCATCTCGCTTATGTTTGGTTTCCCACTCGTAACCGAAATGGGGCATATAAAAAGGACAGACAGTATTCCCTTTTTTATTCTCTCTCTGATCTTCTCTTTGTATACCTGGGATATACGAGCAATAGATTTCAGCTTATATTTATTAGCCTGCCTCTCTGTCGCTTTGGAGAGAAAAAAAATGTACACGAAACTTCGCTCTAATTGGTAAAAACAATTTTTTTCGCATTCCTTCTTATCAACTCTTTTCGTTATAAAGATAACAAATAGCTGTAGAAAAGCGGGCAAAGAATTACTTTAGTTACATTTTTCAAAATAAAAACTACAGCATTTATTCTAAGATCGAAATATGTATGTGGCAAGCCGACAATCAGTTGTCAATACTAAAATTCCAAATTTATACTCGTATGCATACATGTGAGGTATCAATTTTCCTTTCGTCTGTTTGGTAAATAAACACCTCCCTTTTTATAGTCACTGCTACCACTGACATAATTAAGATAGTGCATTTCACATGACACCAGATTTAACATTTAAGGAAATGCAAGCAGTCAGATGCAGTACATACTCTAATAAAACTTCCTTCTCGTCACTTGTTCCTGGAACCTTTCTTCTATTGCCTTTCTTTTATCTGCTAGTATCTCTTCTCTGGGCATTCTTAGCCCAGAAATTATCCAGTATTAAAGTATTTTTAGACAGCATGGATAAAACTAAAACTATCGCACCAGTGCGATAAAATTTTCATACCACTCCATTGTGACCAACTTATATCTTTTTACATGATTCATTTCTCATTACCTGTTTACAATACAAATCGTCATAATTCAATCTATCGCAATTCGTTGTGGAGTTAACCTATACGTTATATTGGCAGAATTGTGCTTTCTTTGATCTAAAACGTTCTTCTTTTATCTAGAATAATCTACATAAAGATTAAATGGCGGCAGTTATGAATTCAGAAGAAACTGAAATGGAAGAGCCAGGTGAAATTACAGAAGCAGCAGAAAGAATAACACCAGAACTACTTATCCAAAAAATCCCGAAAGCAATAGGATATATCTAGCATTTAATTGCTTCATTCCTAGTGTAAGGCAAAACATGTTGAAAATAATTTCCATGAAAATGGCTGCAAGGGAATTAACAAAACATCTGACTTCTTGCTGCACACGAGAGTTGATCTCGTTTTTGACGCTATTTCTCTTGTTTCAAGAATCTCGCCATACACATTAGTTGATGTCATTCTAAACGTGATTTCTCTTAGTTTCAGGAATCAATATGGTATAATTTTATTGATATTCTACAAATTCGAGCGTCCTATAAAATGTATTACCTCTAGCTTAAACCGCATCTTAATGATTAAAAGGATGAAATCCTACGTTTCGAAGGCGTTACAACCTTCAAATCATAAGACATAAAATACTTTAATAATAAAAACACTGACCACGAAAGTTTATATTATAAACTATAAAGTCTCGTTTTATGCTTAGGCTGATAAAACCTCAAATTTCATAGTTTTCTCTTCAATTTTCTGAGGAAAACTTGGAAGTTAACTCAGCTGTTTGAAGCCTACTAATGGTTTAAAAATTGAGGTTTACGACTTCGGCTTCGAAATTTAGCTTAATATTCACTTGCCTAAATAGAAATTGTCCCTTTGATTCAAAGATTATTTTTTGTATACCTAAACATATATTCAGATATTGAGAGCAACGCTTGTAAGATGACGTGATAAATTTATAAAGTATTTTTTAAAAGGCAGTTTCGTGTAGTATGTAGAAATTACAACACCCTTTCTTCTGAAGATTATACCGCAGTAGTGTTCTTTTTGTTGGTGATTTTAACTGTCGTATTAGGTTTCTGAAAACTATTTATTTTAACACTGAACCATAATAACGATACTTTCTTCATAAGTACTGCATGTCCGCTCACACAATTCCAAGAATTGGAGTAAAAGCCCATGCAACTCTATGACGATTAAATTAAGTAACCTTTTGATATAACAGTTCCGAGAGTATTTTATGGACAATGTTCAGAAGTTTGCGACCAGTAATGAGATAATATTATATTTGAAATTTTCTATACCTCCCTACCTAATGTTTAATAATAATGAAGGATATACGAATATTCTATTTCCTGTACACGTAAATCTCCACTATACAGATACTGTACTGTATCTAGTTCCCGAGGTCGCGGGTTCAGACCTGGCGGTGGGGCGATGGATTTTTTCGGGCGTAAAAATCCTTAGCATGACTTCCTTCGGAAAGGTAGTAAAGCTGGTGGTCCCGTGTAATTTACGGCAAGCAAAAGCCCGATAAAGAGGCCTCTGAGCAAAATTTCCGGTCCCAATATAGAATGGGACGCTAAGAATCATAGCAATTAAGAGCCTCCATAAATAAAGCTAATTTTAATTTTTTCATCTGTATAGATCAAAGCTTTTGTTAAATTTCCTTGTTGAAGGATTTATTTCTCCGTCTTCTTTTTTCGTATCTCCGCCTATTTAAACTGTATTTTTAAAACTGTTGCATTGCATAAATAATTTCTATACTAACTGCACGTAGGTTAATATTGAAAATACTGAAAATAAAAAGTTATTGACATTTTTAAAAATAAATCAATATCGTAAAATGAAGGATATTAAACATCCAGAACACCATACTGCACTTCTGTTTGTTCCTTATAGATATCAATATGTTAATCTCTTCGCAGTTAATTGGTCTGCTGTGATTTGTTAAAGTGATGTCCTAAAATTTTCTGTTCTGTTTTAATACGCCAAAAATAATGCATGTAACTTCACAAATGTAGAAAACATAAATTTAACCAATCGATATACAACATATATACAGCATGTTTACTATATATATAACATGTACATTTATTAGAAAACAAATTATCTACCGATAGCCATAGACCATAGAGACAGAATGCAGAATCATCATTTTGGACATAATGTTTGCATACGAAGTCGTTGATATTTTAAGTATAACATTGAGAGTGGGTTGTATGTTGAAAAAGACAAGTGCTCTGTTGTTGCTATAATTTTTACTTTCTCTACTATATACCTATAGTAAGAGAGGAAGCATACTGTTCCACCCACCAATTCGATGTGGACATTTCACTGGAAACACATACACTACGTGATCAAAAGTATCCGGTACCTGGCTGAAAATGACGTACAAGTTCGTGCCGCCCTCAATCGATAATGCTGGAAGTCAATATGGTGTTGGCCCACCCTTAGCCTTGATGACAGCGTTCACTCTCGCAGGCATACTTTCAATCAGGTGCTGGAAGGTTTCTTGGGGAATGGCAGCCCATTCTTCACGGAGTGCGGAACTGAGGAGAGGTATCGATGAAGGTCGGTGAGGTCTGGCACGAAGTCGGCGTTCCAAAACATCCCAAAGGTGTTCTATAGATTCAAGTCAGGACTCTGTGCAGGCCAGTCCATTACAGGAATCTTATTGTCGTGTAACCACACCGCCACAGCCCGTGCTGTATGAACAGGTGCTCGATCGTGTTGAAAGATGCAATCGCCATCCCCGAATTCCTCTTCAACAGTGGGAAGCAAGAAGGTGCTTAAAATATCAATGTAGGTCTGCGCTGTGATCGTGCCTCGCAAAACAGCAAGGGGTGCAAGCGCCCTCCAGGAAAAACACGACCACATCATAAAACTACCACCTCCGAATTTCACTGTTGGCACTACACACGCTGTCAGATGACGTTCACCAGGCATTTGTCATACCCACATCCTGCCATCGGATCGCCACATTGTGTACCGTGATTCGTCACTCCACACGTTTTGTCACGGTTCAATCGTGTAATGTTGCCGCTCCTTACACCAAGCGAGGCGTCGTTTGGCATTTTCCTGCGTGATGTGTGGCTTATGAGCAGTCGCTCGACCATGGAATCCAAGGTTTCTCACCTCACGCCTAACTGTCATAGTACTTGGAGTGGATCCTGATGCAGTTTGGAATTCCTGTGTGATGGTCTGGATAGATGTCTGCCTATTACTCTTTACGGCCCTCTTCAAATGTCGGTGGTCTCTGTCAGTCAACAGACGAGGTCGGCCTGTACGCTTTTGTGCTGTACATGTCCCTTCACGTTTCCACTTCACTATCAAATCAGAAACAGTGGACCTAGGGATGTTTAGGAATGCGGAAATCTCGCGTACAGACTTCTGACACAAGTGACACCCAATCATCTGACCACGTTCGAAGTCCGTGAGTTCCACGGAGCGTCCCATTCTGCTGTTTCACGATATCTAATGACTACTGAGGTCGCGGATAATGAGTACCAGGCAGTGGGTGGCAGCACAAGCACCTAAGATGAAAAATGTATGTTTGTTTTGATGTCCGGATACTTTTGATCACATAGTGTATCTTGATAATCCCTAAATCAAAAAAGAAATTTATAGAAAAATCTCAGTGTTTGTGAAGCGCATAATTCAAAAACCAAAAGTCTATTAAATACCAAACTTGGTATTTAAGTTCAGCATCTCCCAAGAAGGCCACCCCAGTTCAAACTACCCTTTAGATGGAAACTGTTTCGTTATTTGCAATTTTGTCAAACATGGCTCTAAGGATTTTGATTAAGATATTTGCATGATAAATGAAATGTATATTTTAAACTTTCTACAAATATCCTGTGAAGTTTCCTTCATTCTGAATAACTTTTGTAAAATCAGTAAACAATATAAACAATAAGAGATAGACAAAATCTTACGAGTACTGCATAAGAGAACGTAGAATCCTGTTAAAATATACAATTTATGTAAAGTAAATTTTTGTGGCGTAAACCACGAGATATTCTTTGTTACTGGTTTAAACTTTCAAACACTGATAGTTTATTCAGGTGGTAAGTCGCTATTCAATTTTTCTCGTGGTCATGCAAAGAGCATGGAATTTTAAGGTCATCACATGACTATCACTTTAGCCTACTGATCCTTCTTATATCTACAATGAGATGTGTACATGTGGAATGAATCTTTATCTCGATTAACAAGAAATAGAAGTAAAAACTTTTTTTATATACAACTGGCAGTAGAGCTTTTGACACAAGCCACTTATACTAGAACCTGAAGATTATAACACTCCATTGTTACCAACTATTTTTTCCTGCAATATAAATCATTGGTATATTAAGACGAAGTTTTGTATCGATTAATGTAAATGCGAATTGTTTGAATGACTCGGAGATGGATGTTCCCAATGAATTCAACTGTACGAGTATCTAATCCAAACAATAAAATGGCATTTCTTCTGCACAAGCAATGTTATAAATTATAACAATTCCACAATAAACATCTCAATTACATCAAAGGGACAATAATAATGTTAAACAAAATATATGTTTATTAATACATTTTTTTCCTTGAAGTTTAATGTCCTTTAACCGGATTGGTTATATCTGACGATGAATGACTGAGACGAGTGAAATGATGCTCAAATGAACCCGGGGTCCATAGAGCTTAAAGTTACCTAACACTCGTCTGCTCAGGATAAAGGAAAACCCCGAAAAAACCTCACCCGGGTAACTCACCCCCACCGATATTCGAGCTCGGGACCTTTTGAATGTGAGGCAGACTCATTACCCTCACACCACAGAGGCGCCGAATACAATTATTGTCACTTATTCTTTTTACTTATTTTTGCCACAGCCTTTTATATACTATAGAATATTATGGCTGTGTAATGATTATGTCAGCACTGGTGCTATGAAGGTCAAACAACAACAAAGGCAAAACAACAGACTGGAGCTCACCATTACGCATGTACAATGTATACTGATATTTTCCTACAAATTTCAGCTAGATACTTTAAAATTTAATATTTACGACTGTCTAAAAAATGGTATATGCTACATATGTTAAAAGTGATTTTATTTTTATCTTAGGATTGCTAGATTTGGCTTTCAGCCTCGTTCCGCAAACATAAATCTCCAATTTTAACACTTGTATCATAAATTACTATTGTATGAAAAGTAGAAGAGTGAGCAGTGAAAGTAATGCGAATGCAAAACGTCGGAAATTTCAAGAATGTTTTGCATTATAATGCAAAATAAACTTGAACGAACTTCCCCATCGTCTTAATTCTTTATGTTACTGCCACAACGGTCTCCATCCTTCTATTCTATTCGTTCTCTGTAATCCCTTTTATTTTTCTATCTGTTTTCCTACCTTTTTATTGTACTCTCCCACCCCACAAGCAGCAAACTTTGAGGCGTGAAACGCCACGGCTACAGAGTCTCCACATCTAATTAATTCTGTCTAGCATGCGTGAGTTGCCCATCGCCATATCTCTCCGCCGTCTCTTTTAAAAACATGGCTATAAATATTGTAATGTACAGAGAGGAAATAAATACGGAGCGAAGGAACAGGAGGGGGACGAGGGGGAAGGAGACGGGTACCGGATTCCCATATACTCGGTACTTACATTGAAACTTGTTTCAGAATAATTTACAGGAAAGGCTTTGAATTTGTAGCAAAGAGATGCAAGGAGCAGTGTGAACGAAAACCTGTAGTATTTAGAGGAGCGATATGCACACACAATGTCTAGGTCACGATTCCCAGTCCTGTTCACCCACACACGACACTCAAACCCACTGCCTTTTATTTTTAGGAGCAGTTCTTGTTCCAGTGGCACGCTCAGACTTCATATCTATGGAAACTGGCTAGTTAGACTTGCACAATGAAACATGCCGTGCACTACAAGCTTGAGAAATAAGTCCTGCAGAATCCAGTTCTAACAAAACTTGTTTTGCTCATTTTATTTTTACTTTCTCTGCCACATATATAGTAAGTAGAGAAGGCATTGTATTCCACTCAAAAATTCAATACATGGAAATACATGTTTTGAGACTTTGAGATCCCCTGATTCAAAAAATATTTTGTGTGTGTATCTGTGTTCTGAATCCAAAAAGTCGGATAAATCCCAAACTTGGTATTAAGTTCAGTACCTTCCAAAGATGCGATATGAAGACTTCTCAAGAGAATTCCCTACCCTAAACTACCCTTTTCATGGGAAAGTTTTCGAAATATTTGTTTTTTTTAAGAACTGGCTCTAACGATTCTCATTAAAGTATCACCTATTAAAGATATTTACATTAAAAATAAAATTTATATCTTGAATTTTCTGAGAATGGCCTTTGAAGTCCTTTTCATTCGGAAGGAATTTTGTATGATCTTGTATAACTTGAAATCGTTAAGCGGTTGACAAAAACGTACTACACAACAAATATAGATCTCTTTAAAACACACAATTTATTACAAAAAACTTTTTTATGCCATCAGCCATTTGCGAGGTATCCGTTATTAATGTTTCAAATTGTTGAATACTTAGCCATTCTTTTAAAATCCTGTCGATTTTCAATTGTTCCTCCCGATTTCATGAAAAGAGAATGGACTTTAAACGTCAGCGTATAGCGTCCAGTTCTTAAACATTTGACTATCGCTATTCCCTTTGTAACTATTACGAAATATGTAATGCAGCTATTTCCGGAAATGTGTATCTCGATTAAAGTGAAGCAGATGTTAAATAAACTTTCGTAAGAGAAAGTCATGAAATGTAACACATCTATTATTGCTTTCTCTACCGCGTACATGCCAGGCAGAGAAGGTATTGTATTCCATCCAAAAATTCGATACCGAGATTTCAGCGGAAATACGTGTTTTGAGGCCCCTGAATCCAAAAAAGCATTTTTAGAAAAAGGTCTGTCTATGTGTGTGTGTGTGTGTGTGTGTGTGTGTGTGTGTGAACAGCATAACTCATAAACGAAAAAATATCAAACTTGATATTTAGGTTCAATACCTTCCAAAGATCGACACCAAGCTTTTGAGGAAAATCCCCCATCCCAAACTACCCTTTATATGGAACATTTTATACGTTTTTTATTTTATAAAAATGGCTCTAATGGTTTTGATTAAAATACCATACATTAAAGATATTTACTTTACAAATCAAATGTACTTGAATTTTCTGTAGACCTTTTTAAAATCCACAATTTGTTTCAAATACTTTTTCTTTGTGGCATCAGCCATTTCCAAGATATGCGTTATTAATGGTACGAATTGTTCGCTACTTTGTCTTCTTTTCAACTCCTTTCTATATTTGTTATTTCTCGCGATTGTGCGCAAAGAGCATGACATTTTAAAGGCCAGTGTATAGCCTCCAGTTCCAAAATATATGACTATCACTATTTCTTGCATCTATATCAAAATGTGTAATGCAGCTATTTCCGGAAAGGTTTATCTCGATTAATATGAAGTAGATAGGAAAATAAACTTTTGTAAGAATAGTTTGTATACCCAGTAATAAGCCATAAAGGTTAGAGAAAGACATGTGAATGTAACGCTCAGTTTTTTAACTGCTTAAAATAAAAATAATGATATACAAAAACTTCATGGTAAAAATTTGACTGTTGAGATTGCATAAATTATACAGGGTTATTCAAAAAGAAGGAACGGACTTTAAAGATTTATTTCTAGTGGTCGACAATAGATGGTGACACATGTGATACATCACTGAATACAGGAAATTTTCAAGTTTTATTTTATGTGTTCAAAATGAGCACCATTTTTTATGCTAGGGCGACCAGTGCTTTTCCGTTTGCACACGCAACCAACTTCTATGAATACATTGTATCAATTGTAAATTGTTATGACGAGGTGGCTCTTTGTTGAACTTACAACGAAATGCACGCTGCAATGAAACAATGGATTCACTGTTTGCACACTGCAGCACACAAAACGTATTTTCCTGTTGCGTTGCCATTTTCTCGTAAACAAACCCAGCGCGCTGTAGGCACTGAATGGAACTAATAGATGGGGCTTAAAACTTTGAAATTTCCTCTATTCAATGGTGTATCATATGTGTCGCTATTTATTGTCATTCATTAAAAATGAATATTTAAAATATGTTTCTTCTTTTTGAACAACCCTGTATTTTGCAGTGGAAGAAATAAAATCAATAAAAATAGTATATTATGCAACAAGATTATAATGATAGTAATGAAGACTTGAGTATATTTATGAAACGAGCCTCAGCGATATATATGGCACTATAATTTCAAAACTTTGAATTTTTACAAAAAGATGTTACCTTGTTAATTATGTGTAATTAAATGATCACAGGAATTGGCCATCTGTTTAGTCCATGCCGTATTTATTGTTTGTTTTGTATCTAAAGTGAAAACAGGACATATTAAAGTAAAGAAATTAAATTGAGTTTTATTTACGAACACTTTAATTGCTGTGATCCTTAGCGTCCCATTCTATATTGGGCATGAAGGACTGGTAATTTTGTTCAGCCTCCTTATCAGACTTGAGGTTTTTTACGTGTTGTAAATCTACGACACAATTAAAGCAAAGGGAATAAACATAATTAATTAGAATATTACTATTACATTAACAGATTTATTTTATTTTAAATACACCAATTTCATTGTTTATCTGAGGAATGGATCCCGGTGGACTGCTGCTTTGAAGGTGTTAAAAGTGGAAGAGATGCGCGCGCAGCCCAATAAAGTCATAATGAGTGTCTTAAGCATATTGGATGCCATTCTACTTCAGTCACGTCACATGTTATAAGCGTAATATAGCGTGGTCGACCAAAAAAGTTTTTATACACCTTGTAAAATTTGGCATATTGTGTATTACAGAAGAGTTTGGGTGCTCTGTTTTAAAATACATTGCATAGACCTAAAATGTCACACAATGTGGCAACACATACGAGGGGCGCTATTTATATTTTGAGCCTTGGCAACCCTGAATGCTGTAGGTCCCATCTGACGTTTCCAATGGAAAGTTTGACATTTTTACCATAGTATATTTCAAACATTTTGTCAATAGAGCGTCATTTGTTTTGTTTACACTAACTTGAAAATTGTGTGTCAACAAAACCATGGAATTAAGTCGTGAAAACGTTCGTGCAATGATTTATTACGACTTTCGACGTAGATTATCAAGACAAGAGTTCATCGATCAACTAACTTCCACATTTGGCGACAAAGTTTTATCCTTTGCCACTGCGAAACGCTGGTATAGCGAATTTAATCGTGGCCGCCGTTCGCTCAATGATGAAGTTCGCGAAGGTCGTCCAAAATCAGTTGTTGTGCCAGAAAACATTGATGCTGTGCAAAAACTAATAATGAAAGATCATCATGCAACATATTGTGAGATTGAGGCAACCCTAGGCATTAGTTCCACCAGCATATATAAAATATTGCATGATTATTTAGCCGTGAAAAAGGTTTGCTCTCGTTGGATCCCACATAATTTGACGCAATCTCAAAAAGATGCTCGTGTCGATTGGTGTACAAAAATGCTCAAGAAATACAATGGCGGTGCCTCAAAAGACGTATATAATGTTGTAACAGGTGACGAATCATGGATCTAGCGTATGTGCCGGAACGTAAACAGCAGTCGACTGTATGGGTGTTTCAAGATGAAGCAAATCCAACAAAAGTTGTTGGCACTCGAAGCACTTCGAAGCAAATGGTCGCCTGCTTTTTCAGCAAAACTAGCCATGTGGCAAGAGTGCCTTTAGAGGAACGTAAAACTGTCAATGCCGAATGGTACACAACCATTTGTTTGCCGGAAGTCTTCGGTGAAGTAAGGAAAACCAACAAGAACCGTAGGATCGTTCTTCATCAAGACAATGCGAGCGCACACACATATCGTGTAACCACAGAGTATTTGAAGGCTCAAAAAATCGAATTGATGGGTCATCCGCCATACAGTCATAATTTGGCACCCAATGACTTCTTTTTGTTCCCGAACATCAAGAATAGATTGCGTGGACAACGATTTTCGTTGGCAGAAGAAGCCGTTGATGCCTTCAAAAACCATGATCCAGTGTCTCAAGAAGACTGGAATAAATGCTTTAACAAATGGTTCAAACGGATGCAAAAGTGCATTGATTGTAAAGGAGGATATTTTGAAAAACAATAAAGCAGTTTTAAATCAGAAATTATTAGGCACAAAATAGTGCCCCTCGTAACAAATCATATTTGCTAATAACCATACAAAGAACTTATGTCTTGAAGTCGGAGTTAATACAAGTCAAAGAAGAATGTTGGAGCAACACTATAAATGAAAACTTATTTCATTTATAGTTATGCAACCGTAGTTTCTTCATAGAGTCCATAAAGCAACTCATAATTGTTTAATATTATGCATACGAATATTCATATAACCTATGCTTTAGCGTGTCATCTCCGTCGCACTTCAAGCAATTACTAGAAACAGTGAGACACATTATACGTAACTTGTTACGAGTAAGCAGGATATCATGCACCACTTGAAACCATAACGACCTGATTCTAGCCGGAAAATATTTCAAGGAGATGTGAAGCAAACCAGAATAATGATGGTCCCGAGAATACCTTCATTGTTCTTAACTCAAGAGCCTTTCAGTAAAGCATGAGCTACCATAGGTTGTCTTCGATGTTCAACATAGTTAACTTCGTTCATGAAAATAAGGACACATGTAATTTAAGTTTGTAGACAATTGCGGCCGCTGAGGTATTCTACTGGTGCCAAAAAGGTGAAAAAAATCCCTTAAATAACACTTGTTTACCAACTTCATGCAGTGACATTGAACATATTAGGCAATTGACAAGAACTGAATGTACTTTCATTTCAGACCATATATGCCCAATATCAGCTATTCCTGTCTTATACGATGGACATCTCCCCCAAATAACACGTAAGGAAAACTAAAAGTAACAGCACTGTTTTCCTCACAGCCACAAATCCATTTGTTCTTTTGATAAATTTTCGGATTAAAATTACTACATCCATTTTTGTTTGCTGCTGCAGATTCAGATTCGGGAGGGACCTACCCTATGTTTTCAACTGAATTTTTTCACTGTCCTGTTTCTAAATGGAGTTTCTAATATTTCACTTGCTTTACTCATTTTTGTAACTTTCACACAAAATAGTTATTCACTTAAAGAAAACCTAACTTCACGGTGAACTACGTCTTTGGACTGAACTATTACTACACGAACATAGGAATAGTTGACAACAGGTGTTAAACACTTGGTGAATACCTTAGTTTTTTGTTCTGTGATGCCTAAGATACCATATATTCAATTATAACCAATAACTCTGCTGCTATGAAATATAAAAATATTGAAGTAATGTCTTAATTTCAAAATCTAACGACATAATTGTATTCAAAACCGTACATTTTTATTTATAAGGATATTTTGGGTATTATTTCTGCATTCCAATTAATTAAACATTAATTTGCGCTTCAAAATATATTAGCATTAACTTGCAGCAGCATGGTAATACTGTATTAAAGGAAGGTTGACAGCGGAATATGTATTGCACCAGTGTCACTAGTTTCTGTGCTTTACTACGCTCTAGCGAGTGGAACGTAAGCTCTGGGTCAGGGCAATCTTGGCTCCAAAAGTTCATTGAAGACATGTGTGTTATGTGTGATTTACTTAAGGGTGTTCTTGTTTGTATTGCTGCTCTGTATATTATTGTTAGTCCACTGAAATGCTTACTGACAAATTCACGCTTGAACAACGATTTTTTTTTTACGATACATACTAAAAACCGAATCATGTAGACGGTGTGTAGAAAATTTCAGAAGAGATTTCCTGGTATTCCAGTTCCAGGTAGAGAAACTGTTAGATGCCTGGTTAATAAACTTAGGTCAAAGGGATCGTTAAACTCTGAACCTAAGAAGCGAAAATGAAATGTTCTAATAAATGAAAGAATTAACGAAATTGATGCATCTATTTGTGGGGAATCTTAAAATGTAAAGTTAACAGGAACAATCTCCATACCATAGACGAACTTAAGAACAGTATAAGAATAGAAATTATGCGTGTGAATGGAAATTTCATCCAAAGATGTCAGGAATACGTCGCTGCAAATGGACATCACTTTCAACACCATTTATAACAAGGTTAGTACTCATTATAGTGTGTTACTAACACTCGTGAAACGCGGGAGATTTAGAAAGGAAACTTCCCAGTGCAATAGGCAGTGCGCAGAGCACGCACACACACGTTCCGCGGTCCCACAATATAATGAACGCTCTGTATACTAAAGCAAAAAAATGCTGTTCTCTTGAGGACAAAATTTATACAAAATAAAACACTTTTCCTATATTTTAAACAATAACACTTTTGAAGTGCCAAGTCATCATTCTTTTGATAATGTAAAGAGTGTATTTGAAGCATTTTACTATAACTGCAGACTCTCCTGTATGCTCCTGTGTACAACAAAATGTGTGGTGAAACACTTTCGACAACGTTTACGTGGTTTAATAGACAGTAGAAAGAAAAACGCGCTTTTTAATGAATTATTTGTATCGTGAATGACTGTAAGGCAATACTTTTACTGAATTCTGAGCATTTAAATAAAACCACCAGGCCTCTTCACCATACCACAGTTCACAATGAGTCAGCCTACACGTGCAGTTCAAATGTGAAGTACAGTTTACAGATGCATGGGCAATAAATGTCTTTGTAAAAAAGGTTTAAAATGCTATAGCAAAAGAATTAATGTCTGGTTTTTTTTACACAAGGTACAGGGAAGATCTTTGAGTGTAGAACTTAAAGCTCACAAGAGTAGTATAAAACATAAGGATATATTAGTGAAGTTAACTTTCTAAACCAATATATTTTGCAGCTTGTGTATTCGTGCATCTGGCTGATGTTAAGTTAGTCGTTAGTTGTTTGTTTCTCGAATACAAACGCTTATTTTATGTTTCTTTGAAGGAGAAAACGTATTCTCCTATAGTGCAGAAAGACAATAGTCATTTCCTTATGCACTGTTTATGAGCTGCTTAAGTGGAAAATAATAGGTCCGTAAAATATTTGCTCTCGGATCTTTCCTTCTTTATTATTCTCCTCTCCCTTTTATTTGGATTTTCCTTTACTAGCGTGGTGGCTATTTGTTATTTCTTTTACGGACTGCAACTGGAAAAAGAACAATAACCTTCTAGAATTATGGTGAATCCTTAGAAAAGGATTTTATTAGCTCCTAGAGAGCTTTAGTCTTCCTTTCAGGGAAATGAAGACGCAATGTAATCACTAGGGACGTTTTTCTCTATTTTTCTATCTTCTTCACTTATTAGAGACCTTTAGAGACCTTAACTTCCACAAATTTAAATTAAATTAAATAGAGTTTTATTTATTGACGCTCTTTAACTGCTGTGGTCCTTAGCGTCCCATTCCATATTGGGCGTGAAAGACTGGTCTCTTTATTAGGTTTGAGGTTCCTTTACGTGCCGTAAATCTAGACAGGGACTCCCGGCTTTGCTTCCCTTCCGAAGGAAGCCGTGCTAAGGATTTTTAAGGGCGAAAAAGTCCATCGCCCTCCCCTGGGTTTCAACCCGCAACCTTGGGAACTAGAAGCTAGCATGGTAACCACTACTACACGGAGGACGACTTTACTTTCTCACTTTAAATCCATTTGTTGCCATTGCAAGACTTAAAGTGATTTTTATAGTGGCTAATTTATTCATTTCTGCTTATTTAGCTTTTTTGTCTAAAAAATTATTTTAAAGCATGTACGCGCGGGGAGTGCAAGTACTGAAAATTGATGTCTTTTGCTTTAATGCGAGTAACCAATTTATGTCAACCGTAACCAAGAAAATGTTGCCTAATTAGGTAAATTTGGACGGATATATTTTGATATAAAATCCCTTCGCTCTCTTTTCTGTTTTCCTCTCTTGATTTTGGTAAGCAGGTCTGCAAACTCTCTCCTGAAGGTAGGAACACGATTTTACCGTATGAGCAGCAGCAGCACCAGTAGAAGTAGTGGTGGTAGTAGTAGTAGTAGTAGTAGTAGTAGTAGTAGTAGTAGTAGTAGTAGTAGTAGTAGTA